>OZ012740.1:475445696-476075696 GCA_963859935.3 Lathyrus sativus | reverse complement strand
CTCCAAGTCTATCTAAGTAAAATAGATTCTGATTATTAATGTATAAGAATAAGAACCTGCATAAATAAAGCACACATAAAATAAACCATTGTTCTTTTAATACTTTTGTTATCATCAAAACTAAAAAAGAATATGTCAAGAACAAATCTTGTTTTAACATATTGAAGCCATAATTCCACACTTTCAATCTAACTTTTAGAATCTTTAGCTTTTCTTTGAAAATAAATTGCTTCTTACCTTGAATAATTGGATTCTTCCACACCTCTTAGACCACCTTTAAGAACTTAGGATGTTGAATCCAAATCCCAAAAAAGTAAAAGGAATGGGGCGCTAATTCACAACCTTTGACTTAATCATAATTGGAAAATGGTCGGATATTAGCATGTTACCTATAAATTTCCCTTTCAAATTCCAACTTTCGATTAAACCTTCAAAAATGATGAACATATCTAGCCTACTCATCGATGAACCTGCAACATTAAATCATGTAAATCGTTTCCCACCACTGGTAAGTCAATTAAATTCATGTCTTCAATGAAGTCACATAATTTTCTCATCTCTGCTAAATTCGATTGAGCCCTCAAACCACTTCTTTCACTTGATCTCTTAATTGTGCTGAAATCACCCCGTACCAACCAATCACCCCTTGGAAGCAAAGCTTTGAATCTTAATAAATCCGCCTATAATTTCTTTTTCTTCAACATAGAGCAAGATGATATAAGTTAACTACATAGATGGTAACTTCTTTTCAAGACAGTTGAATACCTAAGAACCCTTTGCCTTCCAAGCTAGACAAAGAAGCAAATATATTTGGATTCCACAAAGTTAACAACCCCCGGGACCTTCCTGAAGATTTCTTCGCCGACCACATAACCTCATTATTACCCCAAATTGACATCATAAACGGTTCCTCAATTGATTGCACATTGGTCTCTTAAAGCATGCATAGATAAATTTTCTCATACAAAATTACCTCCCTTATTGATTTTTATTGCTTCTAATTCTGCGAATTGTGCTAATTCCAATTTTAATTTACCAGCGACTTGTTTCATGGCTTTTATTTGAGCCGCCGATCCAACTCTGGAAACGGAAAGACCCACATTAATTGCGGGTCTGATCCCAGCATTGAATAAATCGGCAGATAAGAATATTTGACCATCTGTAATGGAAATGACATTCGTAGGAATATAAGCTGAAACATCTCCGGCTTGGGTCTCAACTATTGGTAAAGCAGTCATACTTCCTTCACCTAACTGACAACTTAATTTCGCGGCTCCTCTAATGTTTTATGAAATTAAATTAATTTAACGCATGCTTTTTTTTTACTTCCTTCAATCGAATCTTATCCTTTTCTAACTTTCCCAACCTTTTAATTTCTACAATGTATCGTATCATTATCTTCACCTCTGATTCCTAACTCTAAAGCATTCTTCCAAATTTTTGTAGCAACCACCTCATCATCTTTATCCAAAAATATCTTATTAGTTTGTATAACATCTTGATCATATGTAGACTCACAGGATAAGGCTGATCCACCGGAGAATTTGTCCATTGAATTTGATGTAGAATGATTGGAAGGGCCTGGGTAATAGATTTGGGAAGGGCCTCAGGTATCCATGGACAAACCTCTCAAAACCATTTACTTAACCAATCATTCATGTTAGCCACAAACTCTTGAATCTCCTCTTCCACCCGATCCTCAATAAGACAAAGGTTTGCGCCAAGTGGAATCACCCAAAAAGCAATATGCTTTAGAGGTGAAGATATCTTGCATGTTCTAGGCCACCCCAGAATTTTCCACAAATAAGCTTTCTTAAACCTAGCAAGATCGTTATCATCCACACGAAACTCTATTTTCTACCTCAGCTCTTCTGATGTTAAATCATCAGAATATGTTGAAACTTTAATTGCCCCTATGTAAGATCTATATCCATCTTGTTTGAGTTCACTTGTTGAAAAGAAGATTGCTTGTTCTTCTTCTCACCCCTGTCTTGGACCCTTTCCATTCTGAAAAATGTAAAAGTGTCATCACATTTGTCCTTTCTCCAAAATAATATTTTCATTAACTTAATGTTTTTTTAACCTTTGTCAGTGAAAATATTTATATTATTATTGTATCAACACTTATTTTTATAGGGCTAAATGTTTATTCACAGTGGCGGATCTTGGTGGTAGAAGGGGTGGACCATGGCACCCCTAAACTAATATTTTTTTTATTTTTAAATATACTTGTGATATACCTTTACTTTACTTTTGTTTCGGCAAGTCTAATATGTTTCTATTAAATATTTTTACTTAAATGAACTTTGTGACAAACATATTATGTATTTGTAGTAGAATACATATGATAATTTTTTTATGCCAAATATATACATATATATATATATATATATATATATATATATATATATATATATATATATATATATATATATATATATATATATAATTAAAAAATAAATTATAAAGTACTTGGGAGACATAAACCAAATCCAGTCAAACTACAAAGTTATCCCGGAAGGGTATACAAATAGATCGAATACATCAAAAATGTTTTTTAAATAATTAAAGTAAAAGCGCACACACGACAGACAATATTCGGAGAGTCCGCTTACGTGCACGAAATCAAATAGTAAAAAAGAGTCTAGTGTGAGTATTCACTTTTCAGCATAGTGTATGAACCAACTGCCAACACGAATTGATTCATGAACAAACAATCTATGGACCAAAAAAAACCAGAAAGCCAAACGACTCTTTTGAGTCCAAAAATCCAACATCAAATAGAATGAAACAAATATGAAAATAATCCCACATCAATCCCGAAGAATGATCCAAATATTAAGTTAGTATCGGTGCAGAGAGGCAAACCTTAAATCTTGAAACCTGCAGATCGCAACAGATCTGAAGTCAATCAGAGAATAAAAAACTCAAGATACCAGCTTTGCACCTGAAACACAAACTTCCAGTAGACCTATCGGAGAAGGAGCTTCCACAAACGTCGGAACTGCCACCCAAGAGAGCACTGCAACCGAGTTTCAGCACAAAATAACAGCCGATAAACTGATTCACCACCAGAAAAACCAAATTCCGATGAGTACTCAAATAGAATAAGCCAACCAAAAATAAACATCATGACTTCGGATTTGACGCAGTCGATTATCGATCTGCCTAGAGTGACCGTCGCCAAAACCAAACTGAAGCAAAAGAAACCGAATTTAGCACAACTCGGAGAGAATAAAGGGTGGAGTGGGTGACAAACTCAACGGAGATTAGGGATGGAGCGGCCAAAAAATAATTTTTGAGAGAGAGGACAGAGAATCTACATTTATTTTCTTTATTTATATATATATATATATATATATATATATATATATATATATATATATATATATATATATATATATATATATATATATATATATATATATATATATATATATATATATATATATAAATATATATATATATATATATATATATATGGGTAATGCTAACTTGAAATGATATCTTAGAAATTGTGTACTGTTTTTAATAAAAATAAAAAAGGGCACAAGTTAACAACTAAAAGTAGAAATAATAACTTAGAAATTGTGAGCTATTTTTAATAAAAATAAAAAATTTAATTTTTTATTGATGTTTCCAATACAAACATTCTATAAATGTGTTTCTTAACTAGTATCTCTAGGGCAATATATATATATATATATATATATATATATATATATATATATATATATATATATATATATATATATATATATATATATATATATATATATATATATATAATTTATTTATTTTGAATTATTTTATAAAATTATATATAATTATATCAAATTTTAAATGTTATACTACTACTCCTATTATTTAAGCCAAGATTTGCCACTGTTTATTCATAATTATAATTTAAATAAAATAAAATAAAATAAAAACATGAAACAACCCACTCCAGCAGCTTCCTGGCAATCAGGTTAGGTTTTTTCGATAAATAATGCAGTCTGCAGTCTGCATAAAAATAATTAACATAATGAAGTGACCAATTATTTTGGCCAATAAACCGTTTTTCTTTCTCATAATTCAACACATATGATTAAGTCTGACATTGTATAAAAACTGGTGTGTACTTCTCTTGAGCTTGGAGCATGTCCAGTCTCCTTCATAACAAAATCATAACATAAATTAAGCTTAAATTGCTAAACAAAATTCTAGTCTTAAGATAAATTTTATTTTTTATTTTTTTATTTGATTGATGATGAGAGTTGATAAAAATTTATAAACGTATTAAATTTATTTAGTTCAAAATTTAAATGATGATTAAATTTAATTTAATTTAATAAAGAATGACAAACTTATAAGTTTAAGTCATGCTAGAAGATCTAATTTTTAGGGTTAAATTAAAAAAAAAATCATAAAATGTGCTCCCTCCATACTAATTTATAAAATGTTTTGCACCTTTCATGCAAATTAATTATTGTTGTATAGGAACCGAAAATTATGAATGATCTTACAATATTGTCCTCCATATATTATAAGTGAAAGAAAAATTTTAAAAATTAAAAGAGAAAATACTAATAAATGATAGAGAATATGTTGTAAAAAAATTCATTAATGTTACATTGAAATTATTTGAAATTATAAAGTGACTTATAGTTTGAAATAATTTTTTTTAACAAAATATCTTATAATTTTAGATAGAGTGAGTAATATATAAATAAAATAAAATATTTTATTTAATTACAATTTCTTGGATCATTTTAAAATGGCATATGGAAAAATCATATGAACAATTATTATTCAAATCATTGTTGACTTAATTATAGAGTTTTCAAAATATATGGTGATTTTATGAAATTAAAAATAAAAATATATGTTTTATGTTTAAAATATACCATGATCTCTTTTAAGTTGTACAACAAATTAAAAGGAAATATATATATATATATATATATATATATATATATATATATATATATATATATATATATATATATATATATATATATATATATATATATATATATATATATATATATATATATATATATATATATATATATATATATATATATATATATATATATATATATATATATATATATATATATATATATATATATATGTGTGTGTGTCTATATATACACACACACACATATATATATATATATATATATATATATATATATATATATATATATATATATATGTATATATATATATATATATATATATATATATATATATATATATATATATATATAATTGTATAAACATGAAAATTATATTTAACTATACAACTATACAACAAATTAAAAGAAAATATGATATACAAATTCAAATACAAAATTGCATATAACTATATTTAAGCTATTAGTGTGTAATAAGTTTAAACATATACTAAAATTATTAACACTTAATCAGTGTACTTAGCAAAAATATTCTATCTCAGTTTTATATTATAAATAAAATTTATTTATTTTATTTATTAAATAATTTATATATAATTTAATATATTAATTATTCAATAAATTTAAAAAAAATGACTTATAATATGGAACGGATACAAATTTTATAAACATGAAAATTAAATTTAACTAAATAACAAACTATTTCTTGAAGAACTTAATTTGAAAACATACCACCATTCTTAAATTCATTTGAGAAGATATACCATCATTCATAATGATTTGCAAATTATTTAAAGGTGTTTTAGCTAGCTAGATGAAAAGCACAAGAGTCCAAATGGAAGACAAATAAACCACACTTAATATAAATAAATCATTAATTAAGATAATAAAAAATAGTAATTAAAAAACCAATCTATATATGTTGCTATTGAGATCATTCCAAAGCCGGCTAACAGAATAAATCTGTAAGCAAACTTCTAAGACTTTTCCACTTTACACCACACATTCACTTGACCATACACCTTTAGGTAATGCCTATGTCCTTCATTTGTCTCTTCCTCAAACCTTCTCCACTTTCTTCTTTCTATATTACTCTTCCCTCTCACTTCACTTTCTTTTATCTCTAGGTTTGACATGGAGTTCAGCTACCTCCAAGAAGATTCAAAGAGTTCGAGCGACGAAAACATCGACCGATCGTCCGATCAAAACCACGACGACGACCACGATCATGACATGGGAATTGGTAGATCCTATGAGTGTGTATTTTGCAAAAGAGGCTTCACAACCGCTCAGGCTTTAGGTGGACACATGAACATACATAGAAAAGATAGAGCAAACAATAACAAAAGTGTGACTAAAACAAATTTCATTCCACCTAGTTCAAGCAATCATCATCATGATAACTATGGAGATCTTGGATTTTATTCAACAATTAATCCAACTCATGGTTATTATTCTTCTTCAATTTCATCCAAAACTACTCCTGAGGTAGATTCTCTTAACTATCATCAACTATATTTTCCTTCACATCATGTGCAATATAGTGAGATGCTTTGTGTTGAAAATCAAAGAATGTTTGGACAAGATTGGAGGGGTTTGAGCTTGTATACAAATCCACTGATTAAAGACAAGATAGAAAACAACAATGAAGTGGATGAATTGGATTTGGAGCTTAGACTTGGTCATTATCCATAGCAACAATTAATATGTATTGCACTATTATTTCTCTACCTTTATATATAAATAGAATTGCATGTTTTATATATTTTGGAGGCTTTTTCAAGTTAGGGTTCTATGATATTATATAACCCAGAAACCCAGAAGTTTTTACCTATGTGAATGTTTCTTTTGTAGCTACTACTCTCTCTTATTTTTGTATTCATTTCTTTGCTTGTTTAATTTCAATGAAAATTAGGTTATTTATGTACATATGAGTGTTTATTTATTTATTTATTTATTTTGTAATAAATAAATAAATTTAATTATTTTACAGAACCTCTACTAACTTTAACTATTGTTCTTAGTCTGTCATGATTATATATATAGATTGTGCAAGATAATTAAATCTTGAAATATAAAATGGTGACCTTATAGATTTGTCTAAGGGTGTAGTTATTTAGTGATTTTGATGAGTATTTGATTAATGTAATTTTTGCTGTTTAAAAAAAAATGTATGCAGTGTGTTTGTAATGGTTAATTTGGAGTTTATTTTGTTAATTTGGCTATGATTGGAGTAATCAATGTTTTAAGTTAGTTAGATATTAAGAACGATATTATTTTTTCTGTTTTTGGAAATATGTTTTTTGCAAGGTTAAGATTTTGTGATGAAGATAGTTATTTTTGTTAGAACTAAGATAATCATTGCTAGGCTTATATATGAATGATAGTTATTTGGTGTAAATTTAAAGGGGTCTTCCTATTCTTTTTCTTCGACCCAAGTTTCCTTAGGTTGTTAAGGTGACTTGCTTTGTTGTTAATTTCTTCTTGAAGTGTTCTCCTCTGGGTGTTGAAGATTTATTTAGTTTTCAGCTCAAACATGGGGGAGCACGAGAGGAGAGGTGGTTTTTTGGGACTTATGGTGAGGAAGGAGGGTTGATGATGCTTTAGATTTTGAGAACTTTGTTATGTTTATGGGGTTTATTAATCTCATTCTCTAAAGTTCTAATCGATAGTTTGGAAGAGAATGCTAGGAGAATTCTGGAAAAAAAAAAAGTGAAGAATTGAGTGAAAAGAATTGAGAAATTTAGGTATAATAGGTAAAGAATAATTTTGAAGATTTTTTTTTTTAATAATTAACATCTCTTTCGTTTGAGAGAATTAAAAAATAGTATTTGAAGAGGAGTTTAGAAGGTTTTGGAGAGTGTTGAAATATAATCTACACTATTATAATATTTTGAAATTAAAAATAGGTTAATGATAAATATTTGTTTATCATTTTATAAAAAAATCATTCTTTCAAAAGATATTAGAAAATTTTCTATACTTAAAAAGAAAAAAAAGTTCAAAGTCTTTTCTATGGGCTTTGGCTCTAAATAGTTGGAATGGATCAAAGGAGGGATATGCTTTAGTTTCATGTCAGGGTTATTAAACAGTAGTACAAATTGTGATTTCACGACCTCTAGAGGTCTCGGGCAGGGAGATCCTTTGTTGCCGATCCTTTTTGCTAACTTGACAGAAGGTTTTACTATCATGGCTAATAGGGTAGCTAGGTCGGAAATTTTAAGTGGCTTTAGAATTAACGAAGGTGTCATCCATAACTTATTACAATTTGCAGATGATACCATTCTCGTATACGACACAACGTGGTCCAATATATGGGGTTTGACGGCTATTTTAAGAAGTTAAAAACTGACTTTGGGATTGAAACTAAACGATTCTAAAAGCTACTTGTATGGTATTATTCAAATTGTAGCATAGCGGCAAGAAGTAAAAGATTTGGAAGAATTTCCTCCAGGTTTTATCGTGTCCACAGGGATCGGTGCGAGGGAAAAAATATCGTTCAACAATCTCTATCTCTCTAAGCTTGGGTTTAAATGGTTTGAATGAGTAAAGTGCGAAAAGTAGAAGATATTAACAAGTAAATAATGCATTCTTTAGAGAGGAGAGAGCTCGTCAGGAATTGAATTTCATCTACCCATCAAATACTAAAAAATCTATCAAGCAACTGTATGCAACCTAAATCACTCGTCAATATAATCACATATCGCTCACAACAAAGGTTATGTCTAACGCAAAGTTGAGAGAACAATCGTATCGTCTCATCGATGATGTCTCACATAACTCAACAACAAAGAGCATTAAGAACCGATACCGACGCGAATATTAGACCTAAATTTATGGATAAAGTTTAGATTCTAACAGATTTTCATCTTAGGTCGAGTTCGAACCGTATATGTCTATAGCAATTCAAACTCATTAAGATAAATATTGAAATCAAAGATAACCATCGATAAAGATTTATAAAAGAGATTTTTATATAATGATAAATAAATATACATACAATCAAGATAAACTTACATATAAAACTCCAACAATAGAGGTTACAAAGAGAAGAAAGAAGATGAACAAGATCTCACAGTATGTCAACGTCGATTGAAGCAAATCCAACTCCAGGTCATCAAGAAGCACAATCTAATGTTGTTTTATAAGCCTAAACCTCTGAAGAATATTTTCTGATCAAATGGGTGTAAAATGTCCCAAGAGATATCTTACAAAAATGAGTTGAAATGAATATATACAATTCTGGTTTTTGTAGCTCGCACAACGAGCTAGCTTTTATTTGCACGTGCATCCATCAAAAAATGATCAAATCGCCTTCAAGAAAAATATCTAGCTCGTAGAGCGACCATGATGCAAAAAACTCCCCGCCTCTAAATTGGTCTGCCTCGCCTTCAGCTCTTACAACGACCGCAAAGCAAGCTCGCTTTCCGCTTGCACAACAACCATGATAGACTTTGAAAAGAATAAATTCTCGCTTCCACCATAACTTGAGAATCGTAACTCTGATTTACGCGCTGTCAGAAGCGTTGGAAAGCTTATTCAATGCTCTATAAGACAATGACTAAATATCATTGCTTAAATATCTACAAAAATGATATAAAAACAATTAAACTCAATGATATTTACACAATAACACAATATATACACTATAACATAAATCATACAAAATATACACAAAATTTGAGGTTTATTGGTATAAACGGATGAATTAAGCCGATGAGTGATAATTATTCACAATCAAAATCAAAACAATTTAGTGCGCATCAGGTATTGGAGTTGAAAATGCTTTTTTGGAAGCGGCAGAATGTTTTTTTTTTAGCTTGTGTAAGGAAATCTTTGCCTTTCAAATTCATTGGTCTCTCTATTGGAGACAATCATAGACATGCTTCTTTTTGGAAACCGGTGATCGACGACCTCCAATATAGTTTATCTACTTTGAGGGGAAGATTACTATCAATTGGTGGGAGGGTAACACTGTTGAAATTCGTTTTAAGTAGCTTGCCAATACATTACATTTCCTTCTTCAAATTTTCGGTTAAGGTTGCGCGTAGAATCACTTCCATCCAAAGAAGGTTCCTTTGGTCTGGATTGGAAAATAAACAAGGTATGACACTTATCAGTTAGAAAATTGTTTGCAAACTGATGGTAATAGGTGGCCTTGAGATTAAAGATGTTGATTTGTTCAACATTTCGCTTATTACTAAATGGCTTTGGAGATTAATTACGGAAAAACAAGTGATGTGGCAAGGTTTATTAGCGGCGAGGTATGGCAATCTATCTTGTAGAATTTCATCTAATGAAGGAGTTCCTGGTCCTAATAATAAACTCTCACTTTGGTGGTGAGATCTAATGCAAGCTGGAGATTCCTTGGAAAAAGGTTAGTTTTTGGATGTTATCGCTTGTAAGCTCGGTAATGGATTCGATATTCCATTTTGGCATGCGAAGTGGATAGGAAATTCTACTTTGGCTAGGCTTTTTCCTGATGTCTTCGATGCTTCTACTTCTAAGGGATGATTGATTTGTGAGTATGGTGTTTGGACTCAACAAGGCTGGCGCTGGAACATTGTTTAGCCGAACTACATACCATTTTGCAAGAAATCAGTATGTTGCATGATATTCGTGACAACTTTTTTTGGCCTACTGTTGTAGATGGTTTATACTTTGCAAAATTGTGCTATGAAAGGCTCATTTTGTAGTCCATCTTGATTGTGTTGGAGGACGACACGAAAACTGCATTGGATCTTATTTGGCGAGCGAGCATTCTTTTGAAAGTAAAGGTATTCACATGGTGTATGCTTTGGGAAAGACTAACAACTAAGTTCAACCTAGATCGAAAGGGTATTATCTCGAATGCACATGAAAAGGTTTATGTATTTTGCTTTCATAACGATGAATCCAATAATCATCTTTTAGTTTTGTGCCCGAAAATTGGTCTAGTTTAGAGGAAGATTGTTGCTTGGATTGGTATTTCCCATTTGGAGGAACAACAATGTCATATGCACTTATTTGAATGGGTGACTTCTTTGGTCGGAAAATGCCATAAGAGTAACATTGGTCTAATATGGTTTACGACATGTTGGTGTATTTGGCGATCGAGGAATGAAATTATATTCAACGATGAAGTGTGTAACCCATATGCTATTGTCGATAGAATTATGTTATCATCTTGGTGGTGGTTGTCACTTAGGAATAAACATAATCCTGTGTGTTCTTTTTATGACTAGCTAAAATGTCCCCTTGATTTTCTGTAATTTTGTCAGTAGGGATTGGTGTTGTTTATATATATTTTTATTTATTGGGTTGGAGTACCCTTAATACTCCCAACCATTATGTATTTTGAATGCTTGATTACTAAAAAAAAGAGTATTTTCTTCTCCTCCGTTCCTAATTCGCAAACAAATTTTTTGTGGGAATGAGGAATTTGTTCAATTAATAGATTGAATTATAATGTGTGATTCCTCAATCATTGAATTTATCTTATTGATAGTTGAATTTTTTTTCACTTTCACTCAATATAATTCATATTTTTCTTATCCTATATAGAATACTTTTGATGTTCAACTTTTCTATTTCTAGTAACATGAATTAAAATCATTTTTTCTTTTATTAAAAACTTTTTGTACTAGAAAAAACGGTTTTTCAAATCTTTTTTAATTGCTTTTTTTATATTTTATATTTAAAATGGGACCCAAAAATAAAAATAGGTTAAGAAAATGATCATCAAGGAATGATTCGACTTTTGTTAAAATTTCGAAGTTTTTTTTTCCAATGGATCTTTTTTTTAGTATTTTTTCTAAGAGATCGTACCTTAGATTTGTGTCATGGTTTCAGAATAAAATGAAATAAAATCCTTATTGAATACCCCCAAAGTTTGTTGGTAATGTGTTGCGAGATTCTAGAATCCTTGGTATGTGCATATAATATGGACTTCTTTTCTCTAATCCCTAATATCTTCTAACCATTCGTGAGATTGAAATAATATCACCAAATGATATTTTTAGTAATTATCAATGAAGATAATAGAACTTTTTTTAAAAAAATGGATTGAAATAGTATTATAAAATTTCTCATTATTAGACCATATAGAATGTTCTCTCGGAATTCTTCGATTTGTTTAAGTCTTCTTTCAATCTCCTATTTGTTTTTCTCTTTTTTCTTTTGTTCTATCACTTTCTTAAACTCCAAAAATTTTGAATTATCAATATCAGGTTTCCTAAAATATTCTTTAAAATGTTGAGAGATATCATAGAAAAGATCATCAAAAAATAACAGGTAGTCATCTATTATCTCCAAAAGAAATGGGGGAATGGATATTGCACTCTATTCGCGAGTTGATTTTTGAAGCGTTTTAGAGGAAAAGGCTATGAAGATTTACGTCTATATTTTGATATATATTTTTAAAAAAATTAAATTAAAAACTACATGATACATTGGTATATATCATCATGTTTTTTTTAATTTTTTAAAATATCAAATACATATCAAAAAAGACTTTCGAAAAATAGTTGTAACCTGATGGTTTTGTGATGAGTGGCTTGGATTAGGCATTGTTAGGGAGTTTGGAAGGGAGAGAAGGGAAAGACTTTCGAAAATGAGTTTTTTTAAAAATATAGAAAAATATGTCATTTTTGGAAAAAATAATTTTGTATAAAATGATAAAATAGTGCTTATCATTATTATATTTTTAATTTTCAGAATACTATAACACTACTAGAAATGTTGTATTTAGCCTCGGCCATTTTCCGACACTATAAGGCAAAAAATCGCCGCTACTAGCCAATTAGCTTCGGCGTAGTGTCGGTGTCGGGGATAGGCTAAAACGATCGAAGCTAACATTTAGCCTCGGCCAAAAAGAGCCGTATCTACAGTAGCCTCGGTCTAGCCGTGTCTATATTAGCCTCGGTGAAGCCGTGTCAAAAAACAAAAAATAGCCTGGGCCTGACCGAGGCTAAAGTCAAACTCCATTAGCTCACATAATATTTAGCCTTGGTCCTGGTCGAGGCTAAAGGAACATTTTGCCTCGACTTTTTCGAGGCTAAGTTCAAACTTTATAAGTCAACAAAATATTTAACTTTGGCCTAACCGAGGCTAAAGTCAAATTGTAAAAGTCAACAAAATTCTTTTCTTGAAACCGAGACGTCAGTATCGAAAGAAACAGAATAAGGGCAGTAACAGAGGACCAAAGTGCAACAAGTGATGCTACAACATAGAGTTTGAATGCAGGATTTTTTAGTAGTAATGGTATACCAGATTCTTGATCAGGACCACCTGGGATAGCTATTGAGGTTGTGAATGCAACTGATGCAACAAGTGTTGCTACCACTGAACATGATTCTGAGGTTTTTGTGAGCCATTTACTACCTTCTTTTGCAAGTTGTCCATGAGTATCAATAAAAACTTGTTTAGTTGTTTTCCCATCCTTATTATAACGTTCATAGAAATTAGGTGGCATGGAGTCCTTAACAACCTGAAAAACACAAACATCATTAGTAACTTGACATGATCAATTGCTAGTTTCTAAAGATCTCTAAATCATTAGAATAACTATGAAGAACTTAATATTATTTACCTTATACCATTTGTATTCCCACTACATTTGCATTGCTGCACCAGGTACACGCCAAGGTCGAAACCTCCTATAAGTAGCAGAAAGGTGCAATGCACTGTTACCATTGCTATCGACTTGACGAAACACAGTTTCTTTGATTACACATCTCTTATTTAACATACTATACACATGAGGTTGCCTATTCTCTATGGCCAACAAAACAACATTCTTGTTCTGAAAATCCACATCATGAATAGCCACAGGATACATATCTAGAATCTTCTCAATCATTTCTGTTACTCCCATTTTTGCTGCAATTAAAATAGGTGACATCACTCTTCTTTTCTCAGCAGCTTCTTTTTCTGCTTTGCTCTTTATTTTACCTGTTTCGTCATCACCATTGTCACCATACTCTTCAATATGAGGACTTGGTCCTGTAAAATCATACTTATACAAAGAAGCGTGCTGAATCAGTTCATCCATCACTTGCTTTGCTCGAATGTAAAAAAGGAGAGTAATAAATCAAAAAAATTTGACATACTTGTTACTTTAAAACAACCATTCAACGAAGATAAGAAGGTCATGCATGTTCCATAGTTCAATGGATAGTTGTTTGAAGTCTGTGTGTGTGCTGAAGTATTATAACTTTGGTTGTATCTTTCTTCCTTTTCCTCATCGACAATCGAACCTGACATTCACACAAACACATGGTATTACACTAGGATCTTTCTTCCTCGAGAAAGACATTCGGCAAGACTCAAATATGATTACTTTCTAAAGAAGAAATCATATAAATTAGCATAGAAAAGTGATTTTACTTACATGCGTAGATGATATTATCGATTAACTCCATCCTTGTGCAGCTTCTGAAATAATTAGGTTTCTTAGCAAGAATATGCAGAGGTGATAATCCTTCATGGTTTACACCATTCAAAAGCTTTGGATACATTCCAATTATTCTAAGCGCCAAATCTATTATACACTAGCATCAAATTAATATACAGAAGGGTGTAATTTATATATGTTCAATATATGGCAATGAAACTAACCAAAGTATTATGATGATATGGTAGAATGAAGAATGGTATCTCCATTATTTTTTCTTGAGATCGAGTCATCATATTTGTTCTGATGTCGACCGTGAAGGCAGAGGAAAGCATATTTTCTTCCATGAACAGCAGCCAAGAAAAGAGGAGTTTCGCCTTCGAAATTCCGATACGAAATGAGGGTAGGATCTCTTTTGGCAATGTTGTTGCAAATGTCCACATTCCCAAGCTCAGCTGCAACATGAAGGGGAGTGTTTCCCTTTGAGTTTTGCATTCTTAGGATGTTCTTACACATGTTTTGGCTTATGTTGTCTAACAAGGTTGTCACAAAGAAGGTTTGGCTTACATATACAGCAATGTGTAACATTGTGTCTTCTGCTTTTGTGATCTTTTCTTCTAGTACTTCAGGGTTTTTCTCATATAATTCTAGAACTTCTCTCCATTGGCCTCTCATGGCATGATTGAATAGACTTTCAAACTCAATCTCAGCCATTTTGTGAGCTAGCTAAACAAGCTTTGTATATTAGCAATTTTCTTATAAGCACAACATCAGTAGACAACATCTCTAAAACCTAACACAACACAGACTTTGTTTAATCTCAAAATATGTGATATAATGGGCATATCTGATGTTTGGATAACACTCTATAGATGGGTTCTAGTATCATTATCCATACGGTTTTACACCAGTGCCAAATCAACAAACTGAAACTGAAACAATAAAACTTCTAAAGAAAGAAAAATCAATTGTAACGGTGCGGTATTATTCATGCTATAGGTTACTAACATGATCATTCACATCACTTGTAGCAGGAAGAAAACAAATGACTTCCTTGTGATTTTGACATTGTATTGCAGCAAGTATCACAAACAATATTCGGAGAAAATCGACTCTCAAAGCAACATACATGATACCACCAATATTAATCGTAACAATGCAAAGCTGCAACGTTTTGCCAAAACACAATTGCGATAAACAGGTCTCAGAGAAAATAGCTAAAAGTTGAAGGCAATACCAAACAACACTTGAAATTATCACTGTTAAGCGTCAATTCCGTAACATTAATTAACATGATGGAACAGAACTTGAAATCCAAAAGCAGGGCAGCATACAAAGTGCAGATCAATCATAACAGACAACAGTAACATAACTATACGGATTACGCTAAGACTTCTGAATCTCGACCGTACGATAATTATCTCTATGCTAACAAATTCCATACAAAGCTACAAGCAGGCTGCACAAGTTTCAGCATACCAAGACTTCATATAGCTATAAAGTTATTTACGAAGAGGTGGTCATAAACTTATAACAACATAAAAGATATTTGAAAAAAATTATGTAAGCCCTCCAAAATTCTCTCAAACCCTCATTCAATACAAGTTTTGTGTTCGTCCAAATTAGGGGACTTTTGGTGTTATGAATGAAAGCAACTCCTCTAAAATCCTTCCAACCAAAATCCTTCAATTTGTTCCACTCAATCCTTCTCTTTTTTCAAAGCTCTCACGTCCTTTCCCCTCCAAAATCCTAAACAAACCCTTAGTAGTACATGTGGGGAATGACTAGTCGTTGGAAGCTCCTTAGAATATCTTTGGTGAATAGAATGTATGTTTCAACTCCTAGTTCTTTTTGGTGGATAGAATGTATGGTTTCAACACAAAGATCTTGTTGAAGTGGTCTCTTGGATCTAGCCCATTTCTAGTGTTTTTTTTATAGAATTTATCTTCAAAGAGAAGAGATTGAATTTATCTTCAAAGAGAAGCTCAGAGTATTTAAGGGGAATCCTAAAATATGGAGTATAAATGATTTTAGAATCACTGATCTTAAAATTGATCCCCCGGTTAAAGGGATTATGGCCACCCGTAGCAGGCAGGCGAGGAGACTTTTATTTCTTTCCTTTTTTGGCGATATTTGGCACTGATGGTTGATTTGGCTATTGTTAGACATGATTTTATTAGGAGATAGAAAATAAGGGGATGTATTTTCTATTTAAGAAGTGTTTGGGTTTTATTTAGGGACTTTTACTTGGAACGATAAAAATTTACAGAGAGAAATTGGAGAATGCAGAGGTTTCGGTGAAGGGCATATTTTCATGATCGAAGGTGATTGAAGATCCACTCTCATCCTAGTAATTGTAATGTCTACATCTTGTATTTTCTTTGTATCAAACATTATGAGTAGTTAAATCCCCCAATGCTAGGGGGTGTCCCTGATTTGGATCTGTAATGACTATGATATTATTAGTACAATAACAATCTCTTTTTCATAATTTATTTACTATTTTATTGTTCTTAATGCTTGCTCTGTCAGACAAACGAGTTTGATTTATGATTAACGATTAGGATGGACTGCCGTTGTTAATGCTTTACTTGAGATTATTCTATAGTAGATATCACCTAGGACTATGGATACCCTATAGAAACCGGAATATTCTTGATAATAGAATGCTTAATTTCATCTTTAATTAGATATGGACATAGGAATTAGGTTGGACGATTAAAGATTTTCTCACTAAGAACTTAGTAGTAATCACCCTAAAGAACCGGTAATTAATTAGATAAAATAAGTTGTTGCAGTCTTAATTCAGAGTTGTTACAGAATCAGATCATACACTGTTCCCTAGCATACTACTAATATCTATTAAATTGTTCACGTGTTTTATTTACTATTTTTGCTAGTATTTTTTATTATCTTAACAAACAATTAAACAAACCTCAAACTTTTGTTTAACTGAAATAAACTTAGAACTCTGTATCCTCGATCAGTCTTTGAGATCGACATTTAGGACTTTATCCCTTATTACTACATAGGCAAAATAGTACACTAGTTATTTTACCGGTCATGTTTTTTGCATCGTTGTCGGGGACTGCCAAAGATAATAGAGTTCATAGATTTATTTCAATTATAATTTTGTTGCTCCGCAACTAAAACTTTTATTTTTAGTTTTTTTGTCCTTTTTGTTTACTAATCTTTGTCTGACCATTGTATGTGAGGAAATCCCTCAGCTGATTTTACATTTGACATAGAACCAGAGAGAAATTTGCACGCTAGGCTAAGACAAGCTAGGCAATCAAGACTGGCGACATCAGAGGCAGAAAAGTCAAAATCTGAAAAAGAGAGAGAGGAAGGGGTTTCAGTGCACTCGGACACAGAATCTAACAAAGAGTTAGAAGAACCAACTATGGTTGAACCACAAGAAAGACTTCTTGGGGATTATGTAGGGGAAAACACTCCTTTGGGTCATTTGACCATTTTCAATCAACCAATGAATGTTCCAAACTTTCAGTTGCACCCATCAACCATCATGAAATTCTGATATGCAGATCTCAGATGTCCTAAGAGATTCTAAGAACATTGATCTCTGCTAAAACAGAACAAGGACAGAACACGACCATTTTAAGTTTCTTTAAAAATTACCAATGTCATGACATCTGTTGTAACATCTGCAGACTGACAGAACTATTATCTAACCATTTAAATTGTGTAGAATTGTAAATGCTGAAAGATAAATAACACAATGAATTGTTAATCTAGTTCGGTGCAACATCACCTACATCTGGGGGCTACCAAGTCAGGAAGGAAATCCACTATTAGCAGAATTAATTCAGAGCTAAAATCCCAGTTTACAACTCCTCACTTATTCTCTACCCAATGCAATTTCTGCCTAGAACCCACTAGACAAGAGACACCTCTCATTCCCCACAATCACAGCAGTGATAAACAATTCAATACAAAAAGAAAGACTTTAGAAGACACTCTTCAAAGTCACAATACTTGATTTTTCTTAATAGCTTCAATCAAGAACAATACACTCTTGCTTAAAAGCTTTGAGTGAACAATTAATAACAGCCTAAATATGTCTACCACGATGCACCCAAAGATACAAAGGGTGACTTACAAAGTTACAAACAAGAGACTCTCAAAATCCTAAAACACAAAACCACGCGTGAAGATTAAGTTACACCAACAGAACTCTTCAAAACACACTCTCTCTGTCTCTGTCTCCAATCAAGATTGTTACTTCTGTATTTATAGGCATCGAAGTTCCTTGGGCCTCAGTTCAACAATTAGGTTTACCCAAGTTAAACCACTTTTCGTAAATCAGGGTTTTGTCAATTAGGTCACAGGCACTTTATGTTATCCTCAGCATTGCCTTGCATTTCACCTGAGATACCTAAGCACCCTAAAATGTTTCCTGAAATCCATCCTGAGATAAATCAGGAACCATAACAGAAAAACCAACAGCACCCTTGCTGGCAGCTACCTGATGTCATGACATTCAGCATGACATCCAATACACTCTGTTATTGATCTCAATCTCCAGAACAACAATTTATCTCCTGATCTTCTCCAGAATCTTCTTCATAACAGTAGAAATAATTATTGTATAGTTTCCTAAAAAGTCTCAACGATCCTTTTTATGAACACCAATTAAATCTGCACCTTTTTCCTAATAAGTCTCTTTGATATGCACATACTGATGAGGCATATCCAACAGGATCTCATCAAACCAAAATACCTATGTCAAGAGATATAAAATAGCAGCTCTGTCATGACAGCAGATGAATGTCACGACACCCATCTTGACATCTTGATTAAAACACATGATAGCAGTTCTGTTACCATAGTAGATGGATGTCACGACATCTGTCTTGACATCTTGGTTAAAACACATGGCAGCAGCTCTGTTACCACAGTAGATGGATGTCACGACATTTGTCTTGACATCTTGGTTAAAACACATGACAACAGTTCTGTTACCACAGCAGATGGAGATGTTATAACATCTTGCTTAACATTAGTGCAGAATCATGTTTTACCAAAATTTAGCCAATCATAGAACCATGGACAATCATAGAATCATGGAACTAACAATCTCCCCCTTTGGAAAATTTTGGCTAAAACAACCAAACAAACTTATCAGAGCAGCAACAACAGTAGTTTTCTTTAAATACATCCAGCCTCACCAACTATCATGCTCCCCCTTAGTAGTTTCATTCAACAAGCAACTACAAAATACTACTCTTTCCTTAGCAGTAGCAACAGATAACATAACAACATTTTATATATCCCCCTTGGTTTAGTCAAAAATTGACAAAAAGTGGAGTAAATCTACATCCATATAAACTGAATGACATCTCACAACCTCCCAGGAGATAAACACAAACTGAATCAGATACACAAGCTGCTTGATCTCTAATCAACATAAAGACTGCACCACTTCAGCAGCAATCCATGGACAAGGATTTAAACCTCTATGCTCAACATAAATCAGAGCACTAAGTTTTATGTCCAACTTATGCATATGAACTAGCACACTGACTATTTTACATCGTGATTCATAATGATAACAAACAACCTCCACAGTGTCAATTCCACATGACTTTAACCCATGACCATTGTTATTGAATCTTGAGTTCTTTCCTTGTCTGAAGCTGCACCTTCAGGAGTGACACTTTTGACATTACCAATTAAGGATAATCAATAAAATACTTGCCACAAGTAACAATTGGTTTTAAATTCCCAATTTGAGACACACAAATATTCTGCAGAGAAAAATAAATTCTCCCAGACAATAACCAAAGTTGTTTCCTAGGTCATTCATAAGAGGTAAGCATAGTCCTTAGTTCAAACCAACAGTCTCACAAGGCCAGATCCATGATCACTTGTCACGGTAAAAAGTACACCAAGCACCACAATGTCAAGACATCTTGTCTGACATTACAACCTCATCAGTGTTCAAGAACACAAGCTTTCCTGAGATTCAGCAAACTTTGTACACAACTCCATATCATCACAATGTCAACACAAGTAATGCAGCTACACATCAGACAGGTACACAACTCCCTCTGTCATGCATAATCAGCACTCCCCCTAAAAGAGAGAATCCAAACACATGAAGACACACTTCACCATCTTCATATTCACACACTGCAGCTTTACATTCCTTATTTTACAACCCATGCTAGACCAAATATAATAGAAGAGGTAGACAAAACTATCTGCAAGATCACTCAGATTCAGCTAGGAATATCTCCAAGATGTCAGGGTAAATGCCATGTTTCCTTGACTTCCATATGCATAAAATCAGAGCTGATGATATCTTGATCTTCATCTTCACTTAGTCATACAACTACAAGACAAAACACTTGGAGAGAGAGAGAGAGAGGCCCAAAAACTTGATTTGATCCATTGACATCCAATGACTGAGCTAAAAGGAATGCACTGTCATGTTCATCATGAGCTAGAGCAGCAGCACAATGTCACACCATCTTGTCTGACATTCCACCTTCATAAAATCCCAAACTGCTTGAAACCACAAACAATCTTGATAAATAACTGTACTCTTACCGCAACAAATCCTAGATACAAGTATAACTCCCTATATCAAGGACAACCAGTGCTTTTTTTCAGAAGCACGTGAATGGAAAACATAAGACTTATCTTCATGTCTTCAAGAGCGTACTCCTTGTTCAACACACCTTCTGAGCGCATTCACTCACTGCTTGAACCATAAGTAACTAGTACACCCATCAGACAGAAGCTCTCCCATATCTTTTATAAAAGATGCTCCAAGATCACCACATTATTTCTCAAGATTAACTTCATGCTCATATAGTAAGAAGGCACCAAACTGCTCCACTTCTTTCATGCAGTAGAAGAAACCACTTCTCCACAAGTATCCTGACCTCAGCCTGAGTCAGAGAACAAGACAGACACCCCATAATCCAAGACATTCTTTCCTCATCATTCTCCCATATGATAAGTTAGAATACTTATAGTTTAACTGGTGAATATTCACTTCTATATAACACATCATACTCCAAGACAGTCCTTTTACCTCATCATTCTCCCGTATGACAAGACAGAGTACTTCTTAGTCAAGATGTGAATCACAAGGTCCACAACAGATCTTTAAGTCCAGCAAACAAAATGATGTTCTGACATTAGTTAGGACATTATATCACAGACATCATACATTAACCACTTGGATTTACTATCTGAACAGTAATCCAATCTGAGGATCTTCAGAGAGCACAACTCCACCAGCTTGATCAAATACATCTCAAAAAAAAGGTAATCTTCCATAAGCAACTTAGGGCTTCTACCACAAGCTCCAATATATGAACAGAACTAGAACCTTCTTTGATCTTCAACCAACTACCCTTCTGCACGGGAGTAATTAGTTCCAAGCTCACTGCTTAGAATCACATTAAAGACCAACCAAATGCCACTGTTTGGTTAACTCAGCTTCTTTCAGAGCTTTAGAAAGTCTAATCAAACTTGATCTTCCTATCCTATAATGATGTGCCACAACATCAATTAAGGCCCTGAAGTTTGCTTGATGTCACAACATCGGATAAGACATCCTGCTGGTGAATTCAGTCCTTCATTATGCCATTTAGAAGAACCTCATCAAGAGTTCCATGCTCATATGGACTTGATTACTGATAGTAGGTTTGAGTAGACAACCTTTATTCTGCAATAGCTACCTTTGAAATGCATTTGCTCCAGAAAACTCCTATTTAGAGAAACCAAACATGCCAAAGATTGATTCTTCAAAGAAGATTAGTCACAAGAGATCTTTACAGAAGGAATCCCGCTTTCCTTAAGTAGAGACTTCTTCAGAAAGTCAAAGATAACTGCCACTTATCCTTGACCTCCAAAATGAGAAAGGTCACATGCTCCTATGTACTTAGATTAGAAATAAACTGACCTAAGCAGTGTTATCACCAGTACCATCTTCTAGACAAGTTTCTTGCCAGGAAACTTTCTAGATAAAGATCAGATGCTTCTAGTAGAAACTAGACCACACCTGTTGCACTTCAATACTCCTATATCAGAAATAAACAGATCTAATTACGTCTCCTATTGATTCACTCCTTGAATCAACAGAGTTCTGCACAATCTCTGCTGATGGAATGTCTCAACATCTGGTTGAACATCATATCCAAATCAATCAGGGGCCTGACACTTGTGCTACAACTGATGAGACAACATGATTATCAACTAAGGATAATCCATTAAATATTAGAGAATATCTCAAATAGCAATGAATCTTAAATCCTTATAATAAATCCTTCTCTGAACTTCATGGATAACCAATTAGATAAGTGTGTAGTCCACAAGTAGCAACTGATCTTAAATCCACACAACTTGTTGAGAAGACCATCTGATAGATATTTACACTTTTAGTAATACCAAAAGTATTCTTTAGTATAAGTATCTCTAATGTTGAAATATCAAGTCTGACACCCTTGACTCAACCTGCCTATGACTTCCTCTTACCAATAGAGCCCTTGCAAGTCATGAGTGGTGAAAATAAATCACCTCCCACTATCTTCTCTAAACAGTCTTCAGCAACTTGTAATACACAACAAAGCAGCCCAGGCACAGCCATACATCAAACTGTATATAAGCCAATCTTCTCCCAGGGCTACCAGAGTTCTTTCATCAGAAAAATATGCAACAGAACCACCAAAAGAACATCTTCAACATGCCCTGAACAAGATGTCAGAACATCTTATAGGACATCATACAGAGGAAGAAGCCACTCCTCCTTGAGTATATGATCTGATCTATCCAAGAAGAACATTCAGCAAATCACAGAGGCTCTTGTATCAGAGAGCACAACAGCAGATACACTGAATCTTTCAAAAACATGACTAAACACAAACTCCCCCTTAACTCCATAAGCATCAGCTCAGACATTTAGCAAGATCAACAAGTCATCTACCACTTCTCCTTGTTCAAAACACTAGAAAGTATGTCCCAGGATCTCATCCAGAACAGACAGGATGCCTGCTCTGATACCAATTGAAATTCTGGTATGCAGATCTCAGATGTCCTAAGAGATTCTAAGAACATTGATCTCTGCTAAAACATAACAAGAACAGAACATGACCATTTTAAATTTCTTTAAAAATTACCAACGTCATGACATCTGTTATAACATCTGCAGACTGACAGAACTATTTATCTAACCATTTAAATTGTACAGAAATTGTAAATGCTAAAAGATAAATAACACAATGAATTGTTAACCCAGTTCGGTGCAACATCACCTACATCTGGGGGCTACCAAGCCAGGAAGGAAATCCACTATTAGCAGACTTAATTCAGAGCTAAACTCCCAGTTTACAACTCCTCACTTAATCTCTACCCAATGCTATTTCTGCCTAGAACCCACTAGACAAGAGACACCTCTCACTCCCCACAATCACAACAGTGATAAACAATTTAATACAAAAAGAAAGACTTTAGAAGACACTCTTCAAAGTCACAATACTTGATTTTGCTTAACATCTTCAATCAAGAACAATACACTCTTGCTTAAAATCTTTGAGTGAATAATTAATAACAGCCTAAATATGTCTACCACGATGCATTTAAAGATACAAAAGGTGACTTACAAAGTTACACACATGAGACTCTCAAAATCCTAAAACACAAAACCACACGTGAAGATTAAGTTACACCAACAGAACTCTTCACAACACACTCTCTCAGTCTCTGTCTCCAATCAGGATTGCCACTTCTGTATTTATAGGCAGCGAAGTTCCTTGGGCCTCAGTGCAGTAATTAGGTTTACCCAAGTTAAACCTCTTTTCATAAATCGGGGTTTTGTCAATTAGGTCACAGACACTTTATGTTATCCTCCGCATTGCCTTGCATTTCACCAAAGATACCTAAGCACCCTAAAATGTTTCCTGAAATCCATCCTGAGATAAATCAGGAACCATAACAGAAAAACCAACAGCGCCCTTGCTGGAAGCTACCTGATGTCATGACATTCAGCATGACATCCAATACACTATGTTATTGATCTCAATCTCCAGAACAACAATTTATCTCCTGATCCTCTGCAGAGTCTTCTTCATAATAGTAGAAACAATTATTGTATAATTTCCTAAAAAAGTCTCAACGATCCTTTTTATGAACACCAATTAAATCTGCACTTTGTTCCTAATAAGTCTCTTTGATCTGCACATACTGATGAGGCATATCCAACAGGATCTCATCAAACCAAAACACCTCTGTCAAGAGATATAAAATAGAAGCTCTGTCATGACAGCAGATGAATGTCACGACATCTATCTTGACATCTTGATTAAAACACATGACAGCAGTTCTGTTACCACAACAGATGGATGTCACGACATCTGTCTTGACATCTTGGTTAAAACACATGACAGCAGTTCTGTTACCACAGCAGATGGATGTCACGACATTTGTCTTGACATCTTGGTTAAAACACATGATAGCAATTCTATCACCACAGCAGATGGAGATGTTATAACATCTTTCTTAACATCAATGCAGAATCATGTTTTACCAAAACTTAGCCAATCATAGAACCATGGACAATCATAGAATCATGGAACTAACACATCCGTCTGTTGGAGAAGAGGCCTTTTACATGAAAAATCAATGAAGATGCAAATAAACATCTGCAGAGATTTTTTACTATAAGCACTACTTTGAAGATTAACGGTCACACTGAAGAAGCGAAAAAATTGGTAATGTTTCCGTTCGCTCTAGCTGAAGATGCCGAAGAATGATTTTACTCACTACTAGCTGGAAGTATTACGACTTGGGAGCAAATGGAAACAACTTTTCTGAATGAGTATTTTCCAGCTTTTGTTTATATTCGCAAAAGATATGACATTGTGAATTTTAAGCATAAGGAAGGGGAATCACTGGGTGATGCATACAAGAGGTTCAAAAGGCTATTGGTGCCATATCCCACTCACAATGTAGATCAGACTGAACATATGCAGATGTTCGTAAATAGCCTCCGAATGAAGACTGAGCAACTTATTGATACAATTGTCGGTAGCTCATCTAATTTTACAACAGGCACTGGTATCAAGAACATCATAGAAGTCATTGCTGCAAATGAACATCTGGAGTTATATGACCAAAGTGTAAGTAAACCCGAGGGTGTGATTTACTTGAAGTAGAGAGAAGACTCAAGGCTATGAATTTGGGTACTCAACAAGTAGCCCAAGTTCAACCTGTGCAAGCTATTAACTGTGAGATTTGTGGTGGACCTTATTTTGCCATGCACTGCATTGCAACTGCAAAACAAATTTGAAGAGATAAAATTTTTGAAGAACAACCCATATGCTAATACTTATAATCCAGGGTGGAAAAATCATCTTAACTTCTCTTCGAAAGATCAGAATCAACCACAGTACTAACAACAGTAACAAGCTCCTAAGAAAGCAGAGCGGGAAATAGCCATTGAAAGGATGGCAGCTCAAAATATGCAATTTTAAGAAGAGACCCAAAATAATTAAAGGAGCACCACCGCTTTGATCAAAAGTCTTGAAGTTCAGATGGGTCATATAGCACAACAAATCTGCATGCAAGCTCAGGGTACCCTTCTAAGTACAACAGTACAAAATCCAAGAAATCATGTGAACATTAATGCTATCACAACAAGAAGTCAAAAAGTTGCTGAAGATAAAGAAGAAAGGGTAGCAAATGATGATCATGTCATAGAGTTAGATCTATAAGTGAGGGAAAATAAGAAAGAACTAGAAGAAGCTATACCACCTGTAAAGCCAACTGAAGAGAAAAATATAAAGGAGGATAAACATGTGATTAAGTTACCATACCCTCCGAGAGTGACAAAGAAGGATCCAAAAGAGAAAGACTTTGTGAAATTTATCACAATGTTCAAACACTTAGAGATCAATATGCCTTTCTTTAAAGCACTCGAGAAAATGCCCACGTACAAAAAATTCCTGAAAGAGGTATTCGGTAAAAAGAGACCAATGGGAGAGGAGATGGAAATTTCAACGAAGAAATGTAGTGAAATATGACAAGGTGGGAGAATTCCCATAAAGCGGAAGGATCTCGGATCTGTAGCAATCCCATGCAATATAAAAGACAGAACTGTTAAGAAGATCCTAATTCATTATGATGCTAGTGTGAGCCTCGTGCCATTATCTATCTTTAAAAAGCATGGTATTGGAAAGGTGAGCGAATGAACTGTCGAGCCATGTGACGTTAAACGAAGCTCTACATGGGAGGTAACCCACGCTTTTAATCACTGTGAGTTACACCTATCTCTCTTGTTCTAAAACATTGAGGCTAATGTTTAGTTCAAGTTTGGGGGAGGATTTACTGTTTTGAGTTTTCCTTTTTAAGTACTTTTTATTTGTGTTTTGTGTGTTTTTGTTTAAAATATCTTTGAATTGTTCCTCAAATGAGAACCGTAGAAATTTTTCTGGCGGATACTGTGATTTTAAGATAGTTGAGAAGGTATATAGAGTTCGAGGGAAGATAAGATAGAACTAGGGACATTGGAAAAGTTTGAAAACTGATGTATAACCCGAACACCCTAGATTCCCCAGAGTGTCCAACGTGTAGATTTGTGCCATAATACTTGGATTTGAGAAGTAGCCCCCAGTTAGTTCGTAGTGATAGTCTGGCATGGTTGAATAGAATTACATGTATAGGGTTGATTGAGAAAACGGATTAAGGCGCCAAAAAGAAAAAATGAATAATGGCAATAAAGACAATGGTCCCTCTAAGTTGGCTAACCCTCACCCGGTTACTTAGCCTAACAGTGGTTGAGTCTCAATTATCATCCTAAAGTGGACTCATAAACTCCAATGGGCATGGAAAATATGAAGAAGAAAAAAAAAAGTTCCTAGAAAAGTCTTGATCAATCTTGTACATGTGAGGAAATACAATCATAAATGCCTTAATCCGATTATTCGAAGGAAAGGCGGAGAAAATCAAAGAAAATACTTAAGCCCAAATCATAGTTGGAGAGGTGACCAAAAGGGGGATTTAGGTTTGTGGTTTACTGCGGTATGTGTTCTTGTAATACCTTAGTTAACGAATGACTACCGAGAGAACTAGTACTAGCCCATCAGAACAATAACTCATGTATGAGTATCAGCATGCTTTATCTTCATAAGTTTTCCACTTAAAGTGCACCGTTTGATCCAAAATATTGTTATACAAGATTGTTTCTTAAGTTCAGGAAATGGTCTAAGTTTGAGGAAGTTTGATCAGTGGTTTTTATGCTGTTATTTCCCGTTAGTTTTCATTAATCTTGTCATATTTTTATTTGCATTTTATTTCTGTTTATCGCATTTTATGCTTGGTTATGTTGTTTAATGTGTTTCAAATTCAGAGAAGTATCGTAGCAAAAATCGGAAAGAATGGTTAAAAAAATAGAAGAATTCTCCTTGTTCCACTGGCCTGCTACAGCCACTCGTAGCACCTGTTATGGGACGTAGCAGAATGACATCAATTCCCCAAGATTTTAATATTTCAAGGACCAAGAGGCAGTGGGTTACTATGGCCACCCGTAGCACAAGCTACAGGCCGTAGCATTAACCGCACCTATGTCATATTTTCAAGCCAGTATCCAGTGGTCTGTTATGGCCACCCGTAGCACGGGCTATGGCTCGTATCAGGCAGGCGAGGATATTCTTATTTCTTTCCTTTTTTGGTGAAATTTGACATTGATTGTTGATTTGGCTATTGTTAGACATGATTTTATTGGGAAATTAAGCCTGGTTCTTTAAGGGATAGAAAATAAGGGTAGATCTTTTCTATTTAAGCGGTTTTTGGATTTTATTTGGGGACTTCTGCTTGGAACGATAAAAATTTACAGAGAGAAATTCCAGAACACAGAGGCTTCGGTGAAGGGTAGATTTTCATGATTGGAAGCGATTGAAGATCCACTCTCATTCTAGTAACTGTAATGTCTACATCTCGTATTTTCTTTGTATCAAACATTATGAGTAGCTAAACCCCCCAATGCTATGGGGAGTCCCTGATTTGGATTTGTAATGACTCAGATATTATTAGTACAATAAAAATCTCTTTTTCATGATTGATTTAATCTTTTATTGTTCTTAATGTTTCCTCTGTCGGACAAATAGGTGTGATTTACGATTAACAATTAGGCTGGACCGTCGTTGTTAATGTTTTGCTTGAGATTATTCTATAGTAGATATCACCTAGGACTAGGGATACCATATAGAAACAGGAATATTCTTGATAATTGAATGCTTAATTTCATCTTTAATTAGCTATGGACATAGGAATTAGGTTTGACGATTAATGGTTTTCTCACTAAGGACTTAGGACTAAACACCCTAAAGAACCGGTAATTAATTAGTTAAAATAAGTTGTTGCAATGTTAATATAGAGTTGTTACTGAATCGGATCATACACTCTCTCGAGCATACTACTCATACCTGTTAAATCGTTCACATATTTTGTTTACTATTTTCGCTAGTATTTCTTATTATCTTAACAAACAATAAAAAAACCCAAGCTTTTTTTAATTGAAATAAACTTAGAACTCTATATCCTCAAGCAGTCCTTGAGATCGACATTTGGAACTTTATCCCTTTATTACTATATAAGAAAATAGTACACTTGCTATTTTACCGATCAGTCTCACTAGAAAAAGGTGTCTCTAGGAGTCAAGTCATATATGTCTTGTAGGCACTATGTATGTGTATAGATTCTTTGCATACCGAATTTCCAAGTCTAGGTGGTTGAAAGAGGGATATTTGAATATGACTTTTATCCATGCATGTATGAAGAGTATGGAATGGCTTAGATAATTAAGTTTTTCTCGCAACACTTTTTTGAGCCTTTGCATAATCACCTTACACTAGATGGTTTTCATTTTACCAAGTTTCATATGGCTGATAATCTAACCTTGTCTCCATATTACTTGCTACAATTGAAAGATATGATAGTGTCTGAATGGAATCTTAATAAGAGATTAGAACCATACAGTTTCAAATTCTCCTTTATGAAAATTTTTAGAGCCTATTTGTGGAAAAACAGGATTATGTTAATTAGTTCTTCTTACATGTGAACCATTTAAGTAGTTTTTCTTTTAATTTTATTACCTTTGTCCCAAAGGTGGGTTCTCGCCCTCGACATTGGCAATTTTAGGCCTATATGGCTTCTTGGATCTCTATATAAGTTATTGGCTAAGGTTTTGGTTAGTTAGTTGGCTTGGTTATGGATAAATTCATCTCTGCTAACCAGTTAACTATTATGAAAGGCAGACAATTGGTGGAGATCAATGTGATAATCGACTTTGCTAAGAAGACTATGTTAGACATGTGAATACACACAAGAGGGGAGGTTAAATGTGGAGGTTTCAAATATGTTGGTGAAAAACAAAATCATTTGGAAAATTAGAGTTTGAAAACATTTTTTAAAACAATTAAGTAAATAAGCAATGAAATAAAAGATAGATGGAAAAACAAGAAATTAAATATAGATAGATAGATAGATAGATAGATAGATTATGTGTGTGTGTGTGTGTGTGTGTGTGTGTGTGTGTGTGTGTGTGTGTGTGTGCCAGAGAGAGAGAGAGAGAGAGAGAGAGAGAGAGAGAGAGAGAATATTTATATAGATTTATCCTAAATTAACCTACTCATGTCCCTAAGAATTATTCTTGAAATAATCTAATAAACTTGAGAGCTCTTTAGAGTGATGTGCCCATGAACCTCCATATACAAGGAAATGCATTTTTAAGGTTAACTTTCAACCAAACAACAAACAGGGTTTATAATGGTTATCCTCCAAACAAAACCGAGATTTTCCATGGCTTGATCTCGAACTAAGATGGAGTTTTGAGTTGACTATCATCCAAATGAAAATGGAGTTTTGATTTAGATATCCCCTAAACAAAATCGAGGTTTTATACAGAATGGCCTTGAACAAAGTTGAGATTTTACACAGGCTAATCTCAAACAAATTAATCTTCTACACCAGGCTGAACTCAGGAACCAGGATCAGATTTTACATGGGCTAGTCTCGAACCAATGGAGATTTTAATCAGACTGATCTCAAGAACCATTATGGAAATTTTGATGGTTGATGTTCATGAACCAAAATAAAGCTTTTCTTTTCGGCAAAACTCACTAACTAGTTACTGACTCCCAAAGACAATCACCCAACCAAACAAGAGCTTTTACCAGTTTAGCTTGCAACCAAACAACTTCTTATAGAAGGATAGTTTACTCAAGAGATAATATACTCTTAATAAATTACAATCATCCCTCACCCAGAATAATGATCCTCGCTTAGACATAAAATCACTCTCAAAGCACTAAGACAAAATATATGTGAAAAACCGAGAGATTTAATGTAAATGAGAGAGAATGAGAATGTGAGATCAAAGCTCATTTTCTGGGTTAAATTAAAAGATAGAAAAACTCTATATTTATAGGTTGGATTTTGGTTTAAAATTGAAAACGATCCATGGGAGAAAGGAATTCTAAAATCGATTTGCCAAATCAATTATTGGCCCCCAATAAGTTTAAGCCACAAATGGAAAGTTTTGATATTTAGCCATTACCAATCATTAACATATTGTCCCAATTTATTTTGGACTCAACCAAGAGAAAATTATAGATTAGATGATTAGGTATAATAGATTATACAATTCAAAAAATCATCCAATTGATAATTCCATCCCTTAATTAGTTAGCTAGGCCTATGTTTAGTTATATTTTTAGTAAACAATCACGATTTTAGTTCACTTAAAAGATTAACTCGAAAAATATCAAAGACAAGTTGTTTAAATAAAATATACGATGAAAAAGGTGTGATTTGGATTTTAAATGCTTGGGTAACAGATTGTTAGCTTGGGATTTTTAGATAAGTAAAAAGTCAACAAGTTGAATGGTCAAGCTACATTGACATTACTGAGTACCTAAAAGCTCAATCCTAAAGCTTTGACATAGTGGATGTATTAACTTGTAAGTTTGACTAAGTTGTAAGTGGAGTCTAGGGAAATAATTGTTTGGAGAAGTCTTAAGAACAGATCCACAAGATTAGGATCACTCTTTCTTCCAAACATGTTTGGAATGTAGAAATATCACATAACAACCTTTCAACACGAAGTAGAAGTCAACACTGTTAAGTGTTAATAACTTAGGATATTTCTAAGTCCTAAGTCTAACCGACTTAGAAATTCATCCACCTTTCGACATGAGCAAGTAATTCCTTCAGAGACTAATATCGCTAGTTATCACCATGTTCTAAATGGTTTTCGAAAGTTACATCCTTGAAGACATGTGGGGGAAAGCTGAATCCAAAGGCCAGTAGTGGTCAAAGGTTTTCTTTGTAATAGTATAAAATGAAAGCTTATGCATTGTAACCAAGGTCGAAAATTCTCACCATTTCTCTTTAGGACCAAAATACCCGAGTCACCGAGCAAAACGGTTTGTGAGACATGTGAGTCTGCGTCCACAATTTTAACTTTCTTCAATTCTTTTTGAATACAGAGAATTTACATTAAAGGTTGTCCACTTCATTTAATTTATTTTTTGTTTGCTGCCTTTATTCAAATTCTATCTTCTGCATTCAATTGGTTGTTGTCCAAACTTTTAATTCCAAGTCACGCGCATTTTTCACTATAATTTGTGATTTAATAAATTTTTTATGAGATTTTTCAAGTTAATCTTTTAGGTTAACTAAGCTCTTGATTATTTTCTTAAAACACCAGTAAAAAAATTGGCACGCCTGGTGGGACCTTTTGTGTAAAGAGTTTAATTTCATACAGAATAGTTGTGTTTCTTTTGTCCAAAAATTGTGTTCTTCGTTTATGAAATGGATTCAGTTGTAGAGTGTGTATCCATCTCAGGAGTGTCCAGTCTCTTCCTGAAATAGCAGATAAACCTTCTAGAAACCCCCTCCTTAAAATAATGCTCTGAACTTATAAGAAAGGCCAATAGAATTAACGACGGGCAATGTAGATACTTCAAACTCTGTCGAAGAATTTCCCACTGTTATAAGTTAGATAACATCATCGATTATAACACTATAAATGGTGGTATCATTACCACTAGTAACAAGTGTGATGACTACCCCTAGGGCTACGAAAAATGTGATAGAAGACCAAAGACCTCCTTTTCCTTTGAGTTTCATGTTGCCTATAAATAGTAGGGAACAATCTTATGGCATGCCAACTACGATGATGACAAGCCTGCACCCTAGTGCATCTATGTATGTAGATAATGCAATGCCTAATGCATCACATGTTAATCCATACTTAGCATTATGGTATGCGATTAGAAACCTGTATCGAATGGCACAACCACCAGGTGGGCTAGCGTATATTCCTCTAAGGGTTCCATCCTTAACCAATAATTTTCTCCAGTCTGTAAGAAAACAAATGGACGAGAGTAATCACGAAATGGTTAACATATTGACAAAAAAAGGCATTGTGTTCAATCTTTGATTCAAAACACTAATCACAGTTACTAGCGATTGGCACAACAAATGAGTAGAATTTTTGATTTCTTTGGTGTTCTTCCAGCGCCTACTCATCAGGTGCCTGATAACCAAATACCGCAGTAGGAAATACCTTTCAAACCACCTAGGACCAGGTAGTCGAAGGAAACGCAAGCCAAGATGCCCTGAGGTAATAATTCTGCATAGGAACTAAAATGTTGACCAAGTAATTAAAAATGCCCAACAAAATAATTTTTCAGGACAAAACAATATAACTAATGTGGTCGAACAAATTTTGGCCCATAATATCCTCAATGTTGGTATGCATATGCCAAATTTTATCTCTACATTAACTGATTCTGTATTGTAGATTGAATTACCAAGGGGTGGAAAATCTCTAAATTCACTAAGTTTGCAAGGGATACTAATGAGTCCACTGTCAAACATGTGGTGCAATATCAGTCAAAGGCTGGAGACATAACTAATAATGAGAATTTAAAGATGAAATTCTTTCCAAATTCTCTCACAAAAAATGCCTTCACATGATTTACCACCTTATCCCCGCATTCCATATGCAGTTGGAGCGAAATAGAAAGGGTATTCTATGAATAATTTTACTTGGGAAATTCCAAGATTAGCCTCAAAGATTTAGATAGTGTGAGGCACTAGGTGGCCGAATCAATCGATGACTACCTAAATAGGTTCATGATACTAAAAGCAAGGTGCTTCACTCAGGTGCTTGAGCATGAACTAATCGAATTGACTCATTTATTGTATTTAATAGTGGTTGCTTGCTTTATCGAGACACTCATGAGGTCAAATAAAGATCTTCTTTCTTCCAGAGGTTCACCTCATCTTTGATGGCCTGTAAATTATCTTCTTCTGGTAAAGTATATGTTGTTCTCCAGCTAGGCTCTCCTATTTCAGCAAGAGTTACGACTTCAGTCTTATATGTGAGGCAAAAGGGGGTTTCGATCATTGTCGAATGGGGTGTGGTTCTATAAGCCTATAATACATGTGGAAGCTCTTCTTTGTAATCCCTCTCTGCTACTCATGCCTTCTTTTCAATTCTCTCAAAAAAAACCTGGTTTTCTGGTTCTGCTTGCCCATTGCTCTGAGGTTGTTCAATTAATGTAAAGTATTATTTGACTTTCTAATCCTCTAGAAACTTCTTCGAGTTCTTACCTATGAATTGTGTTTAGTTATCAGTCACGGGGAATTGATGGATTCCACATCTTGCCAATATGTTCCTTTTGAATAAGTTTAACATGTTGATGGCAATGATCTTTCCCAAGGCATCTACTTAGACACACTTAGTAAAGTAATCTATTGACATAATAAAAAACATCAACTAGATTGGAGATAAAGGAAAGGTACTGAGAATATCTATGCCCCGTTGTGAGAAAGTTCATGGTGATATCAACGCTTGTAACTTGGGTAGATGAGTGTTGTGAACATGTTTATGCCTTTGGCACTGGTCTCACTTTTTCACGTAATATTTGGCATATTGGACCATGAATGGGCAATAATACTTTGTAATGAGGACACTTTTAGCTAGATCCCAGACTCTCAAGTGTTGTCCAGTCATCTACTTGTATACCTCTATGAGGCCGTACATGTATTCTTCTTATTAGAGGAGTTTCAATAGAGGTTGAAATTCCTCTTCTATATAGAGTTCACTCTATGAACGAAAATGAATTGACTCTTCTCTTTACAAGGGTGGTCTTGGATGGATCAGTGGGAAGTTTTGTGTGTTTGATATATGTCACAATGGGCGAAATCCAAAAAACTGGTGAGGTGCCTTCTACATTTTCCGTTGTCAATTTGGGTGCTTCAATGCTCGAGCTCTTATGAGTTTTCTAGATGAACGAATATTTAACCCTGGTTACTTTGGTGCTTTCAATCTTAAGGAGGATGTGTGCCTTTGTATTCTTCTCTCTTGGGACGTGCAAGATTTCATAATATGTAAATATCTCCAACCATTATATTGTTAGGAATACATATCGATGTAACAAAGGGGTTTTTGGCTTTAGTGTCTCCTTTGACCTGTTATACTTCCAATATGGGTTTCCTTTACAACTTGATGTTCTTCACCCCATTTAGTGACCAATGTAAGCTTGAAAATGAAAGTGTCATATTCAGCTTAGTTATTGGTAGTTCAAAATTCAAAACACAAGGATACATCTATTACTAAACTAAATTCATTCTTTATTATTATGATGGATCCACTTTCTTGATTGTTAGATCAATCATTTATGAATATTGTCCAAGTATGGACTAGCTCTTATGTTATTAGGGTCATTTCAACTATGAATTCTACAAACAATTTTTTCTCCATGGATTTCCTTGGTTCGAAATAGACGTCAAAATCAGACATCTTGATGGACCACTAGGTCAACCACCTAACCATATCTGGATGGGGGAGTTCTTACTTCAATAGTAAATCAGTGCAGACGATAATAACGTATGCTAGAAAGTACCACCCCAACTTATTGGAAGTAGTGATAAGGTTTAATGTTACCTTTTTTATCTTTTGGTCATGTGTCTTGTGGCCATCTAAGGCTTTAGAGATAAAATACACTAGACTTTGGGCGGAATTCACTTATCTTATAAGAAAATTGCTAATCACTTTAGAGGATATGACCAGATAAAGGTATAAGACTTCCCCGACCAATGGCGGGATACGGCTGGAGAGGTTGATAGGATTGTCTTCAAGGATGTGAATTCTTGCTCACACATTGAGGTCCATCCAAAGTATGCTTCTTTCCTCAAGAACTTGTAGAACGGAAAAATAGTTGAGCCAATCTAGAAGTAAAAATGTTCAAGGCTGTTAACATCCCATTCAGCTTCATTACTTCCTTCTTCATCATTGGTGTTGTCATCTTGATGATTATCTCACACTTACTTGGGTTTTCCTCTATAGATCTCTCTTAGGTAAAAGCCTAGGAATTTTCTAACCGTGACCCTAAAGGTACATTTTATCCTAGGAGTTTTCTGACTGTGACCCTAAAGGTACTTTTTTTTAAGTTGGGCCTCATGTTCAATCGTCAGACTTTCTTGAGTACACTAGTGAGGTGCTCATCATGTAACTCTTTCTGATTGGACTTTACGATCATATCATCCATGTAGACTTTTAGCTTTTCACCTACCTATATCTTAGAGAATTTGTTCATACTCCTCTAGTATGTTACCTCTACATTCTTTAGGCCGAAGGGCATCATGTTCGATTGATAATTGGATCATTCAGTCATGAATTCTATTTTCTCTCTATCTGTCTCATACATGGGTATCTAGTTACGACATCCTGGGAAGTTCGTTTTTGATAGCTTTGGACATAGTGGTTTCCACATTCCATTTGAAGATGAAATATCACAACAGGTCAAGCAAGTTGATTGTAATTGTAGTTTATTTATGTGGACCTCATTTTATACACAATGTGGTATTAAAGAAATCCCTAGCGGCCACTGTCACCTCTGAGAGCAAAGAGAAAAATGTTTGCGTAGAAGTTGGCATAGTCGACCTTGATGTTCGAGAAGACGAAATCCTTGAGAATGATCAAAGAAGTTTGTTAACAAGAGTTAAGAATAAAACCTTAAAACTAGTCTCTGGGGACGAGTTTGAAACGGTCAAAATGGATGATAACCTTCACGGTCGGTTCATATCGGTGATGATTTGTTACCTGTAGTGAGAAAAAAGCTTGTGGAGTGTCATAGAGCTAATTCCAACCTTTTCAAAATCTCTTCCGACGAGATTTTGGGTATAGATTCAGGGGTAGCCTGTCATAATTTGAATATTGATCCTTTCGCTTGCTATGCGGCCCATCAGAGAAGGCGGAAATCCCTTGAGAAAGCTTAAGCAACCATGAAGACGATCAAAGGCGTGCCAGAAGATAAATTTATCTTCAAGGTAAGATATACTGAGTGGCTCTCTAATGTCATATTGGTAAAGAAATCCTCGAGAAGGGGAAGAATATGTGTTGATTAAACCAACCTTAATCAAGAGTTCCCTGAAGATTCATATTCACTTCTAAAAATAGATAAACTGGTAGATAGTTCAACCAATTAAAATTATCTTTCACTCATTGATGCATACTTTGGTTATAGTAAACGATTTTGCAAGGGATGATGAAGACACATATTTTTATGGTCCTCTTGTTTTTACCTTCGCCAAACGAGACAAATAGATTTATGGTTCTACATAGACGAGTTGAAGAGTCGTCCAACGCTAGAAGGTTTTCACCTTTAGACGACTTCAAATATTTCATGTGTAGCTCTAATCTCATGAAGACTCTAAGGTACATTAGGTCGCATGACCTTTCACCGTCAATAAGGATACTTGATAAGAAATAGATGGTCATGTTGGTGGTTACGACCAATAGAAGCTCTCCATTAGAAGTTCCATTTACCTTCTTGTGGTCTCAAAATCCTAGAATAAATAAATAAATATATATATATATATATATATATATATATATATATATATATATATATATATATATATATATATATATATATATATATATATATATATATATATATATATATATATATATATATTCTCTTTGACTTTGGACTGCTATTGATGATTTGATTGGGTTTCTAGAAGATCTAGTACCAATTGAATCAACAACAAAAGTAAATGACGATCTGGATGTTAGAAGAGCTATATGTTTTCTGTAGTTGGTTCGGAGTTCATCTTCTTTGTTCGAACATAATAACTGTTATGAACTATAACTTTGTATCAAAATGGATTTGGTTGTGTAAATTTGTAAGAATCCATTCTGACATTTCAAACCATTGTTCCGCTTAGGAACCATAAATGATTGGTGAAATGCTAAAGTAAGATCTTGAGATAGCAGAGCAAATCTCAGATACGACTAGACGAGAGTGGACTTGCAATATTACCACTCCAACTTTTAAATCAGTAAAAGAATGACTTAGACTAATGATTATGCCTCACCCTTTTGACCATATGATTGACCCAGAACAAAATATTACTATTGAAGATCTTCATTTGTTGCTCATAAAGTATTATTTATTCTTAAATAATATAGAGAGATCATTATCCTATTTCCATATTTAAAATGTATTTTTCAATAAAAGTTTAAAGTTAAACATATGTTAATAATGTCATGAAAGCATTAAGAGGAAGGATAATCATCGTTATTTTTTTAATAAATAAATGTAAATGACATTGTGATTCAACGATATACATAAGAGTATAGTTAAACACATTCAATCTCAATAAAAGAGACATATAGCTACTTAGTGGCATGGTAGCTTTATAGGATTGAGAAAAAATTCGATGAAATTGCACAAAAGATTGATTCCTCAAATCCTTGTTACTTATCCTACTTGGATCAACTCATTGCTCTCAAGCAATCTCAATGCTGTACTCTAAGATCTTCTAATGTTAGGATCCTTGAGTGACAACATTGAATCTTACATGTAATGGCTATGTAATAATATGTTACCATCCATTTTTGGAACAATGCCATGAAAAGGAAAAGTCTGGCAAGTGTATGGAACAATAAGAGGTTACTGTAATGTGAAGCAAAAAGTTAGCAAGACAAATGGATCCAAGATTAAACCACCCTCTAATCCAACTAGAAAAGGACGTGAGTGCTTGGGAGTTAGTATACCAGCACCACTTTACCAATAATACCAAGTCATGTAACCTACCGTAAAAACTAAAATACAATGCAAATCTGGCAGCTACTGTCATGAAGCAACATAAATATAACACCATGCCACTCTTGGTTTTGAATATCAACAAGACAAAAATAAAGAACAAGGAATTGTCCTTAACCTTAAGTACGAATCCATTATGACAATGTAACTAAACGTTTGGCTTAGGTAGGGAAAGAGCATGATTGAGGCTGTCTTTGGATTTTTTTATTATTTATCTTCGGGCAAATTAAAGTTACTATTATAGTATGCAATGAAGTCCACGTATAATCTTTTGGATGTTTTGTGACAAGATATGAAAGTAAAACAAAGTTTGGTCAAAAAGCTCTAAATATTTAGTAATCAAATTGATCTATAATGTGTAGATTTTTATAGGATGAAAAAATATCTCAATTGTTTATGATGAAAATGACTCGAGAATAGGTCTGGTTCGTTTTTAAATTTTATTGTTTAAATTTAGAGTATTTATTATTGTATTTTAGATGTTTCTAATACATCATGTGAATTTTTATATATATTTTTTGATTTCGAAGATATATCTTCAAATGTACCCTATTTTTAACTAAACGTTGACATTTTTCGGAGACACGTCTTCGGAATCATTTTAAACATTCAAAACATGTCAGTCAGAAACCATTTACATTTGAATTATTTCGGAGATACATCTCCGGTAATATTCCGGAGATATATCTCCGAAGTGTCAGAACATATTTTTTGCTATAAGTTGTGTATTTGTTTTCAAATGAAGTATGAAGCACGATCTCGAATAAAAAAATAGACGTACAAAATAATAAGAGATTAATATTAGATGTGTCGAAAATGATATAGCAATATAAGTAGAAAATGTCGTACAATCGAGATTCAAAATGTAATAAAACCGTAAAAATAAAGTAGAGAGTATAGTATTACAACAAAATAATAACATACTACTTATGTGTGTGCCTAGCAACATCTCCTCTACCTCATCTTCCTGCTTTGCCTCCTTGGTCATCAATCCCCCTATCCTTCGACGATGTCTCCGGTACAACAATGTCCATTGTGCCTCTGCCATGATGGCATCCAGAACTCGTCTGACAGCAGACCCATCAGAGAAGATACCCTCGTCAATGTTTGCCCTTGCAATCTCCACTATGCAACAACACCTAGACAAGACATCATCAGTATGATCTAGTTAAACCTGCTCTTGTCGCTACTCGAAAAAATGCAACGACGTCCAGACGAAAAGAAAAACAGAAGAGACGCTATCAAACTTTATTTATCCCAAAAGGAAAAGAGAAAACATCGACAAAACCCAAGAAGAAAGGAAGGATAAGATGCTCTCGCAACCAAATTATGGGTTCAGAAGCCGGTTATGCAAAGGGAAGGTATTGGCACCCTCCACACCCATCGTACTCGATGGGAACCATTCACTTGTCTTATGTGTAAGGATGTTTGATAAAGGATTGCTTTCTAAGGGTGTTCTGAGAGAGAGAGAGAGAGAGAGAGAGAGAGAGAGAGAGAGAGAGAGAGAGAGAGAGAGAGAGAGAGAGAGAGAGAGAGAGAGAGAGAGAGAGAGAGAGAGAGAGAGAGAGAGAGAGGGGTTGGAAATAAAGATAAAGAAAAGGATAAAGGAAAAGATGGAAAAAGAAAAGGGTAGAAACAAAAAGGAGACTCGATAAGATTTTGCAGTCCTATGCCTACGTATTCCTTTGTACAATGGGAAGGTCAGAGTCAATGTAGTTCGAAGAACTACGGGTGAAGAAAATGGAAGGGTGTGAAGGTGAGATAATACTTAGAAGGGGGGGTTGAATAAGTATGGAAAATTAATACTTGAAAATAATCACACAATTATTTTTATCCTGGTTCGTTGAACAACTACTCCAGTCCACCCTTCCAGAGTGATTTGCCTTTCTCAACAAGGACTTAATCCACTATTAAATCAAACTGATTACAATAGTATCACCTAAGAACTACAGTTCTTAGTCTTCTCAAGAGCTACTGATTCACACTGAATCCTCTTAAGGAAAATCCTTTACAAATAATGTAAATTAAATACAAGAGTTTTTAATGCTTCTATAAAGCTATAATCACAACAGTGATTTTTCTCTTAAGTTTTAAGTACAATGAGATTCTATGAAGAATAAGAATGAGAGCTTATAGAATATTGTGATTTCTTTTCAGCAAGTGTGTAGCACTGAAGAATGAAGTAAGGAACTCCTTTTATAGGCAACTGAATCATGCACGTTGAAAAGAGAGTCCAAAAGGTCTGAGCCTTTTTGTCTTCACATGTACTGACCTTTCCTTGAAATAGATGGCACAGATAAATCCTTTTTGTCTGTGTAAGTGTGTCTAGCACAAATAAGGAAAGAGACGTTGAATAGTTCCAACGGATATATTCTTGAAAACACTTCTTCAGTTTCAGCAAGTTCTTCAGAGTCTGAATAAATCAGAGTCTTCTGATGAGATTCAGAACTATGCTGTATCAGAGTCTTCTGCAGCGTGTGTGCTTCTAGCGTGTTGATCATCAGAGCATCTTGACACAGAACTTCAGTACTTGGCAGCGTAGGTACTTTCAGAATCTTCTGTAGATCAATGCTTTGAGAAACTCTTCAATCAATATTCTTCTAAACTTCTGATGCTTCAGCTTCAGATGCTTCTGATTATCTTCAGATGCTTCTGACTATCTTCAGATGCTTCTGACTCAGAATGTTCTGGAGCTTCTTGCTTCAGATCCTTCTGGAGACTACGCTCAGGATCTTTTGTAAGGAGCAAACAGATTCTTCTATAAGGTGCATCTGGCGCTTCAGAGTCAGAATAGCTTCTTGTATTCAAGGCAGATTTGCTTCTAGAGAGTTAATGTAATTTTAATCTGCAGTAAAACTCTCAAACAAATTTTAGAGTATATAATTCTTAAATATAAATTTCCCAACAGTTATCATCAAAACAAAGAGTAATTATTAAGAACCGATCTGTGTTCTAACAATCTCCCCCTTTTTGATGATGACAAAAAGTATCAGAAATTTTATTTAATTGAACATAAAGAATTATAACTCCCCCTGAGATGATGAATCTCCCCCTGAGTTAAATAAGAAAAAGGAATAGAAACTTCCCTTTTTATCTTGAGTAATCTTCAGAGTCAGATCTTGTTTGTCTTGTAATAATCAATGGTCAGACTATCTTGCAGATATAAGACTTAGAGTTTGATAAAAGATAAATGATCTGAGAAACTCAGAGGTTCTTTTATAGAGTATTTTTATCAAAAGTTCTGAAAGAGTCAATTTAGATATTAGAAAGAATAGATATGTCTGAAGATTCATTCTAGTGAAATTATATTAAATAGTTCAGATCTTTATTTTCTCCCCCTTTTTTGTCATAAGCAAAAAGTAAAACTATTAATAAAGACAATTAAAAAGAATAATAGCAGACAATTCAATGGAGAATAACAAATTGTTTCATTTAATCATAACAGAGCAAAGAGTACATCAGAAGATATAACAAAAAACATTCAGATGCAAAAACAACAGATGCACAAACATGAGGAAAAAAAATCTAAGTGTGTTTAGACAAAAGCATCTTCAATAGGTCTGTGATCTCAGATTGTGATTGCTCTTGCTTTGACATGAACTTAGTTATTGTCTCATTCTTCTCATCTTGTTTGGACATCCACTCTGACATGTCCTCAGATTTCTTGTCTTGCTTCGCCATCCAAGATCTAATTTCAGATTGACCAGCTTCCAGAGCAGCAATCTTGTTTGCCAAATCTGGATTTTCTGTCTTAATCTCTGATGATGGAGGTTCTGTATCCTGAACAGAGTCAATTGCCATATGTTCTGGAGATCCTGAAGAGGGTTCTACCAGAGTCATAGTTAATGCAGTGGCAGTTGGTTCTGGTGGAGGAGGAGGTGGAGGAGCATCCAAACACAGCAGAGGTTCAGTCTTGTTGACAATCCAGAATTGAATTCTTTCAGCTCTGAGCTTTGCATCATCAGAACAGATGTTCTTCAGATTAGAAGCCACAGTGTTGAATCTATTGAGAAATCCTTTCCAGATGATGTCAGTCTCATTTGCATCCATAGAGTCAGAACATCTTTTCTGAACAGTACCTAAAGACATCTGTATTTCTTGCAAAAACGTTTGAAATAAATGTTCAATATTAAGTCTGGGTGGAGGTTTAAGCAAGGTTTCCAGAGTCATCTGTTTAGGTTTTGGAGTTGGTGGTATCAATGATTTTGGAATGGAAATCAGAGGAGGGGGAACAAATGGAAAGAATGGAATTTCTGGTTTCTGAGGAAGTGATCTGTTTAATGCATTGAGCAGAGTTGGTTGAGGTCTTGTGTGTGGGTAAACAACATCAAAGAATGCATTGGAGTATGGTACGAAAGCAGAGTTTGATGGTTTATCAGATGCAACTGTGTTATCAGATGCAGAATGCAGAGCTGAAACAACAGCTTTACCAGATGTAGCAGATATGAGGGCTAAGGATCCTTCATTTTCCATAGATTGAATATATGAAAGGATTACAGATGGAAGGGTTGGTTTGAGTTTAGGTTTCAGAGGTGTCAAGGGTTCAGAGGGCTCAACTCTATCATAAAAATCTTTAAGTTTGAAACCATAAGATAAATTATGATACAGAGAGGACACTTGGGCACAAGATATTCCAGATGATGATGGATTAGAAGTAGGAACAATCATCTCAGATGAAGGTGCAGGTGGAGGCATAGGTTCTGGAATGGTAGTTTTGGTAGGTAAGGTTGATTCAGGTTCAGGGTCATGAACAGGGTATTTTTCAGATGGATTAATCAGAAAATCAGGGTGAATTTCTGATTCAGATGAATTTGAAGATGTTTCAGGTGTACAAGAGGTAGAAGAAACTTGAAACACTGTTTTTAATAGAGTGATGTCAAGAACTTCTGTCTCAGGGATATGAGATGGTTCTGAAGGAATATCAGGTTGTTGAGTAGGTGGTTCAGATGAAATAGGAGCAGAAGTTACTTGAGTGGGTTCAGAAGTAACAGTTGCGACAGGTTCAGAAGATGGAATTGTTGATGGTGGAATGACAGATTCTTTTTCTGGTTGATCTTCTGTGGATTGTTTTTCTGGATGATTTTCTGTTTGTGGTTGTGCAGAGTTTTGTTTATCAGAATTTTGTGGTAGTTCTGATGGTTGTGGTTCTGTTGGTTGTGGAACAGTTGGTTGTGGTTCTGTAGGTTGTGGACGTGGAGTGAAGTGTTTGATGTGTAATTTAGGTTGAGGTGGTTTTGATACAGAAGCAGTAGGTTGTTTCTGAGGTGAGACAGAACTGGGGGCAGCAACAGATGTTGTTTGAGTGACAGGGGGTTTAGGAACAGACTTAATAGAAGAATCATTTATAACAATAGTTTTAGAAGTAACAGAAGCTTTAGTACCTTTGAGTTTAATCCTCTTAGCAGAGACAACTTCTCCAGAATCTTCTCTCTTCAGAAGATCCTTGGGTTTCTCAGCAATCTTAGCCTTCTTCTGGATAGGTTCAGATTCTGCTACAGGTTGAGGTCTTTTCCTCTGAAGTGGAACTTCTGCTTCTTCTTCTTCTTCTCCTGCATCTGGCAGGGGTTGCTTGACAAGTTGAAACACATTTGCTGGAACAGGCACTCCTTCCCTTTTACATTCCTCTATATACATCAGAACAATGTGTCTAGGTTCTTCAGCAAAGAATAGAGGGAAATTTGATACTGGAATCCTTTTATTCAGATCAGACATGTTTAACTTCTTTGGAGCAGTGGTAAGTTCATCTACAATCTTGAGTCTCAGAAGACTCTTAGCGTTCAGAGGTTTTCCCATAATGAACTCTAGTTCCTCTGTTACACCAGCATCATACAGAGCAGCCACTAAACCATTTTCAGTGAGAAGATCTGAGAGCAACCTTCCAAAAGGTATCCAATTCCTGATCTTCTGGTTCTTTTCTTTCACAGATTCTCTGGATGCATTTATGTGATTCCACAGATGCATGAACAATAAGTAAGGAAGATCTACCTTATTACTCTGACTAAGGCAGTACATAAAATAGATCTGTTCATTGTTGACATAATCTGGGGAATTTGTTGACTTTCTGTGATGAGTGCATCCCATGAATATCTTGGCCCAGATCTTGTAATCTGGCTTCAGATCTTTGAATCTGTTAGAGGCTTGTCCAGCAGTCATAACCTCTTCATAGACTTCATCCATATCAACACGCCCAACTGGCAGATGTGAAACACCATCTGTTTCTTCATAACCAATCAGTTTTCTAATTAGATCCTCTGTGATGATGATCTCCTTTCCCATCACAGATGATAGAATAAACTTTGGATACACAGATGCATGAATCCAGAATTCCTTAACAAGCAGAGGGTAAACTGGTTCAAATAGTCTATCAAAGTATTTCACCCAACCTTGAGCTCTAACAATGGAGCGAAAATCAAACCCATTGCCAGCCAGTGAATCAAATTCAACCATGGATTCACACAACACTTCTAACTTTTCAACAGGTGTGAGAAGAGTTCTCTGTGGAGGAATGTATGGATTAGCACCTAGATTATCTGAAGTCACAGCAGCCATTGTTGATTGAAACTGAGCAGTTGTTGATGAAGAAGAAGCCATTGAAGAATGCTTTTTAGAACACTTAGGTTTTGAGTTTTTGTGAAGAGAGAACAAAAGATGAAAACGCATGAAAATTCTGAGAGTGAAAAGTGTGAAAGTGAATACACAACAGGTATTTATACTAATCACATAGGCACACCAAAAGACAGAAATAACACACGTTTGAGCAGCATTAAATGAAGAGAATAAAATCATTTCAAATAATAAATGCTTCTGACAGATTTGGGGGGAAAATCAAGATATTTACTATTCAAATTTCACCTCAAATGTCTTTTCAGTTGTCCACACGCCACCTCATCAGATTTTGTGGGACACGTGTTTGCTTGCATGTTGTTCTGAATTCTCTCAAGAAATGAAACGTTAGCCACGTTCAGATCTTCTAAAGATGGTTAGTTCAGATTTTCACAACAGAAATAATAATCAGAATAGAATAAATGAACAGAAGAAATACTTCAGATCATTAAACATTTTGCATCTGAGAGGTTGCCTCTGATAAATATTACTCTGGACAAAAATCCATACAAATATTTTTCAGAATGAACTTAAATCTATCTTCAGCAAGGGGTTTTGTAAAAATATCTGCCCATTGATGATCTGTATCAACAAAAGCTAAATTAATTACACCCTTCTGAACATAGTCTCTGATGAAGTGATGTTTAATTTCTATATGTTTTGCCTTAGAATGCAAGATTGGATTTTTTGACAAACATATAGCAGAAGTATTATCACAAAAGATAGAAAGATTACTCTCATAGATTTGATAATCTTCTAATTGACTCTTCATCCAGAGCATCTGAGTACAACATCCAGCAGCAGCAATGTATTCTGCCTCTGTAGTTGATAGTGCTATGGTAGGTTGCTTCTTGCTGTACCATGAGATCAGATGACTTCCAAGAAACTGACAGCTTCCAGAAGTGCTTTTACGTTCAACTCTGTCTCCAGCATAGTCAGCATCACAGAATCCAACTAATGAAAATTCATCAGATCTTCTGTAACACAAACCCATGTTAGCAGTACCTTTCAGATACCTTAGAATCCTCTTAACAGCTGTTAAGTGTGATTCTCTAGGATCTGATTGGAATCTAGCACATAAGCAGACACTAAACAGAATATCTGGTCTAGAAGCAGTCAAGTATAGAAGAGATCCTATCATACCTCTGTAGAGTTTTTGATCTACCTTATTACTTACCTCTTCCTTACCTAGAGTGCTTGTAGGATGCATTGGAGTCTTTGCCATTTTGCTATCAACCATGTTGAACTTCTTCAGAAGCTCTTTAACATATTTGGTTTGATGTATGTAGGTGCACTCTGGAGTCTGATTGACTTGGATTCCCAAAAAGAATCTCAATTCTCCCATCATGCTCATTTCAAATTCTTCCTGCATACATTTAGCAAACTCCTTTCCAAGCGTAATATTTGTTGATCCAAAAATAATGTCATCTACATAAATTTGACAAATCAACAGATCTTTCTTAACAGTTTTACAGAATAAAGTTGTATCCACTTTTCCTCTGATAAAATTTTTCTTCAGAAGGAAATTGCTCAACCTCTCATACCAAGCTCTGGGAGCTTGTTTTAATCCATAAAGGGATTTCTTTAATTTGAAAACATGATCTGGAAAGTTTTCACTTTCAAATCCAGGAGGTTGGTGGACATATACTTCTTCTTCTATAATACCATTAAGAAAAGCACTTTTAACATCCATCTGATACAGAGTGATGTTATTCTGTGCAGCAAAAGAAATCAGAAGGCGTATAGATTCTAACCTTGCCACTGGAGCATATGTCTCAGTGTAATCAATACCTTCTTGCTGACTGTATCCTTGAGCAACCAGCCTTGCCTTATTCCTTTCTACTTCTCCCTTTTCATTCAGCTTATTTCTGAAGACCCATTTTGTTCCAATAATATTGAATCCTTTAGGTCTAGGAACCAGATCCCAAACTTCATTTCTGGTGAATTGATTCAGCTCTTCTTGCTTAGCTATAATCCATTCATTATCTTCCAGAGCCTCATCTACAGATGTTGGTTCTATTATTGACACTAAGCCAAATAAAGAAGATTCAGAAGTTCTGAGAAATGATCTTGTCCTTATTGGATCATCTTTCTTTCCAATTATCACATCTTCTGGATGAGAAGATTTGATTCTGGAAGAAGATCCTCTGACAGTTGGTTTTTCAGAAATTTGCAAGTTGTTTAGTTGGAAGGTCAAAGGTGTAGCATCTGGAGTTGCTTCAGATTCTTTGATTTTTGCCTTTCCTGCCTCTGAGTCTTCAGAGTCTGTGAGAATCACTTCTCTATCTGCAGAACTTTCAAACTGCTTTGGCTTTTCAGAGCCAAGCTTATCATCAAATCTAACATGAATAGATTCTTCAACAATCTGTGTTTCAGTATTGAATACTCTGTAGCCTTTAGAGCGTTCCGAATAACCAAGCATGAAACACTTCTGTGCTTTGGAATCAAACTTGTTCAGATTATCTTTAGTGTTAAGCATATAACAAATACATCCAAAAGGATGAAAATAAGAAATGTTAGGCTTTCTGTTTCTCCACAATTCATAGGGAGTCTTTTCCAGAAGAGGTCTTACAGACACTCTGTTCTGAATGTAACAGGCTGTGTTAATAGCTTCTGCCCAAAAATGTTTTGCCAGATTTGTCTCATTGATCATGGTTTTGGCCATCTCTTGCAATGTTCTATTTTTCCTCTCTACAACTCCATTTTGTTGTGGAGTTCTAGGGCAGGAGAAATCATGTGCAATGCCTTTTTCAGAAAAATATTTTTCAAAATGTTTATTTTCAAATTCTCCACCATGATCACTTCTGACTTTAATAATTTTGGAATCTTTTTCAGTCTGGACTTGATTGCAGAAGTCAAAGAACACAGAATGAGACTCATCCTTGTGTTTTAGAAACTTTACCCATGTCCATCTGCTGTAGTCATCTACAATGACTAACCCATACTTCTTGCCTCTGATGGATGCAGTTTTCACTGGTCCAAACAGATCAATGTGAAGTAATTCCAATGGTCTGGAGGTAGACACAACATTTTTTGATTTAAAATGAGATTTTGAAAATTTACCTCTTTGACATGCTTCACACAGAGCATCTGAGTTGAACTTCAGCTTAGGAAGTCCTCTGACCAGATTGAGTTTATTAATCTGAGATATACGTCTCATATTAATATGCCCCAATCTTCTATGCCAGACCCATTGCTCATCATTCACAGATAAGAGGCATTTTACATTTTGAACTTTAAGTTCTGAAAGGTTAATTTTATAGATGTTGTGTTTCCTCTTTCCACTGAATAAGATAGAACCATCCTTTTGACATTCAGCTTTGCAACATTTTTGATTAAAGATTATATCATAACCATTGTCACTTAATTGACTTATGGACAATAGATTATGTTTCAATCCTTCAACTAACAGAACATTAGTAATAGAGGGAAGCTTACCATTTCCAATAGTGCCAGATCCAATGATCTTGCCCTTCTGGTTCCCTCCAAACTTCACGTCCCCTCCAGATCTAAGTTCCAGGCTTTGGAACATAGACCTTTCTCCTGTCATGTGTCGTGAGCATCCAGAGTCCAGGTACCATGATTGGTGTCCTGACTTTGCTGCTAAGAACATCTGCAACAGGAATTATTTTGTCTTTAGGTACCCAGATCTTCTTGGGTCCTTTGGGGTTAGTTGGTTTGCAGGTTTGTCTAAACTTCTGTTTTGCAACATAATGTTTATTCTGACTTGCCTTTGGTTTAAACACATAAGTACTCTTCTCAGAGCTTGTGTGTTTAATGTCATTCAGATGACCAAATTTGAATTGAGAGTACAGAGGTGTCTTCCTGATGAAAAGTTTGTCAACAGGTTTTGGATTGCTTCCAGATGAAGACTCATATCCAATGCCTCTTCTGTTGTTTCCACTAACACCATAGATCATGGAAGCCATCTTGCTTCTGTCTATGCTCTTAGTGAGAAACCTCTGAAAACTAGAGTCATATTTTTCTAAAATATTTTCACAAGACTTAGTTTCAGAATCATATTCTTGTTGAGTTCTATCAAAGTCATTTTTGATTTTTAAATTTATTTCTTTCTGCTCAACAAGTTCTGCTTTCAGAAGGTCAATCTCAGATTCAAGATTGCTTTTCAGCTTCTTGTATTTGAGTTTGATGTTGTTGTAACTTTTAAGAACTTCTGTTAAAACTTTAATGAGTTCTTCTTTGGTAAGTTTAGTCATTACCTCCTCTGCATCATCATCAGATTCAGATTCTGATTCATATCCAGAGGTACCTTCCTCTTGATCCTCTGTCCTGGCCATCAGTGCAACGTTTGCACATTCTTCTTCTGATTCAGAAGATGACTCACACTCATCTGAGTCATCCCATGTTGCCATCAGAACCTTCTTCTTCTTGTTGAACTTCTTCTTAGGTTTTTCTTTCAGAAGTTTAGGGCAGTCATTCTTGTAGTGCCCAGGTTCTTTGCACTCATAGCACACCACTTCTTTCTTGGCAGATCTTCTGTGACTAGAAGATTCCTTTCTGTTGTCAGATCTTCTGAAGTTGTTAAACTTCTTTCCCTTGTGCTTCCAGAGTTTGTTAATCCTTCTGGACAGCATGGACAACTCATCTTCTTCTTCAGAAGAAGATTCTTCAGAGCTTTCTTGAATAACCTGCAAAGCTTTAGCAGTTTTGTTAGATTTTAAAGCTATGGATTTACCTTTATCTTTCTTCTGGGGTTCATCTTCCTCCAGCTCAATTTCATGGCTTCTCAAAGAACTGATAAGTTCTTCTAAGGAGATCTTGTTCAGATCTTTTGCCATCTTCAATGCAGTCACCATTGGTCTCCATCTGGTGGGAAAACTTCTGATGATTTTCTTGACATGATCTGACGTTGAGTAACCCTTGTCCAGAACTTTCAGACGAGCTATAAGAATTTGAAATCTAGAAAACATAGTTTCTACATTTTCAGAATCTTCCATTTTAAATGCCTCATACTTCTGTATGAGCGCCAGAGCCTTTGTCTCTTTAACCTGAGAGTTTCCCTCATGAGTCATTTTGAGTGATTCAAACATGTCATGAGCAGTATCTCTGTTAGTAATCTTCTCATACTCAGTATGAGAGATTGCATTAAGCAATATAGTTCTGGCTTTGTGGTGATTCTTGAAATCTCTTTTCTGCACTTCAGTCATTGATTTTCTATCAATCTTTTTGCCATCCTCACCAGTAGGATGTTCATATCCATCAATGACCAAATCCCAAAGATCAGCATCATACCCAAGAAAGAAACTTTCTATTCTATCTTTCCAATAGTCAAATTTTTCTCCATCAAACATTGGAGGTTTGGTACTGATCCTATCCCTCTCTTCATATTTATTGTTGATATTTGACATTGAATTATCAGCCATGATAACAAATAAATATATTGATCAAAGTATATCTCCTCTGGATCTTTACTGACACTGTTAAGTGATAGCACACTCAGAACCGGAGCTCTGATACCAACTGAAGGTGAGATAATACTTAGAAGGGGGGGGGGTTGAATAAGTATGGAAAATTAATACTTGAAAATAATCACACAATTATTTTTATCCTGGTTCGTTGAACAACTACTCCAGTCCACCCTTCCAGAGTGATTTGCCTTTCTCAACAAGGACTTAATCCACTATTAAATCAAACTGATTACAATAGTATCACCTAAGAACTACAGTTCTTAGTCTTCTCAAGAGCTACTGATTCACACTGAATCCTCTTAAGGAAAATCCTTTACAAATAATGTAAATTAAATACAAGAGTTTTTAATGCTTCTATAAAGCTATAATCACAACAGTGATTTTTCTCTTAAGTTTTAAGTACAATGAGATTCTATGAAGAATAAGAATGAGAGCTTATAGAATATTGTGATTTCTTTTCAGCAAGTGTGTAGCACTGAAGAATGAAGTAAGGAACTCCTTTTATAGGCAACTGAATCATGCACGTTGAAAAGAGAGTCCAAAAGGTCTGAGCCTTTTTGTCTTCACATGTACTGACCTTTCCTTGAAATAGATGGCACAGATAAATCCTTTTTGTCTGTGTAAGTGTGTCTAGCACAAATAAGGAAAGAGACGTTGAATAGTTCCAACGGATATATTCTTGAAAACACTTCTTCAGTTTCAGCAAGTTCTTCAGAGTCTGAATAAATCAGAGTCTTCTGATGAGATTCAGAACTATGCTGTATCAGAGTCTTCTGCAGCGTGTGTGCTTCTAGCGTGTTGATCATCAGAGCATCTTGACACAGAACTTCAGTACTTGGCAGCGTAGGTACTTTCAGAATCTTCTGTAGATCAATGCTTTGAGAAACTCTTCAATCAATATTCTTCTAAACTTCTGATGCTTCAGCTTCAGATGCTTCTGATTATCTTCAGATGCTTCTGACTATCTTCAGATGCTTCTGACTCAGAATGTTCTGGAGCTTCTTGCTTCAGATCCTTCTGGAGACTACGCTCAGGATCTTTTGTAAGGAGCAAACAGATTCTTCTGTAAGGTGCATCTGGCGCTTCAGAGTCAGAATAGCTTCTTGTATTCAAGGCAGATTTGCTTCTAGAGAGTTAATGTAATTTTAATCTGCAGTAAAACTCTCAAACAAATTTTAGAGTATATAATTCTTAAATATAAATTTCCCAACAGTTATCATCAAAACAAAGAGTAATTATTAAGAACCGATCTGTGTTCTAACAATCTCCCCCTTTTTGATGATGACAAAAAGTATCAGAAATTTTATTTAATTGAACATAAAGAATTATAACTCCCCCTGAGATGATGAATCTCCCCCTGAGTTAAATAAGAAAAAGGAATAGAAACTTCCCTTTTTATCTTGAGTAATCTTCAGAGTCAGATCTTGTTTGTCTTGTAATAATCAATGGTCAGACTATCTTGCAGATATAAGACTTAGAGTTTGATAAAAGATAAATGATCTGAGAAACTCAGAGGTTCTTTTATAGAGTATTTTTATCAAAAGTTCTGAAAGAGTCAATTTAGATATTAGAAAGAATAGATATGTCTGAAGATTCATTCTAGTGAAATTATATTAAATAGTTCAGATCTTTATTTTCTCCCCCTTTTTTGTCATAAGCAAAAAGTAAAACTATTAATAAAGACAATTAAAAAGAATAATAGCAGACAATTCAATGGAGAATAACAAATTGTTTCATTTAATCATAACAGAGCAAAGAGTACATCAGAAGATATAACAAAAAACATTCAGATGCAAAAACAACAGATGCACAAACATGAGGAAAAAAAATCTAAGTGTGTTTAGACAAAAGCATCTTCAATAGGTCTGTGATCTCAGATTGTGATTGCTCTTGCTTTGACATGAACTTAGTTATTGTCTCATTCTTCTCATCTTGTTTGGACATCCACTCTGACATGTCCTCAGATTTCTTGTCTTGCTTCGCCATCCAAGATCTAATTTCAGATTGACCAGCTTCCAGAGCAGCAATCTTGTTTGCCAAATCTGGATTTTCTGTCTTAATCTCTGATGATGGAGGTTCTGTATCCTGAACAGAGTCAATTGCCATATGTTCTGGAGATCCTGAAGAGGGTTCTACCAGAGTCATAGTTAATGCAGTGGCAGTTGGTTCTGGTGGAGGAGGAGGTGGAGGAGCATCCAAACACAGCAGAGGTTCAGTCTTGTTGACAATCCAGAATTGAATTCTTTCAGCTCTGAGCTTTGCATCATCAGAACAGATGTTCTTCAGATTAGAAGCCACAGTGTTGAATCTATTGAGAAATCCTTTCCAGATGATGTCAGTCTCATTTGCATCCATAGAGTCAGAACATCTTTTCTGAACAGTACCTAAAGACATCTGTATTTCTTGCAAAAACGTTTGAAATAAATGTTCAATATTAAGTCTGGGTGGAGGTTTAAGCAAGGTTTCCAGAGTCATCTGTTTAGGTTTTGGAGTTGGTGGTATCAATGATTTTGGAATGGAAATCAGAGGAGGGGGAACAAATGGAAAGAATGGAATTTCTGGTTTCTGAGGAAGTGATCTGTTTAATGCATTGAGCAGAGTTGGTTGAGGTCTTGTGTGTGGGTAAACAACATCAAAGAATGCATTGGAGTATGGTACGAAAGCAGAGTTTGATGGTTTATCAGATGCAACTGTGTTATCAGATGCAGAATGCAGAGCTGAAACAACAGCTTTACCAGATGTAGCAGATATGAGGGCTAAGGATCCTTCATTTTCCATAGATTGAATATATGAAAGGATTACAGATGGAAGGGTTGGTTTGAGTTTAGGTTTCAGAGGTGTCAAGGGTTCAGAGGGCTCAACTCTATCATAAAAATCTTTAAGTTTGAAACCATAAGATAAATTATGATACAGAGAGGACACTTGGGCACAAGATATTCCAGATGATGATGGATTAGAAGTAGGAACAATCATCTCAGATGAAGGTGCAGGTGGAGGCATAGGTTCTGGAATGGTAGTTTTGGTAGGTAAGGTTGATTCAGGTTCAGGGTCATGAACAGGGTATTTTTCAGATGGATTAATCAGAAAATCAGGGTGAATTTCTGATTCAGATGAATTTGAAGATGTTTCAGGTGTACAAGAGGTAGAAGAAACTTGAAACACTGTTTTTAATAGAGTGATGTCAAGAACTTCTGTCTCAGGGATATGAGATGGTTCTGAAGGAATATCAGGTTGTTGAGTAGGTGGTTCAGATGAAATAGGAGCAGAAGTTACTTGAGTGGGTTCAGAAGTAACAGTTGCGACAGGTTCAGAAGATGGAATTGTTGATGGTGGAATGACAGATTCTTTTTCTGGTTGATCTTCTGTGGATTGTTTTTCTGGATGATTTTCTGTTTGTGGTTGTGCAGAGTTTTGTTTATCAGAATTTTGTGGTAGTTCTGATGGTTGTGGTTCTGTTGGTTGTGGAACAGTTGGTTGTGGTTCTGTAGGTTGTGGACGTGGAGTGAAGTGTTTGATGTGTAATTTAGGTTGAGGTGGTTTTGATACAGAAGCAGTAGGTTGTTTCTGAGGTGAGACAGAACTGGGGGCAGCAACAGATGTTGTTTGAGTGACAGGGGGTTTAGGAACAGACTTAATAGAAGAATCATTTATAACAATAGTTTTAGAAGTAACAGAAGCTTTAGTACCTTTGAGTTTAATCCTCTTAGCAGAGACAGCTTCTCCAGAATCTTCTCTCTTCAGAAGATCCTTGGGTTTCTCAGCAATCTTAGCCTTCTTCTGGACAGGTTCAGATTCTGCTACAGGTTGAGGTCTTTTCCTCTAAAGTGGAACTTCTGCTTCTTCTTCTTCTTCTCCTGCATCTGGCAGGGGTTGCTTGACAAGTTGAAACACATTTGCTGGAACAGGCACTCCTTCCCTTTTACATTCCTCTATATACATCAGAACAATGTGTCTAGGTTCTTCAGCAAAGAATAGAGGGAAATCTGATACTGGAATCCTTTTATTCAGATCAGACATGTTTAACTTCTTTGGAGCAGTGGTAAGTTCATCTACAATCTTGAGTCTCAGAAGACTCTTAGCGTTCAGAGGCTTTCCCATAATGAACTCTAGTTCCTCTGTTACACCAGCATCATACAGAGCAGCCACTAAACCATTTTCAGTGAGAAGATCTGAGAGCAACCTTCCAAAAGGTATCCAATTCCTGATCTTCTGGTTCTTTTCTTTCACAGATTCTCTGGATGCATTTATGTGATTCCACAGATGCATGAACAATAAGTAAGGAAGATCTACCTTATTACTCTGACTAAGGCAGTACATAAAATAGATCTGTTCATTGTTGACATAATCTGGGGAATTTGTTGACTTTCTGTGATGAGTGCATCCCATGAATATCTTGGCCCAGATCTTGTAATTTGGCTTCAGATCTTTGAATCTGTTAGAGGCTTGTCCAGCAGTCATAACCTCTTCATAGACTTCATCCATATCAACACGCCCAACTGGCAGATGTGAAACACCATCTGTTTCTTCATAACCAATCAGTTTTCTAATTAGATCCTCTGTGATGATGATCTCCTTTCCCAGCACAGATGATAGAATAAACTTTGGATACACGGATGCATGAATCCAGAATTCCTTAACAAGCAGAGGGTAAACTGGTCCAAATAGTCTATCAAAGTATTTCACCCAACCTTGAGCTCTAACAATGGAGCGAAAATCAAACCCATTGCCAGCCAGTGAATCAAATTCAACCATGGATTCACACAACACTTCTAACTTTTCAACAGGTGTGAGAAGAGTTCTCTGTGGAGGAATGTATGGATTAGCACCTAGATTATCTGAAGTCACAGCAGCCATTGTTGATTGAAACTGAGCAGTTGTTGATGAAGAAGACGCCATTGAAGAATGCTTTTTAGAACACTTAGGTTTTGATTTTTTGTGAAGAGAGAACAAAAGATGAAAACGCATGAAAATTCTGAGAGTGAAAAGTGTGAAAGTGAATACACAACAGGTATTTATACTAATCACATAGGCACACCAAAAGACAGAAATAACACACGTTTGAGCAGCATTAAATGAAGAGAATAAAATCATTTCAAATAATAAATGCTTCTGACAGATTTGGGGGGAAAATCAAGATATTTACTATTCAAATTTCACCTCAAATGTCTTTTCAGTTGTCCACACGCCACCTCATCAGATTTTGTGGGACACGTGTTTGCTTGCATGTTGTTCTGAATTCTCTCAAGAAATGAAACGTTAGCCACGTTCAGATCTTCTAAAGATGGTTAGTTCAGATTTTCACAACAGAAATAATAATCAGAATAGAATAAATGAACAGAAGAAATACTTCAGATCATTAAACATTTTGCATCTGAGAGGTTGCCTCTGATAAATATTACTCTGGACAAAAATCCATACAAATATTTTTCAGAATGAACTTAAATCTATCTTCAGCAAGGGGTTTTGTAAAAATATCTGCCCATTGATGATCTGTATCAACAAAAGCTAAATTAATTACACCCTTCTGAACATAGTCTCTGATGAAGTGATGTTTAATTTCTATATGTTTTGCCTTAGAATGCAAGATTGGATTTTTTGACAAATATATAGCAGAAGTATTATCACAAAAGATAGAAAGATTACTCTCATAGATTTGATAATCTTCTAATTGACTCTTCATCCAGAGCATCTGAGTACAACATCCAGCAGCAGCAATGTATTATGCCTCTGTAGTTGATAGTGCTATGGTAGGTTGCTTCTTGCTGTACCATGAGATCAGATGACTTCCAAGAAACTGACAGCTTCCAGAAGTGCTTTTACGTTCAACTCTGTCTCCAGCATAGTCAGCATCACAGAATCCAACTAATGAAAATTCATCAGATCTTTTGTAACACAAACCCATGTTAGCAGTACCTTTCAGATACCTTAGAATCCTCTTAACAGCTGTTAAGTGTGATTCTCTAGGATCTGATTGGAATCTAGCACATAAGCAGACACTAAACAGAATATCTGGTCTAGAAGCAGTCAAGTATAGAAGAGATCCTATCATACCTCTGTAGAGTTTTTGATCTACCTTCTTACTTACCTCTTCCTTACCTAGAGTGCTTGTAGGATGCATTGGAGTCTTTGCCATTTTGCTATCAACCATGTTGAACTTCTTCAGAAGCTCTTTAACATATTTGGTTTGATGTATGTAGGTGCACTCTGGAGTCTGATTGACTTGGATTCCCAAAAAGAATCTCAATTCTCCCATCATGCTCATTTCAAATTCTTCCTGCATACATTTAGCAAACTCCTTTCCAAGCGTAATATTTGTTGATCCAAAAATAATGTCATCTACATAAATTTGACAAATCAACAGATCTTTCTTAACAGTTTTACAGAATAAAGTTGTATCCACTTTTCCTCTGATAAAATTTTTCTTCAGAAGGAAATTGCTCAACCTCTCATACCAAGCTCTGGGAGCTTGTTTTAATCCATAAAGGGATTTCTTTAATTTGAAAACATGATCTGGAAAGTTTTCACTTTCAAATCTAGGAGGTTGGTGGACATATACTTCTTCTTCTATAATACCATTAAGAAAAGCACTTTTAACATCCATCTGATACAGATTGATGTTATTCTGTGCAGCAAAAGAAATCAGAAGGCGTATAGATTCTAACCTTGCCACTGGAGCATATGTCTCAGTGTAATCAATACCTTCTTGCTGACTGTATCCTTGAGCAACCAGCCTTGCCTTATTCCTTTCTACTTCTCCCTTTTCATTCAGCTTATTTCTGAAGACCCATTTTGTTCCAATAATATTGAATCCTTTAGGTCTAGGAACCAGATCCCAAACTTCATTTCTGGTGAATTGATTCAGCTCTTCTTGCATAGCTATAATCCATTCATTATCTTCCAGAGCCTCATCTACAGATGTTGGTTCTATTATTGACACTAAGCCAAATAAAGAAGATTCAGAAGTTCTGAGAAATGATCTTGTCCTTATTGGATCATCTTTCTTTCCAATTATCACATCTTCTGGATGAGAAGATTTGATTCTGGAAGAAGATCCTCTGACAGTTGGTTTTTCAGAAATTTGCAAGTTGTTTAGTTGGAAGGTCAAAGGTGTAGCATCTGGAGTTGCTTCAGATTCTTTGATTTTTGCCTTTCCTGCCTCTGAGTCTTCAGAGTCTGTGAGAATCACTTCTCTATCTGCAGAACTTTCAAACTGCTTTGGCTTTTCAGAGCCAAGCTTATCATCAAATCTAACATGAATAGATTCTTCAACAATCTGTGTTTCAGTATTGAATACTTTGTAGCCTTTAGAGCGTTCAGAATAACCAAGCATGAAACACTTCTGTGCTTTGGAATCAAACTTGTTCAGATTATCTTTAGTGTTAAGCATATAACAAATACATCCAAAAGGATGAAAATAAGAAATGTTAGGCTTTCTGTTTCTCCACAATTCATAGGGAGTCTTTTCCAGAAGAGGTCTTACAGACACTCTGTTCTGAATGTAACAGGCTGTGTTAATTGCTTCTGCCCAAAAATGTTTTGCCAGATTTGTCTCATTGATCATGGTTCTGGCCATCTCTTGCAATGTTCTATTTTTCCTCTCTACAACTCCATTTTGTTGTGGAGTTCTAGGGCAGGAGAAATCATGTGCAATGCCTTTTTCAGAAAAATATTTTTCAAAATGTTTATTTTCAAATTCTCCACCATGATCACTTCTGACTTTAATAATTTTGGAATCTTTTTCAGTCTGGACTTGATTGCAGAAGTCAAAGAACACAGAATGAGACTCATCCTTGTGTTTTAGAAACTTTACCCATGTCCATCTGCTGTAGTCATCTACAATGACTAACCCATACTTCTTGCCTCTGATGGATGCAGTTTTCACTGGTCCAAACAGATCAATGTGAAGTAATTCCAATGGTCTGGAGGTAGACACAACATTTTTTGATTTAAAATGAGATTTTGAAAATTTACCTCTTTGACATGCTTCACACAGAGCATCTGAGTTGAACTTCAGCTTAGGAAGTCCTCTGACCAGATTGAGTTTATTAATCTGAGATATATGTCTCATATTAATATGCCTCAATCTTCTATGCCAGACCCATTGCTCATCATTCACAGATAAGAGGCATTTTACATTTTGAACTTTAAGTTCTGAAAGGTTAATTTTATAGATGTTGTGTTTCCTCTTTCCACTGAATAAGATAGAACCATCCTTTTGACATACAGCTTTGCAACATTTTTGATTAAAGATTATATCATAACCATTGTCACTTAATTGACTTATGGACAATAGATTATGTTTCAATCCTTCAACTAACAGAACATTAGTAATAGAGGGAAGCTTACCATTTCCAATAGTGCCAGATCCAATGATCTTGCCCTTCTGGTTCCCTCCAAACTTCACGTCCACTCCAGATCTAAGTTCTAGGCTTTGGAACATAGACCTTTCTCCTGTCATGTGTCGTGAGCATCCAGAGTCCAGGTACCATGATTGGTGTCCTGACTTTGCTGCTAAGAACATCTGCAACAGGAATTATTTTGTCTTTAGGTACCCAGATCTTCTTGGGTCCTTTGGGGTTAGTTGGTTTGCAGGTTTGTCTAAACTTCTGTTTTGCAACATAATGTTTATTCTGACTTGCCTTTGGTTTAAACACATAAGTACTCTTCTCAGAGCTTGTGTGTTTAATGTCATTCAGATGACCAAATTTGAATTGAGAGTACAGAGGTGTCTTCCTGATGAAAAGTTTGTCAACAGGTTTTGGATTGCTTCCAGATGAAGACTCATATCCAATGCCTCTTCTGTTGTTTCCACTAACACCATAGATCATGGAAGCCATCTTGCTTCTGTCTATGCTCTTAGTGAGAAACCTCTGAAAACTAGAGTCATATTTTTCTAAAATATTTTCACAAGACTTAGTTTCAGAATCAGATTCTTGTTGAGTTCTATCAAAGTCATTTTTTATTTTTAAATTTATTTCTTTCTGCTCAACAAGTTCTGCTTTCAGAAGGTCAATCTCAGATTCAAGATTGCTTTTCAGCTTCTTGTATTTGAGTTTGATGTTGTTGTAACTTTTAAGAACTTCTGTTAAAACTTTAATGAGTTCTTCTTTGGTAAGTTTAGCCATTACCTCCTCTGCATCATCATCAGATTCAGATTCTGATTCATATCCAGAGGTACCTTCCTCTTGATCCTCTGTCCTGGCCATCAGTGCAACGTTTGCACATTCTTCTTCTGATTCAGAAGATGACTCACACTCATCTGAGTCATCCCATGTTGCCATCAGAACCTTCTTCTTCTTGTTGAACTTCTTCTTAGGTTTTTCTTTCAGAAGTTTAGGGCAGTCATTCTTGTAGTGCCCAGGTTCTTTGCACTCATAGCACACCACTTCTTTCTTGGCAGATCTTCTGTGACTAGAAGATTCCTTTCTGTTGTCAGATCTTCTGAAGTTGTTAAACTTCTTTCCCTTGTGCTTCCAGAGTTTGTTAATCCTTCTGGACAGCATGGACAACTCATCTTCTTCTTCAGAAGAAGATTCTTCAGAGCTTTCTTGAATAACCTGCAAAGCTTTAGCAGTTTTGTTAGATTTTAAAGCTATGGATTTACCTTTATCTTTCTTCTGGGGTTCATCTTCCTCCAGCTCAATTTCATGGCTTCTCAAAGAACTGATAAGTTCTTCTAAGGAGATCTTGTTCAGATCTTTTGCCATCTTCAATGCAGTCACCATTGGTCTCCATCTGGTGGGAAGACTTCTGATGATTTTCTTGACATGATCTGACGTTGAGTAACCCTTGTCCAGAACTTTCAGACCAGCTATAAGAATTTGAAATCTAGAAAACATAGTTTCTACATTTTCAGAATCTTCCATTTTAAATGCCTCATACTTCTGTATGAGCGCCAGAGCCTTTGTCTCTTTAACCTGAGAGTTTCCCTCATGAGTCATTTTGAGTGATTCAAACATGTCATGAGCAGTATCTCTGTTAGTAATCTTCTCATACTTAGTATGAGAGATTGCATTAAGCAATATAGTTCTGGCTTTGTGGTGATTCTTGAAATCTCTTTTCTGCACTTCAGTCATTGATTTTCTATCAATCTTTTTGCCATCCTCACCAGTAGGATGTTCATATCCATCAATGACCAAATCCCAAAGATCAGCATCGTACCCAAGAAAGAAACTTTCTATTCTATCTTTCCAATAGTCAAATTTTTCTCCATCAAACATTGGAGGTTTGGTACTGATCCTATCCCTCTCTTCATATTTATTGTTGATATTTGACATTGAATTATCAGCCATGATAACAAATAAATATATTGATCAAAGTATATCTCCTCTGGATCTTTACTGACACTGTTAAGTGATAGCACACTCAGAACCGGAGCTCTGATACCAACTGAAGGTGAGATAATACTTAGAAGGGGGGGTTGAATAAGTATGGAAAATTAATACTTGAAAATAATCACACAATTATTTTTATCCTGGTTCGTTGAACAACTACTCCAGTCCACCCTTCCAGAGTGATTTGCCTTTCTCAACAAGGACTTAATCCACTATTAAATCAAACTGATTACAATAGTATCACCTAAGAACTACAGTTCTTAGTCTTCTCAAGAGCTACTGATTCACACTGAATCCTCTTAAGGAAAATCCTTTACAAATAATGTAAATTAAATACAAGAGTTTTTAATGCTTCTATAAAGCTATAATCACAACAGTGATTTTTCTCTTAAGTTTTAAGTACAATGAGATTCTATGAAGAATAAGAATGAGAGCTTATAGAATATTGTGATTTCTTTTCAGCAAGTGTGTAGCACTGAAGAATGAAGTAAGGAACTCCTTTTATAGGCAACTGAATCATGCACGTTGAAAAGAGAGTCCAAAAGGTCTGAGCCTTTTTGTCTTCACATGTACTGACCTTTCCTTGAAATAGATGGCACAGATAAATCCTTTTTGTCTGTGTAAGTGTGTCTAGCACAAATAAGGAAAGAGACGTTGAATAGTTCCAACGGATATATTCTTGAAAACACTTCTTCAGTTTCAGCAAGTTCTTCAGAGTCTGAATAAATCAGAGTCTTCTGATGAGATTCAGAACTATGCTGTATCAGAGTCTTCTGCAGCGTGTGTGCTTCTAGCGTGTTGATCATCAGAGCATCTTGACACAGAACTTCAGTACTTGGCAGCGTAGGTACTTTCAGAATCTTCTGTAGATCAATGCTTTGAGAAACTCTTCAATCAATATTCTTCTAAACTTCTGATGCTTCAGCTTCAGATGCTTCTGATTATCTTCAGATGCTTCTGACTATCTTCAGATGCTTCTGACTCAGAATGTTCTGGAGCTTCTTGCTTCAGATCCTTCTGGAGACTACGCTCAGGATCTTTTGTAAGGAGCAAACAGATTCTTCTGTAAGGTGCATCTGGCGCTTCAGAGTCAGAATAGCTTCTTGTATTCAAGGCAGATTTGCTTCTAGAGAGTTAATGTAATTTTAATCTGCAGTAAAACTCTCAAACAAATTTTAGAGTATATAATTCTTAAATATAAATTTCCCAACAGTTATCATCAAAACAAAGAGTAATTATTAAGAACCAATCTGTGTTCTAACAGGGTGCTCGCCAAGGATTTGGGCCCTTGTACCTACATATCTTCACTTAAAAGAAGTGAAGAATCAGAGCTTCGTAGTTCAGAGGACTACAGTTTGTTGGTGTTTTTTATAGACGATACTAACGTTCACGTTCTAGCAGTTAGGTATATTGCAGCTTGCTCGTGGAGTCTTATGTGTTACCTGTTTGCGGTAGAACGGATGTAACATTTCATTTTTGAAAAGGATTAGTTTTCGCCATCAAGGCAAGATGTCACATTTGATTTGTTGAGATTATTTTTAAGGGCAAGATAAATCCTCGGGTAGTAACCCATTGTGGTTAGCACCCAATTCTTTATCTCAAAATATTTATTATGAAAAATGGTATGCCGAATATAGTTACGTCTTTGTATTGAAAGACGAGTACCGAGACCACACACTCTGAAGTGAGCATCCTAATACTCGGAGAAGAAGGAGTCTTCACCCAATCCTCTCTCTTTAATTCAAGACAAAGAGAACCTTATTCTCTTCTTCAAAGATGCTTTGTTTTTGAATGGTAAGTGTTTTATGACAGTGAACCCTAAAGGTAATTCAAGCACTTGGGATAGGAGAAGGCCTTCGATTAACCACTCCACAACCATCCAAGTTTATTAAGAAAAATAAGTTTTAAAAATTAACTTGTCACAATACCAAGGTTTTTATACTTAAGGAGACAAAAGAAAGAGAGAAAAGGTATTAAAAAGAATGGGTGGTGATTAGAGCAAGGTAGGTTGATGGTGATGCACAAGGCAACCGACTTACAAGGGTGAAATACATACAAGGTTAGTGTGGGGTTTAAGAGAAAAGATAAGAGATGAGAATGAAAAGAGAGGAGAAGAGAAGAGTAACCATAAGTTAATTCAAGTTAATGAGTTTGAAAAATGACTTGACGTTGGATCAAGCCTTATTTGTTCTTTATTTTGAAAAGGTGTTCTAACCTATTTCATTTTATATTTCCTTAACAAGTAAGCAAGCATAAGAAATAAAAAGAAAATATAATATTACATTGTAATGGGGGAGAGGGATACATAATACCCACCAAGGGGGAAAGGAGGTAAGAGACATGCATCAAGTATGAAAGAAATAAGTCAACAAGAACTCATCTTAAGCAACCAAAGCAAGAAGACTCAATCAAACCAAGTAAGAGGAAACAAACAAGTATGCAAGACAAAACACGTTTCCAACTTCAATCAAAGAAACAAAGATTCATACAAGTGAACATTCATACACATTTAAATCATTTGAACATGCTCAAAGAAGCCACACAACACAACTCAAACAGTTAGGCAAAGTCATATGATTATTGTACAAACATACATGCCTTGAAAATAATGAGCAATCCAAGATAATGTGAGTCAAGCAAGATGAAAAATAAGAGAGGTCAGAACCTACATCACATCATGGTCAAAACATTGTAAAGGTGAAAAAATATGCACAAGAGCACTCATCATGAATCAAAGCAAAAGTTAGGCACATGTAACCACTTAACTCATGAAAACAAAGCAACAATAATCAAGCTTATGTGCTTAGGGCGTGTGAGCATGGGAGGTCAGAAAAAAACACAATCATTTTAATGTATATTCAACACCAAGACATCAAATAAGTTCAATAAGAATCATCCTCAAAACATGAGCAAAGAACTAGGCATGCATCATTCCATATCAACCACAAATGGATTCAAATATCCACATACAAGCAAGGGAATTCAAAAGGCAAGCAATACATAATGATTCAAAGGAAGTCAGAATCTCAAACATAACTTTTTAAGTCATACAAAGTTCATGCAAATCAAAAGGATCCATACAAGAACAATGCTCAAGAACTAGGTCAAAGTATGCAAATATCATGATCAAAACACCATCAACTTGAAGAAACATTCAAAAATAGAAAAATGATCAAATAAATTCCAATTAAAAGCTCAAACTCAAGGCAAATTATTCAAGAATAAGTGAGGAAAAGATCCCCAAAAGAAAAGTATGGATGCGTCCTCAAATCAAATCACTTAGGCAAGCAAGTTCACTAGTCGGGCATAAATCGAGGGTCACAAATAACCAAATTAAAAACATACCAAATAACATCACCAATGGTCAGAAGGCATACCCAAATATCCTCATAACATGTGTCAAAATATTGCAAAAAATTGGCTCAAGCAAAAGTGTTTAAGGCATCAAAACACAAAACCCTAATCTAGGGGCAAAATTGAAAACACCTCTTAAAAATAAATGTATATAAAATATGAAAATGATTTTAAAAATAAAAATATGATAATATTTTAGAGACATGGAAATATCTAAAAACTATTTTTAGAGATATTTATCATGAAAAGAAGCATTAAAAATAAATCAAAATGACAGAAGAAGAAGAAAATAAGAAAATAAAATAAAACATAAATGACAAGGGGGTGCATCAAAAATATGGAATGAACTGAAAAAAAAGTTGAAGCGTTGATGGGCCACAGATGAAGGGGTGTGAATATCAAAAGTTTAGGCCCATGGTCATTTGCAAAAATGAAATGCACAGTTTCATTAAAACATGTCATCAGCCACGTAAAGGCCGCGTGAGCGCCACACCAAAAAGTTAAGGGAATCAGCATGCCAACTCAACCTTTTATGACCAGACGTCGGAGCTAGGGTGTAACACTACCCCCTTTCTATACCCACAAATAATAACATAATCAATTAGTCACATATTAAAATTTTTATCATAGTATAATTATAAACATAGTATAAAAGGGGCGAGTCACATTACGCAAGAAATTAAAACATACAACACCTGCTCAACAAAAGATATGCAACAGTGGGGTAACATTGCAACAGAGGAACTTAGTCCTAACACCCACATCTCAATATTTAGAATAAAAGCGAAAAATCTAAACATTGAATAACATCAAACATATATATATATATATATATATATATATATATATATATATATATATATATATATATATATATATATATATATATATCATCCAGTATGATTCAACAACATAATACATGTTTTCATAAACATTCATTAACAAGATACATATACTAATGTATCACAAAAGAATCATGAACAACCTAGCTACCCGATGCTACATATCAGAGTCGACCGACCAAAAGAATGAAGACACGCTTCACAAAAAGACCTCCAGCATACCTACTCTACAATGCCTTATAGAGCATCATAAAATAGCAGAAGGGTGAGAAATATTATCATAACAACAATGCATATAATTATATATATCATAGTATAAAAATACACATATTCTACATTTTCACCACAATTCATCACAACTCACTCATATACATTACAATGTATATATACATATATCCATATATGAAACCAAGCATATTCATCATGCATACTCCCACAATTCTATCATTCCACATAAACATACACATTTATGTTTATTCACCAATGCACAATTATAATGATGATAAATGCAAATCATAGAGACCGACTCACGACTCTATGCAAATGCAATGCGGTACCGACTCAATCATCTCAAGTTCACTCAAGAACTTATTGGAACCATCGCTCGTTACCAATGTAACTCCCCGTCGGGCCTACGATGTTCACCCATGCTCACACCTCACATAGGCACACAATGTTTATGGATTACTCACACCTCACATAGGCACACAATCCTATTGCTCACACCTCACATAGGCACACAATCGTTTGTAATTATCGCTCACACCTCACATAGGCACACGGTGTTACAACGGATTCTCATTAGAATCACTCAACACAAGAATGTACATCATTATGCTTCACATACAAAATGACTCAATACACTCTTGAAATGCATATATATTTACAATATATTCATGCATTCATCTCATACTATCACATATAATCGATATACACATTCACATCAATTACGCCAAACGGAAACGAGCATCGCTTTACCACCTAAACGGCAACGAACTCTATCACAATTATCATGCATTCACATTTAATTTAAATAATGCATTTATTTGCCAAAAGGCCACAATTCACAATAAATTCCACAATCTAGGATTCACGCCATACGGCTACCCACAGCATATCATATAACAGCCCACAAGCTACACGTTCGGGATAGGGCTGATCACATCCGAGTCGAAGAATCAATATTGGATGAAAAAAAAGAAAATATTGTGCTGTCATGCTCGCTAGCATGTTCCCTAGGCAAGCAGAATGGCGAGCCCTTCGCTACTCCACTCGCTCCAGCGAGTTTGGGTCTTTTTGGTTCTGCCCAAGTCTGGGAGTGTTCGCTAACAGCTCGTTGGGTGCTCACTTAGCGAACACTTCGCTACCTCACTCGCCAGCAATTCCCCTAGCGAACGCTTCGCTACTCAAACCCTCCATTAATCTAAAAATGTCAAAAAGTTACAAAATCATCTGATTTCAATCAAAAAAGTTTCAATAGTCTCGGCCTAACATTCCACGACTAAACTACGCAATTTATTTCGAATTCTAACCGTGAAAACATTGGTTTCTATCGATTTTATCAATTCGATCTAAAATGGAAATAGGTAGAAAACAACCAAAACAATCCAAACAACACATACATAATGATACACATTGATGAGATAATAAGATTTCACACCCTTACCCGATTAAATCGATTCCTAGAAGTTGTTTTGAAGATTTCCAAGCTTTTCCTCTTTTTCTTCTCTTTTCTCTTCTTCCTCTTTCTTTCTCTCCTTTTTCTTCTTGCTTTCTCTTTTCTCTCCTCTTTCTCTCTTATATCTTTCTATTCTAATTCTTTCTATTACTTTTCTCTCAAAACATCTAATAATTCATTTTCTCACAAAATATCTAACTTAACATTAATTAAGAAATATCTAAAATACCCTCCAACCTAATTTCCCCGAAAACTCTCAAAAACGATAAAATAACCCAATATGCAAACATAACATATTAACACACCAATTCCACAAATAAAATAATAATCACCCAAATAAAATAAAAGACTCAACAAAAATGGGAAATCAGAATCAGGGCGTTACAACTCTCCCCCACTTTAGAAATTTGTGTCCTCAAAAATCTTACATGATTCAAACAACTCCGGATACGACTCTCGCATCCCACTCTCTAGTTCCCAAGTCATATTGCCTTCCGAAGCGCCTCCCCACGCTACTTTCACAAGCGCAATATCCTTGCCTCTTAGCTTCTTAACTTCACGGTCCAAAATCCTAATCGGTAAAGCTTCAACTGTAAGGTTATCTCTCACTTCAACCTCGTCCATAGGAATAACATGTGATGGATCCGAAACATACTTCTGAAGTTGCGAAATATGGAATACATCATGAAAATTTGAAAGATTCGGAGGCAACGCCACACGGTAAGCCACAACACCAACTCGTGCAGTAATCTAATACGGACCAATAAAACGAGAAGTCAACTTCCTCGACTTCAAAGCACGACCCACACCCGTAACCGGTGTAACCCTCAAAAACACACGGTCACCTTCTTGAAACTCAAGATCTTTCCTTCTCTTGTCATGATAGCTCTTTTGTATACTTTAAGAAGCTTTCATCTTTTCCCGAATAAACTTCACTTTCTCTGTCGTTTGTTGTACCATCTTCGGTCCAACTATCGACCTCTCACCGGTTTCATGCCAACACGAAGGTGTTCGACATCTCCGACCATACAAAGCCTCAAATGGTGTCATACTTATACTTGAATGAAAACTGTTATTGTAGGTGAACTCAATTAACGCCAAATAACTATCCCAAGCACCACCTTGCTCGAGTACACAAGCATGCAATAAATCCTCCAACGATTGAATTGTCCTCTCGGTTTGACCATCCGTCTGCGGATGATAAGCCGAACTCAATCTTAGCTTAGAACCCAAAGCCTTTTGTAAACTCTCCCAAAACCTCGATTTAAATCTAGGATCTCTATCCGATACAATACTCTTAGGAACTCCATGTAACATCACAACCACAAGAACATAAATCTCGGCTAACTTCTCCAAAGGATAACTAATATCAATTGGAATGAAGTGAGAAGATTTAGTAAGCCTATCTACGATTACCCAAATCGCATTATGACCTCTTTGTGTATTCAGCAATCCCGTAACAAAATCCATCGATATACTATCCCATTTCCACTCCGGAATGTCCAACGGTGGCATCAATCCACTAGGCTTTTGATGTTCCACCTTAGACTTCTGAAAAGTTAAGCATGCATACACAAATTGAGCTACGTCCCTCTTTAATCCGGACCACCAAAAGATTTTCTTCAAATCTTGATACATTTTATTCGCTCCCGGATGAATACTTAAGTTACTTCGGTGTCCTTCTTCCAATATCATATTTTTTAACTCCGCAGCATCGAGAATACAAATACGACCACGGAATCTCAAAACTCCGAAGTTATCAACCTTGAAATCCTCATTCTCATTCATCATTAAATCAACGAACTTCAAATCCAACTTTTGCTTCTCACATACGGTTGCAAGAAAATCATTCGTAACATGTAGCATACCAAGTCTCACACTTCTCGGCATCATTTCACAAACTAAACTCAAGTCTCTAAAATTCTCCAAAAGTCCCCATTCTCTCATCATCAATGCGGACATATGTAACAACTTCCGACTCAAGGCATCGACCACCACGTTTGCCTTACCCAGATGGTAATTCAAACCAAAATCATAATCCTTCAAAAGTTCTAACCACATTCTTTGTCTCATGTTCGATTCTTTTTTATCAAATAAATATTTCAAACTCTTGTGATCACTAAAAACTTCAAATCTTGCACCATAAATATAGTGCCTCCAAATTTTCAAAACAAACACCACGGCCGCTAACTCCAAGTCATGTGTAGGATAATTCTTTTCATGCACTCTCAATCGTCTTGAAGCATAAGCCGTAACTTTTCCATCTTGCATCAAAACACCACTTAAACCTGTCAAAGAAGCATTACAATAAACCACAAATGGTTCTGTCGGATTCGGCAAAATCAAGATCGGCGCCGTCGTCAACCTTTTTTTTAGCTCAATGAAACTCTTTTCGCAATTGATATCCCAAATGAAAGCCTTTCCTTTACAAGTCAATTGCATTAAAGGAAGTGCCAACTTCGAAAATCCCTCAATAAACCTCCGATAATAACTCGCCAAGCCCAAAAAGCTTCGAATCTCCGTAACCGATCTAGGAGCCTCCCATTGCATCACCGCATCAATCTTGGATGGATCAACACTAATACCACTACCGGAAATAACATGTCCAAGAAAACATACTTCCGACAACCAAAATTCACATTTTTGACAACTTAGCATACAATTGTTTCTCTTTCAAAATTTGTAACACAATCCTCAAATGCTCTTCATGCTCCTCTTGAGACTTAGAGTAAATCAAAATATTGTCGATGAACACAACCACAAAACGATCTAACTGTTCATGAAAAATATGATTCATGTATTCCATAAACACACCCGGCGCATTAGAAACCCCGAATGGCATCACGGAATATTCGTAATGTCCATACCGTGTCCTAAAGGCCGTCTTTTGAATATCCTCTCCTTTCACACGAATCTGGTGATATCTCGATCTCAAATCAATCTTGCTAAAATCACGCGCACCAACCAATTGGTCCATCAAGTCATCGATCCTTGGAAGCGGATACTTGTTCTTAATTGTCACCTTGTTCAATTGTCGATAATCAACGCATAACCGCATACTCCCATCCTTCTTCTTTACCAACAATACCGGAGCACCCCAAGGAGAAACACTTAGCCTTACAAATCTCTTGTCCAACAAGTCATTCAACTGCTTCTTCAATTCTACCAACTCCGATGTCGACATACGATACGGTGCCATCGAAATGGGTCTAGTACCAGGAACTAGATCAATAGAAAACTCAACTTCTCTTTCTGACGGTACATCCGTAATATCCTCCGGAAACACTTCTGGAAAATCACACACCACTGGGAACACATCGAGCTAAACTTTACTCTCCACCGACAATGATGCAAATAAATCGAACAATTGAGCTTCGTCCCTAAAAGTTTCTTCAACTCTTTAGTGGATAGAAAACTCTCATCTTCATCATCTTCCAAAGAAGGAAACCTGACTAACTTGTGATAGCAATCTATATGAACTCGATTAAATTGCAACCAGTTCATACCCAAGATTACATCCAATCCCTCCAATGGAAAACACACTAAATCCATAATGAAGTCTTTACCATACATGTCAAAGGACAACTTACACACACCAAAGATGTAGTTACTGACCCCGAAGCGGGAGTCTCAATAACCATGTCACCACTCCAAGAAGTCAAGAACAAATTCAAACGCTTAGCGCACTCATGAGAAATAAACGAATGAGTCACTCCAGTATCAATAATAGCAACTAAAGACGTACTATTAATAAAGTATGTACCTTTAATCAAACAATCTGCACTAGTAGTGTCTGACCCAGCTAATGCAAACACTTTTCCGCCCGCTTGAGCTTGTTTCGACTTAGTACACTTAGTGCTAATGTGACCCACTTATCCGCAATTATAGCACCTCACTACATCCCTCCTACAATCAGTAGTAGCATGCCCAAGACCTCCACAGTTAGAACATTTCACTACAGTTTTCCCACACTCAAATGATTTATGACCCAACTCACCACACTTGTAACACTTAACGGAACCGAAACCTCCTCCTCCAGATCTCTTATCAAAGTTTCCCTTATGCTTGCCTTTATCAACAGGTGTCACATAAGGTCCACTTCTAGCTTGTTGCTTCCCCTTCCTCTCATTCAAACTTTTGTAATGTGTAGAACGAGCCTTGGTATCTTCCTCGAAGATTCTACAACATTTCATCAAATTCGTAAACCTTCTTATCCTTTGATATCCCACAGCTTGCTTAATCTCGGGACGCAAACCATTATCATATTTAATACACTTTGAGAACTCAGCAGTAATTGCAGCATAGTGAGGATTGAATTGAACCAACTCCACAAACTTAGCAGTATAGTCCACCACAGACATACTACCTTGCTTCAGTTCAAGGAACTCCATCTCCTTCTTCCCTTAAACACTTTCAGGGTAATACTTCCTCAAGAACTCAGTACGAAATAAATCCCAAGTTATCTCTTCATCATCCACCTCAAGAACTTGACGCATACCGACCCACCAGTCGTCGGCTTCTTCCTTCAACATGTAAGACCCAAGCCTCACCTTATTCCCCTCCGCATAGCCCATGACTCTGAAGATCCTTTCAATCTCTTGCAACCAAATTTGAGCACCATCGGGATCAAATCTTCCTTTGAAGGCCGGTGGTTGATTCTTCCTGAACTCGTCATTAGCATTCACGTTCGGTGCACCTTGCACTGCCCTGGCCATTGCTTCCAAACCAGCAGCCATCGCATTGTCGTTTTGACCAGCCATATTCTGACCATTCCCAAAAATAACAATAAGGTTAAACAGCCGTTCAACCATCACAACAACAAGACAGACACAACTGACTCAACACTGACTCTGATAACACTTAATGTAACACCCCCTTTCTATACCCCCAAATAATAACATAATCAATTAGTCACATAATAAAAATTTCATCAGAGTATAATTATAAACATATTATAAAAGAGGCGGGTCACATTACACAAGAAATTAAAACATACAACACCTGCTCAACAAAAGATATGCAACAGAAGGGTAACTTTGAAACAGAGGAACTTAGTCCTAACACCCACATCTCAATATTTAGAATAAAAGCGGAAAATATAAACATTGAATAACATCAAACATATATATATATATATATATATATATATATATATATATATATATATATATATATATATATATATATATATATATATATATATATATATATATATATATATATATATATATATATATATATATATATATATATATATATATCATCCAGTATGATTCAACAACATAATACATGTTTTCATAAACATTCATCAACAAGATACATATACAAATGTATCACAAAAGAATCATGAACAACCTAGCTACCCGGTGCTACATATCAGAGCCGACCGACCAAACGAATGAAGACACGCTTCACAAAAAGACCTCCAGCATACCTACTCTGCAATGCCTCATAGAGCATCATAAAACAGCAGAAGGGTGAGAAATATTATCATAACAACAATGCATATAATTATATATATCATAGTATAAAAATACACATATTCTACATTCTTACCACAATTCATCACAACTCACTCATATACATCACAATGTATATATACATATATCCATATATGAAACCAAGCATATTCATCATGCATACTCCCACAATTCTATCATTCCACATAAACATACACATTTATGTTTATTCACCAATGCACAATTATAACGATGATAAATGCAAATCATAGAGACCGACTCACGACTCTATGCAAATACAATGCGGTACCGACTCAATCATCTCAAGTTCACTCAGGAACTTATTGGAACCATCGCTCGTTACCAATGTAACTCCCCGTCGGGCCTACGATGTTCACCCATTGCTCACACCTCGCATAGGCACACAATGTTTATGGATTTCTCACCCTCACATAGACACACAATCTGATTGCTCACACCTCACATAGGCACACAATCGTTTGTAATCATCGCTCACACCTCACATAGGTACACGATGTTACAACGGATTCTCATTAGAATCACTCAACACAAGAATGTACATCATTATGCTTCACATACAAAATGACTCAATACACTCTTGAAATGCATACATATTTACAATATATTCATGCATTCATCTCATACTATCACATATAATCGATATACACATTCACATCAATTACTCCAAACGGCAACGAGCATCGTTTTACCACCTAAACGGCAACGAACTCTATCACAATTATCATGCATTCACATTTAATTTAAACAATGTATTTATTTGCCAAAAGGCCACAATTCACAATAAATTCCACAATCTAGGATTCACGCCATACGGCTACCCACAACATATCATGTAAAAACCCACAAGCTACACGTTCGGGATAGGGTTGATCACATCCGAGTCGAAGAATCGATATTGGATAAAAAAAAAGAAAATGTTGTGTTGTCATGCTCGCTAGCATGTTTGCTAGGAGAGCAAAATGACAAGCCCTTCGCTACTCCACTCGCTCCAGCGAGTTTGAGTCTTTTTGGTTCTGCCCAGGTCTGGGAGTGTTTGCTGGCAGCTCGTTGGGTGCTCGCTTAGCAAACACTTCGCTACCTCACTCGCCAGTGATTCGCCTAGCGAACGCTTCGCTACTCAAACCCTCTATTAACCCAAAAATGTCAAAAAGTCACAAAATCACCTGATTTCAATCAAACAAGTTTCAATAGTCTCGGCCTAACATTCCTCGACTAAACTACGCAATTTATTTTGTATTCTAGCTGTGAAAACATCGGTTTCTGTCGATTTTATCAATTCGACCTAAAATGGAAATAGGTAGAAAACAACCAAAACAATCCAAACAACACATACAGAACGATACACATTGATGAGATAATAAGATTTCACACTCTTACCCGATTAAACCGATTCCTAGAAGTTGTTTTGAAGATTTCCAAGCTTTTCCTCTTTTTCTTCTCTTTTCTCTTATTCCTTTTTCTTTCTCTCCTTTTTCTTCTTTCTTTCTCTTTTCTCTCCTCTTTCTCTCTTATATCTTTCTATTCTAATTCTTTCTATTACTTTTCTCTCAAAACATCTAATAATTCATTTTCTCACAAAATATCTAACTTAACATTAATTAAGAAATAACTAAAATACTCTCTAACCTAATTTCCCCGAAAACTCTCAAAAACGATAAAATAACCCAATATGCAAACATAACATATTAACACACCAATTCCACAAATAAAATAATAATCACCCAAATAAAATAAAAGACTCAACAAAAATGGGAAATCAGAATCGGGGCGTTACATAGGGCTCTGGTCGTCTTCTCCTGCGCCCCTCGCCGGAGCTGGTTTGAAAATCCCTCAAACATCAATAAATCTTACACTCTTCCACTTAGATTTTCATGTAGGTTTCAAATATCACATCAGTTTTGGCTAAAACGCACTTTAAACCAAATAAAACAGGCCACGAAAATCAAGCACTCATGGTGTAACTTTAGCCAAACAAGACAACAAGCATTCCAACTTCTTTTATGCTACATCAGAACATTAAATATGCAACAACAACAAAAACAAACACATTAAACGTGTAGCATGAGATAATAGAGTTGAAGAATATCACCAAAAACTAAAGGCTTTATAACTTCTGATTCTTACCCCAAAGCTCCACTAAACTCTTCATTTTTTCCTTTTGAGAGCTTAAGGATGAAGAATCAAACTAAGAGAGATCCAAAAACTTGTGAAATATGGAGGTTCGAGGAGAGAGAAAATTTGGAAAAGAGAGAGAGAGTGTGAGAGTTTGTGATTCTTTGGCTGCTGGATGAGGTATGCCCTCTCTAGGGTTTGTTTTTAAGTTTAAATATGATGTCAAGGTGTGGTTAAAGACCAGTTATTGAGGTGAAAATTTTCACTAGTGGTTTGTGAAGAAATTTGAAAACGTGGATGGAGTGAGGGTGTCACGCACCAAGAGTGGTATGGTTTTGTTATTGTTGTCCTTTTGTGGGAAAGAGAAATCAGAATGGAGAATGGAGGGAGCCTCATTGGTGCACAAGCTTGTGGTTTACTTTTTTTTGGCAAAAACCATTCAAAGTGGTACATGATGAGAAAGGGAATGTTTGGCTTGATCAAGCAATGTTTTGGTGATGCTAGGCAAGGCATGATGCACATGAATTAGAGACACAACGGTTGTAGCATGAACATTTCAAGAATTTTCCAAGAATACACATGTAGATGCATCTTGAATCAAGTTTATATTGTCTACTTTGAACCACCATAACTTCATGAATGTTACTCTATTTCATGAGTTATTTAGCTCAAATAGAATTAGAGAATAAGATGAGTAACTTTCATGTTCAAATAAAATTGACACAATGCTTGGATCAATGAAAAAAATTGAGTTGAAGTTGTGTCCAAAGTAACTTAGAAATATTTCTAAGTTATGGGCTTTTCAAACTTTTAAACCCCATATTTGAAAGACCATAACTTGAGATTGATTGATCCAATTGAAGAGATCTTGGTATCCATGGAAAGCTTCGAATAAGAGGAAAAATATTCACATTGAAAAGAATTTATTTGAAGCTTAGAACCATGTGCAAAATGGTCTTGAAGTTGACCTTAAAAAGTTTGACAACTTGTACATTCTATCTTTGGAACAACATATCTTGAGTTTTGTTAATCTAACGGAACAGTTCTTAGCATCAATGGAAACCTTGAAGAATGCCCAACAACTTTTATGTTGCAAGAAAAATGAATTGGAGCATAGAACCATGAAAAATAAAGTCTTGAAAACTCATCCTCCAAGTTGAAATTCCATACTGAAAAAATCTAAGTATAAAGTTCCAAAATCTTGTTTTTCACAACATTATGCCCTCATAACTTGAAATCCAAGCACTTTTGGGGAATTCATCCTCATTGACAAAGTTGTAGTTTGGGAAATGCTCTTCAAATTGATCTTTGGATCAAAAAAATGAATGTCTAGATTGTGAGTTATGACCTTGCCAAGTCAGCACCAAATCCCTAATCTTGGCAATTTCCCCTGATTAAATGATTCCACTCACTTTCTCCTGATAAAACTTCATGAGATTATAGATGATGACTTGAGAAGCTTATATTTAACCTATAATCCCAAGAGTAAATCTTTGTGAAGGCACCAGTTGACTTTTGGCCATATGAATCCAAAACTTCCTCTATTCACTTAGGAGGTTATTGACATGACTTGTGATGGACCAAGATGCTTATATGGATGCCTTGAGGTGTAATTTGAACCATGGAGACATGCCTAGCCCAAGAATTCCAACATAGGTTGTTTTTCCTAGAAACCCTAATTCAAAGTCACAAGATAGGAGCTAAGATAAATCTTCAATCCCTTAAAACCTAGTTGCCAGGTGAACATGTGACCTTGTTTAGACACTTTGAGGTGTGTGAGGACCTTGTAGCTTGAGAGAGTCATAGTATTGAGCATATCTTCTTGCCTATTACTTTGGAAGATCAATTTTTCTTCCATGATTGATGAAACCCAAGATGCATTGATCCCATTCTTTATAACCAAAGCAAAGCATGACTGATTATGACATAGAGGGATTCCTATATGATGAAAATGTTATGATTGGTAAGGTTAGGGTTAGGGTGAAAATGAGGGTGTGACAGATGCCCCTATTTAATCATCTTGGACTTGAAGGTGAGAGTGATAGAGGCTTTCTTAAAATCAAGGTACAAGGGGATTAAATATAAGAATACCTAGAATTTTCAACCGAAAAGGGATGGAATGAAAGGTGATGAATTAATGGGATGGCTTGAAAAGGAATTTTTCATTGTGAAAAGGTAATTGGTTATGAGGGATATGATGATATGTTTGGGATGCAATGCGGAATGAACATAAGTACTTTGCCAATCTAGGAAGGGAGACGTCCTTATGGCATCCTGATGACACATAAAAGGTTATGATACATTCCTTATACAAAAGGTAGAGAGGACTCTAAAAAAGTGATGAGATAGAAATTGGTTTTCCTCTTACAAAAGGCAATGAGGACTCTAGGACAAAAGTTTAAGAGGAAATACTTCCTTCTACAAAAGGTAGAACGGAGTCCAGAACAAAAGCTTTGGGGACAGGGGTTCCTTCTGCAAAAGGTGGAAAGGACTTCAGAACAAAAGGTTTGGAGAAATGATAAAATCCTTCTACAACAGGTTGAGGAGACCCCCTCAAGAGAAGACGATTGTACTTTTTTCTACAAAAGCAAAAAGGACTCTTGAACAAAAGGTTAAGAGGAAAATTGCTTTTACAAAAGGTAGAAAGAACTCCAGAAAAAAAGGTTAGGAGAATAATTCCTTCTACAAAAGGTAGAGAGGACCCCAGAAAAAAAGGTTTGGAGAATATTTCCTTCTACAAAAGGTAGAGAGGACCCCAGAACAAAAGGTTAGGAGAACAATTCCTTCTACAAAAGATAGAGAGGACCCTAGAACTAAAGGTTAGGAGAAAAATTCCTTCTACAAAAGGTAGAGAGGACTCTATAACAAAAAGTTAGGAGAAAAATTCCTTCTACAAAAGGTAGACAGGACCCCAGAACAAAAGGTTAGGATAAAAATTCCTTCTAAAAAAGGTAGAGAGGACCTTTGAAAAAACGGTTTGGAGAAAAATTCCTTCTACAAAAGGTAGAAAAGACCCCAGACAAAAGTTTTTGAGAAATAACAAATTCCTTCTACAACAGGTAGAGGAGACTCCCTCGGGAGAAGATGGTCATACTTTCTTCTGCAAAAGCAAAAAGGACTTTTGAATAAAAGGTTAGGAGATAAATTCCTTTTACAAAAGGTAGAAAGAACTATAGAACAAAAGGTTAGAAGAAAAGAAATTGTGCGAAAGGCACTGGAGGACTTACAAAAGGTAAGCTGAATTCAATGGAAAAGACAAGGAAAGACTTACAAAAGGTAAGTTGAAGAGATATTGTGCCAAAGGCACAGAAGGGATTTACAAAAGGTAAGTTTAGGATAATAATCATCCTCAAGAAAAAGGCAAAGGAAAATTGCATAGGGTATTAGAACATCATTTAACCTCATAGGCACAACGATGGAGATGACATTATCTGAGTGTGGCGACCATTCAGTTCTTGGCCACACAGGTGTCAAGCGTCCAAGTTGATCGTGATGGGAATAAATTATACCCGATAAAAGTTCTTTCTCGTGCAAAAGGCAGTGAGAACGCTTACAAAAGGAAAATGAAAGGATAAGATTCCATGCAAAAGACAATGAAATTCCTCACAAAAGGTAAGGTGAGGAGATATCCCGTACAAAAGGTACGGAAAGACTTATAAAAGGTAAGTGAATGGATAAATATCTGGAAAAAAAACCTGATAGGACGTTCACAGGTAAATTGTGTCTTCGAGAATGACTGGCTAAGCGCGCATGTAATGATGCAGAATGTATGCAAGATGTTGGGGATATGAGGATATGGATTACAGGTAATGGTCGTGCCATGCATGGTTGAGCTTTGGTTTGGGTGCTAAGTAAAATTGGGCTTTGGGTTGGATGGGGAATGAGTTTAACTTCCCTATACGAATTCTTCATGATGCAATCAGGATTTGGAGATATTGAAGCTCCAAGTTGTTTTGTGCCAGTTCACCCTGGGCTTGATGGTTTTTGTCTTGGCCAAGTCACTTTGTGATTTTAATGGTGCTTTGCATGTTTCTCGGGGTCATGGTTACCCTTCAGACACCCTAAGAGAAAGAATAATCTTGTGTTTCCTTTTCACCACAATATTATTATCCCTTAAAAATTCAAATGCATTGCTTATCATAGATAAAACAATTTTTGCAAACATGAGGTAAAAATTAAAAGGGAGAGAAAACTTTTGATGAGAATAATCTTTATTGATGAAAACTAAAAAATGGGCATATTACAAGAGGAGGCAATTCCTAAAAGAGGTAATTTCTTTTAATGAAAATGGATAAAAATGCAATGGTAATGTTGAAATTGGTTATCTTTGAGTTTCAATTCTGCTATGATCCATATGTCTCTAAAGACCCTCATGCCTTGCTTTTAAGTACAACGATTGTATTGATCCTTCCCATTTGAAATTTTGTGATTAAAGAGAAAAATTCACAAGTTCCCACAGAATGCAACTTTTTCCTTTTGAATCCCTAATTTTTGCCTAGACCTCCCTTTTGGGTTTTCAGTCTACTGGGATACCCCTTTTTGCCTAAGTTATCTTTGTAGGATTTTAACTTAGCGGGTTATTTCTTTTGTTTTTGTCCTTAATTTTTTCCCGGACCTTCTTCTTTTTACATGGCCCACTAGGACCCCCATTTTTGCGTGGATTTTCTTTTTGGTCCATCGGGTCTATCTTTAGGCATAATATTTTTTAAATGCATCTGAATTCACATGGGATGGAAGATCCTCTTCGTCTATAGTCGAGAGAATCAAGGCTCTATCAGAGAAAACCTTTATCACTATATATGGACCTTCATAGTTCGGTGTCCATTTTCTCCTTGGGTCAGTGTGAATCGATTTAATTTTCCTCAAGACCAGATCTCCTGCTTCAATATGTCGAGGGTAAACTTTCTTATCAAAGGATCTCTTCAACTGCTTCTGGTATAATTGACCATGACAGGTGGCCTTCATGCGCTTCTCATCAATGAGGTTGAGCTGGTCGAGTCTTGCTTGCACCCATTCAGCTTCGTCTACCTTGACGTCTGTTAAAATCCTTAAAGAGGAATCTCTACTTCAATAGGCAGCACTGCTTCCATGCCATATACGAGAGAAAACGGGGTTTCCCAAGTAGAAGTGTGCGCTAAAGTGCGGTAGCCATGCAAGGCAAATGGAAATATCTCGTGTCAGTCTTTATACACTTTCACCATCTTCTGGACAATCCTTTTGATGTTCTTATTTGTCGCCTCAACAACTTCATTCATCTTTGGACGATACGGCGTTGAATTGTGGTGCTCGATCTTGAAGCTTTCACACAACTCTTTCATTATTTTATTGTTGAGGTTCAAACCATTTTCAGTAATGATTTTATTTAGAACCCCATATCAGCAGATAATATCTTTCTTGATGAAGTAAGCCACCACTTTCTTAGTGACGTTGGCATAAGATACGGCTTCCACCCATTTGGTGAAATAATTAATGGCCACTAAGATGAAGCAGTGTCCATTGAAAGTAGTGGGCTCGATACGTCCAATCACGTCTATGCCCTACATGGCAAAAGGTCAAGGCGACATCAGCACGTTTAAAGGAAGTGGTGAAGCGTGGATTTTATCTGCGTAGATCAGGCATTTATGGCATGTTTGCACGTGGCGATAACAATAAGTTTCTATTGTCATCCAGTAGTATCCCGCCCTTAATATATTTTTGACCATGGGTTGCCCACTGGAATGCGTCCCAAAAGATCCTTTATGAACTTCATTTATGATCCAGTCTGCTTCATGTTTATCCATGCATCTGAGAAGGACCGAGTCATAGTTCCTCTTGTAGAGGACATCCCCACTCAAGAAGAATTTTGATGAGAGCTTCCTTAAGTATTTCTTATTAATGATGGTAATGTTCTCTAGATACTCTTAGGTTTCTAGATACTGCTTGATATCATAGAACCACAAATGATCATCAATTTTAGGTTCTGCGGCCTCAGCTGCCAAACAGTAAGCTGGATCATCAAGGTACGAGTAAAACTATTTTTTTTTGTTTCTAGCGTTGTGTCATGCTCAAACAATAGATAGTGCTTCATATGTTTCTTTTTTTTTATGTAAGCAATCAACAAATATTCAAAATAGTGCTTCATATGTTAAGTTGATATGATTCTTACAATTATTTTACTTTCTATTTTATTATTTTTTATAAATAGGACAATTTGTTTTCTGTATTTTTACACAAAGTGATAATAATTAATATCAATTTTATATTTTGAACGTTAAGTTTTTCAAATTTTATTAAAAAAAATTATTTTTTAAAAAAAGTTTAGTATTTTTTTCAAAATAAAAAAAAAATACAATTATTTTTGAAAATTTCTTACCCCACCCCTTGAACTTTTAGGCACCATGTACGCTTTCAAAATATTTATTGCTTTCGGAGATGTATCTCTGGACACACTTTTTTTACTCAACATTGGTTTTTTCCGGAGTTACCTCTACGAAATGTTTTCATTTATATAGCTCTGGAACATATTGGAAACATTCTTTAGAGTCCCTTCATTAGGAGGTTTTAGAGGAGCAGCAGTCTCAGTTGGACCACATTCAGGATGTTTTGCCTCGCTATCTTCAGATAGTGGAGATGGGGCGGACAGACATTGACGTCGATTTCTTCTCTGAGGGGTCTGACCACAAGCGTATATTAGATGGGATGATTATGGTGGCACATGGAGTACTTATGTACCGCAGACATTGTACCAGGACAGATGCGATCGATGGTCGAGGGCGCAGACCTGGTGGTTGAGGAGGCGGTAGAGGCAGAGGAAATGAGGAATATGTTGTCAGACACACACAATAGTGACTGTGGTGTTTTTTTAATGTACTATATTTTGATGACATTGATGTACTACTTTTTGATGATGTTTATGACATATGACTTCTTATATATATCACATATTATTTTATTTACGAATATATGTTATTTTATATTCAACTACAACAGTTAATTTTTATTTGCAACTAACAAAGCTGGTTTTTCTTTAAAAAAACTGTTCTGATAAGATTTCGCAGATGCATCTACGAAATTTTTTTCGTAGATGTGTCTCCGAAAGCATCCAATGTAAAAAGAAAGAGTGCGTATGAAGATGCAGCTCCAAAAACAGAGGATATAAAAAAAATACGCTAAATGGATAAAAATATCAAGGGATAGATTAAAAAATTATCATATTTTTTCTATTTATGAAAGAATTATATTCGAAAATCTGTTTGCACAAGTTATCTTTCAAGCCAACTTTAAGAATGGTACTACTAATCATTATTAACAATTTCATTTCTCATGAGAAATAGTAACATGAGCAATAGAGATAACATATAAAAAAAAATTTCAGTTTTTTTTTCTGAATAAATATTTATTTCAAAAAAAATTATTTTCATTTATTTTATTTTTGGAATATTTTTTATTTTCAGGATTTTTTAAATTTTTTAAATTTTTTTAATTTTCAAAAAATATATATTTAAAAACCTCATAAAATTTGTTTAAGTATTTAAATTTAAAAATTGATATAAATTTAAAAGAAATAAAATTAAAATTTAATTAGATAATTTTGATTAAAATCAAAATCTATTTAAAATTAATTTTAAACCAATTCAAAATCGGTTATGAAATTTAAACTAATTTTTATGATAAGTGATTTAATTTATAAACCATAATAATAAAAATAGTTTAATTCATATTAAATAATTATTCAGGCAGTTGATAATGTTGCTCGAGTATTTGATTTCAAACGTTGCTTATATTAGTCCATATCTCCCACACCAGTTCATTAACGGTTTGAACCTCCCTTGTAATATGTTCCAAGTCTTGCAATAGTCGCCCTAAACCACACCTTCAGAATTAATTCACAACGCAATAAAAAATTTAAAGCATCCTCAACTCGTTTTTCGTCTCTGGGGCAATGAACTGCACACACCAGTTGAGAGATCTCGCCAACAAAATCTCCAAATTATATTGAAATTTTAGAAAGCATAACGCCATCTATCATCCATAACATAAATGGAATGAAAAAATATATTAAAAAGTAAAAATCTTTATACAAACATAACAGAACGTCTTACAAGTAATGACATTAATTACAGTAACAGAGCAAGTAGCCTCCTTTCATCAGATCTTACATCAAGCTGATTGAATGAAAGACCAGTTACCTAGTTAGATAGTAAATGATAAGAAAAATAACAACAAATGATGCTACCAGCGAGAACATTCTTCGGCTCGATTTTGTCTCAAATACCTGAAACATCATACACAGAAATTAAACATTTCTCCATGTGTTGTCATTCTCCAAACATCAAAAGAAAGCATGAGATAACAAGTGTGCAAGCGCAGCAAAGAAAAATTGAACTATAGAAAAGTAGAACCATCAAGTACATACCATTTTGAATTTGTCCATAGTTCCTGAGAGGACTCCCCTTGAAGAATCCATATCATTGCCCTGCATAAATACCAACAGATGGTTAATGCAGAAAACGAAAAATGAAGAGCTATTGTTAAATACTTTTGTTAGTTGCAATACAGTACACACCATATGATCTAGCATCCGGTTATGATTATCCACCTCTTCATGTATATCACCTGACAGCTGTTGCAATCACATTCACACGCATTAAAACCAAAAACAACTCAATTCCTATCTTCAAGTTCCCAAAAGAAAAAAATAGCATGACCTTAAGAGAAAAGCTATAATAAAATTGTGATGGCTATTAATAAATGTAATAAAATGAAGAATTTTTTCAAGACACGTAAATTATTTATACAGGATAGCTTGCTGGGAGCCTAGGGTATGTTACAAGTAATGATAAACTTACTCTTTTCAGCAGATTAACTCTATCTTGCAATCCGTCCATTGCTTGTTCATTATCATGTTCATCAATTTCATGGGAAGAGCCTGAGGAGTAAAGAGATGATGCTCTGATGCCGCCCTCCTCAATACCATCAAAAAGAGCAACTCTGTTGTTTCGGGTGTCTCTAAAACGGAAAAAATATTTTATATAAAGAAAACATTAAGAGCCAAAGTAGTCAAGTCAGGTAATAAACACAAGCAAAATAATTGCATACAATATCTACGAAAAAGAGAGATTAATAATAAGGAACAAAATAGGTTGATCTCACCATTTATAATATCTGAAGCAAAAAATAAATATGTTAATCATTTCTAAACAATAAAAATTATAAACAAATAGCAAATAAACCTTAACGACATGGATAGACAAGGGAAAACTGAAGTGTTGAATTAACCACTTAATGCCACAGATAATGATTGGTAACACTTCTAAGGAAGTATGCATCAAGATATAATAAATAAAACACATTGCCTCATAATTGGTACAAGAAGTTACATGCCACTGATAACTCAGTTATCCCTAGGCCTCATAATTGGATATGTTTGGAATGGTAGTATGTGATGGAATGGAGTGGTAAGTAAATCGGATTCCATTGTTTGGATTTGCATATAATCGATGGAGCGGAATGGAACAAGATGGAATCCATTTCACCAATTTTCATTCGTCTAACTTGGGGTATATGCAACGGAATGAACTAATGAGTTACGTTCCATTCCGTCAAATTAACAAAAATACCCAAACAATGGAATGGAATATCTGATCCATTCCTATTAGAGTAGTAAGCAATTCAGATTGAGTATTGGGAATTACTTGTTACTGCAGGTCAGTAGGTAGTTTCTAATACTCAGACTGACACTTGTCAGTCTTGAGTTTACAATTGCTTACTACTCTAATAATTCCTCTCCACTCCGTTCTAGTCCATCAATCCAAAGATATAAGGCTTTTATATGTTTATTTATTTCCTATATTTAAGGAATAAGGATAGCTTATCCTTTTATTTCTTGCTCATATTTTTGAATCTTGAGCCTTTTCACCTTCATTCAGCATTCTTCTATTTAGGCCTCGCCTCAGGAGTCGGTACTAAATTGGATTGAGCTCCCTTCATTAAAGTTGTAATCTTAATCTTTGGTGTTAACCCTCCGGTTTCTAGGGAAGAGGGCTTTGGTAATCCGAAGTTTGTTTAGACGATAAGTAAAGCATCACTAAAATTTTTTCCACTATGGATTCAACTTCGGGTTCTCTCAAACGAATCCTCTTTAAGCAGAGTTCATCAATCATTAAACTCCAATCACTTGGTTAGTTGTAATCTTATTCTAACTATTTCTATGACTTACTATTTATTATTATTACCTTACTATTGAACTCTAACAAACTCCTTCCTCTTTGTTCAATCCTTCTCCTCTCTATCCATTACTACTACTATTAATCTTCTTAACAATCAGATAATCAGAGTTATTCTTAAATCATACCTATCAAAACCAGCACGAGAAGTAAAACCAATGAAAAACCTCAAAACAAAAATTCACCAATAAATCATACATATCCACGGATCTGAAGCATGTATCGTCATAAACAACAATTTCCACCATATCCAATTGAATAACAACCGACACAATTCATCTGAATTTGAAATAACAGATTAACTGGATTGGAATTGAAATTGGAAAGGAATTAATTAATGGATTAATCAATCTCAGCTCTAACCTTCTGGAATTCATCATGTCTTACGAGATCACAGATTCCTCAACCGTTTGCTCGATTGTGTTTCCTAATGAAATGAAAATTAGGATGAATTAATTGATTAATAGAAAAAGCGAAAGAAAATGAGAGAGATCAGATTCGAGATCTGAAGATGAAAACGAAAGAGGATTCGGGAAGTTACGCAAACCTGTGTGAAGGTTGGAGTGGAGGAGATAGAAAGAGGTTTATTATATAGGATGGATGCGAGCTAGAGAGCTTGACGAGTTTTACACTACAATTGTTCTTACTTACGGTTATTGATTGATTAATAGGGGTATTAAAACTATTGTATTGCTGCTAGTAATATACAGGGCCCACTTATTATCTCTTTATCTGCTTCTTTTTTTTCGGTTTTAAATCAAAAACAAAAATACATGATTAGAGAGATTTTGTTCTTTTCTTGAGCACGGGGTGATAAAATTAATGGATTGAAAGAATATAAATTATATTGTTAATAGATGAATTAAGTCTATTACCAATCCACTAAATTTTTTTTAAAATTATCTAATCTAATCAATTCGTTAAGAATAAAATTCATTTAATCTATCCGTTAACAATAAAATTTATCTATTTCGTCCATTAAAATATTTTTAATGGATGGATATCCATCAATCCAATTTTATTTTTATTTTGAAAAAATAAACGTATTTTCTTTTTGTTTTTTTAAAAATCGAGTTAATTTTATTTTCGAAAACTTTATTTTTTGTATTTTAAAAAATTTGTTTTTTAATATATTCATACAAAATTGAATTTTTTGTTTTAAAAAAACCATTTTATGTATTTTCAAGAAGAAAAAAATTGTATTTTCTAAAAAAAAAAATTTTTTGTATTTTTGAGATAAAAAATTGATTTTTTCTATTTTCGAAAAAAATCAATTTATTTCATCGTGTCTAAAAAATTGATTTTTTCTATTTTTGAATTGGATGGATTTTGTCTTAATGGATCTAATTGCCTCCCCTAGTTGTTGTTGCTTCTGAATTTGGGTTTTCATTAGAGTGCATCTCAGCAAGAAAATTGTGAAATCATATTCTAAGTCTCTATTTATAAAACTAATAAAACTAAATTTTCTTACTTATATTAAATAAACTTGAGATAGTATAATTTTTGTAATGCTATGACTAAATTGCATTAAGACTGATTTAATAGGGAGACTTTATGAGATTCTCAACTCGAATAATATAAAATGAGGCGTTGTAACTCACTTCTGAAAAAAGATATGTAAAAATATTTAGAAAGAAGATATTATGTAAAAATATTTAGGATAGACAATTAAATTATGTCTTTCATGTCAAATTTTGATAAGTTGATCCTTTCGACGAATCATTGTTTTTAATTTGGCATATTTTTGAGTCCATAAATGCAGTAGACTTAATCACCATGCATATTTCACCATTTATGCACAACTTCATTCATCATACACAACAATTAATCTATGTTACGACATTCAACAAATAATACCAAACAAAAACAATTCAACAAATGCACATTCATAAGCATTCAATAATGTTATTTCGTCATGCATGAAATTTCTAGCAATAATCTAATGAACTCAAGTCTACCAACTGGAGCAAATGTTTCATCAAAATCAACACCTTCTATTTGAGCGTATCCTTAAACAACTAGCCTTTCCTTGTTCTTTGTTACATTACCATATTCATCAGACCTATTCTTGAATACCCACTTAGTACCAATGACATTTATATCTTTAGGTCTTGGAACTAAATCTCATACATTATTCCTTATGAATTAACACAGTTCCTCTTATATAACATTTATTCAAAATTCATTAGATGTTACTTCTTTTACATTCTTAGGTTCAATCTTGGAGATGAAGCAAGAGTTGGAAATCATATCTATGGATCTAGTGATGACTCCATCTTTCAAATTTCCTATGACAATTTCAATGAGATGATCCTTCTGAATTCTGATAGATGGTCCTTTGTTGGTGTGAGTTTCTTTAGAATTTGTGCTTTCAGACTCAATGTCAGACCTATTGTCTGAGAAATCTGTTAGGACATCAGTTTGTTGAGGAGAAACATCATCTTCATCCTCAATTACATCTTTTTTCTTCAGGATTGTCATCAATGACAACATTTGTAGACTCCATCATAGTCTTCGTACTAGTGTTGTATACCATATAGGCCCTGCTATTTATATAATAACTTATGAATATCCATTTCATCACTCTTTGGATCCATCTTTCTTATTTGCTCACTATCTGCCAAGATGTAGCACTTACTGCCAAAGACATGAAAGTATTTAACATTTGATTTTCTTCCTTTTCAAAGTTCATACACAGTAGCTTTAGTTCTAGATCTAATGGTCACTCTATTATGAATGTGACAAGCAGTGTTCATAGATTCTTCCCATAAATGGTAAGGAAGAGTCTTTGCATGCAACATGACTCTAACAACTTCTTGCATGGTTCTACACTTGCATTTTACAACTCTATTTTGCTGAGGTGTGATAGGAGTTTAAAATTCATGTCTGATCCCTATAATTGAGCATTATTTAGAGAACTTGGAATTCTTGAATTCCTTGCCATGGTCACTCCTTATCTTTACAATTTCACTCCCCTTTTATTTTTGAATACATATGCATAACTCTTTGAAAATATCAAAAGTGTCATATTTTTCTCTAATGAATTTAATCCATATGTATCTTGAAAAATCTTCCACACACAAAAATACATATCTCTTTCCAAAGACTTTCCACTTGCATAGGTCCCATGAGGTCCATATTAAGTAACTTGAGAAATTTTCAGGTGGTCAGATGCTAAAGCTTCTTGTGGGACATCTTGGTCTGCTTACCTATTTGGCAATCTCCACATATTTTTCCTTCTTCAATCCCCAATTAGATAAACCCCTGGTGGCTTCTTCATATACGATCTTCTTTATCCTCTTGAGGGTTAGGTGACCAAATTTATGGTGTCATAACTTAGTTTCATTAACCTTGGATATCAAACAAGATAATGGTTGAGATATCCATATATAACAATTGTCCTTAGATATGGAACCCTTCATTAGCACTTCTTTCTCTTTGTTAGTGACAATACATTCAGACTTGTTAAAGTTTATGCTAAGACCTTTATCACATAGTTGGCTAATGATGATCAAGTTTGCAGTCATACCTTCTACCAATAACACATCTTTAAGACAAGGAAAACCTAGACTGACCAATTTTTCTATGCCTTTGATTCTTTATTTTGCTCCATCACCAAAAGTTACATAACTATTTGAGTAATGTTTCAATTCTTCAAGATATGTTTTATCTCCAGTCATGTTCCTAGAACATCCAATATCAAAATACCAATCTTCTTATGAGTAAACTCTAAGAGATGTATGAGCTACAAGACTTGTGGCAGGTACCTTGGGTTTCCACACTTTCTTTGCTTAGACTTTTTCCCCCTCTTCTTTTGAGTATTAGATGACTATATAATTGAGGATATCCATACAACCTATAGTAATAGGGCCTTATGTGTCCATATCTTCAACAGTGATGACATCCCCAATCAGAATTCTTTTAACTTTTGTGTTGAGGGGACACATGTTGAACATGTTGTTGAGACATGTGGTTCATGATCAAAAAATCAATTTTCTTCTCAGGAGTGACAAACTTCTTAGATAGGTTTTTTATTTTCTTGTTCATGGAGTTGGAATCAAATCCTATTTCTTTCACATTCTTGGACATCTTACTAACTTTAAAATTTCATCTAGTATATTTGAATCATTGTTCAACAAACGCACAAACTTTGTCATATGTTCAAGCTTGGAATTTAATAAAGTGACTTCTTCTTCCATACTTGTAATGGTTGAGACAAGCTTATATTTTTCCCTATAAAGCATACCTATGATTTTTTATGTTGCTCAACACTCATGCATGCTTCCTTCCACTAGGTGTAAAGAAGCCTATATATTGTAGCTAACTCTTTATCAGTCATGTCTTCATCACTAGACTCGCCTTTAGGCTCATACTTTCCAGTGAAAGCCATTATTGTGTTGGCTATTTTTCCTTCACTTTCATCATCTGAATCAGATAATGTGATTGATAATCCCTTTTTTTGTTTCTTTAGAAAAGTATGGCATTCAACTTTGATGTGACCAACCCTTTCATATTCATAACATTGTGTTCATTTGTCTTTATTATGTTTGTCTTCATCTCTGGTCTTGCCATGGGGACTGAGGTTTGACACCTTGTCTTAAAAATTTGTCATCCATATTCTATCAATTCTTCTCAACACTTTATTGAACTTTCTTCCAATAATATTTATAGCATCTGATAGAGTTTCTTCAGTATCCTCTCACCTTGATCTTCACTTTCTTGAGAGTTTGATACAAAGGTTACACCTTTGTACATATTTTCTGATCTTCCATTTATAGCCACTTCATAGATTTGAAGAGAGCCAATGAGTTCATCAACCTTCAAGCTGCTTAAATCTTGAGCTTTTTTGTTACCTTCAAGTTAAACTTCTTAGGTAGAGGTCTGAGGATTTTTTTGACTAGCTTCTTTTTTGACATCTTCTCTTCCAATGCAAAAACATTATTAGCTAGATCACGAAGACGAATATTTAATCCAGATATAGATTCATCTTCCATCATTCTTAGATTTTCAAACTTGGTTGTAAGGAGCTCCAACCTTGACATATGCATGTTAAATGTGCCTTCATGAGTAGTCTTGAGAATCTCCCAAGCCTCTTTAGCTTAAGTACATGTGTTGAAAAGTCTGAACATGTTTTTGTCAACACCATTGAATATATCATTCAAGGCTCTGTCGTTTGCAAGAGCTTCATCATCTTCATCTTTAGACCAATCAGCTTCAGGCTTTAAGCTTGTTGTACCATCTTAAAAAGTGATCACATGCGGTTTCCAAACTTTAACCGCAACATTCCAAGTCTTGTTGTCTATAGATTTAAGAAAGGCAACCATCTTAGCTTTCCAATAATCATAGTTTGTGTCATCTAAAATAGGTGGTCTATTGATTGACCCTCCATCCTTAGTGTTGTCCATTTGAACATAAAACATCTTCCTAGGAGCTCACCCAAATAGAATAGGATGTATGTTCTAATGTGAATTGAAATTTTGTTTCTCAGGGGACAGATCTTGGACAAGATGTCTGGGATAACTTGTCCAACTTGTTAAACCAAATTTAACACATTATGACTGCAATAATGAATCAAAGAAAAAAATAGTAAACAACACAAAAGGATTTTTAATCCATTTTAGTGCAAACAACACATATGTTTGTCGGCACCCTATCCAAGAAAGGAAATTCATTTTTTAATAGAATTAGTACAAAATGTCTTAGATGAGCAAGCCCCTTGCTCAATGCACATCTTCTTAATTTTACCCTCAGTGTATTTATATTTAGGACTTCCCCTGAATATAAGAAGCCCCTCTCACTTTCTCTCAATCACTAACCCTAGTGATCAACAATAATAATCAGAATGATCAATGTTGAATTTAGCACTCAACTAAAAAACTAACTATTATGCCTTATGATATGAATGAAACAATAATGTGGTATACAAGAAACACAAACAAAAGACTCAAATAAACTCTAACACAAAGATATTCAATCCTAGTGCGCACACCCTCAATGATCATGTGAGAGCCTCCTTTAATAGCAATGCAATTCTGGGATTTTTCTCTTTTAGATATTTGATTTGATTTTGTCCAGAATTATAGCTGATGTAGTTGGATTTGATTTGCTCCACAAAAGTCTCCAACAAAATATATGATTTATTTTTTAATTAAAATTAAAATTTAAATATCCCCTTAAATCGATTTGATATTCAAACAATTGTCAAAGATATTGCACCACACATTGCTAAAAGATAACAACAAATCTTGTTTCAAAATGCTGCAAAAATAAGCGCCAAAATAGCAACAAGTTTTATCTTGCAGACAAGGGCCACATGTTGGGACATCTGATCCCACATGTGTCCTTTCTTAAAAAAAACTTGAACATTTCATGTTATTTTTTATAATGCAGCCAATCCAAAAGGAGCAACAATTTCTAGTTACTAAATTATGTGCTGCTCGCATGGTTCACAAAAAAGGCCCAATAGCAAGCATCTCGCAGAAAGGCATACAGAACAAATGAAACCTCACCACAGTCGAGGGTACATGATTTTGAACTCTAGCAAACTTCCCACTATTAGATCTAATTGAGCGCTCAACCGCATAAGGCACAAAATCTCATGGAGACAACTTTGGCTGCCTATTCTATATAAAGTACGACGCACATCATTTAAGGTATTCTCTCATTCGCACACTAAAATTATTTTCTCACTTATTCACTGATTTGGATGTTGAAGTTTTAACCTTGCAAGTTCATCTCCGCTCTACCGTAGCAGAAATTTAATCCACCATATTAAAACTCAAATTCGTACAAACTACCCTTATCTCTGATTATATATATATATATATATATATATATATATATATATATATATATATATATATATATATATATATTCAAGCATTGCCTCCTACTTCCCCCTTTTCTCCTTCTGCGTCAGATTGGACCATTTTTCTTCTCATTTTGAGTAGCTAGTGGGATATATGTGCATTCGCACGAGCAGTGTTTTAAAAATCGGACCGGACCGGCCGGTCGGACCGGGAACCGGCCTAGTAACCGGTCTGGTTTACTAGTTCGATCGTCTGTGTCATCAAACCGGTAAAAATCGGGTTGGACCGGCAAAAACCGGATTTAGGGTTGGACCGATTCTAATGCATTTTTTATTTTTAATTAAAATTTAAATGCAAAAGTTATAAAAATTAAAAAAAAATTGTTTAAAATTAGATTATGCTGCAATTATTTTGTAATTTTGTATTATTTTATTATGTGTGATACATTTGTTTAAAATTTAAATTTAAATTATGAACTTGTGAATTTATGATATATGATATGATATTTTCAAAAAATTTAAGTACTAGTTATATTTTTTTAGAAACTGAATCATCCGGTTCGACCGGTTTTATATTTATATAATGACAGGTCTATTCAACCGAGTTATCCGGTTTAATCTGATTTAGTCATGTGGTTCGACCAGTGACCCAGTAGTTCAACCGATAAACCAGTGACTCAGTACCCTCACCGGTTCGATGACCGGTCCGGTTTTTAAAACACTGCGCACGAGTATTAGTATGGTACACACACTTTTGTTTTCAAAATGAAATAAAAATAAAATGATAGAAAGAGAAAATTGTTTAACTAAAAATTTTATTATTTTTAAAAGAAATACTAAATCGATTTCTATAACTTTTTCATATATAAAAATATTTGAATCAATTATAAATTATTTCCTCTATAAATATTATTTTTGTTTTGGTATTATTTACTAAAATAATCAAATCAATGGTAAATTTGTTTCTATTATTATTTAATTTTTTTCAATAACTTCATTTTCCCCATTTCTTTTAATTCGTATATTAGACGAAAACAAAATTTATTAAAATTTTAAATAAATATAATTTTCCTAATTAACTATTAAAACTTAAAGCAAACATCGAATTTTAATATTTAGTTTGAAATTTCAAATATTTATATTGAATAAAAAAAAATTTTAATTTGGTATTTTTTAAAAATGATAAGTTATGATATGGTCAAAATTTATTTTCTATTATTATTGATCATCATAAAAAATATTAATAATAATAGAAATATTAAATTGACAAATAAAAATTATATATTGTTCTGGCCTGGGTTCGGCCTCACCTCGCGGCCCGGCCCAATAACGCACAACCAAGGTCCAATATGATTTGAGTAGGCTGGCCGGGCAGGCGACCCCCTCGACGGGCAGAGCATGCTCCGCCGAACAGGACGGCATGCTTCCGAACGCCCCCGGCGCTCTTCCCTAGTCGGGCAGAGCAGCCCTCCACGGGCAGAATCCCCATACCGATGAGCAGGACAATATGTCGCCCCCTCCTCGTGGGCCATCCCCCGCGGGCAGAACAACGTGCTCTCAGGGACCTCGCGAGCTCCCCTCCGCATGGAGAACAACGTGCCACGCGCACGTTCTCTACGTGTTCCCCCCTCGGGGACACGTCATCCCCTAACTGCCCACCTCCGAAAGAGCAGGTCAAACCCACTTTCCGGAGACCACGGGACAGTTGGACTAGGGCGAAGACCACGTCCTGGTCTTCACTACGCCACGTAAGCCCTGGCAGTCACCTGAGTTGGACCTGGCCATCCGGCCCAACACAAGTGACCGTTGGCCCAGCGCTGGGGTCTCTCTATAAATACCATCTTCCTCAAGAGGGTCAGGTAATTCACTTCTTACCTCATTTCTGTACTTTGCTCTTACTCTGCAAAATTCCTTACTTTGGCATCGGAGTGTCTTGCAGGTACACCCCCCTTCTCCTCCTCATCACCGGTGAACAGGAAGCAGTCCAACAGAGTGTGGCCAGCTAGTGATCCCCTTCTGATCAGGCCAGATTAGTGGCGTCATCTGTGGGAACGAAAACTTCTCTTTTACTCCGAGCAGAGAACCAAAGTTTCATCAACACTCCACAATCATGGGTAGCCCACACCACGATGATACCGTGCACGACTTCATGCTCAACGCTGCCGCAAACGGAGGCAAGCAAACGGAGACGTCACGCCCAGCGGAGACCGATGAGAGAGATGGCCAGACTGCATCTCCGTCGTCCGCAGAACCAACACGCCAGGCTGACCACCGGCCCCAGAGCTCAGCGGCGTTCCAACCCGTTCCCGTCCCAGCAGGAGCGGCCCCAATGGTGGCCGCCCTCTTTGCGGCTATCAACTAGACGAACCAGCTATTGTTTCAGCAGAACACACGAATTGGAACACTGGAGCGGGAGGTCCCCCCGAGGTCCCCTCTGCGGGAAGACCAGAATGGGGGCTCGAGGAGTCCCTCGCCTCAACCCAAAAATTGTCGACCTCGGCTGGAGAGGCCCTAAACGGAAGTAGTGCTGGAGCGCACCAGATCCCCGACGAGACAAGTTCGCGGGAGACGGCAGAACACGACAGCAATCCCGACCAGGCATCTGCACGTCGAGCCCCCGGTCAGAAGGCTGAGGACCCGAAACCAGGTGCCTATACTAAACGGCCCATCTCCTCCTCGGTCACCCGCTCTCAGCGACGAAGATGACTACAGGACTCCCTTGTCCCGAGAAATCATGGACGCCCCCATCCCCCACGGGATGGAGAAGCCCCGACGCTCTCGACGTACGACGGTACCTCCGACTCGGATGATCACCTGGAAGACATTGAGGCCATGCTCGATTACCGAAACGCCCAAGGAGCTATCAAGTGCAGGCTATTCCCGACGACCCTAAGGAAAGGCGCCATGACATGGTACAAAAGTCTGGAGCCCGAATCGATCACGTCGTGGAGGGTCCTGAAGGACCTGTTTTCAAAACACTTCACAGCGTCCCGACGCCACCCGAATACAAAATCTGCCCTCGGCGCGATAATCCAAGCCCCCGACGAGCCTCTTCGAAAGTACATTGAAAGATTCACACGGGAAGTAGTGCAGGTAACAACGTCAGACGAGATGAAGCGTTACCTAATGGAGCAGGGTCTACGTCGCGACTCCAAGTTCTACGAGGTCGTGAGCATACACCAACCAACTTCCCTGCAGGATTTCCTCGATAGAGCCGCGCATTATATCCGGTTCGAGGAAACCCAAACAGCCAACTCCGCACGAGACACCCGAGACAAGGAGGCCCCCCGCGGGCACTGAGATGACAAAGCCTCAAGCCAGCGGCGTGGAGGTGACCGCCGAAGGGAAAATCGCCCCCGCGAACAGCGTGGCCCCGCCGGCCGATTCATGGAATACACGGCCTTAATCGCTTCCCGCGAGCGCATACTAGCCGAGTGCGCCAAAACCGAATTTTCCCAGGGAGGTGTCCGCTTCCCCAGACCGACACCCCCCAAACCCAATATGGACAAGTCGAAATACTGCCGATTCTGTAGGAGCCATGGGCACGTGACGGAAGACTGCATCCATCTCAAGGACGCGATCGAAATCCTGATTAAGGATAGCCACCTAAAGAGATACACCCAGGGGGGAGGCCCCGAGGCCAAGAAAGTCGAAGAGCTCCCCTCTTCCGACGGCGACAACAGACTCCAGGTCGCACTATGCGTCAGCCACCCCGAAGACTGGTTCGCGGACAGAGAGTTCGGCCTCCCCGACGGCCCCGACCTATCCGTCGAACCAGTACGGCCAACCAGTCGGTGGGAATACTTTGCTAGAGCCATGGTCATCTCGGGCAGCACCACAAGGAACCTGTCCGTAGGATCGGTGAAAAGAAAATTCGAAGAGCTTATCACGAGCAACTCCGGTAAGATGAGCACGCTCGAAAAATTTCGCGGTCGATCCAACCCAATCACATTCTACCTCGAAGAAATCCCCAGGGGCTCCCCCAACTCCAACATTCCCCTGCTGATACGGGCGCGGATGGCGAACTTTGTTGTCAGACGCATCCTCGTCGATAGAGGCAGCTCGGTGGACATCATGTACACCCACCTCTTCACGACCCTCCAACTCGACGAATCCAACCTGTCCCCTTACGTAGGCTCTGACCTTCAGGGGTTCAACGGGACGACGACGAGACCTTAGGGGTACGTGGAGCTGAAAGTCACGTTCGGGGAAGAAGAAACGGTCAGGGAGATCAACATCTGTTTCTTAGTCATCGAATGCCCGTCCCTCTACAACTGTATCCTAGGCAGAACGACGATGGCAGAACTAACCGCGGTTCCTTCCACCATCCATCTAAAGATGAAGTACTACACAAAGCGGGGGGCCGTGGTGACCCTGAACGGGGACATCGAGGCCCCCCGGAGGTGCTTAGAGGCCGCGCTGAAAGGTTTGAGCACCATCACTCCAGCAACTAAGAAGGCAACCCCAACCGTGACACCGAAGAGCGAACCAAAGAAGCTCGTCGGATCTGTGGACCTCGACAGTCGCTTCACCGAAGAGCACGATAACGAAATAAGGACCAGCGAAGCCAACCAATCCAACGGGTAGCCCACCCACCCGGCATACCCCATCCTAGACGGGGAATTCGAGATCGTCACACTCGGGGACGATAGTAGAAACGTGAAGATCAGAGCCAGACTCCCAGACTTAGCGAAGAAACAGCTACAGGCCTGTCTCCGCGAGAACGCCGACCTCTTCGCCTGGAGCGCCGCAGAAATGCCCAGACTCGACCCCGAGGTCGCCTGCCATCAGTTGTCCATCAGCCCGACCGCGAAGGCCGTAGTACAACGTAGGCGTAGACAGTCCCCCGAAAAGTCGGCGGCAGCTGAAAAAGCTGTAAAAGACCTCCTAGAGGAAAATTTTATTTCGGAAGCCCGGTATTCAACCTGGCTGTCCAATGTTGTACTCGTTAAAAAGAGTAATGGAAAATGGTGCATGTGTGTTGACTATACCGATCTCAACCGGGCATGTCCTAAGGACGCCTACCCTCTCCCCAACATCGACAAACTCGTCAACAACTCCGCGGGCTTCAAGCTCTTGTCCTTCATGGACGCATACTCGGGGTACAACCAGATCCCGATGGCCGAGCACGACAAACAGAGCACGGCCTTCATGACAGCGTCAGGCAACTATTACTACAACGTAATGCTCTTCGGCCTAAAGAACGTCAGCGTCACGTACCAACAGATGATAAACAACGTCTTCCGGGGCGAAATCGGCGACTTGCTCAAAGTCTACATGGACGACATGATCGTCAAGTCCTGCACGGAAGTCGATCACACAACCCATCTCAGAAAGGTCTTCGACACAGCGAGGAACTGCCGCATGAGCTTCAACCCGGAGAAATGCACCTTCGGTGTCTGCGCAGGAAAATTTCTTGGCTACTACCTGACCGAGCGTGGGATCGAGGAGAATCCGGACAAGTGCCACGCCTTTTCGAAAATCACCACACCCACCACGAAGAAGTCCATCCAATCCCTCAACGGCGTGCTTGCCTCACTTTCCCGGTTCATCGCCAAGTCCGCACATCACGCCCTCCCTTTCTTCAAACTACTCAGGAAGGAGACCACGTTCGAATGGACAGAGGAAGGCGAGCAAGCCCTCCGCCACCTCAAACGCGTCTTGTCCGAACCACCGGTGCTGACACGACCCGTGATGGGCGAAACCCTATACTTATACCTGGTCGTAGCTAACGAGGCCGTCAGCGCCATTCGCATCAGAGAAACCGAAGAGGGGCAAAAGCCAATCTACTTCATGAGCAAAGCCCTCCACGGTCCCGAAGTCCGGTACTAACTGATCGAAAAAGTCGCCCTAGCCCTCATCACCGCTGCACGACGGCTCCGACATTACTTCCTAGCACACACCATCGTGCTCCGCACCGACCAGCCCATTCGACAGCTCCTTGGCTGACCCGACATGGCTGGCCGCATGCTGAAATGGTCGTTAGAACTATCTGAGTTCGACATCGGATACAAAGGTAGGAAAGCCCTCAAAGCCTAAGCCCTGGCCGATTTTGTTGCCAAGATGACCTCCTCACCAGACCCTACCACTGGGGGCCACAAATGGACCATTTTCGTGGACGGCTCCTCCAACTCCACGGGCAGAAGAGCAGGCATCATCCTCAACAATGAAGAGGGCACCATCATAGAGGTTTCCCTCACGCTGGCCTTCCCGACGACTAACAACCAAGCCGAGTACGAAGCGTTCTTGGCCGGACTTCGCCTTGCATCAGACCTCGGGGCCAGAGAAATTAAAATCTACACAAATTCTCAGTTGGTCGCCTCACAAGTACGAGGAGAATATCAAGCGAAAAATGACAACCTCGCCAAATACTTAGCACTCATTACCGAAAAACTACAAAGTTTTGACTACACGGAGGTCTAACACATCCCGCGTGAGCAGAACACCCGAGCCGATATTCTCTCAAAGTTAGCGAGCACCAAAAAGCGAGGCGGCCACAAATCGGTCATCCAAGAAGTTCTATCGCAACCGAGCACCAAAGAGGTCGACGCCCCGCTCGACATCAACGCAATAGGAGATACCGACTGTTGGATGACACCGCTACACGCCTACCTCAGCGCAGGCCGCCTACCAGCCGACCCTAAAGAGGCAAGCGCGACCAAACGACGAGCCTGCTCGTACGTCCTCCTCGAGGGAAAACTATATCGCAGGGGCTTCGCGACCCCACTCCTCAAATGCATCGACAACTCCCAGGCCGCAGTCGTCCTAGAGGAGATCCACGAGGGCATCAACGCGCAGCACCTCGGAGGACGATCCCTGACGAGGAAGGCCTTACGAGCAGGATACTACTGGCCTTCGATGCAAACAAACACGAGGGAGTACGCCAAGCGATGTGATAAATGTCAAAGACACGGGGACATGCACCTCGCTCCACCGACCGAACTAAAATCCCTCTCCTCCCCATGGCCGTTCGCCTGGTGGGGGATGGACATCCTCGGGCCCTTCACTCTAGGATCCTATCAGAACAAGTATATCATCGTGGGCGTGGACTACTTCACCAAATGGATTGAGGTCGAAGCTCTGGCCAAAATCACGGCTCACAACATACTCCGATTTTACAAATGAAATATCCTCGCGAGATTCGGGGTCCCGCTCGCCATTGTCACAGAAAACGGCATGCAGTTCACGGACAAAAACTTCCGAGACTTCGTCACCAAGCTAGGAACCAAGCACCATTTCACCTCGGTCGAACATCCCCAGACGAACGGCCAGGCAGAATCTGCGAACAGGGTCATACTCAGGGGACTAAAACGACGACTCGGCGACGCAAAGAGGGCATGGGTCGAGGAACTCCACAGCGTCCTCTGGGCGTACCGAACTACGCCCCACTCAACCACGAGGGAAACCCTATTCCGCCTCACGTATGGAACCGAAGAAGTGATCCCGGTCGAGATACGCGAGCCATCCAGACGAACTGAAGCTCCCCTCGACACCGAAGACAACGACGATGCCTTACGAGAGGAGCTCGACCTCGTCGAGGAGATTCGGTCAGGAGCAGCCCTTCGGGAAGCCCGACTGAAACAGCAGGTGGCACTTCGCCACGACAACAAAGTCTTGAAACGAGACTTCCAAATCGGCGATTTAGTCTGGCGTAGAAACCAGAAAGACTCACACGAGGGTAAACTAGCTGCAAATTGGGAAGGTCCCTACCGTGTCCGCGACAAGACGGAGCACGGGGCCTACTACCTCAAAAAACTACATGGGGAACAACTAGCTCGATCATGGAATGCCGAGAAACTTAAGCGGTACTATAGTTGAACACTGCCCGTGACGGCCAGCCGTCGCGACCACTGGGGGGGGCGACATGGTACCGCCGCACCTCCTCGCGTCGCATAACGACCTGAGCAAAAGCAAGCCCGACCCCTTGTGTGCGCAGGTAGAAGGCCTTGCTCGGCGGGGAACACCTCGATCGAGATTCCCCACCGCCGTACCAACACCGGCAGGACACCCAGCTCGCGATGGGACATCCACGCCACGGGGAGAACTACCCTCGATCCGGTCAGGCAAGAAAGCCGACCAGCCGGCCAGTTCCCCACACAGCCGGAAACAAATCGTCATCGAGCTACCACCCCAAACAGGCCCGAAGACATACTAAACATGCATTCCAAACATACATACATTTCGAGCATACAAATACGTGTAGAAATAAAACGAGCATAAGCAAACATGCAAAAAACGAAACCGAGCGCACACTTAGAAAAATCTCAAGAATTATAAAAGGGCACCAGCTCAATAGTTATGTTACGTCATCAAGGGCACGCATGCCCGGTAAAACAAAACACTTGAATAATAATTACAAAACATCGGCACGCAGGCCCAGAAAACTACGAGCACGCAGGCCCGGGAAAACCTACACATCCTCGCCCTCCTTCTCAGCATCCACGGCGACGGCGTCGGGGACGACGACCTCCGGATCGACCACCTTCCCATCGAAGATTTCATGATAGGGCCCAATCCCGTCCACGACCAGAGCAGCGCCAGGGTTAACGACTTGGAGCTGCACAACAACACTCTTGAACCCGACCTCGACAGCCTCCAGGAAATTGCTCTCCAGCACCCGAATCCGGGCGATCAAATCAGCACGCGTAATCATCCGCCTATCTTCCTCAGTCTCATCCTCGGCCGGACGAAGAGCGTTGTCCAGAACCTCCAGGCGAACCGTCAGCGCTTGCACATCGGCCTCCGCCGCCCCCAGTTTCTCCTCGAACGACGTCGCCTTCTCTTCGGCACCTTCCGCCCGCTTGCGCTGGTCAGCAGCATCTTTCTGACTCTTCTCCAACTTCTCGGTGAGTTTGGCCAGACGCGACTACATGAAGGTGAGATCTCCCCTCAACTTGGTTAGCTCGGCGGCAGAGCAACCCTCCTCACTCAGGACCATTGTCGTGGTAAAGGTCCGCATCATCGCAGCTAAATCCTCCACCAGGATGCAACGACGAGGCTCTCGATCGGCATCCCGGACAGCCTTCACTTCATCGGTAGAGATAGTGGGAGACCGGACCCCGTGAAAATAACCCGGGTGTTGGTGGCACGGCAGGACGACGTAACCCTCCTCGGATGACCCAATCGTCATATCAATCAGGCCACTGGGATCCTCGGTTCTTGGCCTCTTAGCAGTTCCCTGAGACGAAGGAGACTTACTCTCCTGGGGAGACGAAGACGAACTCTGACCTCCCTGGACCACAACTTCTTGCCCGACCAATTGGCTTACCCGTGTCTTCGGGACCCCGGCAACCCTCGAGGCACGCAACTTCTTCACCTGCTCTTCGATGGAAGACATGTTCGCTAAAAAAAACATAAAAAAGAGTCACCAGAAAAGGGGAGCAACCCCACCTAGGTAAGCAAGAGCATCCGCCTCCGAGGCACACCCGAGCAGGGTTTTCGTATTGATCAGCCTCTTCTTCGTCTGCACATTCCCCTCGGGGTCAAGAATATATCGACCATCAGGCGTCACCAGTCTCGACGGCGGCAGACCCTGCACAAACGCCACTATTTTCATGTAGGCGGCCATGTCCCTCGCAGCGAGGGTCCCAGGCCGCACTATGTAACGGTCGGTCCCCCGGTTAAAATGCTCCAGGGTCCACAACAAATGCACCTTCGGGAGCCACGCGACAAACCGTTGGCCGTCCACCACTCGCTCCCCCTCAGCGAAAAGAGAGTTCGACCCTTCCCGCGTGATTGGCCTCACGAGGAAGAATCGGCTCTTGAAGTCCCGGACGAAGTTGCTATACGTCTTAAAGAGCGTGGTCGGCTGTTTGAACGAGACCCAACCCTGCCGGCCGTTCACCGCCTGCTGTTGCAGATGAAAAATGCGGAAAAACAAAGGCACCGTGGCTTCGACCTGGAGAAAGTCACACACCAGCTTGAACGAATAAAAGCCAGCGCGTTGGGATGCAGCTGGGACAGAGCCAGACGCAGCCAGTCGAAAAGTCCCAAGTGAAAATCGGAGAAGGGCAGTCTGAGCCGGGCCTCTTTAAAATAGAACTCGTGCATAGGGAACGTCCGCCGCCCATAGCTCGAGCAGATGCGATGATGTTCTTTGGGACGGTACACCTGTCAATCCTGCGGATCCCCCTCCTCCACAGTGGCATAGGCACCAGACGCATCGAGCGCGAAACAAGAAGGGGTGGATAGAGGCTCGTCGGCCATCCACTCCTCGACGGGGAGAACCCGCTCGTCAAAATCTGGGATCTCGGGCTCGTTGTCTTCGACCATCGTCCCCGGTATCAAGGCCGACATGAACACCTAAAAAGCAGAGGATAACGGTGAATTCGATGGTCAGGATCAAATCCACCCTTCCGCCGCAGGTCAAGTGAAAGGGCGACGACGGCGGACTCGCGAACAAACGACAGACGCCCGGGCAGGCCCCGAGGGGCACTCCCCGCCACTTCTCCATGAGGCATTCAAAGCTAACCTATCGCCCCTCCTCGGGGGCTTCATCGGGGAAAGTGCCCATCCCCGGGGCATTCATCAGAACAACCGATCCTCCCCGGGGCATTCATCTAAACAACCCTAAAAACCACCAGATACGGCGGAAAATCGCATCTCTCCTCGGGACATTCATCATGCCCCGACCACCAGCCCAAAATTAAACGACGGAAATAAAAGAAAAGTAGAAGAAAACTCACTTTGTAGACGGCGAGAGACGAGATGGGAAATTAACGGCGCGACGGCGATTCACAGCAACGGCGGACGGGGAGGAATTACAGAGCTTCGCAGGTGAGAAAGAAAGGTGAAAAGTAAAAAGTGCACGGGGACCCCACATTTATAACCCGACGCAGAACTCGAAGCGACGCTAGGCTTTTGAGTACCCTAGGGTAGCCGCCCTCACGCCCACTCGGCGCGTGACACGTGGCGGCAAACTGACAGTCGCGTCCCTTCAAATGCCTTTGCCCCGCGCCCCGGCGACGGGAAGAGACCCTCGCCGAGCACGAGCCGGCGAGCCACACGCCTCACTATCTACTTCACCGAAGCAACGACCTCAAGTCCTCGCTCTCCCGCCGAAGAGCTTCGACTTAGGGGGCTCCTGTTCTGGCCTGGGCCCAGCCTCACCTCGCGACCCGACCCAATAACGCACAGCCAAGACCCAATATGATTTGAGTAGGATGGTCGGGCAGGCGACCCCCTCGACGGGCAGAGCATGCTCTGTCGAACAGGATGGCATGCTTCCAAACGCCCCCGGCGCTCTTCCCTAGTCGGGCAGAGCAGCCCTCCACGGGCAGAATCCCGATACCAACGAGCAGGACGATATGTCGCCCCCTCCTCGTGTGCCCTCCCCCGCGGGCAGAACAACGTGTTCTCAGGGACCTCGCGAGCTCCCCTCCGCGGGGAGAACAGCGTGCCACACGCACATTCTCTACGTGCTCCCCTCCGCGGGGACACGTCATCCCCCAACTGCCCACCTCCGAAAGAGCAGGTCAAACCCACTTTCCGGAGACCACGGGACAGTTGGACTAGGGCGAAGACCACGTCTTGGTCTTCACTATGCCACGTAAGCCCTGACAGTCACCTGAGTTGGGCCTAGCCATCCGACCCAACACAAGTGACCGTTGGTCCAACGCTGGGGTCTCTCTATAAATACCCTCTTCCTCAAGAGGGTCAGGTAATTCATTTCTTACCCCATTTCTGTACTTTGCTCTTACTTTGCCCAATTCTTTACTTTGACATCAGAGTGTCTTGCAGGTACACCCCCTTCTCCTCCTCATCACCGGTGAACAGGTAGCAGTCCAACAGAGTGTGGCCAGCTAGTGATCCCCTTCTGATCAGACCAGATCATATATTAATTTATTAAAATATTTAAATTAAAAATATATATATTTTCGTATAAAATTTATATACATAATTAGTACATTTAGATTGACAATATATTTTTTTTTGGATATAAATATAACTAGTACATTTACATTGACAATATTATTTTAACATATAAATGGAAAATATTTGAAGTCAAATTTAACTTATAAACAACTTGCATAAATTTTTAAAAATAAAATTTGATTTTGAATGTCATATAATAAATATAGTGTGGAAAGTCTAAATTTATTTACCATAGTTATAACATATAAATAAATATAAATAAGAAATGCACGTTATTATAGCACTATTAGTTTTTTTCTTTTCTAAATGCAACATTTCTTACAATAATTTTAAAAGACTTTTATTGAAGATATATATTTATTTTGTTCATGCTCAATTGAGATTTTGTCTCAAAAAATCAACAATACAATTGTTATAACAAAATTTTAATGTGATGCATATAAAAAAATTTAATGATAAAGAGACAACGTCTTAGAAAATTTGACACATAATAGAAATAATAGAAATTTGGTGTTAGAATGGAAAATTGAGTGGATAGGTGAGTGGGCTGATACAAACTTTGGAAAGAGCGAGGATTAAAAGAAGGGTAATACTAACTTGTGTTCTAAGACAACAAGTTAAGAGATCTATTTATAGTAAATTTGTATTGAAAAAATAATTTAAAATTTAATTTTATATTTTAATTAAAGTTTGTACACAATTTTCAAGATAATATTTTTTAATTTAGATGCTAACTTGTGTCTCAAGAACACATGTTAGCATTACCGTTAAAAAAATTATGAAATTGTATTGGAAAGTGGGGTGGAGTGTAAAGAGGAGAAAATGATGAATTTTTCACTCAATTGCCACTATTTGAAATATAAAACACTAAAATGCCACAACTTAAAAAAAAAAATCCAAAATGTCACACTTTTAATTTGGGTTCGTCCATCCAAAGGACGATCCATTGAAGTGGAAAAAGTCATGTTGGGGTTCAGCCAATGAATAGCCTACCATATTCTCCAAATTTCAAATTTCAATTCCCATAACTGTATTTCTTTCTAAAATTAAAAAAAAAAAAACAAAAAAAAATTCATAGAATAGGATCGGTCATCCATTGGCCGAACTCCAACCTGACTTTTTCTCCCAATTCCAATTCCCATAACCACCGTATTTCTTTCTAAAATAAAAAAAAAAACAAAAAAAAAATCATAGAATAGGGTCGGTCATCCATTGACCGAACCCCAACATGACTTTTTTTCATTTCAATGGATCTTTCTTTGGATGGACGAACTCAAATTAAAAATGTGACATTTTAAAATTTTCTTTTAAGTTGTGACATTTTGGTATTTTCCATTTTAAATAGTGGCAATTAGGTGAAAAACTCGAAAATGAGTGTCTGGAGGGAGGGGAGTCTGACACGGCGGTGGGAGGCCAGGCTGATAGATTCACACGTGACAGCTAGAATAGTGGGTGTGGCTGGTTCTGATTAGTCAATAATAAACAATTAATATTATACCTCAGCATACTGGTAGCCTCTGTTTTTATAAGAGCAATGTTTTCGCAAATTGTGAGCATACATAAAAAGGCTCAATTGAATTACTAACAAGCATATATATGTCAGAGAGAATATGTCATCAATAACAAAGTAAAGAAAACTAATATTAATTGATATTTATTATAAATCATTAAGGACTTTTATTAAATGATACACATATACTTTCTCCTCCATATTATAAGCTCCTAAGTTTAAAATAATAAAATCAAATAAGTGATTATTTTAAAAGTATTGCAATTTTATTACTTTACTTCGTCAAAGAGGAAATGAAAGCTTACCCAAATATACTGTAAGATGCATGCAAAGTTTGGTAAAGTCATCATCCAAAGCATGAGAGTAAAATAAATGAATTAGTAAAAAAACCTTAGCAGTAACAAATAGTTATGAATAAAACTTAAGTATTATTTATGGTTTTTTTTCTCACTAACCTTGTCATAAGCTCCTGCAGCTTTCTCCTCCATATCATAAGCTTTTATTAAGTTCAAAATAATAAATCAAATAAGTGATTATTTGAAAGTATTGCAATTTTTTTTAAATTTACTTGGTCAAAGAGGAAATGAAAGGTTACCCAAATATACTGCAACATGCATGCAAAATTTGGTAAAATCATCATCCAAAGTATGAGTAAAACAAATGAGTTAGTAAAAAATAGTTATGAATAAAACTAACAGAATTGTTCTGAGTGAAAAAATGTCATTTATTTTATTGAATCCATATATGCTATATATAATTACAAGATTGAATGAAAATAGCTAATCATTTCAAAAATAGTTTCTTAATATTAAAGGACATTGATGCTATAGATACTAAATTGAATATATGTACAGCTGATACATAACTGAATATCTTCATGATGTTATTGGCAATTAACAGCAAGATATCAATTGTCTAAAACCCCTCCTCAAGTTGGAGCATGCAGATTGTGGATGCCCAACTTGTTTAGAAAATAATCAAACTGTTGTTTTCCCAATGCTTTAGTAAATATATCAGCTAGTTGAATATTAGTGGACACATGGTGAGTTGAAATGTTGCCTTTGAGAAGCTCATCACGTAAGAAGTGACAATCAACTTCGATGTGTTTTGTGCGCTCATGGAAGAATGGATTGGCAGATATATGTAATGCTGATTGACTGTCACAATATATCTTCATGGGGCGAGATTGAGGGACACCGAGAGAGAGAGAGAGAGAGAGAGAGAGAGAGAGAGAGAGAGAGAGAGAGAGAGAGAGAGAGAGAGAGAGAGAGAGAGAGAGAGAGAGAGAGAGAGAGAGAGCAAAAGTGCTTTCAACCATTTGAGCTCACAAGTAGTAGTAGCCATGGAACGATATTCCGCCTCAGCTGAGGAACGTGAGACAACATGTTGTTTCTTGGTTTTCCAAGAGATAGGAGAATTCCCAAGGAATACAATCCATCTAGTGAGAGAGCGCCTAGTCAAAGGACATCCTGCCCAATCCGAGTCACACCAGGCTTAAATTTGAAGATCACAATCAGCTTGGAGAAGAATTCCTTGGCCAGGATTTCCCTTGAGATAACGGACGACATGGAGAGCTGCGTTCCAGTGCTCTTCTAAAGGTTTTTGCATAAATTGAGCCAACATATGAACAGAGTAAGAAAGTTATGATCTAGTGATAGTTAAGTAGACCAAACGACCTACTAGTCTTTGATACCGATCTGGATTAGAAAGAGGAGTTCCAGTGGCCAAGGGAAGATGATGATTCTGATCTAAGGGAAAACCAACGGGTTTAGCTCCTAACAACCCAACTTCGGTGATGATATCAAGTGTATATTTCCTTTGACACAAGAAAATCCCATTGGAGTTGAGAGTCACCTCAAGGCCAAGAAAATATTTTAAAGGGCCAAGATCTTTCATATGAAAGCATGTGTTCAAGTAGGATTTGAAGGACTCAATTGATTTGTTGTTGTTTCAAGAAATGATAAGATCATCCACATAGACTAACACATACAACTCTACATAGTCACGATGTAGAGTAAAGAGAGAAGAGTCAGAGTAGCACTGTATAAAACCATACCGTAGCAGAGCGTTTTTGAGTTTGGCAAACCAACATCGAGGTGCCTGTTTCGATCCATATAAAGATTTGTGCAAGCGACATACTTGATTTGGTGTAGTAGTCTTGAAACCGGGAGGCAATTTCATATATACTTCTTCATCAAGTTCACCGTGTAAAAAAGCATTGTGAACATCCATTTGGTGAAGTTCCCAGCGCTTGGCAGCCGCAACAGCGAGAAATGTTCTTACAGTTACCATTTTCACCACTGGTGCAAAGTTTTCATGATAATCCAGCCCCTCAACTTGGTTGTTTCCCATAATAACAAGTCTTGCCTTATAACGCTCAACAGTTCCATCTGAATGATATTTAATCCGATACACCCATTTGCTACCAATAGCCTTTTTGTTTGGAGGAAGCGTTACTACTGTCCAAGTGCCATTATTTTCAAGAGCTTCAATTTCCAGCTTCATGGCATCTCGCCATTGAATATTTTTGACGGCTTCAGCAAAGTTTTGAGGTTCTGTAGCTGCAGAAACATCGGCTAAAAATTTCCTGTGTCGTGGTGAAAAGTTAGCATAATTTACATACTTGGCTAAAGGATAAGGTGTACCTGAAGGACGTGACGAAGCAGTAGAACAATTTGAGGGGATTATCGTAGTGATGGTATTGGTCACAAAGTCTTGCAGCTTGGTAGAAGGCAATTTGATACGATGACCACGTCCTAAATTTTCGACAGTGTCTGCAGCCTGTGGTTCCTCACTGGTTTCAACAAATGATGACATATTATGGGGGTCAAATGAAGAAGATCCAGAAGGAGATTCAATTGAAACAGGTGGCGTGACACTTGACACATCTTTATCAAGTAATGTTGCCGTTTCAATTGCTGGAGTTGAAGGGACAACATGTATAGTAGGAACAAGCTGGAAAGAATCGTCTTCAATAGCATTACTGAAAGATGTACCAGACAAGATGTGATCATTTTCAGACGGAATTTCGGAAGCAAAAGGAAATTCATTTTCACAGAAAACAACATCTCTTGAGTTAAAGAAAATGCCCAACTCTAAATCATACATACGCCATCCCTTGGTACCATATGGATAGCCCACAAATACACATTTTCTACTTCGAGCAGCAAATTTATCACCCTTATGATGTTGATTATGCGCATAAGCTAGGAAACCAATGACACGGAGGTGCTCAAGAGAGGGATGTTTATCATACAAGAGTTCAAATGGAGTCTTACCATCCAAGTTCCTTGTAGGAGTGCGATTGATCAAATAACATGCAGCAAGAGCACATTCACCCCAAAATTGAATTGGAAATTGAGCTTGAAAGCGCAAAGCACACGCAACATTGAGAATGTGTCTATGCTTCCGCTCCACTCTTCCATTTTGTTGTGGTGTCCCAACACATGAAGTTTCGTGAATTATACCATTGTCACGAAAATATGTTTTCATGCAGGTAAATTCAGTCCCATTATCACTACGAACAATCTTTACTTGTTTATTGAATTGTCGCTCAACCATTGCAAAGAATTGACAAAGATATCTAGAGACTTCTGTTTTCTCAACAATGATATAAATCCACACCGCTCTCGAGTAGTCATCAACAATGGTTAAAAAATATCTAGCGCCACAAAATGTTAGGTTGCGATAAGGTCCCCATAAATCACAATGGATTAAATGAAATGCAGAAGTTGCTTTATTTTCACTATTTGGAAAAGTATCTCGAGATTGTTTTGCTCTAAGACATATTTCACATGATTGGGTACATAGATAATTGTTTCTACTAGAACTAACATTCGGAAACATTTGCAGAGCCTTCAAAGATGTGTGTCCTAGTCTGCGATGTAACAGGTCCAAAGGAATTTCCTTATCTATTTTTACTGCAGCTGCTTTGACCATGGCCATCTCTTTAAGATAATATATCCCCTCTCTTTGTTCACCCGCTCCAATCGGCGTCCTCAAAGTGGGGTCCTGTATAAGACAAAAATTATCAGTAAATTTAATAGTGTAGTTAGAATCTTTTAGCAGCTGCGATACTGAGATAAGATTGCAGTTTAGACTAGGCACATATAAGACATTAGTTAATCTTATTCTTTCATTGAGCATCACAATTCCTTCCTTTATCGCCATTGTCTCTTCACCGTTTGGTAGTCCAACAGAGCACTCAAGAATATTGTGCACATTGGTTAAGCATTCCAGTTGACCGGTCATATAATTTGATGCACCTGTATCAATAATCCATGGCAAAAAGGAACACTTACCACTTAGCTTCTCGATTGCACCTAGCTTTACATTGTTCAAAAGGCTTACCAACGCTTGCCATTGATCACCAGTAATATTTCCTGGATTACAAATATCAGAACTGGATGTTTCAGAAGCAACCTCTTCTTTAGATAATTTTTCTTGTGCTACATGAGCCTTAACAACTCCTCCACGTTTTTTGTTGTTAGAAGCAACATTATATTGTTCTGGTTTCCCACGCCCGGTTCCCTTCAACTGTCCGCATTGTCGATCTCCCCACCAATCAGGATATCTTATTACCTGAAAACAACCATCTGAATCATGGCCCATTCGATTGCCATGACTGCACATTCCTCCTTTTGAAGGTGATAAAATACTTAGAAGGGGGGTTGAATAAGTATGAAGATAAAAACTTAGAAATAAAAACTCAAGTATTTTTATCCTGGTTCGTTGAACTCAACTACTCCAGTAAACCCTTCCTAGAGTGATTTGCCTTTCTCAATCAAGGACTTAATCCACTATTTAATCAACTGATTACAATAGTAAGCACTAAGAACAACTGTTCAAAGTCTTCTCAAGAACTACTGATCCTAACTGGATCTTCTTAAGGTTTTCTTACAATCAAATGTAATAACAAATACAAGTGTTTAAATTGTTTCTAATAAAGCTTTATCACAACTGTGATTTTTCACTTAATATTAAGAACAAAGAAATTAATTCTAGAAAGAATGTGAATTGTATGAGAGCTTTGGATATTGATTTCTTTTCAGGTAAAAACGTCAACTGAAGAAGATGGTTGAAGACTTGCTTTTATAGGCACATTGATCCAAGAGTACTTCACGTTGAGAAGAGTGTACCAAAAGGTCTGAGCCTTTTTGTCTTCACATCAAGTGACCTTTCCTAGAAGAAGAAAGCACAGAGAAATCCTTTTTGTTTGTGTTCTTGTGTCTAGCATAAATAAGGAAAGAGTCGTTTGGATATTCCAACGGACATAATCTTTGAATTCTTCTTCATCAATTTTCAGCAAGAATCATCAGAGTCTAATTTGATCAGAGCCTTCTGATGTTGATCAGAGTTTTGCTGAATCAGAGTCTTTGCAGCAGGTGTGCTTTTAGCGTGTATAAGTTCAGAGCATATTTGAGTCAGATCCTCAGTACTGGCAGTTTTAGTACTTTCAGAATCTTCTGTAGTAACTATGCTTGAAAACTCTTCATACAAAATTCTTCTTTGGTTCAGATGCTTCTGACTTGCTTCAGATTCTTCTGGAGCTTCTGCTTCAGATCCTTCTGGAGGCTACGCTCAGGATCTTTTGTTACCAGCATTCAGAATCTTCTAATGGATGCATCTAGCGCTTCAGAGTCTAGCATATTTCTTATGTTCAGTTCTGATTTGCTTCTAGAGTGATAATTACTTTAATATCTGCAGTAAAAACTCTTAAGCAAATTTTAGAGTATATAATTCTTAATTACAAAATTTCATAATAGTTATCATTAAAACAGAGAGATATTATTAAGAACCAATCTGTGTTCTAACAATCTCCCCCTTTTTGATGATGACAAAAACATCAGAAATTTTGTTTAATTGAAAATAGAATAAATATAACTCCCCCTGAGATGATGAATCTCCCCCTGAATTAAATATAAATAAGGAATAGAAACTTCCCTTTTGTCTTGAGTGTTTTTCAGAGTTAGAGCTTGATTGTTCTTTAACATTTGAGAGTTAGAGTGTCTTGCATATTTCAGAGTCAGAGTCTGATAATTGTCAAATGATCTGAGAGTCTCAGAGTTTCTTTTACAAAGTGTACTTATCAAATGTTCTGAAATACTCAGATTTTATGTTAGATAAAATTGATATGTTTGAAGTTTCATTCTGGTGAAGTTTAATTAAACAGATCAGATCTATTTTCTCCCCCTTTTTTGTCATAAGCAAAAAGTAATAACTTTGAAAAGACAAAGAAAAGGAAACAATAAATGAGATAAATCATGTGGAGAAAACTTTGAAACATTCATTCATTCATTCAGAGCAAAAGTACACACATCAGAAGATATTCAAATACATATGCAAACATTAGACGCAAACATCAGAAGAAAAATAAATAAACTAAGAGTGCTTTGACAAAAGCATCTTCAACAGATCCGTGATCTCAGAAGAGGATTGTTCTTATTTTGACATCCACTTAGCCATTGTTTCATTCTTCTGATCCTGTTGGGACATCCACTGAGTCATGTCTTCAGACTTCTTATCTTGTTTAGCCATCCATGACTTGATTTCTGATTGACCAGCTTCCAGAACTGCAATCTTATCTTCAAGATCTGGATGTTCTTTCTTGATCTCAAATGAAGAAGGTGGAACAGATTCTGAAGCTTGAACAAAGTCAATTTCCATAGGGGCTTTGGAGCTAGGAACAGTAGAGCCAGAAGGATGTTCTATCAGAGTCATAGCCAGGGGGTTATCTTCAGATGCAGATTCAGTATTCTCTTCTGATGATGAAGGAGCATCTGTAAGAAGTAATGGTCCAGATCTCTTAACAGTCCAGAACAGATTTCTAGCAGCTTCAGCAAATCTGAGCTTCGCATCATCAGAACATACGTTCTTCAGATTTGATGCTACAGTGTTGAATATGTTTATGAAGCCATTCCAAATGGCATCAGATTCCTTTGCATCCATTGTTGATGAACATTTCCTCTGTACAGAACCTAAATACATCTGTATTTCTTGCAAAAAAACTTGTAAATAAATGATCAACATTCAGTCTAGGTCTTGGGTTTAACAGAGTTTCCAAGGTTATTGGCTTTGGTTGGAGAGTAGGTGGAAAGATGGATTTATGAATGGAGATCAGAGGAGGAGGGTAGTAGGGTATGAATAGAATTTCAGATGATTTGTCAGGTTTTGATCTGGTTAAAGCATTCAACAGATTTGGTTTTGCTTTAGTTTGATAGGAAACCACATCAAATGGTTTATCAGAGTAAGGTTTGAAAGCAGATTTAGCAGGTTTATCAGATTTTGCAGATATAGCAGAGGATGGTTTTGGATCTGATGAAGGTACTACTGACATTGTTTTAATATATGTTTGAAGCACAGATGGTAAAATGATGGTAAGTTTGGGTTTGAGAGGAGTGATAGTGTCAGAGGGTTCAATTCTAGTGTAGAAATTTTTCAAGGTGAAACCAGAAGGAAGTTTGTTAGAAGAAGATAGTTTACACGAAGCAGAAGGGACATGCTCAGATGTTCTTGGCTTGGGTGCAGGGGTAGGATTGGGAATGGTAATTTCAGAAGATGGTTTAGGTGTTGGAATAGGATCTGGAATAATAATTTCAGAAGAAACAGGGGGTTCTGGTTGGTTTACTTCAGAATTTTTGTGAGAGGGGGATACCAGAAAATCTTGGTGTATATTAGATTCTGAGGAATTGGATGATGAGGTTGGAGTGTAAGAGGTAGAGGACACTTCAAAAACAGTTTTGAGAGGTGTAATATTTAGAACCTCTGTCTCAGGAATATGGGTTTCAGATGGGTTAGCTGTTTCTGATGGATTTTCAGAAGGTTTAGATGGTGGTGCAGTTGTAGGTGGTTCTGATGTAATAGGATCAGATGTAACTTTTGCAGATCCAGTAGGTTCAGATGTGGTTGATGGTGGTTTTTCTGGTTGTGGTTGTTTTTCTTGTTGTTGTTGTTGTGGTTGTTTTTCTTGTTGTTGTGGTTGTGGTTCAGATTGTTTTTGTTGTTGATGTTCAGATTCTTTTTCTTGTTGTGGCTTAGATTGTTTTTCTGGTTGTTTTGGCTGTTGTTCAGATTGTTCCGTAGGTTTTTCTGTTTGAGGTTGTTCTGTAGGTTGTTTTTTTGATTGTTGTTGTTGTGGTACAGATGATTGTGTAGTAGAAGGTTTTACAGGTGAGATGGAAACATGATTAGATGATTTTTATGGGGATGGAACAGAAATATGAGGTGGAGCAGGAACAAATTGTTTTTGGGTAGAAGGTGGTTTTGGAATAGACTTAAATGTTGAATCATTTACAACAGTATTATTTACAGAAGATACAAAAGATTTGGTACCTTTAATCTTGATACGTTTTGCAGGAACAGAAGGAGTGTCTCCAGATGCTTTCCTTTTTATCAGCTTCTGAGGCTTCTCAGCAACTTTGGGCTTCTTCTGAACAGGCGCAGCTTCTGCTTCTGATTGACTTCTTTTTCTTGTGATCTCTTCTCCTCCAACAGGCAATGGTTCCCTTGCTATTTTTATAATATCTGTAGGAATGGGCATTCCATCTGCCTTGCAAGCATCAATATATCTCACTATTATTTCCCTTGGTTCTTCAGCATAGAACTGTGGGTAGTCTTCAACTGGAGTTCGCTTCTGACTAAGTTCAGAAATATTCAGCTTCTTGGGTGCTGTTGTGAGTTCTTCTATAATTTTTAGTCTCTGAAGACTCTTTGCATTCAGAGGTTTTTCAAGAATGAATTCAAGTTCATCTGTGACTCCAGCAGCATATAGAGCAGTCACCAGTCCATTTTCTGTTAGAAAATCTGAAATTAACCTTCCAAAGGGAATTCATGTTCTGATCTTCTGACCCTTTTCTTTCACAGATTCTCTGGAGGCATTTATATGATTCCATAAGTGCATAAACAGAATGTAGGGAAGATATACCTTAGTGCTCTGACTTAAGAAGTACATAAAGTAGAACTGCTCATTGTTTACGTAGTCTGGAGAGTTTGTAGACTTTCTGTGATGAATGCATCCCATGAAAATCTTTGCCCAGATCTTTTAGTTAGGCTTCAGATCTTTGAACTTATTAGAGGCCTGTCCAGCAGTCATTACTTCCTCATATACTTCTTCCATATCTACACGCCCAGCTGGCAGGTGAGATACTCCATCTGTCTCCTCATATCCATTGAGTTTCCTGATCAGATCTTCTGTGATGATTATCTCTTTACCGAGAATAGAAGACAAGATAAACTTAGGATATACAGCAGCATGGATCCAGAATTCTTTCACCAGAAGGGGGTAGACTGGTCCAAAAAGTCTGTCAAAGTATTTTACCCATCCTTGAGCATCAATTATGGAGCGAAACTCAAATCCATTTTCAGCCAGTGAATCAAATTCCACCATTGATTCACAGAGAACTTCCAGTTTGTCAACAGGAGTTAACAAAGTTCTCTTTGGTGTCGTATATGGAGTCACACCCATATTTGCAGAAGTAACTGCAGCCATGGTTGATTGAAACTGTGCAGTAGTGGATGATGAAGTTGCCATTGAAGATGAGTTTGTCAAACATTTAGGGTTTTTGTGAAGAGAGAAAAGAAGACAAAAATGCATAAACGTTTTGAGATGTGAAAAGTGTGAAAGTGGTGAGAAATGAGATATTTATAGTAAACACTTAGGCATACAAACAGTCAGATAATGGCACGTTCACACATAACATTTAATGAAAAAGAATAAAAAATTATTTCAAGCATTAATTGATTCTGACAAATTGGGGGGAAAATCAAGATTTTCACTATTCAAACTTCACCTCAAACGTCTCTTCAGAAGTGTACACGCCACCTTTGCAGATTCAGAGTGACACGTGTTTGCTTGCATGTGCTTCTGAATTCTCTTGAGAAATGAAACGTTAACCAACGTTCAGATCCTCTGAGTATTGTTAGTTCAGAGTTTCACACACAAAAGTAATTTAAGGAAATGAATAAGTAATCAGAAGAAATACTTCAGAGCATTAAGCATTTTTGCATCTGTAAAATTTGCTTCTGACAAATATTATTCTAGACAAAATTCCATACCAATATTTTTCAGAATAAATTTGAATCTATCTTCAACAAGGGGTTTTGTGAAAATATCTGCCCATTGATAATCTGTATCAACAAAGGCTAAATTTATAATTCCCTTCTGAACATAGTCTCTGATGAAATGATGCTTAATTTCTATATGTTTTGCCTTAGAATGTAAAATGGGGTTTTTAGACAAACATATAGCAGAAGTATTATCACAGAATATAGAAATGTTACTTTCAAATATCTGATAGTCTTCTAGCTGACTTTTCATCCAGAGCATCTGCGTGCTACATCCAGCAGCAGCAATATATTCTGCCTCTGTGGTTGATAGTGCAATTGTGGGTTGCTTCTTGCTGTACCAAGAGATTAGATTTCTTCCTAGAAATTGACAACTTCCAGAAGTACTTTTTCTTTCCACTCTGTCTCCAGCGTAGTCAGCATCACAGAATCCAACTAATTTGAAATCATCAGATTTTCTGTAACACAAACCCATATTAGAAGTACCTTTCAGATACCTTAGAATCCTCTTGACAGCTGTCAAGTGTGATTCTCTAAAATCTGATTGGAATCTAGAACACAAGCATACACTAAACAATATGTCAAGTCTAGAAGCAGTTAAGTAAAGAAGAGATCCTATCATACCTCTGTAGAGTTTTTGATCTACTTTCTTACTTACCTCTTCCTTGCCTAGTGAATTAGTTGGATGCATGGGAGTCTTTTTCAGCTTACTATCAGTCATGTTAAATTTCTTCAGAAGTTCTTTAACATATTTGGTCTGATGTATGTAAGTGCACTCTGGAGTTTGGTTGACTTGAATTCCCAGAAAGAATCTCAGTTCTCCCATCATGCTCATTTCAAATTCTGCCTGCATACATTGAGCAAACTCCTTTCCCAGCAAAGTATTGGTAGATCCAAATATGATATCATCCACATAAATTTGACAAATTAGAAGATCTTTCTTAAATGATTTACAAAAGAGTGTTGTGTCCACTTTGCCTCCGATGAAATTTTTCTCCAGAAGAAAATTGCTCAATCTCTCATACCAAGCTCTGGGAGCTTGTTTTAAACCATACAGAGATTTCTTTAGTTTGAAAACATGATCTGGAAATTTTTCACTCTCAAAACCAGGAGGCTGGTGGACATAAACTTCTTCTTCTATAATACCATTTAGAAAGGCACTTTTAACATCCATCTGATACAGAGTGATGTTATTTTGTGCAGCAAATGAAATAAGAAGGCGTATAGATTCTAACCTTGCCACTGGAGCATAAGTTTCAGTATAATCAATACCTTCTTATTGACTGTACCCTTGAGCAACAAGCCTTGCCTTATTTCTTTCAACTTCTCCTTTCTCATTAAGCTTATTTCTGAAGACCCATTTAGTTCCAATTATATTGAATCCTTTTGGTCTTTGAACTAAATCCCACACATCATTTCTGGTGAATTGATTTAGCTCTTCTTGCATGGAAATAATCCAATCATTGTCTTGCAGAGCTTCATCTACAGAAGTCGGTTCAATTACTGAAACCAGTCCAAATAATGATGCTTCAGATGATCTTAGAAATGATCTTGTTCTGATTGGATCATCCTTCTTTCCAATAATAACATTCTCTGGATGAGAAGCTTTGATTCTGGAAGATGATCCTCTAACAGTTGATTCTTCAGAAATGTTCAAATTGTTCATCTGAGAAGTTAAAGGAATTGCATCTGGCGTTGCTTCTGGTTCCATCACTTGAGCTTTGTCTGCCTCTGAGCTTTCAGAGTCTGTGAAGACTACTTCTCTATCTGCAGAGTTTTCAGACTGCTTTGGCTTTTTAATGCCAAGCTTATCATCAAATCTAACATGAATAGATTCTTCCATAATCTGTGTCTCAGTATTGTATACTCTGTAGCCTTTAGAGCGTTCAGAATATCCAAGCATGAAACACTTCTGTGCTTTGGAATCAAACTTGTTCAGATTTTCTTTAGTATTTAACATATAGCAAATACATCCAAAAGGATGAAAATATGAAATGTTGGGCTTTCTGTTCTTCCACAGTTCATATGGAGTCTTCTCTAGAAGAGGTCTTACAGACACTCTGTTCTGAATGTAACAGGCTGTATTGATTTCTTCTGCCCAAAAGTGTTTTTCCAGATTAGTCACATTGATCATGGTTCTGGATATTTCTTGCAGAGTTCTATTTTTCCTCTCTACAACTCCATCTTGTTGTGGAGTTCTAGGACAGGAAAAATCATGAGCAATGCCATTTTCATTAAAATATTTTTCAAAATATTTATTTTCAAATTCACTACCATGATCACTTCTGACTTTTATAATTTTGAAATCTTTTTCATTCTGGACTTGTTTACAGAAGTCAAAGAACACAAAATGTGACTCATCCTTGTGTTTTAAGAACTTTACCCATGTCCATCTACTATAGTCATCAACAATGACTAATCCATACTTCTTGCCTCTGATGGATGCAGTTTTCACTGGTCCAAACAGATCAATATGAAGTAATTCTAGTGGTCTGGAAGTAGAAACAACATTTTTTGATTTAAAAGATGATTTTGAAAACTTCCCTTTTTGGCATGCTTCACAAAGAGCATCTGAGGTGAACTTCAGATTAGGAAGTCCTCTGACAAGATTAAGTTTATTAATATGAGATACACGTCTCATATTAATATGCCCCAATCTTCTGTGCCAGACCCATTGCTCTTCATTAACAGACAAGAGGCATTTAACATTCTGAACCTTAAGTTCTGAAAGATTTATTTTATAAATGTTGTTTTTCCTCTTTCCACTAAATAGGATAGAGCCATCCTTTTGACTAATAGCTTTACAACATTTTTGATTAAAGGTAATATCATAACCATTGTCACTTAATTGACTTATGGACAATAAGTTATGCTTTAATCCTTCTACAAGTAAAACATTAGTAATAGAGGGAAGTTTACCATTTCCAATAGTGCCAGATCCAATGATCTTGCCCTTCTGATTCCCTCCAAATTTTACATCACCTCCAGATCTAAGCTCCAGACTTTGGAACATAGACCTTTCTCCTGTCATGTGTCGCGAGCATCCAGAGTCCAGGTACCATGATTGGCGTCCTGACCTTGCTGCTAAGAACATCTGCAACAGGAATTATTTTACTTTTAGGTACCCAAATCTTCTTGGGTCCTTTAGGGTTAGTTGTTCTGAAGGTTTGTCTAAACTTCTGTTTTTCAACATAAGGTTTATTCTGACTAGCCTTAGATTTAAACACATGAATATTCTTTTCAGAACGTGTTTGTTCAATATCATTCAAGTGACCAAATTTAAAGTGGGAATATAAAGGAGTTTTCTTGATGATAATTTTATCAACAGGTTTTGGATTTAAATCCTTTCCAGAGGAAGATTTATATCCAATTCCTTTTCTGTTATTTCTGCTAACTCCATAGATCATAGAAGCCATTTTGCTTCTGTCTATGCTTTTAGCAAGAAACTTTTGAAAGCTGTAATCATATTTTTCCAAAATATTTTTGCATTCAGATTCAGTTTCAGAATCAGAGTTTTGTTGAGCTAATTCAGAATCATTTTTCAATTTTAAGTTCTTTTCATTTAGCTCAGCTACTTCTGATTTGAGAATATTATTCTCAGATACAAGATTGCTTTGACGCTTCTTGTATTTGAGCTTAATATTGTTATAGCTCTTCAGAACTTCTGATAACACTTTGATAAGTTATTCTTTAGTGAGTTTAGCCATTACCTCTTCAGCGTCAGAGTCAAATTTAGAGTCAGATTCAGATCCTGAAGTTCCTTCCTCCTGATCTTCTATGTCTGCCATCAAAGCTACATTGGCACATTCCTCTTCTGACTCAGATTCAGATTCAGATGTATCTGAATCATCCCAGGTGGCCATTAGAACCTTTGTCTTCTTATCAAATTTTCTTTTAGGCTTTTCTTTCAGCACCTTTGGACATTCATTTTTGTAATGTCCAGGTTCTTTACATTCATAACAGACAACCTCCTTTTTTCCAGATCTTCTGTGTCCAGAAGACTCTTTTCTTTGGTCAGGCTTCCTGAAGTTTTTGAACTTCTTTCCTTTATGCTTCTAGAGTTTGTTTATTCTTCTGGACAACATGGATAGTTCATCTTCATCTTCAGATGAGGATTCTTCAGAGCTTTCCTCTATTACCTGCAATGCTTTAGCAGATTTATTAGATTTTAAAGTAATTGATTTACCTTTCTTTTGAGGTTCATCTTCCTCAAGTTCAATTTCATGACTCCTTAGTGAACTGATTAGTTCCTCCAAGGAGATCTTGTTCAGATCTTTAGCCATTTTCAGCGCAGTCACCATAGGTCTCCATCTGGTAGGTAAGCTTCTGATGATCTTTTTCACATGATCAGCATTAGAGTATCCTTTATCCAGAACCTTTAGTCCAGTTGTAAGTATTTGAAATCTGGAGAACATAGCTTCAACAGATTCAGAGTCTTCCATTTTGAAGGCTTCATACTTCTGGATTAGAGCCAGAGCCTTTGTTTCCTTGACTTGAGAGTTCCCTCATGAGTCATCTTTAAGGACTCAAACATGTCAAATGCAGTTTCTCTATTTGTGATCTTTTCATACTCAGTGTGAGATATTGCATTTAACAATATTGTTCTGGCCTTGTGGTGATTTCTAAATTCCTTCTTTTGGGCTTTTGTCATAGATTTTCTATCTACTTTCTTGCTATTCCCATCAATAGGATGAACATATCCATCTATGACCAAATCCCATAAATCAGCATCATATCCAAGGAAAAAACTTTCAATCCTGTCTTTCCAATAATCAAATTTCTCCCCATCAAACATAGGGGGTTTTGTGCTGATTCTGTCCCTTTCTTCATATTTGTTGTTAATGTTAGACATTGTATTATCAGCCATAGTAACAACCAAATATATATCAAAGTTTTTCTCACTGGATCTTTACTGTCACTGTGAAGTGGTAGCACACACAGAACCATAGCTCTGATACCAACTGAAGGTGAGAAAATACTTAGAAGGGGGGTTGAATAAGTATGAAGATAAAAACTTAGAAATAAAAACTCAAGTATTTTTATCCTGGTTCGTTGAACTCAACTACTCCAGTCCACTCTTCCTAGAGTGATTTGCCTTTCTCAATCAAGGACTTAATCCACTATCTAATCAACTGATTACAATAGTAAGCACTAAGAATAACTGTTCAAAGTCTTCTCAAGAACTACTGATCCTAAATGGATCTTCTTAAGGTTTTCTTACAATCAAATGTAATAACAAATACAAGTGTTTAAATTGCTTCTAATAAAGCTTTATCACATCTGTGATTTTTCACTTAATATTAAGAACAAAGAAATTAATTCTAGAAAGAATGTGAATTGTATGAGAGCTTTGGATATTGATTTCTTTTCAGGTAAAAACGTCAACTGAAGAAGATGGTTGAAGACTTGCTTTTATAGGCACATTGATCCAAGAGTACTTCACGTTGAAAAGAGTGTACCAAAAGGTCTGAGCCTTTTTGTCTTCACATCAAGTGACCTTTCCTAGAAGAAGAAAGCATAGAGAAATCCTTTTTGTCTGTGTTCTTGTGTCTAGCATAAATAAGGAAAGAGTCGTTTGGATATTCCAACGGGCATAATCTTTGAATTCTTCTTCATCAATTTTCAGCAAGAATCATCAGAGTCTAATTTGATCAGAGCCTTCTGATGTTGATCAGAGTTTTGCTGAATCAGAGTCTTTGCAGCAGGTGTGCTTTTAGCGTGTATAAGTTCAGAGCATATTTGAGTCAGATCCTCAGTACTGGCAGCTTTAGTACTTTCAGAATCTTCTGTAGTAACTATGCTTGAAAACTCTTCATACAAAATTCTTCTTTGGTTCAGATGCTTCTGACTTGCTTCAGATTCTTCTGGAGCTTCTGCTTCAGATCCTTCTGGAGCTTCTGCTTCAGATCCTTCTGGAGGCTACGCTCAGGATCTTCTGTTAGCATCATTTTGAATCTTCTAATGGATGCATCTGGTGCTTCAGAGTCTAGCATATTTCTTATGTTCAGTTCTGATTTGCTTCTGGAGTGATAATTACTTTAATATCTGCAGTAAAAACTCTTAAGCAAATTTTAGAGTATATAATTCTTAATTACAAAATTTCATAATAGTTATCATCAAAACATAGAGATATTATTAAGAACCAATATGTGTTCTAACACCTTTTTCTTTACGTTTGAAGTTAGACTGCACTGCAAACGCCATGACTTCACCATGATCTTATGCCGTACGGGTCACTGTACGCAACCGTTCCTCCTGAATCAATGTCACATAAACTTTGTTCAATGTAGGCATAGGATCCTGAGCGAGAAGATTGGACCGTACTATTCCATAGAGAGCGTCATCTAATCCCATGAGGAATTGATGGATTTTCTCTTCTTCACGTTTCTTTTGCAACACAGAGCTGAGATTGCACTTGCAACGCCCACACTTGCATGTCGGGATCTGATCGTAATTCACCAATTCTTCCCACAGCTTCTTCAATTTCCTATAATATGTCATTATGGTCAGTCCTTTTTGTTTGCTTTCAACGAGCTCTGCTTTGAGCTGTTGAATACGTGGTCCATTAACAATGGAAAACCACTCCTTAATGTCTTCCCAAAGATCCATGGCTACCTCCATATGTGACATAGTTGATCGCAATGAAGGTTAAATTATGTTCATGATCCAAGAGACCAACAAGGAGTTGTGATAATGCGAAATCATATCGTTTATTTGGCTTGATTTACATGCATTTATTTGTGACTATTATTAATTTATCTTGATTTATGTTCTCTTATATGATTAATTTACCTCGTTTAGCAGATTGGGGAGAATTTGGACTAAAGAAAGAAAAGAAGAAGAAATGGAAGGAAAACAGATGAAAAACAGATGAAAAATAGCAGATACGGATTTTGCTGATATGACGGTCGTCACATGACCCTTACGACTGTCATGCGTATTACGACCGTCACATTTCATGACGAGCGTCACGCAGACAAAATATCAGTACGTTCAAATCAGAAGTAGCCACGATCACTCTTAAATTAATTTCTTCCTACACTTTCTCCACTCACTGCCCACTACTGGAAGTTACTCCCACTCCCTCCATAACTCACCCATGATCTCTGAAAGTTGAAGAATGAATTATCTTCTATAAATAGGCCTTAGATTCAGAGTTTATGGGGGAGCCTTCGACGTATCGAAGTGCTGCCGAAATTACCAATTGAAGCTGAATTTACGTTCTTGCATTATTTTCCTGTTTCCTTTTCCTTTTATTCCCATTTGTATGGTTTTATTTGTTCCTGTACCTTTTACTTCTTGCCAAAGTAGAATCCTGTCGACATTGTGGGGGACTACCCAAGGATTTGAGATCAGTATAATTTACAGGTTTTTATTAATTGAATTACTACTTTATTTCTACCATAATGCATGCTTTATTATTTAGTTGTTTATGTCTATTTTCGTTTGCATTAATTATCATGTCTAGCTAAATTAGTTTTATCGGTATGTAACCGAATTAGTAGGACAGGATTCGATAGTAACTGGTACCTTCCCTTTTTACAAATAACCTTTCTGGCCGTAGTTTTTAATCTTAATTTCTAAATAAACGTACGTCGCGACAGCGAGAACTTATTTAAAAGTAGTTTTGCCACGACAGTGGGAAATTCATAAAGGTACGAACCAACAAGCGACAGCTGCGACTAAGACCAGATAGTAAAAACTAGGCATTCGTTTTAAAAACAGCAACAACGCTTTAAAAGGGATTAGAACTTAATGGTTTTCAAAAAGTAATTTTAACCCCGAACGGGATATCGACAGCATATGTTCCGCCTTAGAGTTGCGACTAGCGTCAACAACCATCGTGAGACAAAGGTCTTTAAACCTTTATTTTCTTCTTAAAAGTGTTTGCAAAGAGTAGAAAGCACCGGTGACCTGTCGAATCCCCAATAACTAAGTCCTTGCATACCGATATCCCTTTACCGCTTTTTCTTTAAACCAATTATCTTTATTTCCTTTGCATTTAATTTCATTCGCATTCAACTTTCCTAATTCCATTAGCCTTAGCTTTACGCCGTAATAATAGATAACGGTAGATTGACATTGGTCTCTGTGGGTTCGACAATCTTTTATATTACTTCGATATTTTCGTGAACTTGCGGACGCATCAAGTTTTTGGCGCCGTTGCCGGGGATCAACAGTCAATATTGTGATTCCGTTGTTGCATAGTATAGACTAAGGCACTCTTATCTAAATCATTATGTATAACCCATATTTCCCTTATAACTACCACCCCCGATATTTCGAGGAACCACAAGATCTGTTTAAATTGGACCTCGAAATATTATTAGAAGATTTCAATACGACGCATTCTCACCCAAATTCCCTCTACGATGACAACTCCCAATGTTTTGAGGAAACGCAAGATTTCGATACATCCAACCTTGAACTATTACTATAAGAATTCGAAGAGACGTTTACTCACTCTAGGATAGAATCTATGATGGAGTGCTTTGTGGAGACACAAACTCTCCAAAATGAAGATTTTAGAAAACAACATCTCCAAATTGATGAAGACCTTAAGCAGATGAGCATTATAGTCGATTCCCTCGCGACTCACAGCAAGGCTTTGGAGACTCAAACCTCTTTGCTTACACAAACATCTCTAGGACCCTTCCTTGAGAGCCATGTAAATGTTGTAACCACTAGTAATGAAGAACAAATAGAAGATCCTAGGGAGAGTGATGATGAGTCTGAGGAGAGTTTTGGTGAGACAAGCATAATTATTGAGAAAAATCCACCGACACCACCCGAAAGGGAGGTTGTCGAAGAGATAGAGAAAGAAGCATCCATTGTTGCTCCTCCTCCCTATACCCCACCTAATTCTTTCTCACAATTGGTTGTGGAAGCTAAGGTAAACTCCCAATCCAAAACATATGTAGAGGTACTGGAAAATACCCACACCAATGCACCTTTGTCTAAGGTCCCTCATAGGAAAAGAAAATTCGAGGACCGTGAAACTAGGGTCATCATTACTGTTAAAAGGGTAAGATTAATTTTTGAGGTGGTGGATGAAATAACTAAGCCCAAATTTGAAAAGCTGATACGCAGGATAGATCCAGAACCACCACCACGCATTCAAAACAAGGAACCACTCTACAGAAGAAAGAAACGAAAAGGTGAGGGATATGAGCAATGGCTTGATAAGTGGCCATGGAAACCGAAGACTATTCAAAGTTCGATCGAGGAACCATTCTCGAAAGAACCACCATGAGTACTTGCACTCCTTAGCTGTCGAGCTATCGACGTTAAACAAAGCGTTGTGTGGGAGGCAACCCACAAGGCTTTTATTTTAATTTGTTTGTTTATATTTGCAAAAAATAAAGAAATGTATCGCTTGTTACGCTTTAGCTATATCTAGGCGAAAACTCTCTACATGACGATGAGTTGTGCCCATGGACATTCCTACGAGTGTCGCTGCTGGTGGTGACACTGATGATGAGTACTTCCTCTGGAAGTAAGTAATATGATGAGTTGGTGCAAGAATTACACAAACGAAGGCATCTCAAAATGCTCGTCGCCGAAGTAGAAGTGATCAACAAAGACATGGACATCAAGAGCAAGACCATAGAGGATTTAGCATGCAGTAACATTCATACAGGTTCTATCTTTCCTTTTTTCACCTTTTATTAAAACATTGAGGACAATGTTTGGTCTAAGTGTGGGGGAGGAACTCTACCGCTTTCATTTTATTGCTTTTTAGCTTGATTTACTGTTGTTTCTAATATGTTAAAGTCTGTGCATGTGTTGTCGAGTCTTTATGCGTGATTTTCGCCTATTATTCAAACTTCCCCAAAATTTCAAAATTTCAAAATTCTAACCTCCAACAAAAACTTTTTGATTCATGACATGGTACTCTGAAAGTATATAGGCTGTTTAGACTATGTTAGAAAAAACTTGGGAAAGTTTTGATAAAATTGATATCATCCTGACACCCTTAACCCCCTAAATATGCAAAATCAACTTGAGTACCCATTACGTCGAGACCTTAAAGCTCCAATTCTTTTAGTAATCCCTAAGTAGTTTATTTAAGCAGTCAGCACCATCCCAACCACACTAAGTAAGAAACCGATGCAAACAAGTGTATGATCTCTAGTTTAAAATAAGAAGAAAAAATTATGAAGAAAAAGACTTGTTCCTTCTAAGTTAGGTGCTCCTCACCCGATCACTTAACCCAACGGTACAAACCTTTTAAGTTCAATTGATGCTTAAGCATATTTGCAAAGAAGAATGAAATATCAATGAGATCATAGTCACTAACAAGTTTACTTACCATGAATGTGTATGGATAACGGGCTTAATGTGATTGCATTAGAATGAAATGGGGTGAAAGAGAGCATGAGGTATAGGTTGAGTTATAATGGCATGAGTCAGGTTAGTTTGCATAAGTAGGGAGTTTTTGAAATTGTGTCATCATGGTATCCTTGGTATTGATATTTAGTACCTGTCGATATAACATTAGCCTAACAACCACGTATGATTAGAGTCTCACCGTGTTCTTGTTTCAAATTATGCTTATTTCTTTTTCACCGTGTTGGTTGATAGCTTGAGGACAAGCAATGGTTTAAGTGTGGGGGTGTTTGATAACGCGAAATCATATAGTTTATTTGGCTTGACTTACATGCATTTATTTGTGACTATTATTAATTTATCTTGATTTATGTTCTGTTATATGATTAATTTACTTCGTTTAGCAGATTGGGGAGAATTTGGACTAAAGAAAGAAAAGAAGAAGAAATGGAAGGAAAACAGATGAAAAACAGATGAAAAATAGCAGATACGGATTTTGCTGATATGCCGGTCGTCACATGACCCTTACGACCGTCATGCGTATTACGACCGTCACATTTCATGACGAGCGTCACGCAAACAAAATATCAGTACGTTCAAATCAGAAGTAGCCACGACCACTCTCAACTTAATTTCTTCCTACACTTTCTCCACTCACTGCCCACTATTGGAAGTTACTCCCACTCCCTCCATAACTCACCCATGATCTCTGAAAGTTGAAGAATGAATTATCTCCTATAAATAGGCCTTAGATTCAGAGTTTCTGAGGGAGCCTTCGACGTATCGAAGTGATGCCGAAATTACCAATTGAAGCTGAATTTACGTTCTTGCATTATTTTCTCGTTTCCTTTTCCTTTTATTCCCATTTGTATGGTTTTATTTGTTCCTGTACCTTTTACTTCTTGCCAAAGTAGAATCCTGCCGACATTGTGGGGGACTACCCAAGGATTTGAGATTAGTATAATTTACAGGTTTTTATTAATTGAATTACTACTTTATTTCTGTCATAATGCATGCTTTATTATTCAGTTGTTTATGTCTATTTTCATTTGCATTAATTATCATGTCTAGCTAAATTAGTTTTATCGGTATGTAACCGAATTAGTAGGACAGGATTCGATAGTAACCGGTACCTTCCCTTTTTACAAACAACCTTTCTGACCGTAGTTTTTAATCTTAATTTCTAAGTAAACGTTCATCGCGACAGCGACAACTTATTTAAAAGTAGTTTTGCCACGACAGTGGGAAATTCATAAAGGTACGAACCAACAAGCGACAGCTGCGGCTAAGACCAGATGGTAAAAACTAGGCATTCGTTTTAAAAACAGCGACAACACTTTAAAAGGGATTAGAACTTAATAGTTTTCAAAAAGTAATTTTAACCCCGAACGGGATAGTGACAACATACGTTCCGCCTTAGAGTTGCGACTAGCGTCAACAACCATCGTGAGACAAAGGTCTTTTAACCGTTATTTTCTTCTTAAAAGTGTTTGCAAAGAGTAGAAAGCACCGGTGACCTGTCGAATCTCCGATAACTAAGTTCTTGCATACCGATATCCCTTTACCGCTTTTTCTTTAAACCAATTATCTTTATTTCCTTTGCATTTAATTTCATTCGCATTCAAATTTCCTAATTCCATTAGCCTTAGCTTTACGCCGTAATAATAGATAACGGTAGATTGACATTGGTCTCTGTGGGTTCGACAATCTTTTATATTACTTCGATATTTCCGTGAACTTGCGGACGCATCAAGTTGTTAGTCCACCAATCTTCAAGATCTGAAGATTCCTCATCAGGTTTGCTGATTGATCCATCAACAAAACCAAATTTCTTTCATGCTCGAAGTTCCGTTCTAAGTGAACGAGCCCATTCGTCATAGTTTTCTCCCTTTAATTGAACCTGTGTTATCAAACTCTCAGGATTATCATTGGAAGTGATATCATAGGGAGAGATGGTTTTTCGGATGACTACTCCATCGCTGTTGTTGACTGACTTGGAAGATTCCTTTACAGGAGAACTTTCACCTTCAATGTCAGACATGATATAGATGTTTTATTCTATATGTGTAACCCGCTCTGATACCATAACATGATTGTTCTGAGATGGAAAAATGTCATTTATTTCATTGAATCCTCATATGCTATATATAATTACAAGATTGAATGGAAATAGCTATTCAATCCAAAAATAGTTTCCTAATATTAAAGGACATTGATGCTATAGATACTAAATTGAATATATGTACAACTGGTACATAACTGAATATCTTCATGATGTTATTGGCAATTAACAGCAAGATATCAATTGTCTAAAAAAACTTAAGTATTGTTTATGGTTTTTTATTCACTACATTGTCTTCCTTTTCTTGTTTGACCTTCTTTCTTGCAACTTTTATTCCATAAATGTGCTTCATATCAACTAACCCATCTATGTCTGAAGTAGAGAATAATAAATAAACATCAAAAGTATAGTTAGAAAATCATTATTTCAATCAAATATGAGAAAGTGAAAGAGGGGTGAATGAAGTTTTACCTTGTGACACTTCTATAGTGTGAATTTCTTAGTCCAAAAGTGTCCATAGATTTTCTATGAACAAGTTACTTCTGTCCAAGCTTAGCAGCACTTGTTTTTTTTTAGCTTCCATGGTTACTGATTCAGTTCCAGAAGGGGAAATCTCTGTAAGAGCAATAACACAGCTAGATTGAGAACCATGAATCATTGATAGGCTTAGAGATTGTAACTCACCACACCCAACAAAACCACTAACTATAGAAACCATCAACTTTTTTTTACATTGAATGTAGCTACTTTTATCTTGTAAGTTTTACATAAAATGTAGCATTGTAGACATTATTGATCCAAAATACATAAGGAATCATTAATATGCAACCAGAAAGTCTGAAAAAAATTGAGGTTCGAGAGAGAAAAAGGTGAAGTGATGATGGTTTAACAAGATACAGTATGTAGAAGTAGAATAGAAGTGATCATTGCTTTATGGTTGTGCAGATGAAAATAGTTAATTTTTTGGAAATCAAAAGTTGACAATTGGTTTCAATAGAAAAGTGTTTCGGAAAAGTAAGGAAGAATTGGAAATCATAAAGACATCAAAATGAAAATAATATATATATTTAAACTAGATATCAAATTGGTTAGAAAAAAGCATTTTTAAGACAAGATTTAACACCAAAATTAATAGGTGTTTGATTTTCAGCAAAGGGTAATAAGGGGCTTTCTAGAGGCATTTATGTTCTTATATTATAGATACCAAAAGGTGTTAACTTACATGCTCTCATTCACATTCACATAATCACATCAAAAATATTTAGAGCAACACCAAACCGGTGTTAACTTGCATGTTCTCATTCACATTCACATTATTGAGCAACACCAAAGCGGTGTTAACTTGCATGTTCTCATTCACATTCACATTATCACATTGGAAATAAATGGCTTGTGACCAGTTTGTGTCACGCAATCTTGTTGCCTAATGCATAAAAACATGTTTCCAATATATATTTTTGGTATACTTTTGACAATTCTCTATGTGAAAGTGTATAAATTAATCTCCCGAGTTGATGAAGACTACAATGCTAAAACTCTTTCTTAAAATATTTAACACTATTACTTTACGTGCTCATGGATGACATTAGTAACTGAATTCGCCAACATAAATAAATCCATGTCATTTTTTTGGGCTTGTGTTTAACTATAATGTTGTCGTTTCACATTTACATTATTTGTATTATTTATTCAAATTAACATGAACATATCTGTTGTGATCTTGTTGTTAATTACAACAAAATTCAATATCAATTTGTGAGACAAAGAACAATAGAAACCAAAATAAATGGTCTTCAGCAATAATAATCCATACACAGATAATATAACAGAATAAGGCAAGAAAAAACCGAAGGTTTATTTACCCAGTTCGATCAAACGAACTACTCTGGGGGAGAGAGCAGCTCTCCAATTCACTATACTTAGAATTTTTTACAAGAGATTATAGATGAGTTACAAGAAAATAGCCTTCACCTTCAGGTTCCTAAGAACAACCCTGAAGGCGCCCAAGAACAACCCTATTTTCTACCCAAGTGTTTCCCTACCTCTCCAACTCTCAATATATGAATCACTCAAACCCAAGGTGTAATCCAAGGTTTTCTTTGTGCATAGCTGAAACCTATGTTATACCTTTAAATCCTTGGCCTCCCTTGTTGGTGAAAACTATAAGATTGTCACACACCAAACATATAAGAGATACATATTTATAGTAGCAAATACCCATCAAACAAAGCCCAAAATCACATGGATCCATGGATCGAATCGAAAAATCCTGAAACTCGAAAACATTATTCATCATACAGATACACTATTCATCCATACGGACGTCACTATTTATTCGTACAGATAGCACTATTCACCGAGCGATTTTTTTCCCGATTTTCGCGGTAAATGCAATCTTCAAAATATGTTTTCTTTCTCTTCATCAACAAAGGTTTTAAGGCACATTTACAACAATCTCCACCTTGACTTTAAACCGTGTTGATACCAATTTAACAATCAACAACATTGTTGCTCTCTACCAAGTTAAAACTTTAATTAATAACTTTGATCAAATTCAAGCAACTCTTGAATCTTGATCTCGCAACTTGAATCAACTTGTTCCCAGTTACCCTTTTCTACCTAGGTAATTTAATAAGTTTACAAGTATGATTTTTCAACCACCCTTGACTCCACCTGTTTTCAAATGCCTCCCTGAAGGTTGTTCTTCTTTTATTTTGCAGTCCTTAAGCCACATTAAAAACATAATATCCAAGGCTAGCATAACCGTCCCTTTGAGATGCTACAATAGCCCTCCTTACCTTATCATGAGTCTAATGATAATCAGAGATATCTGTAACCATTCCCTCACTACTACTACCATTTATAGTAGGAAACTCCACCTCAAACTGAGTTTTCTCCATTATAGTTTCTCCCAGGTTTCTCCCTTGGTTTTCACTATTCTTCTTCTGAAGAAATTCTCTACTAACCAAGTAAGTTGTTTTAACCTCAGCTCTTCCCCAAAAACTCAATAACAACTCAGCGGTAACATGCATTTTTATCCCTTGATTTCTGCAAAATTCATTGTACTCCTCTGAAACTTTCTCAAGGCATTCATAACGCCTTAAACTCAAATCCCATAGCTCTTCCTTGTCATGAAAGCCTCCACTAGCTAACGATGAATGGATAATAACATTTGAACCTTCTAAAATATATAGACCACATATTTTAAACTCTTTAGCAATAATCAATTCATCACCCGAAATCTTCAACACTCCATGTTCAACTCTAGTATAATAGCCTAGATCATCAAACATACTTATAGGTAACAAATTTTGCTTGAGTTCTAGAACATACCTCACATTGTGAATAAGAAGTTCACGATCATTAAACATTTTAAATCTGACCGTACCAATACCATAAACCTTGCATGCCTTATTATTACCAAGGTGAACTACTCCACCTTACACCATCTTTAAAGTTTCAAAGTATTCTATTCTTGGACACATGTGATAATATCAACCTGAGTCAACGACCCAACTATCTTCAGTTTCCAAACACGATACTACTAGTGCTTTGACATCCTCATAACTTTTCTCACCCAATGCAACTATAGCTTGAACAAAATCTTCATTGACCTTTCTTTCAGGACAATTCCTTTTAAAGTGACAAATTTTCTGACAATTAAACATTTTGCCTTTGACTTATCAGACCTTTTTGATTTGGACATCCCTTTATGCTCACCTCCTCCTCTTGACACATTTAAGCCTTCACCACTATCTTCGTTCTTCAAATCTTTCGACTTTGAAAATTCTTTGGATTTCACCGCCGTCTGGACTTTATCCAAAGTAATAGTACCTTCCTTACCATAAAAAAAGGCATCCTTAAAGTGCTCAAATGATTTGGGTAATGAAATCAACAAGAGCAAAGCCTTGTCCTCATCATCAATCTTCACTTCAATATTCTCAAGATCATCGATAATCTTGTGTAATTCTGTGAGCTGCTCAACTATGGATTTGTTCTCCACCATTCGGAATGAATAGAGTTGTTATTTCAGATACAACCTATGAGGCAAAGAATTTGTCATATAAAATGATTCAAGTTTTAACCTAATAGCAATCGTAGTTTGCTCCCTGGTGACTTCTCTTAGAACTTTATCCCCGAGGCACAAGATAATGGCACTCTTGGCCTTATCCACCATCTTGGTCTTCTGTACCTATGTAAGCCATACAAGCATCAATGCTTCACTCTTCAAAGCATCGATACACTTCTCTTAAATTAAAATTGCTTGCATCTTAATTTTCCGCAACCCGAAGTCGTTGTTACCAGAAAATTTCTTGATCTGCCATCTACTAACCAAGGTGCTCACTTGTCAACAATATCTCTTTGCTCCATGCTCACAGCACCACTTGTTGTGAATCTTGTTATGAATCTTGTTGTGAATTACAACAAAATTCAATATAAATTTGCGAGGCAATGAACAATATCAATCAAAATAAATGGTCTTCAGCAATAATAATCCATACAAATATAATATAACAGAATAAGGCAAGAAAAAACTGTAGATTTGTTTACCCAGTTCGATCAAACAATCTACTCTGCGGGAGAGAGCAACTCTCCAATTCACTATACTCAGAAAGTTTTTACAAGAGATTACAAATGAGTTACAAGAAAATAGCCTTCACCTTCAGGTTCCCAAGAACAACCCTGAAGGCGCCCAAGAACAACCCTATCTTCTACCTAAGTGTTTCCCTACCTCTCTAACTCTCAATATATGAATCACTCAAACCCAAGGTATAACCCAAGGTTTTCTTTGTGCATAGCTGAAACCCTATGATATACCTTTAAACCTTTGGTCTCCCTTGTTGATGAAAACTCTAAGATTGTCACACACCAAACATATAAGAGATACATATTTATAATAGCAAATACCCAACAAACAAATCCCAAAATCACATGGATCCATGAACCGAATCGAAAAAGCCCAAAAAATCAAAAACACTATTCATCCATACGGAAGTCACTACTCATCTGCACGAATAGCACTATTCACTGACAGATTTTTTCCCCAAATTTTCGTCCGATTTTTGCGGTAAATGCAATCTCCAAAATATATTTTCTTTCTCTTCATCAACAAAGGTTTTAAGGCACATTTACAACAATACCATTAACAATATTAATTTTAATGTCATAGAGCTAGATTATGGCTAATTCCAAAATAGAAAGATCTTTGTTGAAAGGCATTGATGGCATAATCAAGTTTTATTCTAGCCAGCTTAGTTTTAAATCGAATTCCACACCCAATCCCATATCCAATTCCTGGTTTAACCTGCCTCTGTGCTGGATTTCCTACAATTCTCATTGAGTTCAAAATGTTAAACCAAAATACTTTAGCACATTTTGAGCGTTAAAGAGTTAAATAATTGATTTTTAAAATATTGGGAGTAATTAAATGAAACACACCAGGAACTATATGACTACTTCTCAAATCAGATTCACAATCAAGGAAAAAACACTCGTAACTTTCTTGTTCTGCAAAAATTTGAGTAAGGCCAACATCAATCACTAATTGGTTGCAATCATAATGTTGGAGTTAAAATTAATGAGAATTATATATACCAATGGGATTATTCAGTTTTAGATATCAAACATGATTGTCCATAACCAATTGTACCTTTACCATACCCCCTTACATTATTGGCACCACCAATTGCAAAAGCTTGATGTGGACGAAATTATCCTACAACTGAACCACCACTCAACCTACAAAGTCAAATTAATTTTTTTTTAATCTGGAAATTGGTTGGTTCTGTCCGGTTTTTACAACATTTTAAACCAAAGATAAATATTTTAAGAACTCACCACGAAGAGAAAATAGTTGGTCCAAGTTTAAGTCCTTCTAAAACAAAGATTTCAAATCAATTGAACATTAACAAGTTTGTTCGAAGTGGAATCCCTTATTCCATTTCTAAATTGAAGTGAAAATAATAAACTAACTTGTATTAAATTAAATAGAACATCATATAAGCAATAGTAACAAATTTACATTATAAAATTTATCCCATAAAAATAGCTTACATGAGTAAAACTGTAATCGTTTACGTCTTCAAATCGAATTTTTTGATTACTCTATCAAATTCATGTGATTATCCGTTACATAAGATTTAAAAAATCTTGTTTAGTTAAAATTATTGAAACATTTTGTCTCATCGGGACCGGATCAAATAAGTTTCATCAACCTGCAAGTCATCGGAAAACTATCTAGATCTCGGCTTATAGATTGACTGTGGTTATTGATAAAACGAATGTGCTGCACATTTGATCAAACGAATTAGTTACTTAAGATACACTTGGAGTTGCTTTATTTCTAGCTTCTAGTGGTAGAGTCTGAAGAATAATTTCTAGTATGGTTTGATGAAGACTCTAAACTGAAGGCCTCAACATTCCGACGAGTTTCTACACTTAGTAATTGTATATCAGCTTTTGATACAATTCAAATTTGGTGATAAAGTTGTGGACTATTCGTACTACTAAAAGCATGTTGTAGTGTCTTATCAGCCTGCCATCTTGAGTCTACAAGATTGCAAGGCTCAAGAAAAGCTGGTACATTCTATGGATATTTGCTTCCAATGGCTCTTTTAGTACATAACCTCTTGAAGACCCAAAGGTTAAATATGTTACAGAAAGGATTCAGAAATTTGTTGTGCATCCATTTTCAACGTCTCTTGTACTATGGAGCAAAAGCAAAGACACTTGATCAAGTCACCTTCTCAACAGCTAGTTTCTGGAAAGGCTATATATATGGCTGGAGATTTAAGCCTGAATTTTTAACAAGGATTCTTCTGTTGTAGGAGTAGCAAGATCAAATAATTATCAACTCTATATAATATGCAGATTTTTTGTTGTAGGTTCTAATTGTAAAAGCCTTAAGATTGCTTACCTCTGTATATATTTAGAAACCTTACGTGCTTTAGATCTTTGTTATGGTGATCTCCCGTACCTCTGATGCTTGCATCATGTACACCTTGTTCTATATTTTGTTGAGCCTTCAGTAGTTTAGATTAAGTTTCCTGCTATGTACTAGAGGAAAAAGTCTTGTATCGTTGGGATTCAAGCAACAAGTCTTGAGCCAAGATGATTAAGCTACGTAAGTATCATTACTTAAGTGCTTGAGCTGTGGAAGTCCTATTCAGCTAGTCTGATTGAGCAAAAAGAAAGTCTTAGACATGTGCTCTAAGCAAAGATAAGTCTTAGCCTAAAGATAGATGAACAAACGAATCAGTCTGATGGTGTGAGTAAGGAAAGTCTTAGACATGTTCTCTAAGTAAAGGGAAGTCTCAACCAAATGGCAGATGAGCAGGTAGCTCAGTCTAATGGTGTGAGAAAAGGGTAAGTCTTAGAAATACACTCTAAGCAAGGGAAGCCTTAAACAACTGGTCTAAGCAGATGTAAAAGAGTTATGCAGAAGCATAAGCGATTGTAATCATGAAGTGGTTATAATGAAAAGCTCTTGTGATGCAAGAGGATTGGACTACTCTCAGTTAGAGGAGGAAATAATATAAATATTTTGTGTCTTCTACTGTTATTTAATTTACTTATGTCGTATTTTCTACCAACTGAATTAACTCATAATCTGAATATCAGTTATGATTCTAAAACTCTGATTAGAAGCTAAATAATAAGAAAACACGAAAGACAATTCAACCCCTCCTTCTTGTGTATTTTTCACACATTCAATTGGTATCAGAGCATGGTTTGTGCTTAACACTTAACAGTGGTGCAGATATTGATCCAATAAGAAAACTATATTTCTTCTTCAAGAAGGAATCAAGTGCCACATGAAAATATCATACAAATTTTCCTACCATATTCAAATGGGTGTTTCTATTAAATTTAAATAATGGAAAAGCTAAACATATTTTTAACTCATTGGACTTGATAAAGGGTTGTTAAAGGTCTATAAAATATCCTTGAAAAAAGTATTACTATAGAAGTTAATGATGTTATAGATGATCTTTTTAAAAATCTCTTTCACCAACTCAGAAGATGCATATTGAATATCTTCAGAGATAGCTGCATTCTAGTGGATGCACTATCTCACTTCTGAGTATATTAACATCATTGATATGTCTGATGCTTAAACTATCTTTAAAGTCTTGTGCTTAAGTTTGTGGGGCTCTGTTTGTGAATCTTGAAGTAGTTACACTTTATCTAATCTTTTCAAACAAATTCTGAGAAGATTGTTTCTTGACTTAAATCTAAAGTCACAGTTTTTTTTATGTTTACATCCTGAATCTACTGTGTTATAAAGATTTGTCTTGCAATCTTTAAAGAAAATAAATGAAGTTGGATGATGAAAAAATATTCAACAAATCATCTTCTCTTCTTTAGCTTAAGTTCTTTGGAATGACTAATGATGAGAAACTTAGGTTTCTTGTCAGAAGGACTGTCATGCTGGCTGAATGGATTGTGATATCTGTTGATAGAAGAGTAACTTCAAGAACTTCTGAAATATGTGTACTTCAACTGACTTCCCAAATATGAAAGCAAGAAGAAAATTTCTACCAGAACCTAATATCAGATGCTCTTCAATGCTTAATCGTTTGAAGCTGATACTAGTGGAGGATACATATGAAAAGAAGCATCTATATTCTGAAATAAAAAAAATCAAGTATTGAAAAGCAAGAGATGTTGTTAAATCTATCTTGTTTCAAAATATTTGATTATATGAATTATTTTTTAAGGAGATATCTTAAGAAACTCCATTGCTTCGTGGTCGAGGAGCATTATGAAAGTTCTTTTAAAAGACACTTCTATAAGAAATCTTCAACTTCTCTTTGAGCTCTATTAGTCGTACTAAGACAGTACTCTACTGTGCTTTATGTCAATCTTTGATATTTGACGCCATCTGGTTCTGAGCTTGTCAATGATTTGAAAGTCAAAAGATTTAATCCAAGATGATGAAATTATTGCCATTGCTTAGAACAAGATTCTATTCATATCTCATTCTAGGCTTACACTCTGGAGTGACTTATGATCTGTTGTTAGATTGAGATGTAAGGCACAGAAGAGTCTATTTGTACTTACATGTATGGTCTTATAGAAATATGAGTATCATAATGTATCTGCTACAGATATCAAGGAAAGAAGCAGAGGCATCTTCCATAAGGTGTTTATAACATTGATTGGGAGAAGAGCCAACAACCCGTATTCAAGTACTGGTGGTACTGATATTGGTGAGAGTAGTGGAATCAGTGGTCAGACAACTATTGAATCAGAATCCACTCAAAGCTATGTTCAGACTCTATTGGTCAAGTCTGAATATTGAATCGAGTATGACAAAAAAACATGGTATGTTTGTTCTTATATGACTTATCTTTTGATTCAATGAGAAATTTGTTTAGATATAAATACAAAGTTTCTATTAGATCTCTAAAGAATTTTTTCTTTTGAAAAAGAGAACTTCATAAATATTTAAGAGGAAACTCTGTTGTGTTTGTCTATACTGAATGTCTTATCAAGCCAGATGATGATCATATTTATGAAAACAAATTTCTCACTATTATGTTGATATTGTTGTCGGTTAGCCGTCTAAAGAAGATAATTCAATATTTGTCTGTCACTCATGACTCTTGCTTCAAGATAAAGTACTAGTTCTGAATAGAATCTCAGAGACTTGTGGCTGACAAATGATATCTCTGTCTTAGTCTGGACTTACTAGACTCTGATGGTTGATAGCTTCTGAAAGTTATCAATTTTTAAGATTCAGAAGAAGATTCTTTTAGTATGATATAATAGTTTAAGTAAAAAGTTTTCAAAAAGATTTTATAATACTTAATATTTCATGAAGGTACTTATCTGGTGGTATTGGAATTTCTGCTGGTTAAAGAACCTTTGGGTACTGATGTTTTCTCTTTTAGTACTTACTGTTACTATTTCCTGTCTTGTGAAACATCATGGTGTCCTTTTTCTAACAATATTCTTATTTTATTAAGATTCTTGTCCAATTTATTTTCTTTCTTCTTCTTCTTCTCCTTCTTTTTTTCTTCTTGTGTTTGTGTCGATCAAACCAAACTTGAGATGAGTTCTTCAATTTATTCTCTTTTAAATCAGCTGGTTGTCATCAATGAAAAGTTTATGGATTTTAATGAGTTGCTTAAGATTGGATTCAACTTCTGGGAGACTGTATCTAAACAAAAATGGAGTGGCTACTTTGAGATACTTTGTGGTTTTACTTATCCAAATCTTGTCAAAGAGTTTTGGATTAATGCCTCCATTATTGAGCTGAACTCTAAGTATGCTATTCTGTCTAGAGTAACTGGTGTTTCTATTACAGTAACCTCTAAAGCGATTGCAAATATGACCAATTATGAGGAGATTGGAGAAATTCCAGGAACTCATGTTTGGGAACACTATCTTCTTACTTGGCACATCTTTGTAGATCTATCTAATACATCAGTGTTTCTACAGAGATGGTGGGATTAACTGGAACTTCAAGAGGTGGTGGTGGTTGATAACATTTAGAAATAAAGCTATGAGGCATACCCCAAGGGAAACCAGGAGGCATGGAGTGCTGGGGAACACTAGCATGCACTACAGAGATGGGCGTAGAAACAATCTCAAAAATGACTGTCCTTTGCACATGAGTTGAAGACGAAGGAGGAAGGGGTGGTTGATTCTGAGCAGCCACCAATGGTTCCATCATAGTAGTGAGTATTTCTAAACTGTTTTTCAGAGTTGTTACTTCCACACGAAGCTCACGGTTCTCTTGTTGCAATTGATCCATCTTCTTTCTTAGATTAGCTCGAGTATTATATTGGTTCAGCAGCTTGGCTGAATGAAGACCAAAAGAAACATAAGACGCCTAACAAAGGCAAGAAACAATGCAAGAGATGATGCTTGATGTGCAATATGCAAATGCAAAGCCTTCAAGGAACCTTAAAGATACAAAGTAAATTGCAAACATTATATTGAAATGACACATTTGAAGTACTGAAAATATCAATTTTTTTATAATGGAAAACGATTACAAATTTTGAAGTATAAATTCAAGAGTTCTAATTGAAAGAAAAGATAATAGAAAGCTAGAACTAGAAATTATAAGAAATACCATGAGAAGAAGATCCTCTTTGCAGCTTCTTATTGAGCTCGTTTATCTAGTCCTCCATCTGAGTTTTCTTAACTATGAGCTTGTCAATAACCAACATCCAAGCAACTGAGGTAGAAGGAGCGTCTGAACTCTGAATGCTAGAAGAAAATAAATCCTCTTGCACTTTTCTCTTCTTGTTAGTCATTTCTTCTTCATTCCTTTTGCTTCAACTACCTATGAAGTTCTGCATTATCCATGTCAACAATCTGGTACTTGTTCCTCCAAGCATCCCTCTCTTGTCGCATCTCATTCAAAGCAATCTGAAGTTTCTCCGCATAATTCATGAAAATAAGAACGGGTGTTCTAGCAGCTAAAGGTAAAGACTCTTAACGACAATAAGGCATCTTTAATGTGATAGCTCTAGCTTGTACACATTGGAGATAAGGCTCCAAAGAAACATAATTTGTATTTCCCAAAGCTTCCCTTCCTTTTTATAGATGTGACGCCAAGCCTGCATAATCTTCTCCTTGAATGCTTTGTTGTCTTCACCCTCTTTGAAGAAGAAACCCTCCAAATGGATATTGCTTGGTTTGTCTTTCATAGGATACCCTAGCTGACGACGGGCCAAAACTAGGCTGTAGCTAATGCCTCCCTTTTTACCAAGAAGAGGTACATTAGGAAATTGCCACAACTATCAATGATCCTCCCTTTATCTTAATCACGATTGTACCAAACAATGTCTGAATGAGTAAGAAACATGATTTTTTGTGACCATAATAGACCATCCTTGAGGTTCTAAAAAGCAATAGACCAAGGCAAGTGAGAAATAAACCACTTGTACAACAACGGTAAACAACAAGTAATTATCCCTCCACCATAAGAATTCCTAAGATAAATAGAGTGATATGCATCAGCGAGTAGGGTGGGAACTGAGTTTCCAATCAAGAATATTTTAATAGCATTAATGTCGACAAAGTTGTCAACATTAGGAAAGAGGAACGATCCATAAAGAAGAAAGGCGAAGATAGCTTCGAATGCGTCCACACTCATCATGCTAGCAAAGTAACAGGCTATATCCATCATAAACTTAGCAAGTAACCCAAGAATACATCCCTTGGTAGCCATGTGAGCTTTAATCTCAGATACATTCAAATAAGTAGCTTTAGCAATATCTTGATATTTAGGAGTCTCTTTCAAACCAGAAAGTGGGATTCGACCAGAAATAAGCAATCTAAGTAGACTAGAATTCTCCTCAAGTGTGAGCATAAATTGGTAATCGGGGAATGTAAAATAGTGGTACACCGGATCATAGAACTGAATCAAAGTATATAGAACCCCATTTACCATATCGATGTTCAAAAAAGACAGAAGACTTCCATATCTATCTTTGAAAGCCTCAGTAGACCTTCTAACTTAGGACTCTTGAAAATGTACTTTTGAGTTTTCCTTCTTCCAAAATCCATGGTGAAAATGTACTTTTGAGTTTTCCTTCTTCAAAATACATGGGAGAATGAGAAATTAGAGCTCTCGTAGTTCGACTACGAGAAAGGATGAGGGGAAACGGAAGATGGAGGGGATTGTGCTCGCCAAGATTATTACAATCTTGTGCCTACGTATCTTGTATTCAAGAATGAATAAAGAATCAGAGCATTCGTAGTTCGTGGTAACAACCACGGAAGAAACGAGATTGAATTGGTTTGAAGGTGGGTACGGATGACGATTACTCGAAGCTTAAGAAAGACTTCTCGGACCCAAGTAATCGGGAGAGCGAACCAAAGACTTGGAACTCTCTCTTTTCATCTCGAAGAATAAGGTTGTGTTTGAAAGGGTGAAGTTGAATTGATGACGACTACTTGAAGCTTAAGAAATACTTCTCGGACCCAAGTAATCGGGAGAGCGAACCAAAGACTTGGAACTCTCTCTTTTTCATCTCAAAAGAAGATTGTTTGAATAGGTGAGGTTGATCGGATGACGACCACTTGAAGCTTAAGAAAGGCTTCACGGACCCAAGTAGTCGAGAGAGCAAACCAAAGACTTGGAACCCTCTCTTTTTCATCATGAAAAAAAAGTTGTTTGAGTTTGAAGTGGAGTTTGGAAGGATGAATAGTTGGAGATGGTTGAGCGTTGTCGAGTTGCTAATGTTATTTAAAGGCATCAATTGCTCACACACGAATAAGATAACTCGCATCTAAACAACTGAAAGCAAGATCAAAGACTTGAACCTACTCTTTACACCTTAAAAATAATTGAATAGTTGTTAATTGATTGATAGTTTGTTTCAAAAATCCGCTTGACATTGGATCAAGGGTTTGACTTATTATCGCGTGCAAAATGTGTAACTGAAATGGTTTGAAAAACATGGAACCAACTTCACTTACGCATCAAGGGTAGAGTTGTGTGCAATAGGTTGATGGCGAATGCCTATGAGCACTCGACTTACAGGGTGTGAAAATGGCTCGATGATGAATTGAGAATTAATGTGAAAATAGTTTGATCCGCTCTAGTCCCTATGGGTGCTCCTAGGAGATAAACCGATAATCAAAGAAATATAAAACATATATCGAATGGGAGAGGGGTACATGTAAGTTACATGAGATTGCATGAATTAAAGGGGTCTCATTGTCAGGTAGCCCAAGAGAAAACCGTGTGTGTGCATTGTGTCCTAAACTACGCCTTGAGCAAAGTCGGGCACGACTCAAAATTAGGATTCCTGCAAATAACCAATGATACAACAGTCCACCAATTTGGCTTTTAGGATTTCGATAGTTTATTAATGTTTTCAATTATATGTGAATGAGAATGAATAATATGACAATATGAATACGGCAAGATAATATAACAATAATATCCACAATAATATTTAACGGAAATTAAAGTTAATGGTTAGTTTGATTAGGAATTAAATCGGGGCAAATGTAACGCTAAAACATCGTAGCTCGACTTATAATGGAAATCGAGCTATAGGAGGTCGCGTGAGTTGATTTCCGTGCTAAAAACAAGAAGGAGAAATGATATTGAGAATCATTCAACAATTTAATCGTGTCGCACGAACGGGATCTCGTCTTTAATCATAAACAAAATGTCGATTAATTGAAGGTAGCCTATCACGATCCCAAAGTAGAGAAAATGACCCAAATGGTTATTCTCCATAGATTTGAAATTGAGAAGGTTATCGACTTCGATACACGACGCTTACGAATCAGAAGACATCATCGATCGGAAAAATGAATAAAAATGGAAATGAAATAGAAAATGAAATAGTCTCGAATAAATCATCATCTATCAATAATTTGACTGATAATAATTATTAAAATTTGTCATGTACCAAAAAGTGATAAAAATGAATAAAATGAGTAAAAATCGATAAAAATCAAAAATGAAAAGTTTGAAAGAAGTTGGTCTCAGATCCAACGTTATTTATCAATAATTTGACCAATAACGGTTTATGGAGGTCTCGTCATCGACCAAAAACAAATGACAATGGGATAAAAAGCCCAAATGAAACATAAAAATCTAACTTCTAAAATATGAGTTAAAATTCTAAAAACTCTAAAAGAAAAATAAAGTTATGAATATATATATATATATATATATATATATATATATATATATATATATATATATATATATATATATATATATATATATATATATATATATATATATATATATATATATATATATATATATATATATATATATATATAATCTAAAAAAACTATTAGAATATAAAATAATAAACTATATTATTTACAAAATCATAAAATACATATATATTAATAAGCTATTTACAAAATTAATTAAAAAAAATAAAATAAAACAATGGGGTGTGCGACTTGAAACATGAAAAGGGTGTGAGAAAAGAAAATCTATGGGCTTTAACCAAAGCCCATTAAGATAAAAAAATCACGGTGCAAACCAAAACAACCGAAAAAAAGTAACAAAAAGTGCAGGCTTAAATCAAACCCATATTTCAGTGAAAAAACAGAACAAGAAGCTGCAACAAGTCACCGTCTCATTATCATTTTTAAAAACGAAATTGGGAAAACAACACAAACAACGAGTCAAAGGTGAAAGAATGCAAACGATATCGTTTCAACCTTCATGAATCTCAGACCTCTTGCTCAATTTTAATCTCAATCTTGTCCTTCTTCACAGATAACTCGTAAGTTAAAGGATTTGGTGGGTGAGAAAAGGATTTCGCCACCTTTGGATTATTGTTGACAGATGCGGTTTTACGGTAGTTTTTTGGTGGAAAAATGAAGGTTTTGAAATGGGTTTCGATTTATGAGTTGGGTTTCTGTTGAAGTGGGTTTGAGTTTGTAATGTGTTGAGGATTTGAGGAAGATCTGAAGGTTAATTGAGGTTGAGGTGAGGTTCAGCTTTGTTGAGGATGAGGTTGATTGGAGGTTTGAAAGGGGAGAAAGACGGGAGTGAGGGTTCAGAGATGGAGATATATGGAGGTTTTAAGGGAGAAACAAAAGCCTTTTCTTTAGAGGAAGATTGAAGGTTGTTTCATTTTTAGGGGAGCTTAAAAGGTATTAAAGAGAACATTTATGTTTTTGAAAGTGACGGCGGCTAGGGTTTTTGGTTCTATTATTGTGGTCATCCTTTATACTGAAATAGGAGGGTGGATTAGAGGGAATTCGAAAAAGATGGGATGTGGTCGATGCGTTGCCGTTTTGCGATATGTTGGTGTCTGCTGTATTTTTGTATGATGGTACGGTGTGGGCCATTGTTTGTAACACATCATAAAAGGTCGTACAGAGGTGCCTTGGCCACTAAAAATTTATGTTCTCCTTTTTGCTTGTTTTTTCGTTTCCGCAGGTTATGTGTTTCAAAGTTATTTTTGTGGCTTATGTGAATGTACTGTCATTTAAATTTCTGTAGGTTGCAATTTGGCTTGAACCTTGCATTGGTGCGCTGCAGGAAACTTCCACCTGGCTTGAACAGCAAAGTTACCGGCATCATCTTTCATCACAGGAACTACACTTTCTCGGGATCTCAGGGACCCCCAAGGCATCAGCAACAGCTTCTTTACGATTCACGTGTGTTTGCTTCCTACCCTTTCACTTTAAAGCTCAGTTTCTGTAACTTTAAGAGCATTGGCTTGAGTACGTAACCGTAATTGACTTCTTGTCTATTTCATGTAGGTGGTGATGACTAACAAAATTCAACGGCGATAACCTACACCTTCATCAATTTAGACAGCAAATTGGTGCTGCTGCGGGAAAGCAGTATTGTTGTGTTTGTTTATCAGGACATGGATATAACCACAGGTGGAGATATGCATAAGAGAGGTCTAAAGTCAGTCTCTGGGAAGCTGCATCTGACACACTTAGATTTACCAACATCTGAAATTGTAGTGAATTGGTCTTGTGCAAGAATGAGTTATGAGTCAGAACAGGAATTATAGTGAATTGGTCTTGTGCAAGCAATTGTCCTAGCTTATTTACCTGCACATCCTTACTACTGGTAACAAATGGGATCTTAACTCATCAACTCTTAATTGTACAGGGTATGGCCTTCTTCTTGACAGGGCAATGTTATGGACTAATGTTCTGTGATGATATTCTGACAACTCAGGTGATCAATCCGTTAAGCATTGACGGTGAAACAACTGGCAAATTAAGAGTACATGCAAGAGTGGATCAGGAACACCCAGACGGGCGAAAAGAGAGGAAGGCCGCCTTATTAGAATTGATATTTTTAGAGACGCCATTCAATCTTCACATTTGTAAAAATGAATTCAAATTGACACAGCATATGGTTGTAGGTTATAACAGAACACTTGTATTGTCTTGTCTATCATAAAAAATATATATATATTCTTTGAATCAACTTCACTTTGTGTATTAGCATGTATATGCTTTGAATCCCACGGCCAAACAAACCATACCATAGCATCTTCAATTATTATTTTCTCTGGCCTAAACCTCTATAGAAGACGGTCTTAATGAATTAATGGGATTAAGTAACATCAGGGCGATCCCACAGTATACAAATTCTTAATTCAAAAACAAAATTCATGAGCCTAACAATGTATCAATTCTAAATTGTCCATGATCAGAACTTTGGTGTAATTAAGAAGAAATGAAATTATTTGATGGTCCAATCATGACCATTAATAACTCATGAGTTTGATCGTGACTTCCATTATCCACGGTCTTTTCCTTATACTCAAGATTTGAAAATGGATGACCATACAACTTAATACCAATCTTGGACCGATTTAAAACCGCAGCTTGCGAATAAAACTTTTGAAACTAATCCGAACGACTGTTGGAAGCAAATCTTTTAATTATGGTTGGAATACTTTTGAAACTAATCCGAACGACTGTTGGAAGCAAATCTTTTAATTATGGTTGGAATCCTTTTGGAACTGTTGCACCCTAATTTTTGACCGTAAGATGCCACCTCTTTTTGCGCTTTTTATATTATTATTTGACTTTATTTTAAAATACTTTATATCCATGTGACTAACCAATTCGTGTAGACGCAGTAATACCGAAAGGAGATGGCGTTCCTCACCGTCGACCATTGCACATAGCTTACCATTTTAACCGGTTTGTTTGTTTGTTTGGAGAAGTGTTTCACTGCTGGAAGTTCCGGGAATCACAAAGTGATGCATATAAAGGCCTACTATCAAGGGATTGGGCTTTATGCCATTCTTGTTGTCCATAGTTGTCTACTATGACCAAATTCAAGCCATGAGAAGAATTTTAGTCGCTACTCGAGTCATAAGGATCCGCACGCATTCGATATCAAACTCAAGCTAAATAGAAAAGATTCACGTAGCCCTCATCTAAATCCTAATCCAAAAGACTTTGGTTTGGTATAACATAAATCACTAGAGGTGTTTGCAACCCATTGCAAAAGGATATTATTGGTGGCTAAGTCTATCCCGTCTTGATGAGATTGAACTTTTTGTGGCCCACATGTTATGGTTTCTTGCGTTAAGGCTAATGACTAAAAGAAAGGGAGAAGCTTTTAAACGAAACTGATTGATGAAACTACAAGAATCTAAGTATGAGAGTAAACAAAGCTCAAGTTCGCGCTGTGCTGGAACTTTAAATGTGATCAGACTTAAATTATAAGTTCAAGGCAATTGTTTGTTACATAGGTATTTGCAAGTAATTGGGCCAGGTTACACACATGTATGCGGATACTACAAAAAAACTTTACTAAGCTACATGGAAAGCAGCGTCCGAGTAAGCCACTTCAGACTACATATTCTTGGAGCAACAGAACTCCTAGTTGTTATTACATGTACAGTCTCAAGGGCAAAACACATTGTCACGTGCGGTTACGGCTCCAGGGCCAGCGTCCTGTCCGAATGCAGAATCAGTTTCCTCAATAAGCTCCATTGACTCGCCAAAGCCAGTCCTCCCTGTTGCTAAACGGTCCACAGTCAACCGAACTCCCACCTCTACTGCATCATTCTGCAAATAACCACAAACATTAATTAACGGCTAATAACAACATATTAGACAGAAAAAGCAGTAACTATCAGTGGAACCTCACGAGAACACCAATTTATCCTGAAGTAAAGGAAAGACGAGTTTCAACATGGGACCAGTCCAACTTGCGGCTAGAGCAGACGAAGAGGGATTTACGAGTAAACTCTCCTGAAGTTACGCCTCCAACACCGTGCCATAGGCCAATTAACTCTCGAAACAACGTCATTAAAAGGCAGTGCATAGAGGATTCCTTTCTGTTAGCTTGAACAAACGCGATACGGCAACATCACTGTCCATATCCAACCGCTGCAAATGATTATTACAACAGGATCAATACTGTCGCCAACAGCCATTCATCATTAGATTTATTCCAGCAGGAAGTGGCAGCATGCTTACCAACAAATAAAGATGTCTCAAAATTGTTTTACCGGCAACAAGCGATCATCAAGCGTATGCCGTCAACCTGCCAGAGTCATAATCAACCTTATGTTAGCAGATGCAGGACTTATTAAATGTTACAGAAAACGGAAACAATAGTGACTCATGTAACTGTGTGCTCTCATCCAATATTACCATTAAGCGTTTCTCTGAAGCTGGGATACGCCAAGAGCACCTATAAAACATAGAGCAGGAATCTCTTAAAACAGCAGAACTTACCTCAAAGCAAATTCGAGACTAGATTTGCAATGTATTAAGAGCTTGACCTGAGAGCAACCAGCAATCGCATAAATCGAACATGTGTAGTATATATCCAGAAACTAACGCAGAAGTAGAACCATGTTAAAAGGTTATAAGCAGGAAAAGAAAAGCACATTACGGTATTGGATCTTCAAAACCACGTACCAGCAAGTTTCGACGGTGCTACAACTCGCGTTGGTCGATAGATGGCAACCCTATTCAGCATATACTCATCCACCAGAGATAAGAGCCGCATCTTTGAATTTGACAAGAGCCAACAATGATTGTTGTCCCTACAATTAAACCAACAAAGCAAAAGGGCAGAACGGTCAACGGGACCAAGTATCAACAATTTCAAATCAAGTTTACAGGAAGACTTGCTCAGCTTATGGATACATGTCTTCACTCAGCTGATGGCACACCAAGCCTCTTGAAGAACGCAGCACGTGTATTTGAACAATATGGGAATGTCATGTGGCGTCATACTAAAACCGGAATTCCTAATGAATCCATAGAAGAATCTGGAACAGTGGTGAGTGTCAGAAACTATTGGGAGTTCAAAGCAAGTGGTCCCATCAAGCCCTTGGTAGCTTTAACCGGTGTACCTGAAATTAAGGCAACACAAGGATGATCTTCTACATAAAGAAACAAGTGATGGAAACCTGTTAAAACCATTCTAAATTCAGGACAACCATACAATACCATAACATCCGAATGAGAGTGGAGTTTGAAGCGAGATTGCGTAAGAATTTTACCTTCAGATAATACCCCCACTGCTGCAAAGTAACACGACAGAACGAGAAGCCCTTGGATTTACGGTTCCACTACATCCACAACGAGGAGATAACGGACTTCAAAGCGTCAAGAAGAAAATTGCCCAAATCCATTACCATAGCCACGACCAACATAGGGCAACGTCCATTTTCCTCCTTGCAAGCTTGCCTCGGACTCCCACCATCACGAACCCTGTTCAAGTCTGGGTATTATCAAACATCGTAGTACACCAGTTCTCTCACCGTATCCACTTCTGGGCTTCTATCCACCGTCTGGCCCAAATCTTTTTTGCTAAATCCACACCTATCCACACCTGCCAAACGATCACAAGTCCTGAGTTAGTAACCCATTGAGGAATATACCGGTAAAGAAAAGGAATATCCAACTTAAATCCAAAAACTTTGAACCTAGACAATTGATACGCGAAATCAGAAATTGGGATTTCAATTCATTTGCAATCAGACGAAATTGGAAATCTCCACGACATAATCAACAAGCATTACCTTTGCCTTCCAAAAACGGCCCAACATGCTCTGCCGGATATGGAAACTCTGTTACTCCTCTTCAATTCACTTCGCACCCTGCAATCCTATATAAGAAGACTATATCAGAAATCTCAAAGGAAAAAAAAAGAGGATTGATAGCGACCAAAAAGCTCCCAGCCACCCTCAAAATTCATAAACAATCCTCACAAACAATCCTCACAAAAAACCCTAACAGAAAATCCACAGAGTTCACAGTCGAATCCCACCCAAATTCATTCAAAGAAAAAAACCAAGATAAGATAACTCATCTTTTCCGCCATCGTCGCCATCCGCAAGTTGCCCCACACCGGAACGCCGCCACCATCTACTATTAGCGAATCGGTGAAATCCCTTACTCTCGTGCTTGATTTATCTTGCTGTTTTTTTTCTTATGTTTTGCTTTGCTATCTGTTTGAATCACTGCGAGGATTACGGTTCGACCACAAAACAAACTTAGGGAGAGAACCTTGTTAGCTCCATAGACGAATGATGTGCATTTGACGAGAGGAAATGGAAGCGAATCGGGGAGAGGTAACGATGATCGAAGAAAAGAAGGAATAACGGAATAGAACGAGAGAATTGAGGAGCGGAGGGGGCGCGATCGGAGAGGGGTGGGGTTTAATTTGGGGATTAGGTTTCGTTGTTTACTGTTCTTATTTCTTTCCTCTGTATTTGTAATTAACATTGCCAAATCACACACACACCACCACTAACCGTCCGTGCACCACCCTAATTAACCACCTCACCAATATCTTTTAATTAATCATCATCAACTTTTTAATTGACCCTTCTTAATCCAAATGATTTAGTAACTTTTTTAATAAAAATTTTTCTAATCAATAACTTTTAAATACTTAAGTTTCTATCATTAAAAGATTATCCATATTCATTACTCTTTTATTTACTACCAAAGATTTTTTTTTTCATAATTGAATTAACTTTTATCTATTTACACATATTTAACTAATGATTTAGCAATAAAAAAAAACCATTTCATAATATAAAAAGAGTTTGTATTCATTTAGTTATTATAAGAGCTATTTTAACAAGAAATATTCTACCTGGTTAAAATTACTTTAAAAATCAGTTATATTTTTTTAAGAAAATCTTTTTTCAAATGAATGTTTATTAGATCTAATTAATCCCAAATTTTATTAAAATCAATTCGTCTAATGCCATAAATTCAATCCAATTCTTCCTAAAGTCAAATTCATCCAAATCAAACATTTTCTTCTAAATCAAACCAAAATATTCAATCCGCTTAAAATCAAATCAACATCGTAATACAATCAATCGTGCACTCACGACACATGCACTTACACTCAGCGCTTTCATGCGTATACATCATTTATCTTCATCTGCTTTATCTTATTCACAATGCACACACTCACCTAGCGCTTTCATGCGTTCGTGTATGGTTATATTTCCGTATTTACTTTCTGCAAATTTATCTCTACTGCAAGTCATTATATCTTGTTGCCTCGCATCGCATCCGTCCAAAGGAAAAACCTACACATAATTCAACGTTGTGTGTAGTTGCACATCATATGCATCATACTCCCTTAGATCCTTGATTCTTCAAGTCGATCATTTAAGTTTAGGACCTACCCCATAGGAAGGACCTTAATCTTTACAACTTAGACAAACACAAAACAAAACAATACAACTTTTACAAACACATTTAGAGAATAGATGTTAATCATCTTAAGCGAGATATAATCTCCACCCCACAAACAATACAATCAAACATGTAGGGACTTTGCCTTAAGAACGACAAAGGCACACTTGGCGACCATCCGAGTATGTAAGACCTTTTCTTAAGATAACACAAAGACCATTTCCTACAACCCCCTTCTTACATTTGTGGTGGTTATCTCTCCCTTAAAATGAAGACTCATCTCTTCTCCTAAACCCAATCAAAACGACTACCCTAAACCCGTAGGAACTTTGACCACAGTCAAAGAGCTCCTCTAACCCTTTAGGGTGAACTACAAAATACTCTGATTCCACTCCCGTAAGGATATGTAGGCACAAGGTGCGATACCTTATCGAGTATACTTAGAAATAAACCCCTAGGGTCTTTTCATCCCTTAAGCAGATAACACATAGCAATAAACAATATAAAAACAAGAGGTTCCTGTAGAGTACTACAGAAACTTAGGATGCTAGCACCTTCCCTAAGTTTAACCGACCCCCGAACCTATAAACTCTCTTAACCTTGCATTTGCATCGCATTGTGGGAATTTCGATCTTTATCCCTTCCTTTGGACAAATCAAAGTTCGGTTGCAAAAATGAATTAAAGATTCAAACTAATTAATAGTTTGGTATCCAAATTTCACCGCGACAGAAATGGCGACTTCACTGGGGAAATCTCAGTGGGTCTCCCTATCTTGTTTTATTTCTTTATTGTTTTTATATTTGCTTATATTTGCTTATTTGTTTACTTGCTTATTTGTTTGTATTCTTGGGTTGATACTCCTGAGTGGTGAGACAAAGTCCTACACCCGGACTTGAGAGAACTTAAGATAGGATAGTGATATGTTCAAAGAGGCTTATAGGGGGTAGAATCCCGACCAAGCTGACTTGAAAATCACGCTCAATTGAGGCCCTCTCGAAAATTGTATTGTTGAACGAGTCTTTAATCGTGAAAACATGCACTATATTCGATGTTGGAGCCTATGATATTGAGGACCGTAGTTACCTTAACCCCACTTTGGCCTTTATTAGGATGTAGTGCGGGACTATGAGGGGGTACCCCCGAAATAGTGCTACGCGATGCTACACTCAAAAGAAGTTCTCTTGAGAATATTATTAACCCCCGAGTACTTGGGAAGTTGATAATATCCGAAAGATGGGCTAATGACTTTGGGAACCTTATTAGAACCTTGTTCTACAGGTACAAAACAACATTTAGTCCTTAAACCTTTTGGGAAGGGTACACCTTTACTCCATGCTCGTTGCAAACCTAGGGTGCCCCTTTGTTTGTTTATCTTTATTGCCCTTATGTGAATACTTGTGTTTGCTGCATTCATATAGCATCATTCTACATTGGACTTCATGGGATTTACTTTCGTTTATGAACATTGTAGGTCACTATGACTTCAGATAAGAGACATACTGTGAAATATACTTTTAAGAGTCCCAAATTGGACGACCTAAAGAAGTTGTGGGGTTTCATCAAAGATCAAGAAGGATTCAAGACCAAGTATGGGAAGCTGATATCCTTGTTGGGTTGCTCAGTGAATGAAGGACTTCTTGCCACTCTACTACAGTTTTATGACCCTCTCTACCATTGTTTCACCTTTCCAGACTTCCAGTTGCTACCTACATTGGAAGAATATTCCTTTTTGGTTGGTCTACCTGTCCTTGAGGAATCTCCTTTTCCCTTCTTGGAAAAAGACCCTGATAAGAAAGACATTGCTAAAGCTCTCCGTTTGAAGGTGTCTGACGTCAAAGCTAACCTAGTTACTAAGGATGGAACTCTTGGTTTAAAGACAGGTTTCTTAATCGAGAAAGCTTCCTTCTATGCTGGTTATTCTAATAAGGCTCCGTTTGAGGCAATTTTTGCTTTGCTTGTTTATGGGCTGTTCTTATTCCCAAGTTTCGAAGGGTTCATCGATCTCAAGGCATTCAAGATCTTTATGAAGAATAACCCAGTGCCAACTCTGTTGGGAAATGCATATCACTCTGTACATCTCCGAAACCTTCGTGGTGGAGGGATGATTACTTGCTGTGTACCTTTACTTTACAAGTGGTTTATTTCGCACTTGCCGAAGTCTAGCTCTTTCACAAACATTGGCAAAGAGCATTGGTCTCCCAGGGTTATGGCTTTGACCCATTCTGACATTGATTGGTACAGCCGAGTGTATGATGGAGTATTAATCATTGATAGCTGCGGTGACTTTGCTAATGTACCATTGCTCAGCTTTGATGGAGGAATCAGCTACAATCCTATCTTAGCCCGTCGACAGTTGGGATACCCGTTGAAGGAACCTCCCAAGAGTATTCAAGTAGAGGGTATGTTCTTCAAAGATGATATAGAGCTTCTGGGAAGAGTTCTGGACGCGTGGCGTAGGGTATACAAGAAAGGGAAGAGAAGTCTAGGGAAGCCTAACTGTGTGTCTTTAGAACCATACCTCCAGTGGGTCAGACAAAGGGCAACCAATCTAAAGATGCCCTATTCCCGTCAAGATCCCATAGCTCCCAGGAGAGAGCCCACTTATGTCTTTATGTCTAAAGCCGAGGAGTTAGAGGTGTCTTTAAGAAAGTCTCAACATGAGCTGAAGGCTTGGAAGAACAAGTACCAGGTAGCAGTGGCAGAAAACGATGAGTGTCAGAAGGAGAAGGCTGAACTTCAAGAGCAGAAGGCTGAACTTCAAGAGCAGAAGGCTGAACTTCAAGAGCAGAAGGTTGAACTTCAAGAGCAGAAGGATGAACTTCAGAAGGAGAAGGATGAACTTCAGAAGCAGCTACAATTGAAGGATGAAGAGCTACTCCCCTGCAAGAAGAGGAAAGTCATGGAGGATTTATTTTTCTCCGACCCACAATGCACTATTTGGAAAATAATTGTGGACAACCTTATCCGTGAGAAGGCGCAACTAGAAGAGCAGCTCAAGCAGCAGCATTCAAAGCTTCTTTAGTGTCTTTACTAGCTTTTATTTAGCTTTTATTTGGGACTCTTTAAAAGAATATTTATGTAGTCCGTTTCAAATTTAATAAAACGTTTTCTTTTACCGCAATGCCTATAAATAGAGGAATCCCATGAAGTCCTAATCATCTTGCATTGCATTCTTTTTCCATTGTTCACTTCAAGAAACTCAAATTCGTTCTGTAGGTGTTGTAATCATGGATTTCAGAAGAGAAACCCTGAAGTACACTTTTCAGAGTCCCAACCTCGAAAGCTTGAGAGAACTAGCCGAACTCATCGAGGATCGCTTTGCCTTCGCAGCAGAATATGGAGGAGTCTTCCGCTTCCTTGAGCTAAGGATGAAAGAAGGATTGTTGGAAACATTGGTTCAATTCTATGACCCGATGTATCACTGCTTCACTTTTCCGGACTACCAGTTGATGCCGACTTTAGAAGAGTACTCAGAACTCTTGAGGATGCCCGTGACTGTTCGACCCTTGTTCACCGGAAGGGAAGACACGCCTAGCCACCAAGAAATTGCAAATGCCACTCATCTTAACCTTGAAGATGTCCAGACACACCTGATCACCAAGGAAGGAGTCCTTGGGTTCCCCGCCGACTTTTTGATTGAAAAGGTCCGTTACCATGCTGAAAGAAAGGAGGCTCTCATCTTGGAAGCCAATTTTGCTTTGTTGGTCTATGGGACTTTCTGGTTCCCTAAAATTGATGGTTTTGTTGATATGGATGCAATCAAGTTGTTCATACTCAAGAATCCAGTACCCACTCTGCTTGCTGATACGTACTTCTCGATTCACTCGAAGAATGCCGAAGGAGGAGGACACATTGTATGCTGTACTGCCTTGCTGTACTCATGGTTCATCGCTCGTTTGACTTTGTATCCGTCCCTTTGGGACAAAGTAGCAACACCTCGATGGTCCGAGATACTTATGGCTTTCACCCACTCGGACATGGTCTGGTATGATCCCGCCTATGGAGGCGTGCCTATGATTCCTAGCATCGGAGGTTTCCCCAACGTACCGCTCATTGGCAGAGAGGGATGTATAAGTTATAATCCCGCCTTGGCCCGTAGACAGTTTGGACACCCTATGATCCAAATACCTGACCCAGTTTCGTTGGAAGAGATCTACTTCAAAGGAGAAGAGGACCTAGACCTCAAGACTGTTATCATTTATGCATGGAAATACATTGACAGGGAAGGAACAACTGCTTCAGGATACCCCGATTGTACTGTCTCTGAAGAGTATCTACATTGGGTGCGAGAAAGGGCCCTCGATCTCAAGATGCCTTTTCCTTTCCATGAACCTATGGTATTATCTCCTCATGACCCTGAGTGGTTCGAAGAAGAGGAAATAGAACAAGTAAGGATTGCTTTGGATGAAGCCCGGAAGTTGAGGACTGACTGGAAGAATAAGTTCTTCACCCTCAAAGTCGAGAAGGAAAGACTTCAGAAGACTCCAGAATTAGAAGTTGCCAGAAAGAGAAAGGCACAAGGAGATTTATTTTCTCCTCATGCCTCTTCAAGTACTGTCGCCAATGATGATCTCCCCTCAACTACCATGGCTTGGAAGGAGTGTGTGGAACGACTCATCATCGAGAAAGCAGCGCTGCAGGAGCGCATTGATCAGCTAACAGAGGAGCTCCGTACAAAGAGGACCGTGGAGTAGAGTTCTAAGCGTTCTTTTGCTTTCGTTGTAATAAACTCTTGAAAGAGTACTTTGTTTTCATTGTTTCTCAAAAATAAAAAGTTTTTCAATTATCCTAAATTATAACACTGAAAAAACACTCTGAGTTTCTTGAAGTATCCTCCTGCATCTGCATTATGCATTAGCATTCTACATTTAGCATGGCATTTTACGTTTTTGTGCATGTGTCCTTCCTTTGTCGTGGCTCATTTCGGTTTTCATCTTTTGCTGTCAGTCGCCATCTCTACCATCTGACCAAGCCGGAAGTATCATTAAAGGATAGTGAGAAAAACAAAGACATGGATCGCATGACTAGCTTCAGAGTAAGGTCTAACCCGACGCTTCGCCGTCCCTCCGACAACTTTGTTCCTATGCAACTTCAGCCTGTGCAAGAAAAGGAAATGGATGATCCAGAGCTTACAGCATTCAAGAATGAATTTCGTGACTTCGAGGAACGATGGAAAATGATGAAGAGGAACCGTGCGCCTGATTTTCATGCTCATGACCCGCACCTAGTTCCAAACTCGGTTATCCCCCCAGGATTCCAGATGCCCGCCTTTGAGGTGTACAAGGGTACAATTTGTCCAAGGTATCATTTGATGATGTTTTGTCAGAAGATGACCGCCTATCTTGGAAATGACCAACTATTGATTCACTGCTTCCAAGAAAGTTTGGGTAGAGCACCATCCGCATGGTATATGAGTCTGCAAAGGAATCACATTCAGTCTTGGGAAGACTTAACTTTTGCTTTCGTGAAGCATTACCATCATAACTTGGGTATAGCCCCAAACAGCAGAGATGACTGTGGACCTTCCAGAGAATTCATAGCTCCGGTACCCCATCCTCAGCACCAATATGCGATGCCCACTCAGCATGAACGACAACCACCTCCTAGGCAGAGGTTGGCCTCTCCAGATCAACCACAGCATCGACAATTTCGGAAAAGGTATCAAAGGACGACTCCAGATACACCAAGAGAAGTAATTCACCAGTTTGACCCCATCCCGGTGAAGTACGCTGATTTGTTTCCAGCTCTAATTCAAAGAGGGCATATCCAGACTAAAGCCCCACCCAAGGTACCTAAGAGGTTTCCATACTGGTACAATGCCAACAAATTTTGCCTGTATCATCAAGGTGCTCCCGGGCACGACATCGAGAGTTGTTACGGCATGAAAGCAGACGTCCAAAATCTGGTCAAAGATAGAGTCTTGTTCTTTGAGGGTTCCGTCCCTTACGTACGAGATAACCCCCTATCTCAACAAGGTTCATCCTCCCCAGGCATGATTCAAGGTCGCCAACGCCGTGTCTGAAAGCTGCGCACCAGACATTTTTGCCTGTCTCTCCGTCTACATGAAAGCAATAAAGATCCTGGAAAGGACTCTCAAAAGAACTTTACATTTTCTTTCGTTTGTTTGTGTGTTTATTTCTTTGATTGAAAGCATACTTTGCATGTAAGAACTCTCTGTTTCGAATAAGTAATGTAATAACTGTTTGTCTTGAAGAAATCCATTCGTTTTCACTCAAATAGTTTTTCAAAATTATTTATAATGCCGACTTGTACCCGATCTCTCTCTCTGACAGAGAATTGGAAGGAGGATGACGAAGTAAAACACATGATCTCTTGTTGTATGCCTCGAATAAAAACCCTACTGATGATGTAAGGCATTATTATAAACCTCCTGAAAGCCAACATAGTCAACCCTTTCTTTTAAACCTTGATTGAGGATCTTTTCTCTTTCTCCCAAACAGAAACATCATTTTCTTAACCTGGGGCAGGGTAATATCAAAATGATGAACATCTTTCAAAAATTGGGTGGGCACAAATATACTCTAACCTTTTTCTACCTCCATTCTACAAGTCATAAATTAAACCCATATACCAACTTCAAAGTCCTAATTGAGGTAAGGTTTAATTCGAAAGCATACTCGATGAGATATTGTTTCCTGACTCCTTGAGCTATGCTCAAATTTAAATCGGCTTTATAAATAATGATTCAATTTGTATCCTAACTAGTGGTTTCGATCACAGGTTATTGCGATACTCCTTTTCAAAACTTCAAGACAAACGCGTGTTGCATTAACCATTTCAGAATGGATATTTCAAATGTGCTAAATACGTTTGACATCTCAGAAAGACGACATACAGACATTGATGATGATATCTGAAGACTTTGCTGACTTGGAGCAAGTCATTCTTCCCAAGAAAATTTCATCAGTGCAAGTCGTGGGTTCAACTAGAAAAATTCAAGGACTCACTTATCGCCAATCAGGGGCAGTCACGTCGAGATTCGGTGAATCTCTAGAGAGTTTGAAAACAGTGGGGCATTCGGGCATCATGTTTTCTGTAAAATCCTCTCTAGATGTTGCTTTTAAACTATGTGACTTGGGGCATTCGAAGATTGGAGCAAAAGATGTATATCTCATCCTCAGGAAGCTCAACCCCAACATATTTAACAACTACGACGACCCAGGATATTTATTTTATCCCCTATGAAACTTCGGTTTGGGTACCTCCGTCTACAATTTCATACAACATACCAGACTTATCAAGATGATACATCCCCAAATGGATTGACCACTCTTTCTCAAAAGAAATTGTGAAGTTTTGAAGCAGGAAAGGGATCCTATATTTAGTTCTCCATCTACCCCAGTGGTACTTCTATCTTTGAAGATTGGTCGGATGTTTGTTCCGAGATGTTTATCCCATCTCGTTTTCGGTCTTTGCTTTCGTCTGTTTTGTCAGCATAAGCATACACATATCATATAAATAGGTAATATAACATTCGCATTTGTGCATCCTTTGTATGTTTTACTCTATCTATTCGATCGCGTTTACCCTTGGGTATTTGGGCGTGTCTTACTCCTTCCAAATAGAGTTGTCAGCCCTAAGCAAGAAAAAAAAACTCAATATTTCTATTTCCCCACGAAGTTCGATCCTCGTGGAAGACAGTTGTTTCAGTACATTCCCATTGGAGTTTATGCCTCTATGGTTGAGTCTTGCTTGACAGTTTCTCTTCGGTTATTTCCCGAATTGAACCTCGGTCTTTGACAATCACACTATGAATATTTCCAGCTGTTGAGCATGGATCAAAAGTGCATTTATTTTGCGCTTTGACATTATGAGGATCACCATTTGAAGACGTGACGTTTCTTCAACAACATTACAAGATCCACTCAACAACTTACAACTAAATGACAGAAGATCTCTTTACTTGAGCAACTCGTTCTGGGAAGATCTATTCTCAAAGCGACAAACAAACAATATTCATCAAAACAATCTGTCCTTCCCCAGTGGACTATTTCAAGGTTATCAAGTCAAAGGACATTACAAATATTTCCCCATTTGAGGATTTCTGCTACAACAATCTTACGTATTCTTACAATTACAACAAAGATACTCCTCAAAAATGATCTTCCTCAGAGAGTTCATCACGAGTACAATCAATGACATATCTCCTTACAAGAGGACACTCCACGTATCGACCGGTTTACAACTCTTTTGAAGATCCCCGGTGCACATTCTACAAATTGCCAATACAATACAAATTGCATCTACAATTACAAATACAAGATCACGTCTACAAAATTCTACAATTACAGATTACATCTACAACATTTACATCAACAATTCTACAGTGCTGCAATTCACAACATACACTCTACATCAACATTGCAATTTACAACCCCTCTATGAGGATGCTCTCGCGAGTTTCCATCATTTTGGGTAGGAACCGAGACCAGCTCATGGTTCCCATACCATGGAGCAAGGGGAAGTTCGACATTAGAAACCGAGACCAGCTCATGGTTCCCATACCATGGAGCAAGGGGAAGTTCGACATTAGAAACCGAGACCAGCTCATGGTTCCCATACCATGGAGCAAGGGGAAGTTCGACATTAGAAACCGAGACCAGCTCATGGTTCCCATACCATGGAGCAAGGGGAAGTTCGACATTAGAAACCGAGACCAGCTCATGGTTCCCATACCATGGAGCAAGGGGAAGTTCGACATTAGAAACCGAGACCAGCTCATGGTTCCCATACCATGGAGCAAGGGGAAGTTTAACATCAGAGACCGAGACCGGCACATGACTCCCATATCATGATGCTCGGGGAAGCTCAACAATTACAACAACATCTACAACTACAATGACATCGAAGACCGAGACTAGCTCATGGTCCCCGTACCATGATGCCAGGAGAGGTTATACATTTTACCATTTCAGCTGAGTTACAAAATATAAAATTAAAAAAAAATAATAATAAAAAAGGAGATCCATTTTGAGTTACTATTGACCACCACCTCGGTAGCAAAAGTATCTTTCGATCACAAATCGTCAAAAATCACTGCATCCCTGATGCATGAGTTACCGTTACACGTTTGGAGATTTCCAATGAGTGATTGTTCATGTCCTCGTGGGGTCCCACCTTGTTGGATCTGTTGCTTTTCTGTCTAGCATGTCGCGTCCAGTTCATGAACTCTTTCTCAGATTCCGTCCGTCTTGCATTCTCATATCATTGCATATCATATGCATCCGGTGGTTTCTTATGGCCAAAAATTCTCGCAATGTTTGTATTTAAGTCCCTCCTATCTCGTCGAGACAGAGATTTCAGTCTCCATATCTCCGAGTAGGAGTAACTTAAATAGGGGCATCTGTTGCACCCTAATTTTTGACCGTAAGATGCCACCTCTTTTTGCGCTTTTTATATTATTATTTGACTTTATTTTAAAATACTTTATATCTATGTGACTAACCAATTCGTGTAGACGCAGTAATACCGAAAGGAGATGGCGTTCCTCACCGTCGACCATTGCACATAGCTTACCATTTTAACCGGTTTGTTTGTTTGTTTGGAGAAGTGTTTCACTGCTGGAAGTTCCGGGAATCACAAAGTGATGCATATAAAGGCCTACTATCAAGGGATTGGGCTTTATGCCATTCTTGTTGTCCATAGTTGTCTACTATGACCAAATTCAAGCCATGAGAAGAATTTTAGTCGCTACTCGAGTCATAAGGATCCGCACGCATTCGATATCAAACTCAAGCTAAATAGAAAAGATTCACGTAGCCCTCATCTAAATCCTAATCCAAAAGACTTTGGTTTGGTATAACATAAATCACTAGAGGTGTTTGCAACCCATTGCAAAAGGATATTATTGGTGGCTAAGTCTATCCCGTCTTGATGAGATTGAACTTTTTGTGGCCCACATGTTATGGTTTCTTGCGTTAAGGCTAATAACTAAAAGAAAGGGAGAAGCTTTTAAACGAAACTGATTGATGAAACTACAAGAATCTAAGTATGAGAGTAAACAAAGCTCAAGTTCGCGCTGTGCTGGAACTTTAAATGTGATCAGACTTAAATTATAAGTTCAAGGCAATTGTTTGTTACATAGGTATTTGCAAGTAATTGGGCCAGGTTACACACATGTATGCGGATACTACAAAAAAAACTTTACTAAGCTACATGGAAAGCAGCGTCCGAGTAAGCCACTTCAGACTACATATTCTTGGAGCAACAGAACTCCTAGTTGTTATTACATGTACAGTCTCAAGGGCAAAACACATTGTCACGTGCGGTTACGGCTCCAGGGCCAGCGTCCTGTCCGAATGCAGAATCAGTTTCCTCAATAAGCTCCATTGACTCGCCAAAGCCAGTCCTCCCTGTTGCTAAACGGTCCACAGTCAACCGAACTCCCACCTCTACTGCATCATTCTGCAAATAACCACAAACATTAATTAACGGCTAATAACAACATATTAGACAGAAAAAGCAGTAACTATCAGTGGAACCTCACGAGAACACCAATTTATCCTGAAGTAAAGGAAAGACGAGTTTCAACATGGGACCAATCCAACTTGCGGCTAGAGCAGACGAAGAGGGATTTACGAGTAAACTCTCCTGAAGTTACGCCTCCAACACCGTGCCATAGGCCAATTAACTCTCGAAACAACGTCATTAAAAGGCAGTGCATAGAGGATTCCTTTCTGTTAGCTTGAATAAACGCGATACGGCAACATCACTGTCCATATCCAACCGCTGCAAATGATTATCACAACAGGATCAATACTGTCGCCAACAGCCATTCATCATTAGATTTATTCCAGCAGGAAGTGGCAGCATGCTTACCAACAAATAAAGATGTCTCAAAATTGTTTTACCGGCAACAAGCGATCATCAAGCGTATGCCGTCAACCTGCCAGAGTCATAATCAACCTTATGTTAGCAGATGCAGGACTTATTAAATGTTACAGAAAACGGAAACAATAGTGACTCATGTAACTGTGTGCTCTCATCCAATATTACCATTAAGCGTTTCTCTGAAGCTGGGATACGCCAAGAGCACCTATAAAACATAGAGCAGGAATCTCTTAAAACAGCAGAACTTACCTCAAAGCAAATTCGAGACTAGATTTGCAATGTATTAAGAGCTTGACCTGAGAGCAACCAGCAATCGCATAAATCGAACATGTGTAGTATATATCCAGAAACTAACGCAGAAGTAGAACCATGTTAAAAGGTTATAAGCAGGAAAAGAAAAGCACATTACGGTATTGGATCTTCAAAACCACGTACCAGCAAGTTTCGACGGTGCTACAACTCGCGTTGGTCGATAGATGGCAACCCTATTCAGCATATACTCATCCACCAGAGATAAGAGCCGCATCTTTGAATTTGACAAGAGCCAACAATGATTGTTGTCCCTACAATTAAACCAACAAAGCAAAAGGGCAGAACGGTCAACGGGACCAAGTATCAACAATTTCAAATCAAGTTTACAGGAAGACTTGCTCAGCTTATGGATACATGTCTTCACTCAGCTGATGGCACACCAAGCCTCTTGAAGAACGCAGCACGTGTATTTGAACAATATGGGAATGTCATGTGGCGTCATACTAAAACCGGAATTCCTAATGAATCCATAGAAGAATCTGGAACAGTGGTGAGTGTCAGAAACTATTGGGAGTTCAAAGCAAGTGGTCCCATCAAGCCCTTGGTAGCTTTAACCGGTGTACCTGAAATTAAGGCAACACAAGGATGATCTTCTACATAAAGAAACAAGTGATGGAAACCTGTTAAAACCATTCTAAATTCAGGACAACCATACAATACCATAACATCCGAATGAGAGTGGAGTTTGAAGCGAGATTGCGTAAGAATTTTACCTTCAGATGATACCCCCACTGCTGCAAAGTAACACGACAGAACGAGAAGCCCTTGGATTTACGGTTCCACTACATCCACAACGAGGAGATAACGGACTTCAAAGCGTCAAGAAGAAAATTGCCCAAATCCATTACCATAGCCACGACCAACATAGGGCAACGTCCATTTTCCTCCTTGCAAGCTTGCCTCGGACTCCCACCATCACGAACCCTGTTCAAGTCTGGGTATTATCAAACATCGTAGTACACCAGTTCTCTCACCGTATCCACTTCTGGGCTTCTATCCACCGTCTGGCCCAAATCTTTTTTGCTAAATCCACACCTATCCACACCTGCCAAACGATCACAAGTCCTGAGTTAGTAACCCATTGAGGAATATACCGGTAAAGAAAAGGAATATCCAACTTAAATCCAAAAACTTTAAACCTAGACAATTGATACGCGAAATCAGAAATTGGGATTTCAATTCATTTGCAATCAGACGAAATTGGAAATCTCCACGACATAATCAACAAGCATTACCTTTGCCTTCCAAAAACGGCCCAACATGCTCTGCCGGATATGGAAACTCTGTTACTCCTCTTCAATTCACTTCGCACCCTGCAATCCTATATAAGAAGACTACATCAGAAATCTCAAAGGAAAAAAAAAGAGGATTGATAGCGACCAAAAAGCTCCCAGCCACCCTCAAAATTCATAAACAATCCTCACAAACAATCCTCACAAAAAACCCTAACAGAAAATCCACAGAGTTCACAGTCGAATCCCACCCAAATTCATTCAAAGAAAAAAACCAAGATAAGATAACTCATCTTTTCCGCCATCGTCGCCATCCGCAAGTTGCCCCACACCGGAACGCCGCCACCATCTACTATTAGCGAATCGGTGAAATCCCTTACTCTCGTGCTTGATTTATCTTGCTGTTTTTTTTCTTATGTTTTGCTTTGCTATCTGTTTGAATCACTGCGAGGATTACGGTTCGACCACAAAACAAACTTAGGGAGAGAACCTTGTTAGCTCCATAGACGAATGATGTGCATTTGACGAGAGGAAATGGAAGCGAATCGGGGAGAGGTAACGATGATCGAAGAAAAGAAGGAATAACGGAATAGAACGAGAGAATTGAGGAGCGGAGGGGGCGCGATCGGAGAGGGGTGGGGTTTAATTTGGGGATTAGGTTTCGTTGTTTACTGTTCTTATTTCTTTCCTCTGTATTTGTAATTAACATTGCCAAATCACACACACACCACCACTAACCGTCCGTGCACCACCCTAATTAACCACCTCACCAATATCTTTTAATTAATCATCATCAACTTTTTAATTGACCCTTCTTAATCCAAATGATTTAGTAACTTTTTTAATAAAAATTTTTCTAATCAATAACTTTTAAATACTTAAGTTTCTATCATTAAAAGATTATCCATATTCATTACTCTTTTATTTACTACCAAAGATTTTTTTTTTCATAATTGAATTAACTTTTATCTATTTACACATATTTAACTAATGATTTAGCAATAAAAAAAAACCATTTCATAATATAAAAAGAGTTTGTATTCATTTAGTTATTATAAGAGCTATTTTAACAAGAAATATTCTACCTGGTTAAAATTACTTTAAAAATCAGTTATATTTTTTTAAGAAAATCTTTTTTCAAATGAATGTTTATTAGATCTAATTAATCCCAAATTTTATTAAAATCAATTCGTCTAATGCCATAAATTCAATCCAATTCTTCCTAAAGTCAAATTCATCCAAATCAAACATTTTCTTCTAAATCAAACCAAAATATTCAATCCGCTTAAAATCAAATCAACATCGTAATACAATCAATCATGCACTCACGACACATGCACTTACACTCAGCGCTTTCATGCGTATACATCATTTATCTTCATCTGCTTTATCTTATTCACAATGCACACACTCACCTAGCGCTTTCATGCGTTCGTGTATGGTTATATTTCCGTATTTACTTTCTGCAAATTTATCTCTACTGCAAGTCATTATATCTTGTTGCCTCGCATCGCATCCGTCCAAAGGAAAAACCTACACATAATTCAACGTTGTGTGTAGTTGCACATCATATGCATCATACTCCCTTAGATCCTTGATTCTTCAAGTCGATCATTTAAGTTTAGGACCTACCCCATAGGAAGGACCTTAATCTTTACAACTTAGACAAACACAAAACAAAACAATACAACTTTTACAAACACATTTAGAGAATAGATGTTAATCATCTTAAGCGAGATATAATCTCCACCCCACAAACAATACAATCAAACATGTAGGGACTTTGCCTTAAGAACGACAAAGGCACACTTGGCGACCATCCGAGTATGTAAGACCTTTTCTTAAGATAACACAAAGACCATTTCCTACAACCCCCTTCTTACATTTGTGGTGGTTATCTCTCCCTTAAAATGAAGACTCATCTCTTCTCCTAAACCCAATCAAAACGACTACCCTAAACCCGTAGGAACTTTGACCACAGTCAAAGAGCTCCTCTAACCCTTTAGGGTGAACTACAAAATACTCTGATTCCACTCCCGTAAGGATATGTAGGCACAAGGTGCGATACCTTATCGAGTATACTTAGAAATAAACCCCTAGGGTCTTTTCATCCCTTAAGCAGATAACACATAGCAATAAACAATATAAAAACAAGAGGTTCCTGTAGAGTACTACAGAAACTTAGGATGCTAGCACCTTCCCTAAGTTTAACCGACCCCCGAACCTATAAACTCTCTTAACCTTGCATTTGCATCGCATTGTGGGAATTTCGATCTTTATCCCTTCCTTTGGACAAATCAAAGTTCGGTTGCAAAAATGAATTAAAGATTCAAACTAATTAATAGTTTGGTATCCAAATTTCACCGCGACAGAAATGGCGACTTCACTGGGGAAATCTCAGTGGGTCTCCCTATCTTGTTTTATTTCTTTATTGTTTTTATATTTGCTTATATTTGCTTATTTGTTTACTTGCTTATTTGTTTGTATTCTTGGGTTGATACTCCTGAGTGGTGAGACAAAGTCCTACACCCGGACTTGAGAGAACTTAAGATAGGATAGTGATATGTTCAAAGAGGCTTATAGGGGGTAGAATCCCGACCAAGCTGACTTGAAAATCACGCTCAATTGAGGCCCTCTCGAAAATTGTATTGTTGAACGAGTCTTTAATCGTGAAAACATGCACTATATTCGATGTTGGAGCCTATGATATTGAGGACCGTAGTTACCTTAACCCCACTTTGGCCTTTATTAGGATGTAGTGCGGGACTATGAGGGGGTACCCCCGAAATAGTGCTACGCGATGCTACACTCAAAAGAAGTTCTCTTGAGAATATTATTAACCCCCGAGTACTTGGGAAGTTGATAATATCCGAAAGATGGGCTAATGACTTTGGGAACCTTATTAGAACCTTGTTCTACAGGTACAAAACAACATTTAGTCCTTAAACCTTTTGGGAAGGGTACACCTTTACTCCATGCTCGTTGCAAACCTAGGGTGCCCCTTTGTTTGTTTATCTTTATTGCCCTTATGTGAATACTTGTGTTTGCTGCATTCATATAGCATCATTCTACATTGGACTTCATGGGATTTACTTTCGTTTATGAACATTGTAGGTCACTATGACTTCAGATAAGAGACATACTGTGAAATATACTTTTAAGAGTCCCAAATTGGACGACCTAAAGAAGTTGTGGGGTTTCATCAAAGATCAAGAAGGATTCAAGACCAAGTATGGGAAGCTGATATCCTTGTTGGGTTGCTCAGTGAATGAAGGACTTCTTGCCACTCTACTACAGTTTTATGACCCTCTCTACCATTGTTTCACCTTTCCAGACTTCCAGTTGCTACCTACATTGGAAGAATATTCCTTTTTGGTTGGTCTACCTGTCCTTGAGGAATCTCCTTTTCCCTTCTTGGAAAAAGACCCTGATAAGAAAGACATTGCTAAAGCTCTCCGTTTGAAGGTGTCTGACGTCAAAGCTAACCTAGTTACTAAGGATGGAACTCTTGGTTTAAAGACAGGTTTCTTAATCGAGAAAGCTTCCTTCTATGCTGGTTATTCTAATAAGGCTCCGTTTGAGGCAATTTTTGCTTTGCTTGTTTATGGGCTGTTCTTATTCCCAAGTTTCGAAGGGTTCATCGATCTCAAGGCATTCAAGATCTTTATGAAGAATAACCCAGTGCCAACTCTGTTGGGAAATGCATATCACTCTGTACATCTCCGAAACCTTCGTGGTGGAGGGATGATTACTTGCTGTGTACCTTTACTTTACAAGTGGTTTATTTCGCACTTGCCGAAGTCTAGCTCTTTCACAAACATTGGCAAAGAGCATTGGTCTCCCAGGGTTATGGCTTTGACCCATTCTGACATTGATTGGTACAGCCGAGTGTATGATGGAGTATTAATCATTGATAGCTGCGGTGACTTTGCTAATGTACCATTGCTCAGCTTTGATGGAGGAATCAGCTACAATCCTATCTTAGCCCGTCGACAGTTGGGATACCCGTTGAAGGAACCTCCCAAGAGTATTCAAGTAGAGGGTATGTTCTTCAAAGATGATATAGAGCTTCTGGGAAGAGTTCTGGACGCGTGGCGTAGGGTATACAAGAAAGGGAAGAGAAGTCTAGGGAAGCCTAACTGTGTGTCTTTAGAACCATACCTCCAGTGGGTCAGACAAAGGGCAACCAATCTAAAGATGCCCTATTCCCGTCAAGATCCCATAGCTCCCAGGAGAGAGCCCACTTATGTCTTTATGTCTAAAGCCGAGGAGTTAGAGGTGTCTTTAAGAAAGTCTCAACATGAGCTGAAGGCTTGGAAGAACAAGTACCAGGTAGCAGTGGCAGAAAACGATGAGTGTCAGAAGGAGAAGGCTGAACTTCAAGAGCAGAAGGCTGAACTTCAAGAGCAGAAGGCTGAACTTCAAGAGCAGAAGGATGAACTTCAGAAGGAGAAGGATGAACTTCAGAAGCAGCTACAATTGAAGGATGAAGAGCTACTCCCCTGCAAGAAGAGGAAAGTCATGGAGGATTTATTTTTCTCCGACCCACAATGCACTATTTGGAAAATAATTGTGGACAACCTTATCCGTGAGAAGGCGCAACTAGAAGAGCAGCTCAAGCAGCAGCATTCAAAGCTTCTTTAGTGTCTTTACTAGCTTTTATTTAGCTTTTATTTGGGACTCTTTAAAAGAATATTTATGTAGTCCGTTTCAAATTTAATAAAACGTTTTCTTTTACCGCAATGCCTATAAATAGAGGAATCCCATGAAGTCCTAATCATCTTGCATTGCATTCTTTTTCCATTGTTCACTTCAAGAAACTCAAATTCGTTCTGTAGGTGTTGTAATCATGGATTTCAGAAGAGAAACCCTGAAGTACACTTTTCAGAGTCCCAACCCTGAAGATCGAAATTCCCACAATGCGATGCAAATGCAAGGTTAAGAGAGTTTATAGGTTCGGGGGTCGGTTAAACTTAGGGAAGGTGCTAGCATCCTAAGTTTCTGTAGTACTCTACAGGAACCTCTTGTTTTTATATTGTTTATTGCTATGTGTTATCTGCTTAAGGGATGAAAAGACCCTAGGGGTTTATTTCTAAGTATACTCGATAAGGTATCGCACCTTGTGCCTACATATCCTTACGGGAGTGGAATCAGAGTATTTTGTAGTTCACCCTAAAGGGTTAGAGGAGCTCTTTGACTGTGGTCAAAGTTCCTACGGGTTTAGGGTAGTCGTTTTGATTGGGTTTAGGAGAAGAGATGAGTCTTCATTTTAAGGGAGAGATAACCACCACAAATGTAAGAAGGGGGTTGTAGGAAATGGTCTTTGTGTTATCTTAAGAAAAGGTCTTACATACTCGGATGGTCGCCAAGTGTGCCTTTGTCGTTCTTAAGGCAAAGTCCCTACATGTTTGATTGTATTGTTTGTGGGGTGGAGATTATATCTCGCTTAAGATGATTAACATCTATTCTCTAAATGTGTTTGTAAAAGTTGTATTGTTTTGTTTTGTGTTTGTCTAAGTTGTAAAGATTAAGGTCCTTCCTATGGGGTAGGTCCTAAACTTAAATGATCGACTTGAAGAATCAAGGATCTAAGGGAGTATGATGCATATGATGTGCAACTACACACAACGTTGAATTATGTGTAGGTTTTTCCTTTGGACGGATGCGATGCGAGGCAACAAGATATAATGACTTGCAGTAGAGATAAATTTGCAGAAAGTAAATACGGAAATATAACCATACACGAACGCATGAAAGCGCTAGGTGAGTGTGTGCATTGTGAATAAGATAAAGCAGATGAAGATAAATGATGTATACGCATGAAAGCGCTGAGTGTAAGTGCATGTGTCGTGAGTGCACGATTGATTGTATTACGATGTTGATTTGATTTTAAGCGGATTGAATATTTTGGTTTGATTTAGAAGAAAATGTTTGATTTGGATGAATTTGACTTTAGGAAGAATTGGATTGAATTTATGGCATTAGACGAATTGATTTTAATAAAATTTGGGATTAATTAGATCTAATAAACATTCATTTGAAAAAAGATTTTCTTAAAAAAATATAACTGATTTTTAAAGTAATTTTAACCAGGTAGAATATTTCTTGTTAAAATAGCTCTTATAATAACTAAATGAATACAAACTCTTTTTATATTATGAAATGTTTTTTTTTATTGCTAAATCATTAGTTAAATATGTGTAAATAGATAAAAGTTAATTCAATTATGAAAAAAAAAAAATCTTTGGTAGTAAATAAAAGAGTAATGAATATGGATAATCTTTTAATGATAGAAACTTAAGTATTTAAAAGTTATTGATTAGAAAAATTTTTATTAAAAAAGTTACTAAATCATTTGGATTAAGAAGGGTCAATTAAAAAGTTGATGATGATTAATTAAAAGATATTGGTGAGGTGGTTAATTAGGGTGGTGCACGGACGGTTAGTGGTGGTGTGTGTGTGATTTGGCAATGTTAATTACAAATACAGAGGAAAGAAATAAGAACAGTAAACAACGAAACCTAATCCCCAAATTAAACCCCACCCCTCTCCGATCGCGCCCCCTCCGCTCCTCAATTCTCTCGTTCTATTCCGTTATTCCTTCTTTTCTTCGATCATCGTTACCTCTCCCCGATTCGCTTCCATTTCCTCTCGTCAAATGCACATCATTCGTCTATGGAGCTAACAAGGTTCTCTCCCTAAGTTTGTTTTGTGGTCGAACCGTAATCCTCGCAGTGATTCAAACAGATAGCAAAGCAAAACATAAGAAAAAAAACAGCAAGATAAATCAAGCACGAGAGTAAGGGATTTCACCGATTCGCTAATAGTAGATGGTGGCGGCGTTCCGGTGTGGGGCAACTTGCGGATGGCGACGATGGCGGAAAAGATGAGTTATCTTATCTTGGTTTTTTTCTTTGAATGAATTTGGGTGGGATTCGACTGTGAACTCTGTGGATTTTCTGTTAGGGTTTTTTGTGAGGATTGTTTGTGAGGATTGTTTATGAATTTTGAGGGTGGCTGGGAGCTTTTTGGTCGCTATCAATCCTCTTTTTTTTTCCTTTGAGATTTCTGATGTAGTCTTCTTATATAGGATTGCAGGGTGCGAAGTGAATTGAAGAGGAGTAACAGAGTTTCCATATCCGGCAGAGCATGTTGGGCCGTTTTTGGAAGGCAAAGGTAATGCTTGTTGATTATGTCGTGGAGATTTCCAATTTCGTCTGATTGCAAATGAATTGAAATCCCAATTTCTGATTTCGCGTATCAATTGTCTAGGTTCAAAGTTTTTGGATTTAAGTTGGATATTCCTTTTCTTTACCGGTATATTCCTCAATGGGTTACTAACTCAGGACTTGTGATCGTTTGGCAGGTGTGGATAGGTGTGGATTTAGCAAAAAAGATTTGGGCCAGACGGTGGATAGAAGCCCAGAAGTGGATACGGTGAGAGAACTGGTGTACTACGATGTTTGATAATACCCAGACTTGAACAGGGTTCGTGATGGTGGGAGTCCGAGGCAAGCTTGCAAGGAGGAAAATGGACGTTGCCCTATGTTGGTCGTGGCTATGGTAATGGATTTGGGCAATTTTCTTCTTGACGCTTTGAAGTCCGTTATCTCCTCGTTGTGGATGTAGTGGAACCGTAAATCCAAGGGCTTCTCGTTCTGTCGTGTTACTTTGCAGCAGTGGGGGTATCATCTGAAGGTAAAATTCTTACGCAATCTCGCTTCAAACTCCACTCTCATTCGGATGTTATGGTATTGTATGGTTGTCCTGAATTTAGAATGGTTTTAACAGGTTTCCATCACTTGTTTCTTTATGTAGAAGATCATCCTTGTGTTGCCTTAATTTCAGGTACACCGGTTAAAGCTACCAAGGGCTTGATGGGACCACTTGCTTTGAACTCCCAATAGTTTCTGACACTCACCACTGTTCCAGATTCTTCTATGGATTCATTAGGAATTCCGGTTTTAGTATGACGCCACATGACATTCCCATATTGTTCAAATACACGTGCTGCGTTCTTCAAGAGGCTTGGTGTGCCATCAGCTGAGTGAAGACATGTATCCATAAGCTGAGCAAGTCTTCCTGTAAACTTGATTTGAAATTGTTGATACTTGGTCCCGTTGACCGTTCTGCCCTTTTGCTTTGTTGGTTTAATTGTAGGGACAACAATCATTGTTGGCTCTTGTCAAATTCAAAGATGCGGCTCTTATCTCTGGTGGATGAGTATATGCTGAATAGGGTTGCCATCTATCGACCAACGCGAGTTGTAGCACCGTCGAAACTTGCTGGTACGTGGTTTTGAAGATCCAATACCGTAATGTGCTTTTCTTTTCCTGCTTATAACCTTTTAACATGGTTCTACTTCTGCGTTAGTTTCTGGATATATACTACACATGTTCGATTTATGCGATTGCTGGTTGCTCTCAGGTCAAGCTCTTAATACATTGCAAATCTAGTCTCGAATTTGCTTTGAGGTAAGTTCTGCTGTTTTAAGAGATTCCTGCTCTATGTTTTATAGGTGCTCTTGGCGTATCCCAGCTTCAGAGAAACGCTTAATGGTAATATTGGATGAGAGCACACAGTTACATGAGTCACTATTGTTTCCGTTTTCTGTAACATTTAATAAGTCCTGCATCTGCTAACATAAGGTTGATTATGACTCTGGCAGGTTGACGGCATACGCTTGATGATCGCTTGTTGCCGGTAAAACAATTTTGAGACATCTTTATTTGTTGGTAAGCATGCTGCCACTTCCTGCTGGAATAAATCTAATGATGAATGGCTGTTGGCGACAGTATTGATCCTGTTGTGATAATCATTTGCAGCGGTTGGATATGGACAGTGATGTTGCCGTATCGCGTTTGTTCAAGCTAACAGAAAGGAATCCTCTATGCACTGCCTTTTAATGACGTTGTTTCGAGAGTTAATTGGCCTATGGCACGGTGTTGGAGGCGTAACTTCAGGAGAGTTTACTCGTAAATCCCTCTTCGTCTGCTCTAGCCGCAAGTTGGATTGGTCCCATGTTGAAACTCGTCTTTCCTTTACTTCAGGATAAATTGGTGTTCTCGTGAGGTTCCACTGATAGTTACTGCTTTTTCTGTCTAATATGTTGTTATTAGCCGTTAATTAATGTTTGTGGTTATTTGCAGAATGATGCAGTAGAGGTGGGAGTTCGGTTGACTGTGGACCGTTTAGCAACAGGGAGGACTGGCTTTGGCGAGTCAATGGAGCTTATTGAGGAAACTGATTCTGCATTCGGACAGGACGCTGGCCCTGGAGCCGTAACCGCACGTGACAATGTGTTTTGCCCTTGAGACTGTACATGTAATAACAACTAGGAGTTCTGTTGCTCCAAGAATATGTAGTCTGAAGTGGCTTACTCGGACGCTGCTTTCCATGTAGCTTAGTAAAGTTTTTTTTGTAGTATCCGCATACATGTGTGTAACCTGGCCCAATTACTTGCAAATACCTATGTAACAAACAATTGCCTTGAACTTATAATTTAAGTCTGATCACATTTAAAGTTCCAGCACAGCGCGAACTTGAGCTTTGTTTACTCTCATACTTAGATTCTTGTAGTTTCATCAATCAGTTTCGTTTAAAAGCTTCTCCCTTTCTTTTAGTTATTAGCCTTAACGCAAGAAACCATAACATGTGGGCCACAAAAAGTTCAATCTCATCAAGACGGGATAGACTTAGCCACCAATAATATCCTTTTGCAATGGGTTGCAAACACCTCTAGTGATTTATGTTATACCAAACCAAAGTCTTTTGGATTAGGATTTAGATGAGGGCTACGTGAATCTTTTCTATTTAGCTTGAGTTTGATATCGAATGCGTGCGGATCCTTATGACTCGAGTAGCGACTAAAATTCTTCTCATGGCTTGAATTTGGTCATAGTAGACAACTATGGACAACAAGAATGGCATAAAGCCCAATCCCTTGATAGTAGGCCTTTATATGCATCACTTTGTGATTCCCGGAACTTCCAGCAGTGAAACACTTCTCCAAACAAACAAACAAACCGGTTAAAATGGTAAGCTATGTGCAATGGTCGACGGTGAGGAACGCCATCTCCTTTCGGTATTACTGCGTCTACACGAATTGGTTAGTCACATAGATATAAAGTATTTTAAAATAAAGTCAAATAATAATATAAAAAGCGCAAAAAGAGGTGGCATCTTACGGTCAAAAATTAGGGTGCAACAGGAACCTTTGAAGATAGCTTTGTAGCCTATTTGAAACTCCCTCTGTTAGGAGCATGATCATAACCAAGAACTCAAAGTAATCCATTCCTATCTCTCTATTCGCAAACAAATTGCCGCCGAATTATTGACCTGATCTGCAAACATGCCTTCTCAGATTAGTAGTAAGTATAAGAATCCACCTAATTAAGACTTGCATACACATAAAACCTTATTTGGAGCAAGATTTCGTCTTTGTCGCTTCTCCACAACTGTTTCAGTATAACCAAAGGTGTTGATTCCTCCATGACAGACATGTCCTGGTACAACTTTTGTTTTAATCGAGATTACGTTGCCACCAGAAAAACTTCATCTCCACCGTACTCATCCCTATCTCGATGAACCCCCAATGAAAACTTAGCTTGACTTAAATCCACCCTCATGATAGAAACAACACGCCTGTTTTGATTTTTGAATAATGGTTATCAGTCGTACAAAAATGAAAGTTATACATAGGTAGGACAAATTTGGGGTATGACAGTGGATAGCATTAAACCTATCACTAATTCAAAGCACCTACAATGAATCCAATGAACCACTTAAATATATATTTGAACTAATGAAGGTTTATCCAACCTTATCAACACCCAAAGTCTATGGAAATTAAAGGGAAATTTGATCAACAAACATCAAAATTCAAGGAAAAATAAAAGGATATGGAAGAAGGAAGAAAAGGAACCAAAACAGTCCCAAAACAAGCCAAAAAACACATTCTGGAATTGTGTTAATCGATTAACCATTTTAAGGAAAAATTTGATTAATCGATTAACCCTGGCAGAATCAGTAAAAATTGAAAAAAAAACTGCATTCATGATTCAATCATTTCTTCAAACACCTCTTGATCATAAATGTAATTGAGCATAAAAATTCAAGTAAAACAACAACAAATAACATCAATAAAAACAATTTGCAAGTTCCAAATATCAAGCAACAAGAATCAACTATAGATCACATTGTGGAAGATGAATCAAACACAATATGGTGGAACAAGAGTATACCACTTCAAAATCTGAAAATACTTCAAATCAACTTCAATAATCAAACTCCAAAGCCTTTATCTACAGAATTTGATGTTGAAGAAGGGTTTTGATGAAGGTTTTAGCCCAAAGGTTAGTAAGCTTCAATGAAAAGCTTACCTACTTTTAATGGAAGAAAGAGCTTTGGTGAATTTGGTGGTTGAACGAAATTGAGAGAAAAGTTAGCAAGGTGAATTTCGCTATCAAAAGCTTGAAGAATGAATGAAATGAGGCCTATATTTATAGAATTTAGGCTTGGAAATTTTGGTGGTTCGGAATTTGGTTTGGAATTTGTTTTAGGCTCGGAAATTGAATTTGGAGGCAAAATCAAGATCAAGTGGTGATTAATGATGGTGTATGATGGGAATTAATTATGATGAGGTAGGGGAATTAAAATGAGGTGATCTAGAATATTCTCATAATGAAACAAGTGAATTTTGGTGCCAAAATGCTGTAGAATTTGAAAATTCTGTTTTTAGAAAAAAAAAACACATTGGTTAATTGATTAACCATTTCATGTACAAATTTGGTTAATCGATTAACACAGTAAAAAAAATGAGAAAAATGGCTTTTTGCTATGCTATCTTGGCTCTGGCTCGATTCTTTTGACTTATCCAAGAAGGCATGAAAATAAACACATGAACCTTATAGTCTATTGAGCAATAAACAATCAAATCTTAGGAAACTCTTGATCAAATGATTTTGAATTGTTTACATATCAACTTTGACTTTTTCAGATGAATTTAATTCGAGTCGAGGAACTGGTATTTGATGCTCTTGATTCCAAACCTCCTCCTAAAAAAGAGTTAGTAAAGGAGAAAACAAACATATTTTTGGTATTTTGATTACGTTTAGTAAACATGAGAAATCAAATAAACAAAGAAAATACACAGGTGCTTGGTGATCTTGCTTATGATGGAGGATACAAATGATATGTGGGATCTTAGGGGTAAAAATTAGGGTATTACACTATGGTGGCTCTTCTAACCTTAAGAAAGATAGTAGAATGTGTACTTTTTGCCACTGGTCAGGCCATACAGTTGATGTTTGTTATTGTAAGCATGGTTCCCTCCTAACATTACCAAGAATCAAGCTTCTGCAAATGCCTCTAGTGCATCTCATGGTGATACATAATCTGCGGTTAACAATTATGAAAAAGGTCCTGCAAGTAACCCTGGTACCAGTATTACTCAAGAACAATATTCTCAATTCATTGGCTTGCTACAACAGACCAATTTTCCGCCTCTTACACCACTCACCAAACCCAGTGGTAATCATATTTCATTCATTATGGTCATACACCAAATGATACTTCAATTTAATCATTAGTTTCAACAATTTCATGCTCTACCCACATCAAACCTGAATTTTGGATCCTAGATTCATGTGCTAATGATCATGTTTTCTCCTCTTTATATTTGTTTACCTCTTATCACAAAATTAAACATGTTAATATATGTTTACCTAATGGTTCTATTGTTGTAGATAAACATGCAGGCACAATCCGTTTCTCACCCCAATTATACCTTACTAATGTTTTATACACCTTTGATTTTTCCTTGAATCTTTTACTGTTTCCAGATTATGTCATTCCATCAGTTGTATCTTTCAATTTTCTGACACCACATGTTTTATACAGGATGTGAAAACCAAGAAGATGATTGGTTTGGCTAACCAATTTGAGGGTCTGTACAGGCTTATGACTGATGATGGTTCCCTTGCTGCAGAAGTAACTCTTACTCAAACCAACATCTCTAATATCCCTTTATCCAAAACATTTGTACCAATTACTTCCATTGATAATTATAAAGTGATCACTAAGCAAGCCACATGTCACTTTAGATTGGGACACTTACCTCATGCTAGGCTCTCTAAGATGTCTCAAATGTATCCTACCATTTTCAATGACAATAAAGTTGTATGTGATGTCTGACATTTTGCTAGACATAAGAAACTTCCATATAGTTTGAGTCATTCTAAATCTACACAAAACTTTTAATTGTTACATTTTGATATATGGGATCCTATTTCTATCAATTCAATACATAACCATAGATGCTTTCTCACAATAGTTGATTATTATAGTAGATTTGTTTGGATCATTTTTCTTAAAACAAAATCAGAAGTATCTAACCATGTTCAACAGTTCATTACTCTTGTAGAAAACCAATTTCAAACTTGTCCTAAATCTGTCAGGTCAAACAATGGACCTGAATTTTTAATTCCCCAATTCTATGCCTCAAAGAGGATTATACATCAAAGAGAATGTGTAGAATCTCCCCAACAAAATGATAGAGTTGAAAGAAAACATAAACACATTCTCAATGTAGGCAGAGCACTACTTTACCACTCAAACTTACTCAAATCGTATTAGTTTTATGTTGTCAGTTATGTATCCTTTATTATCAATAGGGTCTACACACCCTTACTTGATAATCAATCACCTTACCACATTCTCTATGAAAAATTACCTGATATAAACCAGATCAAAATTTTTGGCTCATTATGTTATGCATATACTTTGTCCAATCATAGAACCAAACTTGACACTCAAGCTAGAAAATATGTATTTCTAGGCTATGCAATTGGATACAAAGGTGCCCTTTTACTTGATTTACATTCCAATAATATATTCATATATAGAAATGTCAAACATCATGAACATATTTTACCCTATCATAACCATTCCCCTTCTCTCACACAAATTGGGAGTATTTCAGTACCTAAGACCACAACTCAGACCCTAATACATCTCAATTTCATGATGTTACTATATCCATCCCTAACATCACACCTTCTGATCAACCAATATCTAATCCCGCTACACATGACCAACTAATTCCTATCCCATATACTTCTGAACCTACCACCTACCATGATACCTCCCCCATTCCTCAAACACCTTCCATAGACCAAATTCACCCCACACTGGTTTCTTCAAGAGTAAGGCATCCACCATCCCATTTTAAGCATTATGTTTGTGCCACCTTCAATGTTTCACATTGTTAGCTCATCAATTCGACGACTCATGTTGGAGGCTATTTTTAACATATTAAAAAGATCTACAAGTCTTCCAAGGACTTAGGAAATTGAAGTCTTGAAATTGAATACTTCGACCTAAGCAAGCGAGATGGTCTTTGACCGAGATTTAGAAGAAGGGTCGAAGTGAGTTTTTGAAATTTGAATCTTGGAGGGAGTAGTTATATTTTCTTATGACTAAGAAGGACAAGTAGCTCTCATCGGATAAAGGACTGCATGTGATCTGAAACTTGTCAAGAATAGATGGCCTAGGGAGGTTATTAGCGGTTATTAGCAGTTACTATTATTATTATAAATAGGAGTCTTAGACATAGAACTTGTGTGTTGTAATTTACTGTTGTACAAGTCACTCTTAAAATTACTCCAAGTATCCGAGTGTAGAGAAAGAGAGTATTATAGAGAATGTACGTGATGTAAACACACCATCCTTTATCTTTTCAATGAAGTTACTTTGTTTCTTTACTTTTGTCAAGTACTTTTATTTATTTGTTACATCTTTCCCTCTTGTTCATCATTACTACTTCGATTAAGTCATTCCCTCCCAAAAAGAAACCCTTATCTCTTCTCCCCCTAATAATTCTTCTTTCTTCTTTCTTTTAAACATAGTGGATAATTTATGCCCCTCTTCGTTAAGTTATTTCTTCTTAGTATTGTTGAAACACATTTCTAGATAGGTCCAAATAGAAACATCCTTCAGCACATATCCTAGGATTTCGTATGGTCAATCCTGCAAGTTAGTCAATTTGACACCAAATTGATAGACCAGAGGTTGTTTACCAAAAAACACGGTAAACATAATGGCACACCTGGTGGGACAGTGCTAAACAAAGATAGTTTTGAGATCATAAGAATAAAAAATATAAGCCTTATCAACTTTTCTTCAAAATACATTGTATGTTACTAAGAAGTGGCAGAATAACCACTACGAACGAAGAAAGATTAGTAAGACGTAACACTAGGAATATGGCGACGGAACCCGTTCAGCCAAATGGCCAACAAAATGGCTCTAGCGAAGAAACAAGAAATGACGGAGCGTCGACTTCAATACCATCAACGGGAGAGCAAATAGGGCTCCCAGTAAGGCCTGTACCAACACCTTCGATATTAGGGGCTGGGTTGACTGTAATAAGACCCTATACTCAACCAGTATTGGAATATATCGGGCCCCAAGTGTCAAATCCTCAGATACCATTAGAAGGAAGCCCCCTGCCTAGGCAAAATCCTCTTCCTCGATTGGTACAGATGCCCAGGAATCCAACGTATAGAATGCCTACAACTGTGATGTAGGGGCTTCAAAATGCTCCCCCCATCTTTTCAGATAACCCTGTGACTTTTCCGTTGCAAGGATCAGAATCTGGGGTGAACATTGGTCGAAGTTTCCAGGGCCAGAGTCTGGGATATTCGATGCAAGGCCCCAACTTGACCAATACCTCAGTCGCATGCTTGAGGCAACAGATGGATGAGAGCAACATGCAAATGGTTCAGACTTTGTCCCAAACTATGGGTGAGATCTTTCAGCCATTGATCCCTAACACCACCCAAACCAACCAACAATTGACGCTGCAGTTGACGCGGTTGGCTGAGTTTATGGGAGTACCCCCTGTACCCAGAAATCAAAACACAATGGCAAACGTCCCTCGACAAGACGTAAGAAACGCAAGGGAAATACACTTAGAAAATCAGGTTAGAGTCGAACCTCCCGTAGTTGAGGCGGTTAGAGAAAACCAAACGAACCAGGTCCATATTCTAGACGAAGGTAACCAAGGAGTGGTCGTGATAAACCGAAACCAGGATGCAGATCATGTGGTGCAAGAAGTTTGATGCAATAATATAGCCATTGACAACAATCTAGCGGCCATGGTCGAAAGGATCATGGCTCGAAATGGAGTAAACACTGGTTTTACTCGACCAAACTTTACATCCCCGATAGTAGATTACATCCTTCAAACAGAATTACCCCCTAGGATGAAAGTACCAAAATTTACGAAATTCTCAGGGGATACGACGAAATCTATTGTCGAACATGTGGCTCGATATGTGATCGAAGACGGGGAAATATCAAATGATGAGAGCCTTAAGATAAAATACTTCCCAAGTTCCCTTACAAAAAATTCTTTCACTTGGTTCACGACGGTAGCACCTAACATCATATGTAGTTGGGCCCAACTTGAACGCTTGTTTCACGAGCAGTTTTACATGGGACAGACCAAAATTAGTTTGAAAGAACTAGCTAGCGTAAAACGTAAGTTGTCGGAACCAATCGAGGAATACCTGTCGCTACGCGAAAAATGACACAGAGTCGCCACCGGATTTTATTTATCCCACGGGGGTAAAGGGAAATAGCGATAAAACCTTTGGGAAAAGAGTGTGGTCATTGCAACCAAGTCTTAGGGTTCGGGAGTCGGTTATGCGAGGGGAAGGTATTAGCACCCCCTCGCATCCATCGTACTCGATGGGAACCTCCTAGGTTATTTCGCGTGAATGGGTGTTTTATTCTAAAAGTTTGCTTGTTTAAGGAAAAGAGGGATTGGTTTATTTATTTTAATGCTCGCCAAGGATTGTGGCCCTTGTGCCTACGTATCCTCACTTAAAAGAAGTGAAGAATCAGAGCTCCGTAGTTCGGAGGCTTTATGAAATTGTTGTTTGTTGGTTGATTTTATACCTTGAAAAAGGTTTTTTGGATTGACGCCCTATGGCAAAAATAGTTTGATGAGTTGATGTTGTTTTTAGTTTTTTTTGAAGAAAATGTGTTCTTGACTAGGATTATACAAAAGACTTTAGATAGAGATGAATGTATCGAATAACCAAGTCGAGCGCCTTGTATTCGAAACATTCGGAATGAGTGTAGGAGGGTTCCATTCTCATTCCTTCTCCACCACTTTAAAGTTCATGGTGCATAATTCCAATCATAAATTTTATTGTGTTTTTTTTTGTATTTTTATGCGAAAAGAGAAACACTTGATGTTGGATCAAGATTTATTGCTTGTAAAGATATTTGAAGTGATGCGATTTAGGTCGATGGCGGTGCACAAGGCATCCGACTTACATGGTCAAAAAAGGCTCGATAAAATCGAGAGTTTACTTTTTAAAATAGTTTTTGGAAACAAAGGTCAACAAGGGCCATAACAATATTCACATACAAACATCATACAAACATAAGCCACACGGCTCAAAAAAATCGAGACGCACAAAAAAAACGGGTGAAAAAATATGGAGGAAACAGTGGTGTGACACGGGTGAAAAAAGTTGAAACAGTGATGCAACACGCCCGGCCGTGTTGTGTGATATGGCCCGTGTTGCAAGGCCTGGGGAAAAAAACTTCATACAGTAGCGTGACACGGTCGGCCGTGTCGTGTGACACGGCCCGTGTTGCTGGTCCAGGTCGAAATCTCACATTTTTTGTTATGTTTTCGTTTCGTTTTTGTGGTTCCTTGAGGATGGTTTCTTAGTCCCTTAGGGGATCTTACATGATATACAGTTCAACAACACATAAAAGAGTGAATGAAATGAATATAAAAGCAAAGAATAAAAGGAGAAAGATTTGAAGAAATGGATACCAAGAGCTTTCTATTCTTCTTGCAAGTACTCCAATGACCTTTGTTGGATGTGCTCTCCCCTCTTCACTCTATGTTGTGAAGGTTTGGTTTCTCAATGATCCTCTTGTGTCTCTATCTCACTCTCTTTTTTCTGTTTTTTTGGGGGTTTCTTGCTAACTATTTTTCTGGTTTTTTGCTCTTACTCTTTGCTCTCTATGTGTAGTCTCTACTCTGCTTGCTTCTTGTGTTATGTTCTGTTTTGATAGTAAGGAATACTATGTTTTCTATGCTTGCTTGCAGCCCATTTTCCACCTTTTCTGTCAACTTTTTCTGCTGTCCTAAAGCCACACACTTTGCACACCTTTTCATCACCAACTTTCCATTCTTGGCAATGCCTTTTTCTTCCTTTTGTGCAGCCCCACTTTTCCCTTCTATTTCTAGTATGACTTGCTGCATTTTTCTGCTGTAGCATACTATACTACTATCCCTTTTTTTGCCCATTAGTCTCTTGGATGGTATTGCTTTGTATCTTGCCATGTAGCCAATTGTTACCACTCTTTGACAGCATTTGCAAACTGATATTTAGCAAGTAAATATATCATTTGCATGCTATTTCCTTGACTTTGTGACATAAAAAATGATCTTGTAACATAGTACATGTTGTCCTCTTGATTTTGTGACATGTAGTAATTCTTCAACTCTTGCATGGGGCTGTTTTGCCTATGATTGAACATGCATAATCTTGGCCCATAAACATTCCAATGTTGATTTAATTCTTGCATATTTCTTGGATGTTTGTGAGCATAATGTAGCACATGAAAAAAAATGGTGTAGTATGAAGAGTACCATATCATAGATTTGATTAAAGACTTGAATGAAGATTTAGAAATAGATTAATTTCTAAACATTATCTAGAGTTGGAATTTTTGTAACAAATTACATGATTGTAATGTCACAAAATTCCTCTTAGTATTATTTTTATCTCCATTCATGAATCTTGAATTTTGGATGATGGATTCCCTCATGTGCTTAAAAATGAAATCTTGAATTATGCATTGATGATCTTGATTCATGCCTTAATAATTTGCACTCCACTTATGCCATAAAAATAAACATGTATGAAGGAGCTTTGGATTTGGCCTAGCATTCATGTCTATTAATATTTATCTTGAATATCCTTGTATTTTGTCAAGTAACTTCCCCTTGCCAAAATTTTCATGAGTAGAATTTTTCCTCAGATCAAACCTTAGGTGATGAACCTTTTTTCATGTAGTTCGAAAATAGACAAGTTACAACCAAATGACCTAGTTCGTACCTTGTGAACCCGCATGCTCGATACACAATAGAATGATGTATGATATGCCGAATGTAGGGTATAAAAGGCTAACGGTGAAAATGAGGGTGTGACAATACCTCAATAGGTTTCGATTACTCAAGGCCAGGTGTTTTACGCAAGTGCCGGAACATGAACTGGTCGAAATGGCCACTGGAGGCCTTGATTATTCCATTCGCAAGAAGTTAGATACCCAATACCTAAGAGATATGACCCAATTGGCAGATAGAGTTCGACAGCTCGAACGTTTGAAAGACGAGAAAACTAGGCTTAACAAGAGCAAGAAAGTGGCCTTTGTCGAAATTGATGACAATATCGAAAGGGCATGCGAGGATTCTTTGAATCTCGATGAAAATGAAGTAGACCTCACCGAACTTAAACAAGGCCCCCTTATTCTTGTAAAGTATTAGCACCCCCACAAGGGAAGAGTGTTGTCGAATCGGAAAGGAATGATAGATTCCCAAAGAAGACATATACCTTCGACATCACCAAGTGTGATGAAATTTTCGATCTGTTGGTAAAAGATGGACAAATGATAGTGCCACCTGGCGCTAAATTGCCATCACTAGAGCAACGAAAAAAGAGAGGTTTTTGTAAGTACCATAACTTTCTGGGTCATAAAACATCTCAATGTTTTCTTTTTAGGGACCTTGTTCAGAACGCAATCCAGGAGGGACGACTGAAGTTTGGGGAGAAAACCACCAGCCAAATGAAGGTCGACACAGACCCTCTATAGGTGACGGACGCTCACTACACAGAGCCTTTAGAAGCCAACATGATCGAGGTCACTGAAGGCCGCAACTTCTTAGAAAGCATGATAGAAGTTACTGATGACTTCGTCAAGAATGCCGTGATGACAAAGGTCATAATGAGCTTCGATCGAGGCAGTAAATAGGAGATGAATACTACCAACTCCGACGGGGTAGCGGATAATCCAAAATGGGAGATGGTGACCAAGGAGATGGGTGATAACTTCATCGAAATGGACCAGGCTACTGAAGGTTTAGGTCTAAACTTAAAGGGTTTGAATTTGGCCGAGGAGGTTGAGATCAACATGATGGAAGTCATCCGACAAGAAGGTGAGGGGGACAGTGAGTCGAACAATCAAGAAGAAATCACTAAGGAGGCATACCCGAAGCAAGAGGAAACAATTGTGGATTTTCTTCACAAATGCCAGGGAAAAGGTTCTAGCGTGATGTTATGCCCACGATGCAGCGCAATCTTCGACAAAAAAGTTACCCAGAGACTTGAGGGAACACGAAGGCTTAAGCAAAGTGGGAGAATGCCTGAGTTCGATCGACGAAGCAGTTTACTGAAAAGATCTGAACCCCACATCAAAGGCCCCAAAACAAGGCCTGCTAGTTTCAAACCCGCTGTTGGAAACACCGATGGTAGGTGGACAAAACCCAACGAGGATAAGCGACAAGGTGAACAAAGATGGAAGAATTTCGAAGTGAATAGGGGTTCCTCAGTTACCTATCGAAAAGAATTCCAATCTTCGAAGATGGCCCATGTATCCGAGAATTATAAAGGAAAAAACCCCATGTCTCGATCGCAGTGGAGGCGGGAACAACGAAAAAGAAAAGCTCTGAGAGAAACAGCGTCGAAGGACAAGGCTGAATCTAGTACTAACCTCCCAACAGAGAATCAGAGAGAACGGTAAAAAACGATCAGCAAAACCACGCAACCACCGGTGGGCAGGAGGTTGTTCTCAAACCAGGTTAAAAATCAGAAAGAGATCACAGGGGTCGACGACGAGATGACGGACAACTTCGACTCAGATTCTGATGATTCGCTAAATTTGTTGGTGAACGTAGTGTCAGTGATGCCGAAAGAATATGACAGATTGTTTGTGATCGAAAACTGCGACACAGACGCAGACTGCGAAATGGCAGCACATAAACCCGTTGTCGCTACGCGAAAAATGACACAGAGTCGCCACCGGATTTTATTTATCACACGGAGGGAAAGGGAAATAGCGATAAAACCTTTGGGAAAAGAGCGTGGTCATCGCAACCAAATTTAGGGTTCGGGAGTCGGTTATGCGAGGGGAAGGTGTTAGCACCCCCTCGCATCCATCGTACTCGATGGGAACCTCCTAGGTTATTTCGCGTGAATGGGTGTTTTTATTAAGAGTTTGCTTGTTTAAGGAAAAGAGGGGTTGACGTTATATTTTAATGCTCGCCAAGGATTGTGGCCCTTGTGCCTACGTATCATCACTTAAAAGAAGTGAAGAATCAGAGTTCCGTAGTTCGGAGGCTTATGAAATTGTTGTTTGTTGGTTGATTTTATACCTTAAAAAAAAGATTTTTTGATTGATGCCCTAAGGCGAAAATAAGTTTGATGAGTTGATGTTATTTTTATGTTTTTTTGAATAAAAGTGGTTCTTGATTAAGATTATACACAAAAGACTTTGGATAGAAGTGAATGTCTCGAATAACCAAGTGGAGCGCCTTGTAATCAAAACATTCGGAACGAGTGTAGGAGAGTTCCATTCTCATTCCTTCTCCACCACTTTAAAATCCATGGTGTATAGTCCTAATCGTATACTTATTATGTTTTGGATTTTTTATGAGAAAAAGATCACTTGATGTTGGATCAAGGTTTATTGTTTGTAAAAATGTATTTGAGGTGATACGGACAAGGTTGATGGCGATGCACAAGGCAATCGGCTTACAAGGTTGAAAATGGCTCGATAAAATCGAGAGTTTGTTTTTAAAAAGGTTTTAAGAATCAAAGGTCAACAAGGACCATAACAACATTCACATTAAAAACATACAAACAAATGAAGTTAGTTGCAAAAAAAAAAATCGAGATATGCCAATAAAAACGGCACGAAGTTAGTTGCAAAACATACAAACAAATGAGGTAGAAATAACGAAACAAACGGTAAAACAGTGGTGTGACACGGGTGGCCGTGTTGTGTGACACGGCCCGTGTCACAAGGTGCATGAAAATAGGAGTTTAGGGTTTTGACAGAGGTGTGACACGGCCCGTGTCACAAGGCCTGGGATAAAAACGGTTTTTAGGGCAAACAGAGGTGCAACACGGGTGGCCGTGTCGTGTGACACGGCCCGTGTTGTGAAGCCTGGGGATTTTTCACATGGAAAACCTCAAACAGAGGTGTAACACGGGTGGCCGTGTCGTGTAACACGGCCCGTGTTGTGAGACCTGGGTATTTTTCATTGAAAAGGCCATCCAGAAGTGTGACACGGGCGGCCGTGTCGTGTGACACGGGCGGCCGTGTCGTGTGACACGGCCCGTGTTGTGCTTCCAGAACCAAAACCCTAATTTTTTTTGTGTTTTCGTTTCGTTTTTACGGTTCTTAAGAATGGTTTCTTGGTCCCTTATGGGACCTTACATGATATATACAGTTCAACAACTCATAAAAGAGTACGCAAAATGAATATAATAGCAAAGAAATAAGGAGAGAAGAGTTTGAGGAAATGGATACCCAAGAGTTTCTTCTTCTTGCAAGTCCTCCTTGGTCTTGGTTGAATGTCCTTCACTCCTCTTCACTCTATGTTGTAAAGGTTCTACTCTTTAGTGGTTCTCTTGGTTCTATCTCACTCTTCTTTTTTTTTGTTTCTAAAGCTCTCTATTTTTCTGGTTTTTTGCAATGTGTGTGATGTGTAGTGTTGTGAATCAATTCTGAATGAATGAAGAGTCCCCTTTTTGTTTACAGCCCCCTCCTCTTATCTCAGCTCCTCTAGGGTTTTCACTTCTTCCCACACTTCAGATTTTTCATGGGGCAATGTTTCTTACCACCTTTCCTTATGTCACTCTCTTTCTTTCCATTTCCATGCAAGGTGCTATGCTGCATTTTCTGCATTACTTTCCTATGCTATTTTTCTGCAGCACCTTGTGCCTTGCACCCATTTTGTTGGCTTGTGCTTGGACAGCTCCTCTTGGTCAATGCTATCAATTCTTGACAGCATTTTGAAAATTCTGATGTGTAGAAACATTGTCACATGTTATGCCTTTGGTCTTGTGACATGTAGATTTTGTGACATGAGGAAATTTGTCACTTTTGCATGGGACTATTTTGCTTATGATTAACATGCATAATCTTGGTCTTAAAACAATCCAATGTTGATTTAATCCTTACATATTTCTTGGATGTTTGTAAGCATAAGGTGGACTTGGTGTGGCATGAATTTGATTAGAATCTTGAATGAAGATTAGACATAAATTCTAATCATTACTTAGAGTTGGATATATTGTAACAAATGACATTCTTGTAATGTCATAAAGTTTCTCTTGGTAATATTCTTGCCTTTAATCTTGAATTCATGATGAATTTCCTTAGAACCATTAAGCTTGAAATGGATGAAGTCTTGAATTATGGACTTGTAATCTTGACTCATGCTTTGCAAAATTGAACTCCACTTGATCAAGAATTTAAAACAAAATTAGATGAAGCAATCTTGAATTATGCCTTGCATTTCATGGTCATTAGGAATATATCTTGAATATCCTAATATTTCATCAAGTAACTTCTCTTTGAAGAAATCTACAAGAGTAGACTTTCCAATTTAGATCAAACTTTAGATGATGAACCTTTTCTTCCATGTAGTCCAAGATAGACAAGTTATCTCATGGAAAATGACAAATCGACCCAATCCGCACCTACATGCTTGATATGCAATAATAAAATGATGTATGATATGGCGAATGTAGGGTATAAAGGCTAAAGGCGAAAATGAGGGTATGACACCCGTCTGCTATTATGTGATGAACAACGGCTGTGTTGAAGAGCAGAATGCTTTCTTCGAACGGCCCACTGAGGAGATGAGGAACCATTTGAAGCCGCAGTACATTACGGCTAAAGTGGAAAACACCCCAGTTCACAAAATTCTGGTGGACTGTGGCGCAACGGTAAATTTGATGCCACGTCTTTTATTAAACAAAATCGGGAAAAGCGATGCTGACACCAAGCCACACAACATGGTCCTGTCCAACTACGAAGCTAAGGTAGGCTCGACTAGGGGAGTAATCTAGGTAGATATCATCGTCAGAACAGTAACGCGAGCAATGGTATTCATGGTTGTAGAAACTACAGCCATTTACAACCTGCTACTTGGACGTGAGTGGATTCATGGCGTGGGGGCAGTGCCATCCTCGATGCACCAAAGGATTGCAATTTGGAGGCCAGACGGCATCGTAGAGAATATTGAAGCTGATCAGGGGTACTTTAGGGCGCCCATCAACTATGTCGATCAAAGGCACTTTGACAAACACTTGGCTGGAATAGGTCCTTGTGGACCAGCAGACTTCGATTTCAAGCCAGACGACGAAGTCTTTGCCTCGTTATACTTACATCCTGTAGACGGTTTCCGTTGGGACAGAGAAGTGCCAGGAGAAAGGCTTCCATACCTTGGAACCTTGCCGGTGGACCCCACGGGATGGGGGAGTGATTTCAGTAATAATGACTGAAGCTAATGTGCTTCGAAGGATTTCGGCTTATGTGACCGAAACTAGACTACAAACGGCCCTAGAGGCTGTTAGAAGCAAAATGGCCACAGAGGCCAATAAAGAGGTTCTTCAGAGAAGCTACAAGGAAGGCTTCGACACAGAACTATCTGATGAAACCCATCAAGAAAATGAAAGGCTTGATGCTATCTATGACGACGAGCCATTGGGTTTCGAGAAAGATCCCTTGGCAGAGGATGCCAAAGTGCTTACGCAGGACCCACTAGAGGAAGTGGACTTAGGAGACGGCATTATAAAAAGGCCCACTTACATTAGTGCCAACCTCGACACTCGATTCAAAGGGGAAGTTATCCAGCTTTTGCGAGAATACAAAGACTGTTTTGCCTGGGATTATGATGAAATACCAGGATTGAAAAGAGAGTTGGTGGAACATAGACTGCCGATCAAGCCTGGCAAGAAACCAGTCAAACAGAGCCCAAGGCGTTTTGCTCCAGAGGTTTTGTCAAAAATAAAAGCGGAAATCGAAAGACTTCTGCGGTGCAAATTCATCCGCACAACCAGGTATGTCGAATGGCTTACTAATGTTGTGCCAGTTATTAAGAAAAATGGTTCCTTAAGAGTTTGGATAGACTTTAGGGACTTAAACTCAGCAACTCCTAAGGATGAGTATTTGATGCCAGTGGCAGAAATGCTAGTCGATTCAGCCGCCGGCCACAAATATCTTAGTATGTTAGATGGTTATTCTGGATATAACCAAATCTTCATTGCCGAGGATGATGTTCCCAAAACAGCGTTTCGTTGTCCAGGGGCCATAGGCACCTACGAATGGGTAGTAATGCCTTTTGGCCTGAAAAACGCTGGGGCAACGTACCAACGAGCAATGAATTCAATCTTCCATGACTATATAGAATCGTTTATGCAGATATATATTGACGACATTGTGGTTAAATTCGTATCAGGCAAAGATCATATAGATCATCTTCGACAATCTTTCTTAAGAATGAGGAAGTTTGGCCTCAAAATGAACCCTTTAAAGTGTGCGTTTTTTGTGCAGGCAGGCGACTTCTTGGATTTCGTAGTCCACAAAAAGGGCATCGAAATAAACCAAAACAAGACGAAGGCCATTATGGAGACCAAGGCGCCATCAAATAAAAAGGAATTACAATCCCTGTTGGGCAAGATTAATTTCTTAAGAAGGTTCATATCGAACCTAAGCGGCAAAACCCAAGCTTTCTCGCCATTGCTTCGAGTCACCAAAGAAGGGTATGAGTGGAGGAAGGAACAACAAGAAGCTTTCGACAAAATTAAAAGTTACTTGACCAATCCTCCAATTCTCTCTCCACCTTGTCGGCACAAAAGCATGAGGTTGTACATAGCTGCGTCACACAAAACCCTGGGAAGCATGTTAGCTCAAGAGGACGAAGACGACACAGAGAGAGCCATTTACTACCTTAGTAGGGTCCTAAATGATGCAGAGACTAGATATAGCGAAGTAGAAAAGCTATGTCTATGTTTGTATTTCTTATGTACAAAATTAAAGCAATATATAAAGCATATCAATGTTTGTGTCTCTTCGCATTTTGATGTTATAAAGCATATGTTGTCCAAACCTATTTTGCACAGTCGAATAGGTAAATGGGCATTAGCGCTAACGGAATTTTCCTTAACATATAAACCATTGAAATCAATTAAAGGGAAAATAGTGGCAGACTTCATTGTCGACCACTCCGTAGATACAAACGCTCTGAATATGGTCGAACTAGAACCTTGGAAGTTGTACTTCGATGGTTCCAGCCATAAGAAGGGAACCGGCATAGGCATGCTGATTATTTCTCCTGATAAAATTCCAACACAATTCAAGTATAAAATAAGTGAGCCATGCTCTAACAATGAGGCGGAGTACGAGGCCTTGATAGCTGGACTTGAAATTCTGTTGGAATTGGGGGCAACTAGAGTCGAAATAATAAGAGACTCAGAGTTAGTCATAAAACAATTGACAAAAGAATACAAATGTGTCAAAGAAAGCCTCATTGTGTACTTCGTAGTAGCAAATAGGCTATCAAAGAAATTCGAAGAGACTACTATTCGACATATACCACGAATACGAAATCAGGTGGCCAACGATTTGGCCCAAATAGCATCAGGATATAAGATGTCCTGCGAAGACCTGCGAGAAGTAATCCAAGTCAGAAGCAAGGTAGCAGTTGTGGCATTGCGGCCATCAGATTTAAGGGCTGCAAAATTCGGATTCGCCGATGAAGAAACCTTAGAGATCTTTACAATCGAATCGATACCGGATGGGGACTGGAGAAAACTGTTGGTCGGATACCTCCAAAATCCTTCGAGCACCACAGAGCGAAGAATAAAATACCAAGCGCTAAGCTACGTCCTCCTAGGAAACAAATTATTCAAAAGAGCTCCGGAGGGAGTTTTGCTTAAATGTCTAAGTGAATCTGAGGCGTATCTAGCACTATCATCAGTTCATAGTGGAGCATGCAGGGCACACCAGGTAGGCCAGAAGATGAAATGGCTACTATTTCACCAAGGTTTATATTGGCCTGCAATGCTGAAAGATTGCATCGAATTCGCCAAAGGCTGCCAGGAGTGCCAAATACATGCTGGTATACAACATGTTCCAGCAAGCGAGTTACACTCCATAATTAAGCCATGGCCATTCAGAGGATGGGCTTTGGACCTAATAGGAGAAATACGACCCGCGTCCTCGAAAAATCAGAAATTCATCTTGGTGGGGATAGACTATTTTACCAAATGGGTCGAGGCGGTACCCCTGCCAAAAGTAGACCAAGAAATGTGATTGAATTTATTCAAAAACACATTATCTTTAGATTTGCTTTGCCAGAAACGATAACAACAAATCAAGGATCAGTCTTTACCGGTCGAAAAATGCAAGAGTTTGCCAGAGAAATGGGATTCAAACTCCTTACGTCGACCCCTTACTACGCCCAGGCCAATGGTCAGGTCGAGGCAGCGAATAAGGTAGTAATTGGAATGATAAAAAAGCAAGTAGGGGGTAAGCCAAAAAACTGGCATAAAACCTTGGACCAGGTCCTATGGGCATGTCGAACATCCCCCAAAGAAGCCACCAACACTACACCTTATCGACTGACTTTTGGCCATGATGCAGTATTACCAGTCGAAATTCTTGTGCAGTCAGCCAGGATTCAGAGGCATCACGAAATCCCCCGTGAGATCTATTGGGACATGATGCTCGACGAGTTAGCGAATTTAGACGAAGAAAGGTTAAGAGCGTTGGAGCTTTTAAGAAGACAGAAGAAAAGAGTTGAGAAATCCTATAACAAAGGAGTCAAAGCAAAGACCTTTGTGATTGGAGATTTAGTTTGGAGGGTAATCCTGCCGATGGATCGAAAGGTCAAGACACTAGGCAAATGGTCCCCGAAATGGGAAGGACCGTTTCAAATCTCAAAAGTCTTCTTGAATGGGGCATACGAAGTTGAGGAACTTAGCAATGATGAACGAATCTTGAAAGTAAACGGTAAGTATTTGAAAAAATACAAACCAGCGCTGCAAGAGGTAAACATTTCGACAGAGTAATATAAAACTAAATAGCAGGGCCATAAATGGCATCAATAAAATGCGCCAAAAATGGCTTAGTCCTTACGAGTACAACAATACAGACATGGCTTACAAAGGCCAGAAAATAAATATTAAACATTCTAGAAATCTAAAAAGGAAGGTTGGACTTCATCTTGACATAGTTTGCTTTCTAGGCATCGAGATGACTCTGGCAAGAGGCTTTGTCGTTTTTTAGTTGCGCAATATCAGCCTCAAGTTGTCGAGCCTCCTCGGCAAAAAGGACGGCATGATCAAGCTCTGTCGACAAGGAAGAATCATCGAAGGAAGACAGTTCAGCATTCCGCTTCTGAGCTTTATCTATCTCACTGTGAATTTTTCTGATCTTACGCTCCCAACAAGCGATGTTCGTTTCATTCTCAGTAATCTCTTGTTGGTTCTTGGCCTTTTGCTCCTCCAGCGTTGCAATTTTGTCTTCACAATCCGCAACGGCAGACCAAGCAACAGCCTCAATACCTGACTTTTCAGATATATCCTTGTCGAACTGAGGCAAGAGCCCAAAGTCAGTATGAACCTGGTCGATCAACTTCCCAACTTCTTGGATTACGGCCGCAGCCTCAGCAGAGATCGATTGAAGGTCCACTTGTTGTAGGAGAGTTTTCAAAGAAAGGTAGTGAACTGGACCCATTTGCAAAAGAGAAAAGAGGTCCCCTTTGAAAATCTTGTCCTTTACTTTCTCAAGAGCACTGTTGATTGGAGTCGAAGTCGGACCTTCAGAGGTCGAAGTACTTTGGGATCTGCCTGAGGAACTATTTCGCCTACGAAGGAGGAGTTGGATGTATTGACGAAGGTCAGACACTTTTAGAGCCTCAAGTTCTGTTGCAGTAAGATCTGTTGCACTTTTGGTAGGCATCGTTTCTACTTTTGTGGAGATGTTGGCAGGGGCAATTGGAGTTGTCTCAACAGGTTTGGCCTGCGGGATAGGAGGATCCTCGACAGCAGTCTCTTTAATTGGGGAAGCATTGATGGTATCCTCGTCCTCGTCTTCTTCGACGTCTTCTTCACTAGACTCTTCCAATTCAGATTGACGCATGGCTCCATCTGTCGTACCCTATCCTCCACAGGTTTATCATCAACCTCCATTGTGGTTCCCTGAGGTGAACCATCAGCAGGATTTACGCCCTCGTCCAAGAAGTTCGCTTCCTCATCTGCGTCGATGGGATTCCGGGAATTGTTCCCCTCGTCATGATCGGACCCGTCGGTCTGAGATTGTTGGGTGACAGTATTTAAAGGAGAAAGCAGGGGAACTACAGGGATCTCAGGTTTATTGGTTTCCCCAAGAGAACTCACACCTGAACCTAAGTCCGAAGAAGGATGATAGGTGGGCTCACCCCGACTGTTCAAAGGATAGGCCTCGAGAAGAGATGTAGTCGGGATGTTTTCCGTCATCACAACGTCAGGATGAAAAAGAGAGAATCTAAACATGAGAAAAAGAGTCCAAAAGTAGTTTGAGATTCAGACAGAAGGTAGTCGAAGATAAGAGTTGAACCTTCGGGCCTTCATCAGCCGGACTGGAATTGTCGCTTTCAACAGCAGCAGTTTGAGGAATTGGGGTACCTCCGACAGAAGCTTTACCAGGGTCTACACGTTGAGCTTGTGATTCAGGGATTTGAGCCGATGGAGGATCGGAGTCAGTAGTGTCGAGACCGCGGACAACCTTTCGCCGCCTTTTCATTGGAACCTCCTCTTGAGGGGAACCATCTTCATCTTCTGAGTCGATGATGACTAGGTTGGCGCCTCTCTTTATTTTTCTCTGAGGGGTGGGGAGTTTCCGGCTTACCTAAAAAGCATTGGGAAAGTGTTAGGCTTTCTAAACCCGGAATGTTGAAAAGATTAAGATGGTGCATTGACATTACCTTCTGAATCTCGACGGAACTGCCAGTCTTCACCGAGACGACGGTCTTTTTTGGAACAGCTGCAAAAGACAAATAACAGTGCCACCCGTTAGTAATGATAAAGCGTTGTTTTAAAGGTTTAAAACGAAGGGGAATTGACCTTCGAGAATGTCGGATTCGATGCGAACATCTTCGATATTCATATGAAGGTGACCTTTGAAAGTATCGAAGGTATGCTTAGTCGGAACCACCCGCTGTGCTTTAGGCTTCGACTGCTGTCTGAGGAATTTTATAGGGTCCTCACAGATGAACCAATCTGGGAATGGAGGGGCAAGGGCCACTCCAAAATCAGTAGATGGCAATCGAGGGACCTTAGGGGGAAATAATTTGAAAGCCATCTCATACCGTTTCTCACGGGGGATGGAAGAAGGAATTTTTAAATTCTCCATCTTTTTTAGAAATTTTCCCCTCAGAGTGACAGCAGCCTCGCGGACGGTTCGACTAATATCATCCGGTCGATAAGCAGTTTCAAAGTATTTTTGGAAGGCTTGTATCTCCTTTATGTGAGCAGACCTACCTTTCTTGGTTTTTTCCTGCACATCAAAGAAAGCTTGATCAATCATTCGAGAAAGACTGGCAGCATCAAGAAATTCAGAAGAATAATGTCTGGACCACCAGTTATAAAATTCTGGGGAACAGAAATAAGAAGGTTCAAAATAAAGTGGGGTAAGTGAAGATTTATGGGCATGACGCGCCAATTGGGTCGAGCATTCGATGGGGTTAACGATGTGGTGTGAAAGCAGAACGTGGGATAAGTCCAAATTGCCTCGACACAAGATTTGGTTGGTAAGCTATTAGGGAAGCATGTCCTCTTGTCAGATTGAGTTTGTGAACAAATAGACCAGGCGTGAGGAATCGCTCCCAAATCAGCTTTGATTCCTCTTCTTGTTTTTTGAGCAAAGCTGGGAAAGGCCTGATGAACCATTCAAGGCCACGTTTCCGTTCTGAGAAGGGAGCCATCCCAGGTGTGAAAACATGTCTCTTTGCAAACATCTGGACGAAGCCTGAGAAGTTGGCTCGAAGTGTTTGCCCCTCTTTGTTAGGGGTAAGCTGGACTAAGCGGGGCCATTCGACTTGTCTTCCAGAAATCAAAGGAGAACCTTCATCAACTTCACCTTTATTTGGTAGGCTGCCTTCAAAAGTGGCGTTTAACCACAATTGAAGTAACCAAAACGGTCCCGACATTACTAAATTGTCGTTATTCTCAGGGTCTTTCAGTTTGCTAGCACTTTCGCTTAAGGCTTCGTATAGGCTTCCAAGGATCATTTCTCTCAAACATATGTCTCTCTTGGCATGTAGCTGGTTCGCCAGTGTTAAGTATTTTTGCGCCACCTGCAAAGATTTAGTACAGAAAATGCAACGAGACAACCACATGGCCAAAAAGGCTATATGTTCCTCGTCTTTAACAGCGGCATTATTATTGTCATGATAATGGTTGATGAAATGGGTATAAGTATGTTTGATGGGTGAGAAACCGATAGTGTCTTGGCTGTCAACTTCAGGGTCGTAAGTCAGTCCATGAGGTTTCAGTCCTACAATAGCAGCAATATCAAAAAAGGTAGGCGTCATCATCCCACATGGAAGATGAAAAGTGTAGTGTGTGCTATCCCAAAAGAACAGAGACGCAGCCAACATCAGAGGGCAGTAGTTGGGACCTACTTTCGACATCATAATAAGGTCATAGATACCCATATCCTTCCAGTCTTGAGTTTTTGTTTTTTCTACCTTCTTCAACCAGTTGAGGTAGAGTTCAGAATCCTTGAAATATGGCGTAGCCCTAAACAATCTTGCGCCATCATGGAGATACTTGAGATCCACATTATAAACATTCAAGCTATCTGGATTATCCAATGGGACCTTTTGGGAGTCTTTTTGCCCTAGGGGTTTGGTTTTTTGATAAGAAGGAAAAAACTCATTCAAAGTGGAATAGTTTAAACCAGAGAGGGATAGAGGCCCGGACATGGCAAGCGGTTTATCCGCGAAAGTAACGGGTATGATTACCTGGGATTCGTAGATATGGCGCTTCTCCTCTAGTAGAGGCTCTCGCACGAGTTGCTGATTCTTTACCACCTCCGGTCCACTCAGAGTAGCAAAAGGGGGAAGGGTGGAAGAAGAAGTTTGTTGATGAGACTGGGTTTTTTGTTTCTGGGATCTTAGCTCAGCCATGATGAGTGTTGGAGGAGTGTTCTGGGAAGATAAAACGGTGGGAAGAAGAGATGAGGCAATGTTGTAAAAAAGGTTTGAAGAAGAAAAAGTAAAAGACGTTCTGAAAATTATTTATAAGAAAAAAGGGAAATTCAAGAGTTTTTTTACAAATGGCTGGGGTTAGTGGGCCACGTGTGTGCTCAGGAGGAGTTAGTAGAGGTGGCGGTTGTAACCTATGCTCTATAGGGGTAATGATGGCTCACGATTTTGGTGATTCCCGAGAAATTTGCCATGATGTTCATGACGTCAGAGATCGTGCATCGAGGGGGCGTAACAGTTTCTTTTGCGTGAGATTATGGATATATCCTCTCCCATCACCTTTCAGTTTTCTAAACTCGAAGCAGTTGAAGATGGGTTAACTATCAGGATATAGTCGAAGATAAACGGCGTCGAATATGGATGCTGTCAAAAAATGTACTTTTTGTAGTGTCGAAAAACTACATTTTTGGGGGGCAATTTGTTAGCTCATCAATTCGACGACTCATGTTGGAGGCTATTTTCAGCATATTAAAAAGACCTACAAGTCTTCCAAGGACTTAGGAAATTGAAGTCTTGAAATTGAATACTTCGACCTAAGCAAGCGAGATGGTCTTCGACCGAGATTTAGAAGAAGGGTCGAAGTGAGTTTTTGAAATTTGAATCTTGGAGGGAGTAGTTATATTTTCTTATGACTAAGAAGGACAAGTGGCTCTCATCGGATAAAGGACTGCATGTGATCTGACACTTGTCAAGAATAGATGGCCTAGGGAGGTTATTAGCGGTTATTAGCAGTTACTATTATTATTATAAATAGGAGTCTTAGACATAGAACTTGTGTGTTGTAATTTATTGTTGTACAAGTCACTCTTAAAATTACTCCAAGTATCCGAGTGTAGAGAAAAAGAGTATTATAGAGAATGTACGTGATGTAAACACACCATCCTTTATCTTTTCAATGAAGTTACTTTGTTTCTTTACTTTTGTCAAGTACTTTTATTTATTTGTTACATCTTTCCCTCTTGTTCATCATTACTACTTCGATTAAGTCCTTCCCTCCCAAAAAGAAACCCTTATCTCTTCTCCCCCTAATAATTCTTCTTCCTTCTTTCTTTTAAACATAGTGGATAATTTATGCCCCTCTTCGTTAAGTTATTTCTTCTTAGTATTGTTGAAACACATTTCTAGATAGGTCCAAATAGAAACATCCTTCAGCACATATCCTAGGATTTCGTATGGTCAATCCTGCAAGTTAGTCAATTTGACACCAAATTGATAGACCAGAGGTTGTTTAGCAAAAAACACGGTAAACACACATATACAATCATCTTCAGGTACCCATTACTCTATCTTTAATTTTCTTTAATATTCTAATCTATCTCCCTCCCAATATCATTTTATTTTTTTCTATTTCTACCAATCATGAACCTAAAACATACAATGAGGCATGCAAGTTTGAATGTTGGAACCAAGCCATGAGACTTGAGCTTCATGCTCTTGAGAAAACTGGCACTTGGAAGCTTGTAGATCTTTCACCCAATGTGAAACCAATTGGTTGTCATTGGGTTTACAAGATCAAGCATAAGTCAGATGGTAGCATTGAGAGGTTCAAAGCACAACTTTTTGCAAAAGGCTATAACCAGATTGATGGCCTAGAATACTATAATGCTTTCTCGCCTGTTACTAAACTTACCACAATTAGACTTGTTCTAGCTTTGGCCTCGACCCACAACTGGCATCTTAATCAACTTGGTGTTAACAATGTGTTTTTGCATGAAGATGTAAACATGATTATTCCTCCTGGTGTTCAAAATTTCAAGCCAAATCAAGTTTGCAAGTTGATTAAATCTCTATATAGCTTAAAACAAGCTAGCGGGCAATGATTTGAAAAGCTGACTTCACTTCTCATGCACCATGGATACACACAAGCATTATTTGACCATTCCTAATTTATCAAGAAAACATAATTTTCATTTACAATTTTACTTGTGTATGTTGATGGTGTTATTTTGGTAGGTGACTCTTTGAAATAATTCCACTTCATGAAAAATATTCAGCATCAAGCTTTCAAGATAAAGGATCTTGGTACTCTCAAATATTCTTTAGGCTTGGAGGTTGCACATTCAAAACAAGGCATTTCCATTTGTCAAAGAAAGTATTGCCTTAATCTTCTTACTAATTCAGGTTTTCTAGGATCTAAACCAGCCAATGCTCCATCTAATGCTTCCATCAAACTATGTCATGACAACAACCCTGATTTTGAAGATATTTTATCATATCGAAGAATCATTGGCAGTTTGATTTATCTCAACATTACTAGACTTGATATTACATTCATAACTCAATAACTAAGTCAATTTCTTTCAAACCCTCCACCATACACTATAGTGTTGCTTGCAGGGTGTTGAGATATCTGAAACACTATCCAAATCAAGGCTTATTTTCCCCTCAAAACTCATCTCTTCACATCACTGGTTTCTCTGATGCAGACTGGGCTGGTTGTGTGGATACTCGAAGATCTGTGTCAGGCTCTTGTTTCTACTTAGGTAACTATCTCATCTCGTGGCGAACTAAGAAGTAAAATACTGTTTCTCGTTCCTCATCTGAAGCTGAATACCGCGCCTTGCCTGCAACAACATGCGAGCTTTAATGGATCCTTTACTTGCTCAGAGACATGCACATTGAATGTTCCAAAGTTCCATTCATATTTTGTGATAGCCAAAGTGCTCTCCATATTGCTGTCAATCTTATTTTTCATGAATGGACCAAACACCTTGACATAGATTGCCATATTGTTCGAGAAACATTTTTGGCTGGTTGTCATACCCCAAATTTGTCCTACTTGTATAGTTTGCATCTGTGTGTCCATCCACCAACCCTTATTCAGAAAATCCAAAATATGTTAACTCAAGTTGTTGCAAGATTTTTTTCATGGCTATCAAGTCAAGATTGTGTGTTAAAAATCACATGATTTGACCTAGTTTAGGTCAGGAAAAAGGGTTGGTGTCCTGATTTAGATCAAGGTATGCATGATTCAAGTGATAGAGGTGTGCAACTTCAATTAGGATTTGTGTTAAATTATCAGGCTGTGCAGAGTCTTCATGAATGTAGGTTCAATGGCTGGTGTATTTTAATCAGGATTCACAAAGAAAGGTCATTAGGGCCGATTTATGATTCAAGATCTTTGGGGCTAAGATTGACTCGTAGTTTCTCAATGAGAATCCATTCATTTCCATATTCATTTTTTTAATATCATTTATCCTTATTCATATCCAAATCCCATAAACATCCTTCTTTAATTTTTATTCACTTTCATTATCCGCCCTAAATCCATTATGTCCATATCCAAATATCTATCCTTTTTTATCCATTTTTGTTAAATCAATCCATATCTTTTCCATGATATCATCATACAATCCAAAAGAAGGAAATTCATTCAAAAAAGCTCATCATTAATTGTCTTTTACTAAGTCCATCTACATCAAAATTTGATTCAAATCAATATTCCCAATCCACACTTCATTTTTAATTTATCTTTACAAAAATTCTACAATCCCATTATCATTACCATTTTTTTTAAAGCCAAATCACAAAAAAGCCCACAAGAATCTATACAATAAACTCTCATAACCTTTTTCCAAAAATTTATAAGCCCATTGGCTTCCAAGGTACATAAGCCCATTACTTAGAAAAAAATTGCAAATAAAAACACAATACAAGAACCATGGCTTCAAAGTTACAAGCCTTTCACAAAACCCACATGAGCCTTACCACAACACGACATAATTTTCAAACTTTCTGCAGGCTTGACCATCACATACGCACGCATAACATTCAGTAGGTGAAATGGGTATTACGCATCAGCCTTAATTCCAAACGACGCGGCACATTACGCGAGTCTCCTTCACAATATGCCAAACCGTTACATAAGAAGCAAGCTGCAACTACAACCTTCCAAAAAGCGACGCAACGCAATAACATGACCGACCTCACTAATTTTCACACAGGGCACAAACCTGCATAAACCAGTCCATGATAATGCGTACCACTCAATAAGTCGTGCATACAACGTCACGAAAATAAATCGCACCGCACAGGATCAAAACGCGGTAGCAACATAACAAACTAGCTCTCATTCCATTTCTATCCTCATATTTCCCTTTATATTGAACTGAACCCTCGCAATTTGGAGAGGCTCAAGAGAGAAGGAACAAGAACGAAACCCAAACGAACCTGAGAGCGAAAGATCGAGCGAAGAAAAATGAAGGAGAGAGCGAGAACGGAACTTCACATGGAGAAGTGAAGGTTGGAATGGGTCGTCCCGATTTCATTTATCCTTGACTGATTGTGTTGTTGTTCTTCCATGTTTTTTCTCTAATTTATTTTCTTTCAAAACGCGATGATGAAGAGTAAGGTCTTCTGATCTTGTTAGCCTTCACCATGGTTTATGTTGATTTTGATTTGCGAAAATGATGAAGTTGTGGTGGTCGTTTCGTGTTGCAAAGAAGAAGCTTGTAGCTTTGATCTGTTTTTCACGAAGAATCGGGTGCCCTTTTTTGAACAATGTCTTGTCATACCTTTCATTGTTTACCCTTTTGTTATTTATTTTTTTTAAACCGTGTCTTGCTTTGGTCTGGTGCTATTGGAAACCATGCTTCCATTTGATGGGCTTTAGGTCCATCTGGTTTTTATTTATTTATTTCACACTCATGCATTTCTCATGCAAACCCCTATTTTTGTTTGATTGAGTTATTGGTGTGAGGATGATGGGCTAGGCCCATATAATTTCACACATCCATTTTTTTACACACCCCCTCTTTTACTATTACCTTAGAATTGTGCAAATTTCTAACACTTGGGTTTTTAATATCTCACTATCTCTATTTTATTTAATCTTGGTGTATCAGCTTCATTTTAATTTGATTCCTATTTTCGTTTTTATTGTTGGTTAATGAACATTTAAAGTCGTGGATAGCCGATTTACCAATTAAATCTCATGATGAAGACGAGACCACTTTCTTTTCTAGCATTTCTCATTTTCATTTTTGACTTACCTTTGTATTTTATTTTCAAATTCGATCAATGAAAATCTTTTATTCGTAAACGTTGATTTATCGAGGTCAATAACCTTCATTATGCTAAATCTGTAGAAAATAATCATTGGGATCATTTTCTATACTTTGGGATCGTGATAGGTTACCTTCAATTAATCGACACGAGTTTGCGATTAAGACGAGATCACCCTTCTTTTTGGTCTGTGTGACACAATTACATTGGAGAATGATCCTCAATATCATTTCTCTATCTTGTTTTTAGCACAGATATTAACTTGTGCAACCTCTTATAGCTTGATCTTTGACATAGATTGAGCTACGACAGTTTAGCACTACATTTCGTCCCGATTCATTCACAATTCGACTAACGACTAACTTTTACTTTTCGTCAACATATTCTTGTTTTACTTTTCAGTCAATATACTCTTGATTTAATTTTTAGTCATTATATCTTGATATTATCTTGATTACACTATTGTGAGTATTATCTTGATTATATTGTTATATATCTTGCTATATTATTCCTTTTGTTCATATTCATATTGTTCATCTCTTATTCACACTCTTTCGAAAATACTTAACAATTATCGAAATAATAAAATCTTAAATTGGTGGACTGTTGGTTACTTTTCCGATTAATGGAATTTGGACTTTATCTGAAACCCTAACTTGGAGCTTTTGTCCGACTTTTGTTCAAGGCATAGTTTAGGACACTTCGCATACATACGGCTTCCTCTTGGGCTACCTGACAATGAACCCTTTTATTTCGTGCAATCCCGTGTAACTTACATGTATCCCTCTCCCATTTCGATGTACGCATTCGTATTTCTTTGATTGTGGTTTATCTTCTAGGAGCGTCCATAGGGACTAGCGTAGACTAAAGCGTTTTCAAACTAATTCTCGATTCATCATCGAGCCCTTTTCAAACACCCCCCGTAAGTCGAGTGCTCGTCCGCATTCACCATCAACCTATTGCACGCACTTTCACATATCATTGTGGTTTCGTTATTAGGAGCACCCTCAGGGACTAATATCGTTTCTCAGAACCTAACCCTTGATTTGTCGTCAAGCCGGTTCCATTTTCAACCAAATCCTCGACTCGTCGTCGAGCCCTTTTTAAACCAACTTCCATTCCACCATGGTTTTGCACGCAAATATAAGTCAAACCCTTGATCCAACGTCAAACGGATTTTCTCAATAAACTATCAATACAATTAACAACTATCTAACTCTTTCAAGGTGAAAAGAGGGGGATTGAGCCTTTGATCTCCCTTCAGTCGTTTGGATGTGAGTTATCTTACTCATGTGTGAGCAATTGACGCCTCTAAAATCTTTCCAACTCGACAACAGTCAAACCATTTTCCAACCACTCATTATTCAAAACACCATTCAAACACAACTTCTTTTCAAGATGAAAAAGAGAGAGAGTCATGTCTTTAACTCACTCTCCTGATTACTTGGGCCTGAGGAGCCTTTCTTAAGATTCAAGTAATAGTCACCCGAATCTAACTTCAACCATTCAACCTCTATCTCTTTTCGTGGTCGTATCCACGAACTACGAACGCTTTGATTGCGATGATCTTGGAGAGCATACTCATATCTTTCTCCGTCATTCCGTTCACAATTCCCTCCATCTTCCATTTCCCCCATCCTTTTCCGTAGTCAAACTACGAGAGCTCTGATTTCTCATTCTCGTCCAAATGAGCATACGTAGGCACAAGGACCCCAATCCTTCGCGAGCACCATATTCTATAACCTTCCATTTTCCCTTAGCATCTTTATCCTTTTACCTTGTTGTTTCGCATTTATTATTGAGAAGAAAATAACTAAGTTTAACTAACGTTCATCATAATTCGAATTAAGAGGTTCCCGTTGAGTACAAAAGACGTGAGGGATGCTAATATCTTTCCCTTGCGTAGCCGACTCCCGAACCCGGAACATTGGTTGTGACGGTTGTGTTCCTGTCCTTTCGTCTCAAAAGGTTTTCTCGATATTTTCCTTTCCAATCTATTCGGGATAAATAAAATTCGATAGTGACCCTGTTGAACCGCATTATGCGCCTTTAGCGCAAGAGTCGTACGTTCTCAATTTGAATTTTTGAGGTGTGACACTAGTGTGATGAAACTTCTCCCAGTGTCGTCTAACAAACAGCTTACTGATTTTTTTAACAAACCACTAATTCCTGAACTATTTTAATCACTCAAGACCAAGTTGAATTTGATAAATATTTATCAAAGTTCAACTTGTGAGGAGATAATAGATGATAAAAACTGAATTGTTAGTTTTGTTTGTTATGCTTAAATCAAATTAGTTATATTAGTTTGTTTACTTGCACTTTAAACAACTAGCTTGTATCTTCACACACACGCGCACGCACGCACGAGATTCATTCTTCTCCATTCTCATCCTTTTCACATTGCTTTCTCTTACTTCTTATGCTTTATTATGCAGCCATTCGTGAAGCATAATACTTCCAACTAGACAATTTTGTTTTCACAGTATTATTTTACATGAGAACAAATATCCAACCACTTCGAATATGTACCACGGTATAAACTAAGGTACGAGAGCGGTAGAGAACTAATACGACAATTTAGGATTTTCGCAACCAAACCACTTCAACCCGCTTATAAGTAGAAACCTGCTTCTATTTTACTTCTTGATAAAAAATGTGTTCATTAATTTAATAGACAAGAAGTAAAAATAAACATTAAAAGTATAAAGCTGTCGGAAAAGTTAACCGGCAGGTGGCTGCATCAGAACACGACAATAGACTGTGTTTTCTTCTTACTCATTTGCGGCGTTCGGTGGAAAAAGAAAAACATTTAAAAAACTAAGCAAACAATGAATCTAGTCTTGAACAATAAGAATTACAAGTGAACAACCTAATCCAATAATCATTGTGCAACAGCTGCACACGAACACGAAACAAACTATACAAACATATTACTAGATTATCAAATTAATTAATTTCTTATTTTAAAAAAAGAAGTAATCAATAATTTTTCTAATCATAAGACGACAATGAATCTACAAATCACATACATCTTATAATAAAATATTAGTCACCATCAATTTTAAACACTAAATTGTAAGAATTCATTTTCTTACAAATTATCGTGTACTATCTTACAAACTACAAGGGTAGTACCAAATTATTTAAGCCCGAGAGAAACTAAAAACGTAAATGAACCCTAAAATTATGAAGAGAAAATAGAATTTGGAACTTTTTTATTCAAATATCCTTTTTTTTAAACATTTTAAAATAATTCATTTTTCAATTTATCTTTTAAAATACTCAACTTTAAGAGTGTGATAGAGAGCTGTGTTAATTCAATTGACGACTGTTTATTGAGTTTAAGAAGTGTCGTCAATTAGAGACACCATATAGTCTTGTCAATTCAATTGACGACAGGGTGTTAAAAATACAATGGTCTTGCCAATTCATTTGGAGACATGGTGCATTATGTAATTTTTTAACATAATTAAATAACATTAATAATTAATTAAATATAATATTACATAAATTAACGTTGACGATCAAGTTGGTTATACCGGCTACCAGCTCCACATTCTCTAGATACCCTCACTCGTTACACTCGTCCCCCTCGTTGTTGATTCACTCCAAGTGTTCGAGGAGTTGGAGTCTCAAGAACATTTCCAGCAGATTCCCTAAGAATTTCTTAAATTTTCAAGAGGTCTTGTGTGTTGAAACTGAGCGTGTGACCCGTAACACCCCATTCTAAACTCTCGCGGACAAATAAGAGAAACAACATAAAACAATCAGAGTGTGGCAAACAAATGAAGGTTTCATGACGACCGTCATGTATGTCACGACCGTAACGGTCATGACGAGCGTCATGGAGCTGTGACGACTGTCACACTCACAAATTCTGGGACGCATCAGAGGTGTCACAGTTTCAACTTAACCAACAACAGACGCCTGCAACAGATCATTTCATAACATACGTAACACAGATTCGGATGAACAGACAACGATAATTTGTTTAACATTTTAATCATAAAACGACATGTTATAATATACTTCCAACCATTCACAATAACCAAATTCCATAAAAATCCAGCAAGTAATTATCTTGCATCAATTCATAAAACAACTAGTTCTCGGTCACGAAATCATTACTACCGATTCATTGGTCTAGTGCATCCAACCAACATTTGGCACTTAACAGCAGCCACCAATTTAATGAAAAGTACTTGATAAAATTCAACAACAAGGAAATTAAATAAAAGCAATAACATCAATCGTTCATCCGCCAAGAGTGATACTTATCAGAGCGACCAACAACCTTAAACGGAAATCTACACTTTATTCCGGATTACCTGCAAGATACCACTAACGGAGGTAACATACAACATAAAGAGTGAGATATCAATAATATAACATAAGGCATGACAAAAGTCATGTCAGAGTATCATCACAACATTATTCTTCCAACAGATCGCAAAATATTATCCATAATAGACCGCAATAATTTGGTATTCAAAATCCATGACAATTAGCTTTAACAATTCAGCAACTCAACAATGCAACTCAACAATGCGACTCAACTGTGCATATGCATGTGGTACCAATTTTCCATTAAGGCCACCAATATAGGCACAACCAATAATCTTGCCACTAAGGGCCGCCAATACAGGCCAACAATTTGCCACTAAGGGCCACCAATACAGGCCATCCAATCGCCAATACAGGCCAACCAAGATGATATGCCATGAAATGCAACTATTATGGACTACAACATAACCGTAACAACTAATTCAACAAGGCATTTAAGCCTACAACCAATTCGTCTATAACAGAGGCATACCCATCATCATATACCTAATACTTATCAACATAATCAAATGAGAATACTATAATAACATTTTCTCAACAATAACATAACAACTTCATATGCATCAAGTATTCATCATCTCAATCAGTTCATGTAAGGGAACAATAGCAATATCATTATCAACAAATAAGGACTCAAGACATTTCCGCAGAGCGGCATCACAACTATTACACACTTAATTATCTATCTGTTCACGGTAAGTTTCGTTAATCTTCGACCGGTAATTGACATGGTATCACACAGACCAATGACAAACAATACTACTTCCGACACAGACAATTCTTATCTCTAATATTTATCGATTAACGGAAACTATATCTATGATTTGATTCTCTACCTGAATTCGATCAAGTACGAGCATAATAACAACCTTTTATCAACAAATGGGAATTAGCGTGTGTCGGCGCCGATTCCCAACATTATCACCTAGAACTAATGACATAGAACACTAATTCAGGAACAAACAACCATTAACCCTTAATATTTCTCAACCTATGGGAACATTAACCCTTAATATTTATCGACCTACGGGAACATTAACCCTTAATATTCATCGATCTACGGGAACATTACTACGGGAGTATTACTACGGGAACATTACTACGGGAACATTACTCATGATTCAACTCCCTTCATGAAATCGATCATACCTATAGTTATAGAATTGAACCCCACCCTTACCTTAGAATTGAGGCCGACTCTACGCTTTCCGGTTCTGGTTCTGTTCTACGATAACTCTCCTGCAGCTATCTTCCAATTTCACCGATGGACAATTCTTTTGTTCTTACTTTCTCTACAGCCACGCCCTTTTTCCTCTTCTCTCAATATTTCTCCTCAATTTTGGTTTTCTGAGCTGTTTATCGTGTTTTTGCTCTTCCTCCCAAAACTTCTCTAATAACTCCCTAATTCCCATTATTTCATCCACTAATAATAATAATAATAATAATAATAATAATAATAATAATAATAATAATAATAATATTACTACTGATTATTAAATTATCATCATTATTAATTATATTATATTATTATCAAACTCTATATTTTATTACATGGTTTTCCTATACTTTAAGGACATCCACCCACGCTCTCAGACACACTCCCACATAAAGGCGCACCAACAATTCATAAATAATTTAATTTAAAATGAACGGGCGTTACAACTCTCCCCTACTTAAAAGAATTCCGTCCTCGAAATTACCTTAACCAAACAGCTCTGGATAGGAATCCCGCATCTTTCTCTCCAGTTCCCACGTCATGCTCTCGCCAGCAGCTCCCAACCATACCACTTTCACCAAGGAAATCTCTTTTCCTCTTAACATCTTCACCTCTCGATCACACAAAGCCTCATACATCGCTATTCCGATACTAGAATGGTAATTGTTACTGTAGGTGACTCAATCAACGATAATTAACTATCCCACGATCCACCTTGATCCAACACACAAGCTCTCCACAAATCCCCTAAAGACTGGGTAGCTCTCTCTGTCCGTCCATCCGTCCACGTATGATAGGCAGAGTTCAACTTCAACATGGTACTCAAAGCGTCTGCAAACTCTCCAAAACTCTCGATGAAAGTTCAGATTCCCATCAGACCCAACGGTCTCTGACGTTTATTCTTCGACTTCCGACAAGTCTAACCAGCATATACAAACTCAACCACTTCTCTCTCCATCTATGGCCTTCAAAATAATTTCCGCAAATCCGGTTACATCTTCCTAGCACTGGGATGGATACTCTATCTACCTCAATACTCTTATTCCACTTAATAATATCTAGAACACAAACTCTATCACGACATCTCGTGATACTATTTCCATTAATCTGAAAATCATCCATTCGACTTTAATTCCTCAGATTCAACCAATCTACCAACTCAAATCAGAGTTCTGACCTTATCGAATCCCATCAAGAATACTCTTAGTAAGGTGCAACATACTAATCTAAACTCCATAAGAAGTCTCTTCCCAACCCAAGTTCATATCACGGAAGTTGCTCAATCAGTCCTAACTCTTTCACCACCATCATCGATATATGCAAAGATTCCCAAATCAATGCATAAGCTATCACATTTGCTTCACCCGAATGGTAATTCAGTACAAAACCATAATCCTTTAGGAGTCCCAATTATTCTCTGCCTCATATTCAAATCTTCCAACTCACGCAAATACCTTAAGCTCTTGAGATCACCAAATATTTCAAGTCTCACACTAAATAATTGAAGCCTCCAACTCCGGTACAACCACAACAGCAACCAAGTCTAAATCACTTGTCAGGTGATTCCTCTTATGTACTTCAAGTTGCCTTAAAGCATAACCAGAACTCGTTGAAGTTTCACTTAACATATCTCCCAAACATATCAACAAAGCATCACAAAACACAACAAATGGTCCTGTCGGATTCGGCAAAAATCAACACACGATACATTTTAAATTTTCTACTATAATTGAACTAGGTACAGGCTTCAAATTTTTTTCCTAGAAAGAGCATCTCATTAGATTTCCAACGCTTCGAACGGGGGTCAAAACTAACATACGGTTCAAGAGTTATGAATTTTTGAAGTTTTTCCAAAACAGAATTTTTCTGCATAAAGACTGCTACGGGTTTGAGCATTTTCTCCCGAAAATCCGACCGATTCAATTATTTACTTCGAAACAACCACATACTCATTCATACCAAACATATATTAATGATTTAGAACCATCAAACGTGAAATCTACGACTTTCGATTTCAATCAGAATCTTAAACCCTCAAATCTCCAAAAATGCAAAAACTTACAAAAATCAATCAAACTCGATAAAACAAGTATACTCGATCACGACCTAACATTACCCGACACAACTGCGTAATCTATTCCAACTTTCATCCATAAAAACATCGATTCCGTAAAAAGCTGTGATCTCGGAATTCGTCGTACGACAACAATTGCACACTTAGAAGGTCATCCGACACATCTTCAACTCTTGGAATATTTAAAGGTCTAATTATACCAATATTGCATTCCACATCTTACTTTCTTTAATAATCATCAGAAGTCACTGCCCACTCTTAATATACTTGACCTCACACTCTGTTGCCTTAGCACACACACCAGACACGAGTCTCAACACTGCTTAATCAGTTTAATTCCTTGACCATCCAAACAGACATATAACATGGAGCTCTCACTCTCGGACTAGTTTCCGTAACTAAGTCGGTCATAACACCACTTCACGTCCAGGTTGTATATCACTATCTTGTCAGGGTAACTTCCAGACAACCACAATTAATCGGCAAATTGCCAACCTCCCACTTTCATTATAACTCAAAAATTCCCATCAAAATTAAACACCTAAACACTGTCCTGCGCCGACTCGTCAAAACAATTCTTAGGCACTTAGCTTAACCCAAGACAATTCACTGCTCATGCCATCTAAGCTTGCAAGACACGTCCATCCCATGATGGGGTATAAACCATCCTTATCAAACTATAAGAGTGTTCAACCACACACCGAGCTACAACTCCACACTTGCAGCATCCTGGAGAAGCACAAGCTTCTCCCCCACTTGAATCATTCTCACTTCTGCAGACAAAGGTTAGACAACAAACAGGTACCGACAGTGTTTTCACACACATGCCGCATACAAGGGAGCAAACAACATTAGACAACTTGGCCGGACGGACCGACCTGCTCTGATACCAATTGTAACACCCCATTCTAAACTCTCGCGGGCAAATAAGAGAAACAACAGAAAACAATCAGAGTGTGGCAAACAAATGAAGGTTTCATGGCGACTTTCATGTATGTCATGACCGTAACGGTCATGACGAGCGTCATGGAGCTGTGACGACTGTCAGACGCACAAATTCTGGGACGCATCAGAGGTGTCACAGTTTCAACTTAACCAACAACAGACGCCTGCAACAAATTATTTCATAATATACGTAGCACATATTCGGATGAACAGACAACGATAATTTGTTTAACATTTTAATCATAAAACGACATGTTATAATATGCTTCCAACCATTCACAATAACCAAATTCCATAAAAATCCAGCAAGTAATTATCTTGCATCAATTCATAAAACAACTAGTTCTCGGTCACGAAATCATTACTATCGATTCATCGGTCTAGTGCATCCAACCAACATTTGGCACTTAACAGCAGCCACCAATTTAATGAAAAGTACTTGATAAAATTCAGCAACAAGGAAATTAAATAAAAGCAATAACATCAATCGTTCATCCCCCCAAGAGTGCTATGTATCAGAGCGACCAACAACCTTAAACGGAAATCTACACTTTATTCCGGATTACCTGCAAGTTACCACAGACGGAGGTAACATACAACATAAAGGGTGAGATATCAACAATATAACATAAGGCATGATAAAAGTCATGTCAGAGTATCATCACAACATTATTCTTTTAACAGATCGCAAAATATTATCCATAATAGACCGTAATAATTCGGTATTCAAAATCCATGACAATTAGCATTAACAATTCAGCAACTCAACAATGCAACTCAACAATGCGACTCAACTGTGCATATGCATGTGGTACCAATTTTCCATTAAGGCCACCAATACAGGCACAACCAATAATCTTACCACTAAGGGCCGCCAATACAGGCCAACAATTTGCCACTAAGGGCCGCCAATACAGGTCATCCAATCGCCAATACAGGCCAACCAAGATGATATGCCATGAAATGCAACTATTATGGACTACAACATAACCGCAACAACTAATTAACAAGGCATTTAAGCCTACAACCAATTCGTCCATAACAGAGGCATACCCATCATCATATAACTATAACTTATCAACATAATCAATTGAGAATATTATAATAACATTTTCTCAACAATAACATAACAACTTCATATGCATCAAGTATTCATCATCTCAATCTGTTCATGTAAGGGAACAATAGCAATATCATTATCAACAAATAAGGACTCAAGACATTTCCGCAGAGCGGCATCACAACTATTACACACTTAATTATCTATCTGTTCACGGTAAGTTTCGTTAATCTTCGACCGGTAATTGACATGGTATCACATAGACCAATGACAAACAATACTACTTCCGACACAGACAATTCTTATCTCTAATATTTATCGATTAACGGAAACTATATCTATGATTTGATTCCCTACCTGAATTCGATCAAGTACGAGCATAATAACAACCTTTTCTCAACAAATGGGAATTAGCGTGTGTCGGCGCCGATTCCCAACATTATTACCTAGAACTAATGACATAGAACACTAATTCAGGAACAAACAACCATTAACCCTTAATATTTCTCAATCTATGGGAACATTAACCCTTAATATTTATCGACCTACGGGAACATTAACCCTTAATATTCATCGATCTACAGGAACATTACTATGGGAGTATTACTACGGGAACATTACTCATGATTCAACTCCCTTCATGAAATCGATCATACCCATAGTTATAGAATTGAACCCCACCCTTACCTTAGAATTGAGGCCGACTCTACGCTTTCCGGTTCTGGTTTTGTTCTACGGTAACTCTCCTGCAGCTATCTTCCATTTTCACCGATGGACAATTCTTTTGTTCTTACTTTCTCTACAGCCACGTCCTTTTTCCTCTTCTCTCAACCTTTCTCCTCAATTTTGGTTTTCTGAGCAGTTTATCGTGTTTTTGCTCTTCCTCCCACAACTTCTCTAATAACTCCCTAATTCCCATTATTTCATCCACTAATAATAATAATAATAATAATAATAATAATAATAATAATAATAATAATAATATTACTACTAATTATTAAATTATCATCATTATTAATTATATTATATTATCATCAAACTCTATATTTTATTACATGGTTTTCCTATACTTTAAGGACATCCACCCGCGCTCTCAGACACACTCCCACATGAAGGCGCATCAATAATTCATAAATAATTTAATTTAAAATGAATGGGCGTTACAACTCTCCCCTACTTAAAAGAATTTCGTCCTCGAAATTACCTTAACCAAACAGCTCTGGATAGGATTCCCGCATCTTGCTCTCCAGTTCCCACGTCATTCTCTCGCCAGCAGTTCCCAACCATACCACTTTCACCAAGGAAATCTCTTTTCCTCTTAACGTCTTCACCTCTCGATCACACAAAGCATCATACATCGCCATTCCGATACTAGAATGGTAATTGGTACTGTAGGTGACTCAATCAACGATAATTAACTATCCCACGATCCACCTTGATCCAACACACAAGCTCTCCACAAATCCCCTAAAGACTAGGTAGCTCTCTCTGTCCGTCCATCCGTCCACGTATGATAGGCAGAGTTCAACTTCAACATGGTACTCAAAGCGTCTGCAAACTCTCCAAAACTCTCGATGAAAGTTCAGATTCCCATCAGACCCAACGGTCTCTGACGTTTATTCTTCGACTTCCGACAAGTCTAACCAGCATATACAAACTCAACCACTTCTCTCTCCATCTATGGCCTTTAAAATAATTTCCCCAAATCCAGTTACATCTTCCTAGCACCGGGATGGATACTTCATCTATCTCAATACTCTTATTCCACTTAATAATATCTAGAACACAAACTCTATCACGACATCTCGTGATACTATTTCCATTAATCTGAAAATCAATCCTTCGACTTTAATTCCTCAGATTCAACCAATCTACCAACTCAAAGAAATTCGTGGATACAAAGAAATTCGATTATCTCTATTGGCAACTAGGTTTTCTGTTATTCTTTATGAGTTCGGGATGCAAAATTTTGTTTGATTTGTTGTCTGCTGTGAGTTTTCCATACAACCGGTGTTGTTGCTATGTCGAAGCTTATTCAACCAAATCCACATGATCTTGGATATGTCGATTAGATTTTAGTTGAGGAAATTGATGGTGCAAGGGTTACCATTATTAAAAAGGAAGAAGGTAGCAATTCTGTTTCAGCTGTTGTCTTGAGAGGAAGTACTGATAGTATACTTGATGATATTGAAAGAGCACTTGATGATGAAGTGAACAGTTACAAGGAATTGAGTTACAAGGAAAGAGCAGTTGATGATATTGAAAGAGCAGTTGATGATGAAGTGAACAGTTGATGATACTGAAACTGCTGCAACTGGTATTGTGTCTGAAACTGCTGCAACTGGAATTGAGTTACAACCAAGTTTAAGTTTGGGAAGTTAATTTTATTGATCAACACCTCTTTTTTTCATGTTTTCCATTCAAATTACTACAGTTTGGTTCAAGCATTTATATTACCAACTCATTGCCTTTGCTTGTTAATATGCTTAGCTTGTATAATCCTATGAACTATGGTAATTGACACCTAAAATTAGAGGACATATCTCAAAGCATAAATATAAGAAGGTATTAATAGTTTAGACTATGTCAAGAATAAGAATGTTTATAAGAATAGCTACATACTGTTACTTATTTTCTGTTCTGGTATTTCTGGGATCAGGATGCCTTTATTCCATTCTCAAACCTCAATTCCTCACATGGTTCTGCCGACTAGCACTGATAGCCCTACTGTTACACCATCTATTTGTTTGAGTACACATATAGATATTAGGTGATAAAATACACATATTTAGTAGTTTTCCTATCCTGATTATTTAGGATAAAAAGCGTTGCCCCTTTTGGTTGAGATCAAGAAATTTTTGTGTTGTGGATAATTTACAATTTGCTGCTCTGCATGTTTAGGTCCTCACAAGATTCAAGGGATTGGTGCTGGCTTTGTCCCTCGTGTCTTGGACACTGGTCTTATTGACGAAGTCATTCAAGTAAGCTTAAACACTTGTGGATAATTGTTTTTAAAAAACTATCTTGTTAGATAATCATTATATAATCAATAATCATCCTTTATACAATATAATGATGTATGAAATTATTTTTTTGGAAATTGTTTGGAAATGCAAATACAGTCTTATACAGTAGGAAGATTCACATGTCCATAGTTATTGCATCTGATTGTTGATGTTTTCTTGACCTTCTTATGCCCTCAATTCCTAGATATGTAATTCATTTTGCAGTTTATTGTTTTATATATTTGAAAGATACTGAAAATCTCATTATTTTGTAATAGTTGTCGATATTTAATGTGTTAACCTGAGATATGTATAATTTGGCAGGTATCAAGTAAAGAAGCAATAGAAACTGCAAAGCTTCTTGCACTTAAAGAAGGCCTATTTGTAAGTTCTAAATCTATATAGAAACAACTAAGAGTCAACATATTGTTGTCCTTAATGTTTATTTTGTCGAACCTCTAGTGTAAATTTATAATTGGTAATTGGATGTGGAAAAGAAAAAACTGGTCATAGAATTCTTCTTTTTTCTAATTTTATGATTTACCAAACCTCTTTACTCTGGTATTGTTGTAGATGGGAATATCTTCTGGAGCTGCAGCCGCCGCTGCCATTAAGATTGCAAAAAGGCCAGAAAATGCTGGAAAGCTTATTGTTGTAGGTGTGAGAAGCAAGGGAATTGTTTATATTAGTGAAGTAAGCTTGAGCCACCACCAGAGGGTCGCTTGCCAGATGCCATTAAAGGTCAGTGGTTTGGATTTGTTATGTGAATTACTCTACATGATTGATTGTATACGTTTTGTTCACTATTTGATTCTTGATTATTGCAGGTTCCGACCATCTGAGGGATGTGTTTGGAAAAGCTATGGGGCTAAGTGATCAAGACATTGTTGCTCTATCTGGTGGTCACACTATTGTATGTCATAACTTTAAGCTTGCTCCTAGTTTTACTTTATTATTTAATAAACCATTAATATTGAGATTTACATTATCATCTACATTGTGCAATTCAGGATGTGGTCGTTAATAGTACTACTATTAACGGGTCTGGAGTATCAAAAACACGATACTTCTAGCTGTATAATTCAGCAAACTTATGTAAGTGTTATATATAAAGATGTGTTATCAATGTTATGGTATTGACTGTTTTGGTTATGCTTAATGTAATTGGCAGGGAGCTGCACACAAGGAACGTTCTGGATTTAAGGGACCATGGACTTCTAATCCTCTCATTTTTGACAACTCATACTTCACGTAAGTCTTTTGAAACACTATCTTTCATCCATGACGACACCTTTGATCTAGTTTTCGGTTCTCTTTATTGACAACATTATTGATAAATTTACAGTAAGTTGTTGACTGGTGAGAAGGATGGTCTTCTGCAGTTGCCAAGTGACAAGGCACTTTTGACTGACTCTGTATTCCGCCCTCTTGTTGAGAAATATGCTGAAGTAAGTATATTTCCGTAATACTATTCTATGTGAAATTATAATATCTACTGTAAAGTTAATGAAATATGTTGAGGTACAAATATTCCTGTCGAAGCTTGCTTTGGAAAAAAAAGTTGGCCATTGATAATTGTTTCCATTTCAATCAAACCTGTCTGAGCCTGTTTATTGTTTAATTATGTGCAATACTGCTGACATTGAATATGTTTCTGTCTCAATTCACTCATGTTTTATCATGTTTCCAATTTAATTTGATTTCTTTAACGTTGATGAATGTTTGCAGCAAGCATTGAAAACTGGTGAATTGTTCCCCTCTCGTCATGGTTTGCCCTTCAATTGCTGATACAGCTAAACCACACACTTCTTCTTGTTCTCTGATTTTTCTAGAAAATCCTTAATGTAACTTCATGATGGTTCATCTATGATTTTCTCAAATTATGATGCTTCGTTCCATTGACATTGTGCTAATAAACTTTCCGCCAATATTTCGCTTACGAAATATTGAGCATATGATCACAAGTGAGTAGTTTCAGAAATAGCATCACACGCAATTTCAGACTGCAGTAGCTAACAGTGTGCTTTTTGTAGGGCGGAAGTCTTCGACGGATCAAATTTGTTCATAACAACACGAATGACAATGATGGGGTCTCCTTGGGGTATTGTTGCTTACCGTCATGCTGATGTCCTGTACTTCTGATGGTGTCTTAAAAATGGCTTCAATCACATTGCTTGGGTGATCCCTTAAGTCGTACACGAAGGTATTGGATTCAAATGAGTTAGTATCTTGCAAGGTCATTTGGAATATTTTATATGAGTAATGTATTTTGTTTTAGAGCATAAATATTTTGATAGGTGTGAATGTGGTCGAAGAGTAGTTTATTTGAGTTAGAGCCGCCAATTTTACTCTTTGGCTCCCTGTGAAAGATGTTGAGCTAACTCTTTTGTACACAAATCTATATACACACAAAAATCAATTAAGCTCCATTCTTCCATGCATGCATATGGAGATTGCAACTGTATTCATAATAGTGCTCTTGATCTCATTCAATGCAGTTGCAGGTAGTAGTAGTATTAATGTTACATTATCCAAAGATGTGAGAAGTGGAAATTATACAAGAGTTGGTGAAGCTATCAGGAATGCCCCGGACTTTAGTCAAAAACCTTACACAATTCGGGTTTAGCCGGCATTTATCAAGAGTACATTCTTATTCTATCCACTAAGATTAATATTCACCTTTTTGGAGATGGTCCTAACCACACTATCATTCTTGCCAACCAAAATGGTTCAACAATAGGTATGTTTTGTATAACTTCCTGCCTCATCAACTTTTTTCCATCTCTATCTTGCTCATTATTTTTATTCTCTACCAATACTTTATTTTATTTTATAAATCAAAAATCTATGCTAAAAACATATGTATAAACTAGTTTCTCGTGTTTGAAAATAATTACACTAGACGATAAAGCACTCATAAAAAATTTAACAAAATTGTTCATAGCTGAATTTGAATTTAAAATTTCTAATGAAATCGAAAGAGATTTCTCATTATTTCATTTACAGTGCAGACATCCGAGGAGAAGGGTTCATGGCACAAAACATTGGATTTATTAACTCAGCAGGACTAGATGCAAGTGCTGCAGTCGCTGTTCGAAACGAGGCAAACAACAACATTTTCTTTCAATGTTCCATCCAAGGATTCCAAGACACCTTATGGGCTGTTTCCGGTAGACAATTCTACAAAAACTGTGACATCTACGGTACTGTCGACTTCATATACGGTAATGCCGCTGCTGTATTTCAAGACTGCATGATTTGCACACGCTATCGACATTTTGTGACATTCACCGCTCAATCACGTGAGAGTCCATACGAGAAGACAGGTTTCACATTCCAACGTTGTAGTTTTACTATGCCACCTGAAGATGAGGAGAGAAAATCAGAGGTGCGTGCTACGTTGGGTCGGCCATTGAGAAACTATTCGACAGTGGCTATTTTGCAGTGTTACATTGATTCCATGGTAGATCCTAGAGGTTGGGAAGAGATTCTGGGGTAGGGCACTGATAATGTCACCTATGTGGAGTTTGAGAATGTTGGACTTGGGTCAAACACGGATGGTAGAGTGGAATGGCATGGTGTTAGAGTTCTTGGCAACCATAATCAAGCACTTGTTTTCACGGCTTCCTATTTCTTGGATGCGGACTCTTGGATTCCCACTAGAGGTGTTCCTTATGATAGTGAACTATAATATTTTTCTCTGTCTAAAATTTCTACTTTAAATTTTATGTTAACACTATTGTTGCGGTGAAAATTGGATATCAAGCTATTAAATTAACTTGAATCATAATTCTTTTACAACCGAACTTTATTTTATCCAAAGGAAAGGTCTAAAGAGAGAAAAACCTTTTTCGTGATGTAACGACAACGCTTAAGAGATTCGGGGATCGGGGGTTGGTTATACCTAGGGAAGGTGTTAGCACCCTAAATATCTGTAGTACTCTACAGAAACCTTTTGTTTGATTGCTTGCTAAGTGTGAAATATGTATTGTGGATTGGGAAAAGATATGAGTTGAAACCTAAAGTTATATACACTAAGTTTGCTCGCAAAGACATCACATCTTCTGCCTACGTATCCTAACTAGGATAGAATCAGAGCAATCGTAGTTCACCTCACAAGGGAAAAAGAGCACTTGATTATGGTCAAGGTTCAAGGGGGAACAAACATGACAATGTTTGCATGGAGTTTGACAAAACTCCCTAATCTAAGTTATAATATTCAAAAGGGGAAGTAAGAAATCATGACGATGATTCTTACACAGAGTTGACGAACTCTTTCCTAGGGTTCTAGTTGAAGAACACTCCTAGTACAGGTGGGTCTCTTAGACTCAAAGCAAATTCTGATGGTTTCTAATCTAGGGTTAAAGTGACTTAACAAAGTCAAGAGAGGGGTGAGTGAGTTATCCATGACATGAGGGTCAAGTGGACAAACCTTCCTTTGGAAGTATACAGGGGAGGCAACTGGATGAAAGCTAACAAGCTTCATCACTTGGGGAAAGAAAAATAAAAGGGAAAGGTAACAACATAATAAAATATTTTCATGGTAACAACCAATTAAACAAACATGTGAAATGATAAGGATGAAAGCACATTGATAATAATCAACACAGATGAAAATAACGAGAACTATAATGATAGATCACATTCAAATACAGTCAACAGGTGGGACGAAATAAACATAGTTACAACTCAAAATGAAAATCCTAGCATTTTAACTAACATGTATGGACATGACTACAAACAAATTTCACAAACAAATCCAAGTGGAACCACATAAAAATTCATCTGCAAATGCGTAAACGGACGTGAAACGCACTTAACTTACACCTAGTCAAAAGAGGTGAAAAACTTGTCAAAAATGAAAATAAAAAATATGATATGAAAGTACACATTAAGAGGAACACAATAAAAAAAGAACGGGTGAAAAACGATTAAAATTGAGAGAGTTATGAATTTTCAAAGTTTGAATGAAAAAATGGAAAAAAAAGCCAAAAGAGTTGCCCTCCTCAGGGGTCGAACTCAGGATCATGGGCTGAAAGGCGCGTTAGGCATAAGGGGCTTACCACTGGGGTGGCTATACACCCATTGATTAATGTCATCCCTTTAATTAATAAGGGATGCTTTGAAAAGCAGGCTGGGCAAAAACAAAGGCAATTTTCATGATTGGCGTTTTGGGCGTAACTCTCTCAATTCTTAACCTTTTTTGACAAAATTTATATGTAAATTGGGTAGAATCAAACAAGGAACAAGATGGTTCTTTTAGATTTTCAAAATTCTTCCTCTACTGAAAAACCCGATAGCATGTTCATTTTGGTGCTTGAAATGCATTTTCAAATGGTGCTCATGTTACAGCTAGCTCCAAATCAAAACAATTGTGCACACACCACATATGAATGATAATGAATGAATCTAGATTAAACTTGTGGCTGAAACTAGACTGTAGTGAAGAATCATATGTGAAGTGCAAAAAGTAACATGAATGTCATGCATGAATTGAGGCAGTTCATCTTCAGAGCAGGTATAGATCATAACAAACATTTATACACATGGATTACAAGTGAGTGATGGATAATGAGCAAAAATTAGAGGTCTGCACTGGCCATTATGGGATGTGGTGTTCAAAATGCATATTGTGTGTGTGTGAAGAGGCATGAAAAAGTGCAAACCATTTTACAATAGGTTTTTTATCAAGCAAATCATACATACATCTCATATGAATGATAATGTAGGAGTATGAACATAGTTTAAAACCAAAAGGGGTCTGTTAAGAAAAATGGCATTTGAGTTGCATTTTGAATAAGTAGTATGCATTTTGAGAGGGATATCATGGTACTGTCGCTACTGCGAAAATCGGCGCCGGCTGAACAGAAGAGTCGCCACCGTGCGTTATTTATCCCAAAGGAGGGAAAGAAAACGCTCGAAGTAAACCTAACGCAAAGACGGGAAAGGAATGGTCATCACAACCAAATCCTAGATTCGGGAGTCGATTACGCAAGGGGAAGGTATTAGCACCCCTCACGTCCGCCGTACTCGATGGGATCCACGCTTGTTTTCTAGTACAGATTGTTATTCTATCTACGCTAAAGGTCTGAGGTTAAAAGAAAAGAAAATGACTCGGAAAAGTATCACGCTTTATGCCTACGTATTCCCGTCTGGAACGAGAAATCAGAGTCAACGTAGTTCGCCTACCTACGGGAAAGGAGGGGAAGGTTGCTCGTTAGGATACGGCATCCTATGCCTACGTACTTTCATACCGCATGAAAGATCAGAGCAAACGTAGTTCGGGCTACGGAAGACACAGATTTGTCTGACTGTTTTTTAGATCCTTCTAAAAAGGTTTTCTCCTGATTACGGGTCCAAGCGGACAAAAATGACACTTTGACGTTTGTTTTCAGTCTTTTATGCAAGAACTGTTTTTATGATGTTTGGAATCTCTGACGCACTAGAGACTATGACTTGAGAGTGACTACGTCGCATGTCACCCAAAGGGTACCACACTAAGCAGCCAGACTACTGGAAAGAAACTATCCAGCAACCCTTTCTCAAATAGCTTAAGACTCGTAGCGTACGACATCGATTAACCTTATTACTGTGTTTTTTTTTGAGTTGTTTTGAGATAAGAAGAGAAACGACGCTCTAAAATCCTATGGTTGAAAATGGGAATCAAAACTACCCTAATATTGTCATGCATGGGTTAACACCTAATGTCGGTCATATTTCTCTCTTGCACAGATAAAAACAGAGATCCTAGGGGATAAACGGAAAAGAAACAGCTTATATACAGTAAACAGTAAAATGCATGAGATGCAGCAATACAAGCGAGGCAAGGGAGTCCCACTCAACCTCGAACCTGGGAAAACAATAGGCAAAGTGAAATAGCTTCACTTCAAACCTAAGGGGCAAGCTGAACAAGCCAACAAACAATACAAAAAAGAAAATAAAACCCAACACCAGCTCTGACAGCAACACCAGCTCCTACAGTAAACAGCTCAAACAGCAAACAGTTGACAGCAACAACTTCAAGCAAGATCCCGTCTTCACTCTTCAATGATCCTCAAACTTTAGATAAGCTATTGTCTTCAACAGTACCCCAGCTCTGGCAAGCAATGAACTCCAACAAATAAACAGCTTCAAACAGCAGCAAGACCCTAAATTCACCAGATAACCAGCTTTGACAGGCGCAAGCTTCATCTTCATCAATCTTCAGTGCTCTTCTTATCCTCAAAAGGCTTCCAATCTTCAATGCTGACACTCCAGAAGAGAATCACTTATCAGATTAAGTTGAAATGCTAAACAGCTTATTGACAACCAAAGGAAGCCTATAAGTGTTTAACATTATAAGAGAAAGGTTCCCTCAAATTTCTACTTCCAGAATAAGCCACTTATCCCTCCAAAGGAGGGATGTGAATACCTTAGAAGGACTTTATGTCATAGGGAGGAATAGAATCGCAAGATGCTTTCTATGTTTGTAAGAAGAAATCATTCTAATCTAAGGCTCTCCCTATTCCTCCTATCTCCTAAGTCTTCACAAACCATCTGCCAGGAAAGGAATCTTCATGCATCAAGCTCTATCCCTTGTCTTCAATCATCATCCAAGGTCTTCATTAGCTCCAACAAGCAAAACCCAAGCTCCAGGCCCAATTGAAATGCCCAAACCCCAACAAACAAAGCAACATCCCAAGTGGGAAACACACCCATATCAACCAAATTGCAAAAAATCAAGTAAAATAGTAAAACTCATTATAAAATCCTAATTAAATTTCTAAGGGAGCTTAATGATAACACGAAATCATATAGATATTTTCATGCATAATTCGACTAAAAGCTAACTGTTTTCGATCCGATTTCGGGTTATTTCCATGTATTTGTCTGATGTTTTTGCAGGTATTCAACGATCACGTCTAAACAAGGCAACATGAAGAAAAGAAGCAATCCCAGATGAAATATGGACGAAAAAGTAGTGAAAACACAATGAAAAGCGTAGCAGACAGTTTTTGCTGATGTGACGACCGTCACAGATGCATGACGACCGTCACACCTTGTGACGACCGTCATGCAGGCAAAAACGCCCCACTCAGATTACACGTCAAAAGAGCAGTTCCAATTCCCATTAAATGGTCCACTACTCCCTAAATTATCTGCCTCAAGGTCCATCATCCTCAGAGGTAACCGTTGGAATTCCACCTCTATAAAAAGGGAAGCAGGGGACTTCAAAGAGGGAGCTGCATTCATACCACAAAGTGCTGCCAAATTTGATTTCCAGCCTTTTTATTATTTGTATCCATTTCTCCAGTTTCAATTGTATCCCTTTCCTTTATTTCCCTTTCCATTCTACTCATTCCCATTTCCGCTCTTCTGTAATACTTACTGCACTGTACGATCAAATTGGAACTAAAGACAGAATCCTGCCAACATCTGTGGAGGATCTGCCCAAAGGCCAATTGGCATTATTTACAGGTTTTCATTTTGATCGACTTCTATTTTATCATAATGCAATTTATTATTTATTATTATTATTTATGTTTTGCTTTTCCAAATTCCATGTCTAGCTAAACTTAGGTAATCGATATGTAGTAATAATTCGAATGGGATTTGATAACTCTTGATTGAAAACTTTCTTTTCACAAAAATAACTTATGGTCTAAGTGTTTAAAATTGATTTACGAAATAAACTTCGTCGCGAAAGCGAGAACTTGTTTTAAAGTAGTTTTGCCACGAAAGTGGGAAATTAATTAAGATACAAACCAACAAGCGAAAGCTGCGGTAAGGTCAGATAGTAAACACTAGGCATTTGTTTTAATAACAGCGAAAACACTTTAAAACGAATTAGAACTTAGAGATTTCCAAAAAGTAATTTTAACCCCGAACGGAACACGAAAGTGTACGTTAGGCCCTTAGGATTATGATTAGCGTCAATAACCATCGTGAGACGAGAGTCTTCAAATCTCCACTTTCTGCTTAAGTAAACTGCGAAAACTATTTCATACACCAGTAACTTATCAAATCCCTGAAGAACACAATTACTACGTATCGATTCAATTAATTAAAATCTAAATAGTAATCTTAGTTTCCCCTTTTAGTGACAAATCTTATTCCCTTAAAAAAATATTCTACCTAGCTAAACATAGTAACTCCCGAGAACACTAGCTTGATTACGAGTCCCTGTGGGATCGATATCTTTTATTACTACGCGATAGACTGTGCACTTGCAGTTAGTTGTATTAGACATAGAAAGTCGGATCAAGTTTTTGGCGCCGTTGCCGAGGACCCGTTTAGTCAATAGTGTAACCTTCTGTTACGCCGTATAGACTAGGTAAATAATTTTCATTTTTCTTTTACTAGTGCTGTCGATTGTATGCCAAGTGATCGCCCACAAAGCGATATCTTGAAACCTTCAGTCGCAGAACTAGAGCGCTTCTTACACCTAAGAAGCCGAATCATTGAGTACCAACTCAAACATAACATTCCCGATCCTCTCACTCCCATTCCCAAATCCGAAGAAGAACCAAAGATGGTTGAAGGACCTCCGAACAAACCGCTAAAGGCATACGCTACACCATCGCAGATGGAGCCTAGAAGTAGCATTGCTGCCCCAGCTATTACCCGAAATGATTTTGAGCTGAAACCATCATTGTTGTCGGCTGTACAACAAAACCAATTCTCAGGAAACGCAACTGAGGATCCGAACGAACATCTAACGAAGTTTGTACAATACGCAGACACAGTGAAAGCAAATGGAGTAACTCCAGACGCGATAAGACTTCGTCTTTTCCCATTCTCTCTTAGAGACAGAGCGTGGACATGGTTACAATCGTTACCATCCAACTCCGTTACAACATGGGAGCAATTGAAGAACGTCTTCTTAGCGAGATATTTTCCACCAAGCAAAACTGCTATGCTTAGAGCTCAAATCAACGGATTTCGACAGAAAGATACTGAATCTCTCTACGAAGCATGGGAACGATTCAAAGATATGATGAGAACATGTCCTCACCACGGTCTAGAAGACTGGGTGACAATCCATACTTTCTATAATGGGCTTCTATACAATACTAGATTAACCATAGACGCTGCCGCGGGCGGTGCACTTATGGATAAGCCATACGATGAAGCCTATCAATTAATAGAAAACATGTCACAAAACCATTGCCAATGGGGAGGTGAAAGCACTCCAAATGAGAAAACCTCAACGAAAGGTGGGATGTACGAAATCAGCAGCCTTGAAAAGTTCAATGCTAAAGTAGATGCTCTAGCACAGAAGATTGATAGTCTGACCGTTAACCCCACTGCAACTGTCGCTGCAGTAACTCCAAATTGCGAGTTATGCGGAAGCACCACTCATAATGCACCCGAATGCCCATTGCTAGCCGGAATCCCGTCAGACCAGGTAAATTACGCTCAAGGAAATCCCTACGCAAATACCTACAACCCAGGTTGGAGAAATCATCCAAACTTTTCTTACAAAAGCGAAAATGCATTGCAAATGCCTACTGCTCCGCAAGGATATCAAAAACCAGCTGCTCAGAATGCACCTAGGAAATCAAACCTCGAATTGATGATGGAAAAGTTCATAGCTACTCAAGCTCAGACGAACAAGGAGTTCCTGAATCAAAACATACACACTAGCGAGCAAATTAAACAATTGACAGGAAAAGTAGACGCTTTAGCCACCCACAACAAGATGTTAGAAACTCAGATATCACAAGTGGCTCAACAGCAAGCATCTGCTGCCGCACCTGCTGGCACATTTCCTGGACAACCCGAACAAAATCCCAAAGGCCAAGCAAATGCTGTGATACTAAGAAGTGGAAAAGAATTGGACGAACCGATCGATCCGAGGACCGAAAACTCAGCCATGCAACAGAAACCAACTGAACAAGCAGAAAAGGAATCTGAGTTAGAGAAGAAGGAAGACAACGAGAAGGAGGATACCGCAAGTGAAAAAACTCAAGCACCTCCAGCGCCATATAAACCACCTATCCCTTATCCGCAAAGACTAATAAACTCTAAAACTTCAGGACAATTTAAGAAATTTGTAGAGCTCCTTAAACAGTTGAATATTACTATTCCTTTTACAGAAGCGATAACTCAAATGCCGTCATACGCCAAATTTCTCAAAGAGATCCTGTCAAATAAGAGAAAGATTGAGGATAACGAAACAGTTACACTCACTGTAGAGTGTAGCGCTATTATTCAGAACCGCATGCCTCCTAAATTAAAAGACCCAGGTAGTTTCTCCATACCCTGCGTCATAGGAAAGTTCGTAATAGACAAAGCTCTATGCGATTTAGGAGCCAGTATCAGTGTTATGCCCTTATCTATATGCAAAAATCTGAATATGGGAGACCTCAGGCCATCCAAAATGTTCGTACAATTAGCTGACAGATCAGTAAAATACCCCGTCGGAATACTGGAGAACGTTCCAGTACGCATAGGACAATTCTACATTCCAACCGACTTCATAATCATGGACATCAAGGAGGACACTGTAACCCCAATTATCCTAGGAAGACCGTTCCTAGATACAGCCGGAGCGATTATAGACGTGAAGAAAGGAAGGCTAACATTCGAAGTAGGAGAAGAAAAGATAGAGTTCATTCTCACCAAGTTCCTACAAGCACCAGCAATAGACGATACCTGCTATTTAGTAGACGAAATTGACGAATGCATAAGAGAACTTGAAAATGAGGAGACCACGTATTCAGAAATAATAAAGATTCAAATACCCGACATTTCTGAAGACGACAATTGGCGTAAACCGTATAAAGACGACAGCCTAAGCGAAAGCTTAGCACTGACACCAAACCATATGCCAGGTCCGAAGAACCCATCTTTATAGCTTAAAACTCTACCCAAAAACCTCAGATATGAATTTCTAGACGATGAACTAAAAAGACCAGTGATAGTCAACGCCGACTTAGGACAACCAGAAACCGAAAAGTTATTAGAAGTCCTAAAGAAGTACCCCACCGCGTTAGGCTATAACATAAGCGATTTAAAAGGTATAAGCCCTTCGATCTGTATGCATCGAATTACAATAGAGGAAGACTCTAAAACCTCTCGAGAGCATCAGAGAAGACTAAACCCCATCCTGAGCACTGTAGTCCGAGATGAAGTAAAGAAATTACTTGATGCAGGAATCATCTATCCGATCTCCGATAGTGAATGGGTTAGCCCAGTTCATGTCGTACCAAAGAAAGGAGGAGTCACAGTAGTTAAAAATGAAAAAGGCGAATCGATAACAAAAAGAGTCGTGACTGGAAGTAGGATGTGTATTGATTATAGGAAGCTTAACAAGGCTACGCGCAAAGATCACTTCCCGCTACCCTTCATAGACCAAATGTTGGAAAGACTAGCCAAACATTCATATTTCTGCTATCTAGATGGTTACTCAGGATTCTTCCAAATTCCCATCCATCCTGATGACCAAGAAAAGACTACATTCACCTGTCCTTACGGTACTTTTGCTTACCGCCGAATGCCGTTCGGACTCTGTAACGCTCCAGCAACCTTCCAAAGATGCATGATGGCAATCTTCGCAGATTTCATAGACGATATTATGGAAGTGTTTATGGACGATTTCTCGGTATGTGGACAAAGTTTCGAAGGATGCCTACAAAACTTAGAAATGGTACTAGAACGCTGCGTAAAAGTAAACCTCGTCCTAAATTGGGAGAAATGCCATTTTATGGTCCGACAAGGAATAGTTCTAGGACACGTCATATCAGATAGAGGGATTGAGGTAGACAAAGCCAAAATAGAGATTATAAAAGATCTCCAACCTCCAAAATCCGTACGAGAGATACGGAGTTTTCTAGGACATGCCGGTTTCTACAGAAGATTTATAAAAGATTTCTCGAAAATCACAAAACCTTTGACCGGCCTGTTAATGAAAGATGCAAAGTTCGTCTTCGACGACGACTGTTTAAAAGCATTCGAAACATTGAAATCAGCCCTTATCACCGCACCAATCATGCAACCACCATATTGGAGACTACCGTTTGAAATAATGTGCGACGCAAGTGATTACGCTGTAGGCGCAGTTCTAGGACAAAGGAAGGACAAGAAGCTCCATGCCATCTACTATGCCAGTAGAACCTTAGATCCTGCCCAAATGAACTACGCTACCACAGAAAAGGAACTTCTAGCAGTTATATTTGCGCTTGACAAATTCCGTTCATACTTAGTAGGAGCAAAAATTATAATATACACAGACCATGCTGCCATAAGGTACCTCATAAGCAAAAAGGATGCCAAACCAAGACTATTGAGATGGATCCTGTTATTACAAGAGTTTGACTTAGAAATCAAAGATAAGAAAGGAACCGAGAACGTTGTTGCGGATCACTTATCCCGAATAGAAGGCATCAGACACGAACCAGTACCGATAAATGACGATTTCCCGTACGAACGTCTGATAGCCAAATTAGAAAGTGACACACCCAATGCAATCTCGGAAGATCCAGAATTCGAAAAAGCCATAGAAGCCGTCTATGCCCAAGTCACATTACCTTGGTATGCTGACATCATTAATTACCTCGCCGCAGGCGTGCTTCCACCAGATCTTACTTATCAGCAAAAGAAGAAATTCTTCCACGATCTGAAACACTATTATTGGGACGAACCCCTACTCTTCAAGAGAGGGGCCGACAACATATATCGTCGCTGTGTCCCAGAGGAAGAAATAGAAAATATTATTTCCCAATGCCACTCAGCACCATATGGTGGTCATACTAGTACGTCCAAGACGTGCGCTAAGATTCTCCAAGCCGGCCTATTCTGGCCTAATCTCTGGAAAGACGTTCACATCGCTGTGCAAAAGTGCGATAGATGCCAACGAACTGGCAACATCTCACGACGCGATGAAATGCCTCAGAAAGGAATCTTAGAGGTAGAAATCTTCGACGTCTGGGGAATAGATTTCATGGGACCTTTCCCTCCTTCTTTTGGTAATAATTACATACTCGTCGCTGTCGATTACGTGTCTAAATGGATAGAAGCCATAGCTGCTCCAACAAATGACGCACGAGTAGTAATCAAACTCTTCAAGAACACAATCTTTCCTAGATTCGGTGTACCCAGACTCGTCATTAGTGACGGAGGATCTCACTTCATATCACGAATATTCGATAAACTTCTTTCTAGATATGGAGTCAAGCACCGAGTAGCTACACCCTATCATCCGCAAACTAGCGGACAAGTAGAGGTCTCAAACAGAGAAATAAAACAGATCTTGGAAAAGACTGTCGCTACCTCGAGAAAAGATTGGTCATCAAAGCTACAAGAAGCTTTATGGGCTTATAGGACCGCATTTAAGACACCGATAGGTACTACCCCCTATAAATTAGTTTACGGTAAATCCTGCCATCTCCCTGTAGAGTTAGAGCACAAGGCCTTCTGGGCCATTAAAACACTCAACTTCAACTACACCGAGGCAGGAAAAAAGCGAATCCTGAACTTACATGAGTTGGAAGAACTTCGATTAGACGCTTACGAAAATGCCCGTATCTACAAAGAACGAACTAAAAAGTGGCATGATAAACGTTCAATCAGGAAACAATTCAGTGTGGGAGACATCGTATTGCTCTTCAATTCACGATTAAAACTCTTCCCAGGAAAACTAAAATCTAGGTGGTCTGGACCCTATGAAGTGACTAAAGTACTTCAGAGTGGAGCTGTCGAAATTACCGATAAGACGAATGCACCGTTTATCGTAAACGGGCAACGTCTAAAACATTACAATAAGAACGACAATAGTCCTCAAGTTAGCAATATAACATTGCTTGAGCTTCCGGCTCAAACACACGAATAGCTTCTCACCAAGCTATCGTCAGGCTTTAGACGTTAAAAACAACGCTTATTGGGAGGCAACCCAAATTTCCCTCGTCATTGCATTTCATTTTTTCTTTAAAATTCTACTTTGAAAAATCCAACAAAAATCCTAAAATTACTACTACTTTCTACTTTCGTTCATTTTCGTACTTTTATTTTTATTTTATTTTTTTCCTTTTTTTTTGTCTTTTGTTTCTACTACTTTTCGTTTCTAAAAATCCTGACTTCAATTTCTTGTTTTAAACTTTTCAGGATTTTTAAAGCCTTCAAAACATTTCTTCTGTTTTCTCTGAATTCCCTGTGAATATGGCCGAGTACGATTTCACAAAGGTTCACTTCAGAGGACTCGCTCAGAAGGCAAGATTTGCAGCACTGACCGAAAGAGAATTCGCCTTAACGCTGTATTATGATAAGGCTACTATGGATAAACTAGGGATCACGGATAGCATTCAATACCTGTTCAATCAACTGGGTTGGGAGAACACTGCTCTGAAAACACGCTTTGCTACCTACAAGGATCTTACCTACGAATTCCTTAGTTCCTTCAGATATACACCCAACTATGGTTTTGGATCCAGCACAGAGTTGATTACCTTCCGATTGTTTGGAATGGACCAAACCCACAGCAGGATGTCACTAGCTAACCTCCTAGGATTCCTTAGCGGACTGCATGTGTTCATCAGTGCAGAAGATGACGATATTGATTTGCAACTCGAGCACTTCTGGGGTAGAATCACAGGCGACTATCACCCTGAATCAGACAAAATGTACAATGATGACATTCATAACCCAGCCTTTAGATACTTCCATAAGATACTAGCTCACACCTTGTTTGGAAAGGAAGAAAATATTACCACAATGTCTAAGGAAGAGTTATTCATCATGTTCTGTGCTTCTCAGGGACAGACAGTAAATGCAGTGCCTTTCATGATGAGATCCTTCAAACGCCTCACGCTGGAACCTCAGACACCTATCCTTATAGGAGGACTAGTAACAATGATTGCCCACGAGCTTGGCCTTAGATTCCATCTAAATGCCAGCACTCGTTTTGGTAACATCAGACCCATGAACATACAATTCTGCTTTAACAGGCGCATCTTAGGGAATATGGGACCTGGATCGTATGAGTACCTCATTAACGAAAAACCAGTACAGCTATTCACACTGCCTGACCATCTGATGACAAGCATCCACAACAAGGATAACTGGCTCTATGAATTGGATGAGCCTATGGGACCTCCTTCACCACAGTCAACACCCCAGGACTATATGTATGACAGTGACCACATCTCTGAGGCACACGACTACATGTACTATGAGGACGCCGCCTCTGAAACTGAAGTAGATCCTATGACTCCTTCACACTACAATACTTATCCCGAGCCTATCCCTGAGGAAACAACCGACAAAATGGATACCGTGTTACTCAGATTGGACGACATTGATAAAGCTCTGACTAATGTAAAAGCTGATATCGCAGGCATGCACAGTGACCTGGTAGGCTTCATGGATCTAGTCTGCGACTAACTCGACTACTATTCACAGAAATTCGAGGAATTGAAGGCACGAAAAGATTAGTTATTAGCTCATAGCAGTAGTTTCAGTTTAGTCTAGTCTAGTTTAGTTTAATTTACTCGTTTGGAATTTTCACATTGTTCGTTTCATTATGTACTAGATACAATTGTTTCCATTTTATGTTATTTCAATTCTAGCTTTTATTCAATTATTCTGTTTTCACATTATTTATTGATTGTTGGCTATTATATTACATCACCGTAGCAATACTAGGCTTTAAAATCACCCCGAATACGCCCTCAGAGCAAAATTCTGCGTTCTGCAGATTTTGCTGCTGTGACGACCGTCACGGCCACATGACGAGCGTCACGCGGGTGACGACCGTCACACCCTTGTGACGACCGTCACGCAGCCCAGAACTGCAATCTGATATAACAGAGGTCGTGTACCCCTCCACTCCCCCCATTATCACTTTCAAACTTCCAACATTCATACCCCACTACGATTTTCGTCCTCTCCATTTAAACTATAAACCTCAACTCCAAATTCAACCTCCAAACCACCGTTCTGTCACATTTCCATCTCTGCCGAAAACCCCGAAACCTCCGAAACCTCTCCATCTTCAACAATGGCCGGAAACGCAGATATCAACAACATTTCCTTCCCTGAGGGCGAGTTAGGCGAGAGACAACGAGCACAGTACAATGCATTTCATCAGAGGTCTCTCCAGCCAACTCACTACCCGCACCTTCCATCACTTACGGAGCTCGGACTCCTCGAAGGTGTAACCTGGATGCTTCAACGAGCAGGCATCTGGAACCTCTGCTCCAACCCCCAACCGACCTACGAACAACTCACCCTTGAGTTCTTGAGTTCGTTCTCGTACATCACCAGCAGCGGCGAACTCAACCAGCACTCAGGTGCCGCTTGTTTCCGGATGTTTGGCGTTAATTATCAGATGCACCAGAACCAGATTGCCGGCATCCTACAGTTACCCCGCGGCGACAACGCTCATCGCCGCATCACTGACCAGTTTCAGCACGAAGCCTTCGCGCTGTGGTATCAGTTGACCGACCTAAATGCCGATGGTTGGGACTCCCTACACGCCACTCACATCCATAACCCCGCCATCAGGTACTTTCACAGGGTGTTGAGCAACACCATCTTCGCCAGAGACAACAACCACAAAGTGAACTCCAAGGAGCTCTTCTTTCTGCATTGCGTCTTCAACAACGAACCGGTCAACGCTGCCCCGTTCCTGCTGGCCCACATTCAGGCCAACTGCAACCGTGGCTCGAAGCCATTCTACTTTGGCGGGATTGTCACGGCCAATGCACTTGGGCTGAACCTGGGCGACCGCCTTCAGCACCTCCATTCCATCCCATCGGTGTTCCTTGACACCGACCACTGCAGGGCCTCCCATCTCATCCGCTCCCGAGCTGACGGGAAATATCATCCGGTTGTGCGTGGCAAGACCGTCAGAAGCATCATCCTTCCGTCCCGCACCCGCATCCATCCTGAGGCCCGTACCAACTGGTTGTTCGACCTCACTGCCCCTCCTGTTGCCGCTGTCCCTCCTCAGGAACCCACTCATGATTCCGAAGATGAAATCCAAGCTGAGTTGGACAGGTCCGAGCAGCCAGAGGCATCGCAGCCTCCTCCTCCAGTAGGTACATCATCCTGCCGCCGCCGTCACCATCCCGTGCCCGACTACACTGAAGAGGACCTCCGTCGCTCCCTAGACCAACAAGCACAGATACTCACGATGCTGCAGCAGCAGAACCAGCGAGCTGACCAGTTCGAAGCTTGGCACCGAACTCAAATGCAACAACTTCACACCGGCCAAGCTACGATCACTGAGAGTCTAGCGAATCTGACCCTGCAGGTCGAAGGACTCCGCGACACGGTCTACCACACCGGAGCCATGAGCTATGAGGATAGAGTCGCCCTTGCTAGAGCCAGAGGACGCCAGCGTGGACGTGACAGGCCCCGGGACTAGATTTTCATTTTTTTTTTCCTTTATTGTTTACTATATGTCAGTATTTTGTATTTTCATTTTCAGTTGTATCTCCCTCTCGCATGCTTCAAGAATCAGTAAGGACACTGATCGAGATAGTGTGGGAGCGGAGCCTTATTTCCACTGTATTCAGAACTTCCCTTATTTACTGTATTTCCATTTCACTGCACTTTTGAATTTTAGTAAGTTCTATTTTACACTTTCTATTTCTAGCAAATAAAGCGCGTCTATATATTTTTCACGTTACGCAAAAACTTTCATTTGTTCCTCAAAAGCAAAAGCATCACGAGAATGCACCCGAGTTCAAACCGAGTTTTGAAACTCCAAGGAAACGACAGTTCTAACAAAACCAGTATCGTCCAGACACCTTAGATCTCTAGTTTATGCGAGTCGGTTTCACCACCTACGTGTACCAAAGTCTCAAGTGTCTACGCAAACTCAACCCCAAGTAGTTTATACTAGCAGTCAGCACCATCCTAAAAACACCTCTAAGCGAGCGACCGATGCAAATTAGTGTATGATCTCCAAAAAGATGAAAAATCATGAAAAGAGAGCTAAAAAGCCCGAGAATATAAGATTCGTTTCCTTCTAAGTTAGGTGCTCCTCACCCGAGCATTTAGCCCAACGACACGAAAAACCCATTGAAAAATCAATGACACCAAATTATGATCAATGAAGAAGATCAAAAACAAAAACGAGATCATATTCACTAACAGGTCGACTTGCCATGAGAGTGTGCGGACAACGGGCTTAATGTGATTGCGCTAGAACAAACAGGGTGAACTTGCCACGAGAACCTTGACACCAAGATACGGTAGCATGACTGAGACTGATTTGCAATAAAAGGGAGACCTCCGGAGACTTGAAGTCCAGTGTCGTCGTGATACTCGTCTTGTTCCTACCGAGAATCCCGGTTTTTCCAAACTCTGCGAACGAAGAAGCAGCCTCGTGCCTGTCGACTTTTTCACGTTTTACTTGAGGACAAGCAAAGATTCAAGCTTAGGGGAGTTTGATAACACGAAATCATATAGATATTTTCATGCATAATTCGACTAAAAGCTAACCGTTTTCGATCCGATTTCGGGTTATTTCCATGTATTTGTCTGATGTTTTTGCAAGTATTCAACGATCACGTCTAAACAAGGCAACATGAAGAAAAGAAGCAATCCCAGATGAAATATGGACGAAAAAGGAGTGAAAACACAATGAAAAGCGCAACAGACAGTTTTTGCTGATGTGACGACCATCACAGATGCATGACGACTGTCACACGGGTGACGACCGTCACACCTTGTGACGACCGTCATGCAGGCAAAAACGCCCCACTCAGATTACACGTCAAAAGAGCAGTTCCAATTCCCACTAAATGGTCCACTACTCCCTAAATTATCTGCCTCAAGGTCCATCATCCTCAGAGGTAACCGTTGGAATTCCACCTCTATAAAAAGGGAAGCAGGGGACTTCAAAGAGGGAGCTGCATTCATACCACGAAGTGCTGCCAAATTTAATTTCCAGCCTTTTTATTATTTGTATCCATTTCTCCAGTTTCAATTGTATCCCTTTCCTTTATTTCCCTTTCCATTCTACTCATTCCCATTTCCGCTCTTCTGTAATACTTACTGCACTGTATGATCAAATTGGAACTAAAGACAGAATCCTGCCAACATCTGTGGAGGATCTGCCCAAAGGCCAATTGGCATTATTTACAGGTTTTCATTTTGATCGACTTCTATTTTATCATAATGCAATTTATTATTTATTATTATTATTTATGTTTTGCTTTTCCAAATTCCATGTCTAGCTAAACTTAGGTAATCGATATGTAGTAATAATTCGAATGGGATTTGATAACTCTTGATTGAAAACTTTCTTTTCACAAAAATAACTTATGGTCTAAGTGTTTAAAATTGATTTACGAAATAAACTTCGTCGCGAAAGCGAGAACTTGTTTTAAAGTAGTTTTGCCACGAAAGTGGGAAATTAATTAAGATATGAACCAACAAGCGAAAGCTGCGGTAAGGTCAGATAGTAAACACTAGGCATTTGTTTTAATAACAGCGAAAGCACTTTAAAACGAATTAGAACATAGAGATTTCCAAAAAGTAATTTTAACCCCGAAAGGAACACGAAAGTGTACGTTAGGCCCTTAGGATTATGATTAGCGTCAATAACCATCGTGAGACGAGAGTCTTCAAATCTCCACTTTCTGCTTAAGTAAACTGCGAAAACTATTTCATACACCAGTAACTTATCAAATCCCTGAAGAACACAATTACTACGTATCGATTCAATTAATTAAAATCTAAATAGTAATCTTAGTTTCCCCTTTTAGTGACAAATCTTATTCCCTTAAAAAAATATTCTACCTAGCTAAACATAGTAACTCCCGAGAACACTAGCTTGATTACGAGTCCCTGTGGGATCGATATCTTTTATTACTACGCGATAGACTGTGCACTTGCAGTTAGTTGTATTAGACATAGAAAGTCGCGATCACTTAACTATATACCCTATACCCCATATAAACCCCAAGGCCTAAATCAATTTTAAAACCCCAAAACTATGCCCTAAACTGCACCTAATTGTTGTGAAACTCTAATTCTGATACCTCTCCTATCTACCTCTCAAATTAACCTAAGTTTTAGTCACGAAAATATGACAAAATTCCTAAGGGTACATGCTTCCCTAATCTAATCAACCTCACAAGAATCAATCAAAAATGATGCACCAAACTCTCATACTAAATTCAGAAAAATTAAGTACTAAACAAATGTAAAATAAAAGCAATAATATTGTAAAATATGCCAAAAAAATAAAATGCAAGAAAATAATATTTTTATTATTTCACAATTTTCTATAGGTCCTAAGGAAACTAGGGAAAAAAATCTCATCCTAAAATGATCATTTTTTAATTTATTGTGAATTATTTGCTAACCTATATGCAAACATGAAATAAAATGAAAATCAATTAAAAATGAAAGACAGGCGTGGTGAATAGCAATTTATCTATGTAATACCCCAAATTTTGCCCTAAGATTTGTCGTCGCATTTCATTGCATTTTTCTTGCATTTAATCAATTACTAACAAATTTGTGTAGTCGTTTGACTTTTTGCAGGTAAATATCATATGGCATGCATTTTTTTTCTAAAAAGTAAAAATGGCACAATTGGCAAGAGGACATGTGTAAGGAGTTGTGAGTGTGAGAGGTTGAGAGTTCAAATCTCACCTTTGTCACTTTATTGTTTTTTATTATTTTTACTCTAAATTTTTCTATCTTTCATTAAAAAATAACAAAAATAGTTTTTTATTATTATTTAACTATTATTTTCGTATTTTAATTAAATCATTTTTAAAAAATATTATTTTTTCACTTTTTCCATCTTATTCATAAAAAACATCCAAAAAATCATAAAATTAAAAAGATTTTGTTCTTTTATAATATTTTTAATGTTTAGTATAAATAAATAGAATTTAAAGTTTATTTTAAGTTATTTAAATTTTATTTAGTTTAACTAATTATTTAATTTGGGCTTTAAAATGGGCTTTAGGGATATTATTGACAATTGATAGTTAACCCTAATTTGACCCCTATATATATCTATGTCACATTGTTGAAAAGGGGGGAACCGAAAGAGAAATACTTCAATAACACCACCGCTGCGTCGTTTTATGCATACACTGTTTCAGGTAGTTACTAACCTCTCTCTCTCTCTCTCTCTCTCTCTCTCTCTCTCTCTCTCTATATATATATATATATATATATATATATATATATATATATATATATATATATATATATATATATATATATATATATATATATATATATGTCCTTGTGATCTTGCCGCTACGTTCCAATGGACGGTATACGTTAATGTTATGTACGGATTAAATTGAATCAAAACGTTGTGTATGCATTCATGATGACAATATATATATAAGTTAATATGGTGTATGTCTTACAATTGGGGTTTTCATATATCTGCCAGAACTGTTCAATTATTAGCATATATATCAAGTTATGAATATATATTGTTACTGTTCAAATTTGTTATGCATAGAATTTCTGTTTTCAATTTATTACTAGTACGGTGAATTTTTTATATATATATATATATATATATATATATATATATATATATATATATATATATATATATATATATATATATATATATATATATATATAGGCATGGCAAAAAAACCCGGACCCGTCGGGGCCCGCCCGGACCCGCCCCGAAATTAGCGGGGAAAACCCGGTTTGAGTGGGTACGGGTGCGGGTGCGGGGAAAATCCGATTTTTAATTACGGGTGCGGGTACGGGTGCGGGTAGACACTAAGACCCGCCCGCACCCGGCCCCGCCCCGCACCCGAATAATTTATTTTAATTTAATTCTCTTATTTTACTTATTTTAATATTTATTTATTAATTATATTTTTAATTAAATTATTAATACATTTATTGCAATTAAAATAAATAAATTAATCAAGTTAATATTAATTTACTAATTAAAATTTTAATTAAATAAATAATTTATTTATTAAAATAATTAATTTTTTAATTAAGTTATTAATTTTTATTGTAATTAAAAATAAAATAAAAAATTTCGGGTGGGGGCGGGGCGGGTGCGGGTGCACCCGTTTTCTACTGGGGGCGGGTTTGGGTGGTAAATTTTTACCCCCGGTCAGATTTGGGGGCGGGGGCGGGTGTGTTACATGAAAGCGGGTGCGGGTGCGGGTATAGTAAAACCCGCCCCCGACCCGCCCCGTTGCCATCCCTATATATATATATATATATATATATATATATATATATATATATATATATATATATATATATATATATATATATATATATATATATATATATATATATATATATATATATATATATATATATATATATATATATATATATATATATATATATATATATATATATATATATATATATATATATATATATATATATATATATATATATATATATATATATATATATATATATATATATATATATTCACTATTTTATTTTGGTTTTAATCATATTGTTTGGATCGAATTATGTCGATACGCTATTTGCATATTTATGTGCGTGGTGCGTGACATTTACGTTAGTTTGATCCGGTTGTGATGATCGCATTTTTTTGCGTTAGCAACATTATTATTTTAAAATGTTTTAAAAGTCATTTTGCTTTACGCTTTTTTTATAAATTCAGATCTGTACAATTTTGATCTCTATTGCGATGATCACGTTGAGTGTAGCAAATTAGTAGTGAATTTTATTGGTTTATGTGCGGATCTATTGTTGTGTTTCAATTTTATACGCGTCCGATGGTTTAGCAAAGCAATAATCCATTTTTTTTGCGCTTACCCGCGTTTTGATTCGCAAATTATGATTTTATATAATTTTATTATCTCTTTGTTTCTTGATCTGACTTGCGATGACCGCTAATGCGGTAGCGATTTTCTATTTTAATTCATATTATTTTTTAATAATTCAACGTCGCTATCGTTATTATTGGATCTAATTTCTTGTGATAGTCTTCGCACGTCTTCGCATACGCGACTTGGAATTGCGTATTTGCGTCATGATTTTAATCCGTGCACTTTTCGTTCCAACTTATTTTGAGTTATTTGATGTATGATGTTAATATTGTGTATATATTTTATTCTCGTTCATACTTAAATTATTTTAAAACTAATTCTTGATTTAATCAAGCCATTTTCATACCTTGTAAGTCGATCATTCATGATCGCCATCGACCGTAACCGTTAAGGTATTTCATTGCACGATAATATTAGCATAATCTCCCCCTTGATCTTAATCTTTAGGATTATAGAATTAGGTTAGTTTTTTCTCTTAACTAAATTTATTTTCTTAAAAAAATCACAAAAAATAACTTTTTCAATTTAAAAATAAATTAGTCTAGCTCCTTTCACTTAATTCCACTCTAATTTTCCAACTTTTTTTTAATTACATAACTCACAACAAATTATAAAAAACAAAAAAATATAGATTAGGGCTTAGTTTAATATTTTTTTTAATAGTCTCAAAATCAAAAAAATGAATAATTTAAAAGGCAATTAGTCTAGTACTCTTTTCACTTAAGGCAATTTCTAATATTTTTCTTCATAAAATCTCACAAAAAATCATAAACATAATTTATCCTAGCCTTAGGATTTGAGTCTCCGTACTCACCTTTTAGGTGTCCCGTCGTGGACATACCTTCATCCTTTTCAATTCAACTTTTAACGTAGATAGGAGTCTTCGCACTCCAAGTAAGTGTTTCCATATGAACGCTTATTTCCTTTTGGAACTTTGACTCACAGTCAATAATTCCTCAAACCCTTTAGGGGAACTACAGTTACTCTGATTCCATTCCCGTAAGGATATGTAGGCACAAGATGCGATGTCTTGCCGAGTAAACTTAGAATTAACCCCTAGGTCTTTTTTAATTTTCAATCCTTTGTATATACCCTAAAGCAAAATAATTAATGAAATAAATAAAAAAAATAAACAAAAGGTTCCCGTAGAGTACTACGGAAGTTTAGGGTGCTAATACCTTCCCTAAATTTAACCAACCCCCGAACCTTAGATCTCTCCCTTTTAGGTTTTTCCTTTCTTTAACCTTTCCTTCGGATAAATCAAAGACCGGTTGTAAATGAATTAAGATTCAAGTTAATCAATAGCTTGACATCCAAATTTCACCGCAACAGAAAATGGCGACTTCACTGGGGAGTCCTAACTATTGAGGGTTATCCCTATTTTGTTTATTTTTCTTTATATATTTGTTTTATTATATATTTTGCTCACTTGTATGTATATATTGGGGTACCTTACTTGGAGTTACTGTGTTGTGAGATAAGTCATACACCCGGACATGAGTGACATTATTATAGGATGGCGATATATTCGACGAGGCTTATAGGGAGTGAGTCCCGACTAAGCTAAATCGAGAATCACCGCTCAGTTGAGACACTTTCGAAAATGGTTCGGTTGATCGAGTGTAGTCGTGAAAACTTTTACCATTATCGATTGGAGTCTGTGATACTGGGAACCGTAGTACCTTTACACCATCTTGGCCTTATCTAAGACATAGTGCGGGAACTATGTGGGAGTAGTCCTACAATGGTTGCTACGCGATACTACACTCGAACGAGGTTCTCTTGAGAATATTATCGACCCTTGAGTCAGTCGAGAAGTTGATAATATCCAAAAGATGGACTGATGACTTTGGGCACTTTTTAGAACCCTTGTTCTGCAGGTACAATTAACCTATAGTACACACCACTTTGGGAAGGGTATACCTTGACTCCATTCATTGTTCCTCTAACTTAGGACCTTTTGTTTACTTATGTGTATTTGTGCTTCGCATCCATAAAGCATCATATCATTTCTAGTTTCAAGGAATTCAAAAGTCCTTTGCAAATTCAAGAAGTCCTATATTTTAAAGTCTAAAATTTTTCCAACTTTCTTAAAAAGCAATATTCGCAATCGACCGTTGAAATTCTTGAAACCATTGCATGGCATCAGCATCACATTTTTGCATTGCATTTGTCCCCCGGTTTCTCATTCTCGGTTCTCTCGTCTTCCAGTGTACCTTTGAGTCGTCAAGCTGATTCCTCGACACAAATATCAGACCAGGGCTAATTATATACGTAAGATGTCAGAGCAAGAGGCATATAATGTAGAGATCCGAATGGAGATCGATGAGTTGAAATCAGGCATGACCAAACTCACCGAGATGCTCCAAGTACTGATTTCCAGAGGAGAGTCACCTCAAAGGACCGTCATTCAGGAAGTTTCAGATGTTGATCCACCTCTTGTTCCAGTGCCACCATCTACTTGGCCCGAGCTTGGTTTACCTCCTAACTACTCTCCGCCTATTGCATCGTCTGCTACAATTGGTCAGACTGTCAGACCGGTTTTTCAAGCTCCCGTCCTTACCGAGACTAGACCTGTGGTCCACACTGTTAACCAAACTATCCGAGCTCCCTTTGAGAATCCTCTATATGAGCACAATGTTGCCAGTGTTCAAGGGGAAGATCATGAAGATTTTGTTGAGCCTGAGATTACCCGTGAACAGTATCAAATCATCAATAAGAGACTCCAAGCTGTTGAGGGTACTGATTTCTTCAATATAGATGCCGACAATATGTGCCTAGTCTCCGGTCTCGTTATGCCTGCCAAATTCAAGACTCCTGAGTTTGTGAAGTATAAAGGTCACTCATGTCCAAGAGCTCATCTGGTCATGTACTTTCGAAAGATGGCGGCCTACACCAACAATCAGAAATTGCTCATCCATTGCTTCCAAGACAGTTTGAGTGGTGCTTCTCTCAAATGGTATATGAACTTAGAGCATAACAATGTCTGTTGCTTTCAAGATCTCGCTAACGCTTTCATGAAACAATACAAATACAACCTGGATATGACTCCCGATCGCCGTCAATTACAAAATATGTCTCAAAATGAAAAAGAGTCATTCAAGGAATATGCTCAGCGTTGGAGAGAGTTAGCTTCTCAAGTTGAACCCCCTATGGCAGAAAAGGAATTAACTGGATTGTTCATGGATACTTTGTCCCCTTTCTATTGGGAAAAGATGATCAGAAATGTCTCTTCAAGTTTTACAGATTTGGTGACTATTGGTCAGAGGTTAGAAGAAGGTTTGAAAAATGGTAAAGTATCCAAAGTTGTTGAATCTTCTAATGGTGCAAAGAAACCCTACGGGAATTCCCATAAGAAGAAGGATGAACAGGCCAATGCTGTCATAACTGAATCAAGGAAGCCTCGCCAGGGATCTCAACCTGTTAGTGTTCCACAGCCAGCTCAGACTCCTCAACGCCCAGTTATCAGACAAGACCAGAATCGGAACAAGGATCACTTTGATCCTATTCCCATGACTTACACAGAGTTGTATCCTCACTTAGTTCGACAAGGGCTGATCACTACAAAGGCTTTACCACCTCCTCTTAATCCTCCAGTTGGATTTAGGGCTGATCTAAAGTGTGCTTTTCATGAGGGTGCCTTAGGCCACGACTTGGAGCATTGTTTTGCATTGAAAGCTAGGGTGCGTGAACTGATTAGAGCCGGAATACTTGATTTTACGGATAGTCGTCCGAGCGTCCAGACAGATCCCTTGCCAACACATCAGAATTGAAGCTTTGTCATTGGGCCTTTTTTTTTTTCTCGTTGTTTGCATTTTCCTTATTTTGTTTAAGTTGTTTGCTTTCAATTATGTTTGTACTTTCATTAATGAAATAAGCATTGCGACTTTTTGATTCAATTCATTTCCGTCCATTTATTTGCATCTTTATGCTTTATTTTTCAAATGTTTACTTCTTGTCCAAAATTTTGATATGCTAAGATCGGAGGGAGGATGACGAAAACGTTATACCCATAATTGCTGTCAGTATGCTTTCAATCAAACCTTGTTGACGATGTAAGGCATTGTTTCAATTCCCAAACACTGGAGAAATAAGGAAGTTAATCCCTCGTTACCCCCTTCGGGCCTAGAAGTTGGAGTTTCTTTCGTTACAAAAAACCCACAATTTTAACCTTGGGATGGGTAGTTCTCAGTTAACTTGGTTGTGTGTTCATACGATACACCTTTCATTAACAAACTTTCCTTCGCACACGTCAAACAAGTGTCGAAGATGTTTTCTAATCAAAAGGTCGATGATGGTTCACCGTAATCATTAAAATCAAACAGTCACTTTCCTTCACACAAAAAAATAATATAAAAAAATCAAAAGAAGCCCGCTAAGTCAAAACCTATGAAGGAGACTTAGGCAAAACTGGGGCATCCCGCTGACTGTAAACTCTAAAATAAACAGTTCAGGCAAAATTTAGGGATAATACAAAGAGATTTTTAAATCCTTATCTTGAAAATCCTCAATGTCAAAACAATCAAATGTTATAGGGGAGTAGTGGCTGCCTTTTCATAGGTCCCTTTGACTTCTGAGTCATCATTGCTACGATCAATGAAATCCCTAACTTATGGGAACCTGAATGCATAGTATGAGTTAACTGAGCATAGGACTGAAGATCATCGCGTAGATTGGGTGGGTACAAATAAATTTTGAGCCTTTATCTTTTGTTTCATAAACCGTGAACCAGGCCACATTACAACCCTCAAAAGACCTAAATGAAGCAAGGTTATTTTGAAAGTATACTACAGCAAGGTTGCGTAACCTGACTCCTAAAGATCTTTGTGAATCATTTATTTTGGCAGTACACCTTTGTTTTAAACTTTGAGCGTCTTGAACCGTTGTGTTCTGACTAACGACTCATGTATTTTCCATCTTTCAAAAATAATTTTGATTTCAAAAGTCGCATGAACTTCGCATTACCATGTTTGTATGAATATTTTTGTTTGCAAACTGGCTTTCCTCTAAGGAATTTTCAAACAATGAGAAACTTGGTCAAGTGGTCTTATCAGGGGCAAGTTCCTTTTACATCCTGTCAAAGAATTAGTTCAAGATTTGTTCAAGGCAATATCTTCTCAGATTTGGTTTATCCAGAGAATTGTTCAAGACTCAGACTGGGGCAAGCCCTCCGAGGATACAGCAAAACAGTCGATTCCATGAATTAGACAGCTGAAGCAATTATCAGTTCATTTGACCTGGGGCAGTTTACTTGCATAATCCCTAAGCAGTTATTCATCATTCCTACAGTGACTATCAACTTGATACAGTTTAACAGAATGACAGTGATCTCCGTGTTGAGGAATCAGTCCTCCAGTTTTGTCATTTCACAGAAAGAGTCGAGCCTTGCTGTCGATGTCTGCATTTGCATTTGATCATATCTCATAGCATAATTCCTATACATGTGCATATCTTGGGTGCTTTATTCCCCATTTACATTTCTATCTTGGGTGCTTTATTCCCCATTTACATTTCTATCTTGGGTGCTTTACTCCCCATTTACATTTCTATCTTGGGTGCTTTACTCCCCATTTACATTTCTAGCTTGGGTGCTTTACTCCCCATTTGCATTTTTATCTTGGGTGCTTTACTCCCCATTTAAATTTTTATCTTGGGTGCTTTACTCCCCATTTACATTTTTATCTTGGGTGCTTTACTCCCCATTTACATTTTTATCTTGGGTGCTTTACTCCCCATTTACATGTCTATCTTGGGTGCTTTACTCCCCATTTACATGTCTATCTTGGGTGCTTTACTCCCCACTTACCTTCTATCCTTGGGTGTTTTATCCCCCATGTACCTTTATCCCGGGTGTTTTATTCCCCGTTTACCAGATATTCTTGGGTTTACCTAACATCATGGTGTTTTACCCCCATTTACTTTTTTTTCCTCCCTGAGGTCGTGTTTTACTCGCGTCTTACCTTGTGGGCAAAATTTATTTACTTGGCATCATGGGTGTTTTATCCCCATTTGTGTTTTTCTCCGGAGCTCGTGTTTTACCCGCGTCTTACCTTGCGGACAATTTCTAATTTACTTGGCACCTATCAACAATTTTGTGTCATGTCTACCCGACGTTCTTCCAGATATGACATGTCTTCTTCCCTAGTGCAATTCCTCGATGGGTCGTCCCCTGTGACGTTGTTTCGTCTGTATCCGTGCATTTGTCATTTTCATCATACGCATCATATCAGATTCATATCATATTTAGAATTATAGTTCGTTTTGTTTTGTCCATATCATTGCATAGCACTGCGTCTAAAGGCAAAATTTTCGGTTATCTGTATTTAAATCCCTCCACCATGATTTCTCGAGTCTCCGTTGCTCAAATCACCCGGTGAAGTTATTTAAATAGGGGCAACTGTAATACCCCAAATTTTGCCCTAAGATTTGTCGTCGCATTTCATTGCATTTTTATTGCATTTAATCAATTACTAACAAATTTGTGTAGTCGTTTGACTTTTTGCAGGTAAATATCATATGGTATGCATTTTTTTTCTAAAAAGTAAAAATGGCACAATTGGCAAGAGGACATGTGTAAGGAGTTGTGAGTGTGAGAGGTTGAGAGTTCGAATCTCACCTTTGTCACTTTATTGTTTTTTATTATTTTTACTCTAAATTTTTCTATCTTTCATTAAAAAATAACAAAAATAGTTTTTTATTATTATTTAACTATTATTTTCGTATTTTAATTAAATCATTTTTAAAAAATATTATTTTTTCACTTTTTCCATCTTATTCATAAAAAACATCCAAAAAATCATAAAATTAAAAAGATTTTGTTCTTTTATAATATTTTTAATGTTTAGTATAAATAAATAGAATTTAAAGTTTATTTTAAGTTATTTAAATTTTATTTAGTTTAACTAATTATTTAATTTGGGCTTTAAAATGGGCTTTAGGGATATTATTGACAATTGATAGTTAACCCTAATTTGACCCCTATATATATCTATGTCACATTGTTGAAAAGGGGGAACCGAAAGAGAAATACTTCAATAACACCACCGCTGCGTCGTTTTATGCATACACTGTTTCAGGTAGTTACTAACCTATATATATATATATATATACGCTATTTGGTTTTAATCATATTGTTTGGATCGAATTATGTCGATACGCTATTTGCATATTTATGTGCGTGGTGCGTGACATTTACGTTAGTTTGATCCGGTTGTGATGATCGCATATTTTTGCGTTAGCAACATTATTATTTTAAAATGTTTTAAAAGTCATTTTGCTTTACGCTTTTTTTATAAATTCAGATCTGTACAATTTTGATCTCTATTGCGATGATCACGTTGAGTGTAGCAAATTAGTAGTGAATTTTATTGGTTTATGTGCGGATCTATTGTTGTGTTTCAATTTTATACGCGTCCGATGGTTTAGCAAAGCAATAATCCATTTTTTTTGCGCTTACCCGCGTTTTGATTCGCAAATTATGATTTTATATAATTTTATTATCTCTTTGTTTCTTGATCTGACTTGCGATGACCGCTAATGCGGTAGCGATTTTCTATTTTAATTCATATTATTTTTTAATAATTCAACGTCGCTATCGTTATTATTGGATCTAATTTCTTGTGATAGTCTTCGCACGTCTTCGCATACGCGACTTGGAATTGCGTATTTGCGTCATGATTTTAATCCGTGCACTTTTCGTTCCAACTTATTTTGAGTTATTTGATGTATGATGTTAATATTGTGTATATATTTTATTCTCGTTCATACTTAAATTATTTTAAAACTGATTCTTGATTTAATCAAGCCATTTTCATACCTTGTAAGTCGATCATTCATGATCGCCATCGACCGTAACCGTTAAGGTATTTCATTGCACGATAATATTAGCATAATCTCCCCCTTGATCTTAATCTTTAGGATTATAGAATTAGGTTAGTTTTTTCTCTTAACTAAATTTATTTTCTTAAAAAAATCACAAAAAATAACTTTTTCAATTTAAAAATAAATTAGTCTAGCTCCTTTCACTTAATTCCACTCTAATTTTCCAACTTTTCTTTAATTACATAACTCACAACAAATTATAAAAAACAAAAAAATATAGATTAGGGCTTAGTTTAATATTTTTTTTAATAGTCTCAAAATCAAAAAAATGAATAATTTAAAAGGCAATTAGTCTAGTACTCTTTTCACTTAAGGCAATTTCTAATATTTTTCTTCATAAAATCTCACAAAAAATCATAAACATAATTTATCCTAGCCTTAGGATTTGAGTCTCCGTACTCACCTTTTAGGCGTCCCGTCGTGGACATACCTTCATCCTTTTCAATTCAACTTTTAACGTAGATAGGAGTCTTCGCACTCCAAGTAAGTGTTTCCATATGAACGCTTATTTCCTTTTGGAACTTTGACTCACAGTCAATAATTCCTCAAACCCTTTAGGGGAACTACAGTTACTCTGATTCCATTCCCGTAAGGATATGTAGGCACAAGATGCGATGTCTTGCCGAGTAAACTTAGAATTAACCCCTAGGTCTTTTTTAATTTTCAATCCTTTGTATATACCCTAAAGCAAAATAATTAATGAAATAAATAAAAAAAATAAACAAAAGGTTCCCGTAGAGTACTACGAAAGTTTAGGGTGCTAATACCTTCCCTAAATTTAACCAACCCCCGAACCTTAGATCTCTCCCTTTTAGGTTTTTCCTTTCTTTAACCTTTCCTTCGGATAAATCAAAGACCGGTTGTAAATGAATTAAGATTCAAGTTAATCAATAGCTTGACATCCAAATTTCACCGCAACAATCTAGTTCAGAAATGAATTGGGCTCGGGGGGGGGGGGGGGTGCCAAAATCAAAACGCGCTAAGCCCAACACAATCAGAAAAAAACAAGGAAAAATGGAAAAAAAACGTGGCGAATAGCAATACTTCGCCTTGGATTTCCACTGGGCCTCCAGCTAGGGGGTACGGTTAGCAATTCTATCTAGGCCCAAAACACACTTCACTTTGAGAGGGGGGTGCCATGGGGAAAACGAGTGTGACTCTCAGCAAAACAAACACAATGGGCCTAAGCCTGAATCCAACCCAACCTCTATCAGCACACAAAAACCCTAAGTCACTACACTCTTCTCCACTGTTCATCATCCTCCCCCAAACCCTAAGCGCCGCTCGCCATTCTCTCCAACCTCTCTCTCACTGAAACTCCTCAGACACAAACCACAAACCACTTTCGTTCACACTCCCTCACCATAAAAATGTTCATCAATCCATCTATCACAAGCTAAACCAATCGACATCTCAGTTCGGATTGTCTTCCTATCCTAATCTCGTTTCACCATCTAACGCAACAAACTAACCTAACTCTTCAGCTAACAAACAAACTACGAAGATTAACAAGTTCAGAGCGAAGAAGAAAAAAAACCTGGAGACGTTGTGAATGTGTAGATTTCTGGAAATGGCTTGGAGGACACTTGAAGATCGTTGAAGCTATCGAAGTTCTGGAGGATTCAAGATGAAGGTCTGACGATTTGATGAGTTGAACGATCGTCGTTGAAGATCTCTGTTGAATGTGCGAGGATCTGTGAAGATCTTAAAGAGAACTGAAATCTGGAGTGATCTTGATGAATGTTCTTGGCGAAGACGCTTGCAGATTGATGAGGTTCTTGATATTTCTGGAAAATTTGGAGGAAATATGGAGATGAAGACGATGAATGTTCTTGCTCGTTGAAGGTTTTCTGGGAAAAAACGGGGATAAACGATACTATTGATGAACGATGATGAGGGAAAATGATGCTGAAAGGAAAATCCGGATGAAGATCAGCGATAAATTTCTGGGAATTTGCCTTGAACGAGTTGATGAGTCAGATGGATGTTCTTGTGAATCGCTGGTAAATCTGGAAAAAATGCAGGTTTTGATGAGTTTTCCGGTGAGCTTAACAGACTCCGGCGACAGTTGCGGCGGAGATGCGGTGGTCCGGTGATGGTTAGGGTGTTTCTGGCGGTGGCTGCATGTACTCCGGTGAGGGTTGGTGAGTGGAGTACACGTGTTTGACATGCAGTGAGGTGGGGCGGTGGTTGAATCAGAAGGGGGCGCGTGACACTGAGAGAGAGAGAAAGGAACACGTGGAAGGAGAGAGGGAGATAGGTGGCAGAAAGAGAGTGTGGTGTGAGTGATGAGGTGTCCAAAATCTGAGGGAAAACGTGTGGGACCTTATAAATAGGACACATGGCGGCAAATGGGCCCCCAAATTCGGACACCTGGCCCACTTAGACTGAACTCTGATTAATTGGACTCCATTAAATGCTAATGATTGGATTAACTATGAATTAAGACTAAAGATTCTATTAATGACCTACCTAATTAAACCCTAATTAAAAACTAAACGAAATTAATTGTAAAAACCCTAATCAGAACTTCTAATTAAACCTAATTAAAAAACAAAATTAACTCTAATTAACCTATTAAAAAACAGAAAAAAAATTATTTAATATCTAAAAAAGAAACTATCTAAATCATATATTAAATCTATAAAATCAATTAAAAATTCTATTAAAATCTAGAAAAAATAATAAACCTATTAAATTCTATATCAAAAATCTTTTATCACTATTTATTAAAACCAAAATCTAACATTATTATACTCCCCTTTTTTTCTTACTATATCATAAAACTATTTAAGAAATCTAAAAAAGACTATTTAAAATCTATATTAAAACTATTCTATTTAATGATAAAAAAAACTAATATCTAATATGCTAAAAATCGATTAAAACTATTTAAAAAAAGAAGAGAATCTCTATTTAAAAAATCTAGAAAAAATCTATTTACTTCTATTAAACAATATTAACCTATTTAGTATCTACAAAAAAACAAGTAAATCTATTAAAAAAATCTATTAAAATGCATTAAAAATCTAGAAAATAAAAGAGAAAATTCTAAAAAAACTCAGGAAGCCGATTAAATCGATTAGAGAACAATTGCGCAACAATAGCGAAAACCGGGCACCGAGATGGCCTGAAAACACAGGGAACGAGCACCAATTCTCAAAACACACTTATTCAAACCGGCCTAAACTGCCTGAAACGCCAGGGGCTGTAATCCCGATAAAATCAATCTGACTGAGAAAAATGCAATGCATGCAGTATGCGAATGCGAATGCAAAATGCGTCGAAACATAAACCAGATACGGGAACCGACTGGTCAAATTTTGGGGTGCAACAGCTGCCCCTATTCAAACGGCTTGGACCCGACTGGGTGAAGAGCGAAAGGCCTTCAAACATTCGAGGTACGAGACAGTTGAATACCAAAGAAACCCTGAAATTTGCCAACCGTGGAGATAAACTGCAAGACTACCTGAGAAGCAACATCCATTGAACTGAATCTGGTTGTTATGGCAACAACTGGTCAATTATCTGATACAATTTTGATTTCAACCTCAACCACCTGTGTGACGCCACATGTATTGAACTATCTTCGCAAAAACACCTTCGTCCACCATTGGGCTAACCTTATCAACACCAGAAGAGAAATCAATTCGTCAACACGAGTAGAGAATCTGTCGTCACAGGAGTAACCTTATCCACATCTGGACCTAAATTTCGCCAATACGAAGGAAGATATCTGCAGGGGATAACTGGTCCCTGAAGAGTAATCAATCTTGACTATGTCACGACTTCACATTACGGAAAACTCCCGGCGCTTTCGCTGGGGAATCATTTCTGTTTAATCACAGGGAACTCACCTGCCTATCCCTGCAGGCATATCATCTGTCTAACCATAGGAAACCCCATCCGCCTATGTCATACGGGGCAAAGTCATCTGCCTGACTATAAAGAACTCCATCCGCCTGCTTCATACGGGAAAGGTCCATCTGTCTGACCACAGGAAAGTTCATCTGCCTGCTTCATACGGGAAAATTGTCTGAATACCGTTTCTCTGCCTACCTCTGCAGTAGCCAAATCCGTTGGTCCCATCCCACAAACGACTTTGAGGAGGACTCTACTGGGGATAGTAACACGAGGAAATCACGGTGACTTCCTTGGGGAAAATACTTTTGTCAAATATCGGAACACAACTCACATACTCTGTCTATCAAGGGAGAATCATCTATCTGAATACCGGAAAGGTCATCCGCCTGCTTCATACGGGAAAAGTCATCTGCCTGATTCATGCAGGAAAGTTCTTCTGCCTGATCCATACGGGAAAATACAACACATCTGCCTGATACATACAGGAAAGTTCTTCCGCCTGATCCATACGGGAAAATATAACACATCTGCCTGGTACATACAGGAAAGTTCTTCCGCCTGATCCATACGGGAAAATATAACACATCTTCCTGGTACATACAGGAAAGTTCTTCCGCCTGATCCATACGGGAAAATATAACACATCTGCCTGGTTCATACAAGAAAGTTCTTCCGCCTGATCCATACGGGAAAATATAACACATCTGCCTGGTTCATACAGGAAAGTTCTTCCGCCTGATCCATACGGGAAAATATAACCTTGGATATAGCTTCCTAACCTGTTCGCGGTAGTAGCTAACTCCACTGGGGATATTCTGAAAATAACTGTCCGACACCCGTTTCAACAACAAGTGACCACTTCTGAAATCTTGATTTATGAAACCCTGAAATGCTGCCGCGACAGCAAACCTGAAGAAAAACACTCCGCTGGTCGGATAAGAGAAACTTCAACCAGTAACTCTGTGGGGAATGATAACAAGAACTGCATCATCACATGCCTCACGACGAGACCTCGCTCATCTGGTAATAGATCTGAGATAGAACCCCATACTCCTGTTGAGAAACACACCTGAAAAGCCAAAAGGTTAACCAACCTGATTTATGTTTCAAAATGCGTATGTTTGACGATGGTGTAATGCTCCATACGGCATGGAAATGCTACGCGTTTTGGGTAGATGCAATCATGATAATGTATGCAAATGTAAATGCAAATTCAGGCTGCTGGGGAGCTCTGATAAGCTTGCTTCAACACGACTGTTGAGGACAAATACCACCCTGTTGGGGATGAACGGATATCACGTAGTATTTTGGCAAAATAAATGCTGAAGATACAACCAACTCTGCCGGGGAGAGATTACACATCGACTTCCACTGGAGGAAAGAGCAACACTTGCCGGGACGATTAACTCAGCTGGGGGAAACGCAACCCTTCTGGGGGACAACTGTCTGGGTACAACTTACAATCGTGGAACTACCACTCCGTTGGGGATGATCATTCTGACGGAGCATGACGACCTGCAGGGAGAACAAAAACCATCCTCGATGGGGATACTCCTTCTGAACTTGCCATCTTGGTTATGCATCATGGAAATCCTCCCAGCTGGGGATTGAATACGCACATCTTCGATTCCCTGGGGAGTATAAACTCTGAATGGGACACTGATCTTGTCTTGCTGGGGATACCCTGTGGACACTTCCACGAGGATACTCTTCTGGGGAAAATAATCCTTCCTTCGGTGAGCGATAACATTGTCTCAACCTCTGGGGATGAGGCGCGACCTGCATGGGGATTAGCGTCAAACAAAGTCAAGTCTTTCACCATGAACCTCCGGCTGGGGCCACAATTTTCTGATCGTTCGCTTCAAGAGTGAGAACCCTGCAAAACACAAACGAGACAAAACAAATCTATACAACCAAATCTACTCGGGTTAGCGTTCGTGACATTGCTTCAGTCAATTCGAAGTTTTAGCTATTATTGGCAAGGGCTAGCAAAGTTATGCACATGCATGGTCATCGGAACATTAGCGTTTTCCACATACAAAACAGTAAAGCACAAACATCAAATACTGAATAACATGTTTTATTAACAACAGGCCTCCGAATAGGCAAAGTTTTGTACATCGGATGCAACTCCTAAAAAGAGGAAGTTACGCACACACACATACATATATGCACAAAAGCATAAAAATACAAAACAATATTTGTACACATGTCGGCAACGTAGTACAGACAACCATCATGAGCTGATCCTCCTATGACTCACCTGACTCTGGCGCTTTCCCGGCATTCACTTTTCGGAAGAGATTGTGTTGGATAAACAAACCCTCAGGTACTCCCAAACCACTAAGCAATGCTGTATCATATCCGGACCGCAGTCATTTGCTTTTTCAATCCCAAACTTTTGCGTGAATCACCCTTTGCGGGTTTTCAATTCACCGGGATACCCTTTTTTGCCGAAGTCGCCCAATGCAGGTTTTCGACTTCGCGGGTGTACATCTTTTCAATTTTTTTTTATCTCTAACTTTTGCCCGAACCTTTTATTCATTTTTTATGGTTCGCCGGGATGCCCCATTTTTGCCTGGACTCTCTTTTTACTGTCCAGCGGGTCACTTTCAAGCAAAGTATTTTTTAACTGCGTCCGAATTCACAGGAGACGTAAAGTCTTCACCATCCATGGTAGATAGTAGCAAGGCTCCTCCAGAGAAGACTTTTCTGACAACGTATGGCCCTTCGTAATTAGGGGTCCACTTGCCCCTGTGATCTGTTTGTGGTGGGAGAATCCTCTTCAGTACAAGGTCGCCCGTCTGAAATCTTCGAGGGTGTATCTTCTTATCGTACGCTTTCTTCATCCGGCTCTGGTACAACCGACCGTATGCGAGAGAAGCTAGCCTCTTCTCATCCATTAAACTGAGCTGATTCAGTCTATCTTTAACCCATTCCGCCTCGTCAAGTTGGACATCTCGTAAAACCCTCAAGGAAGGAATCTCAACCTCCAACGGTAACACTGCCTCCATTCCGTATACCAGCGAGAAAGGGGTTGCCCCGGTTGATGTGCGTACCGTCGTACGATAACCATGCAAAGCGAAAGGTAGCATCTCGTGCCAGTCCTTATACGTCACCACCATCTTATGGACAATCTTCTTTATGTTCTTATTGGCCGCTTCAACAGCGCCATTCATCTTGGGTCGGTAAGGAGAAGAGTTGTGATGCTCAATCTTAAAATTCTGGCACAGCTCTTTCATCATCTTGTTATTCAAATTCGAACCGTTGTCTGTGATAATCCTCTTAGGGATTCCATATCTGCAGATAATATCTCATTTGATAAATCTGGCGACCACTTGCTTGGTGACATTGGCATATGACGCTGCTTCCACCCATTTGGTGAAGTAATCAATTGCCACCAAGATGAATCGGTGTCCGTTGGATGCTGTAGGCTCAATCTTGCCAATCATATCAATTCCCCACATCGAGAACGGCCACGGTGATGACATCACATTCAGAGGACTTGGGGCTACATGGACCTTGTCCTCATAAATTTGGCATTTATGACACTGCTTCGCAAACTTGAAACAGTCTGTTTCCATAGTTAGCCAGTAATAACCTGCCCGCAGCAGTTTTCTCGTCATAGCATGCCCATCGGCATGCGTACCAAATGTACCCTCATGTATCTCTTCCATGAGCAGCTTTGCTTCCTTCTCGTCTACACAGCATAGCAATACCAAGTCATGGTTTCTTTTGTATAGGACACCGTCAGGATTCAAATAGAAACTGCCAGCCAATCTCCTGAGAGTCTTTTGATCTCGACTGGATGCCCCAGCCGGATACTCCTTGTTCTTCAGGAAATTCTGGATGTCAAAGTACTAGGGTTTACCATCGGGAGCCTCGTCAATGGCAAATATGAATGCAGGTCTATCGAGCCGAGAGATAACAATCCAGGGAGCCTCATTCCAGAAGTTAACTTTATACATTAAAGACAATGTCGCCAAGGCGTCAGCCATTTGATTTTCTGCTCGCGGCACATGATGCAATTCCACCTTGTCAAAGAAAGGTAACAATCTCCTTTCATAGTTCATATATGGTATCAAATTGGGCTGACGTGTCTCCCATTCTCCTTTAATCTGATTCACCACTAGAGCTGAGTCTCCGTATACATCCAGATGTTTGATTCACAAATCAATGGCTTCTTCCAGACCCATAATGCAAGCCTCGTATTCAGCCTCATTAATGGTAACAGGAAAGGTCAGTTGCGCAGTAAAAGGGATGTGCGACCCCTGAGGAGTAGTGATAATTGCCCCTATTCCGCTACCGTAGGAATTTACAGCTCTGTCAAATATCAACTGCCATTTGGAACCCAACTCTGGTCCTTTGTCCGGCAACGGTTCCTCACAATCCTTCATTTTCAGGTACATGATATCCTCGTCAGCAAAATCAAGCCTCATCGATTGGTAGTCCTCAACAGGCTGCTCCGCAAGGTACTATGACAAGACGCTACCTTTAATAGCCTTTTACGAGACATACTGAATATCATATTCGGTTAACACCATCTGCCATCGGGCAATTCTTCCGGAGAGTGCTTGCTTCTCAAACACGTATTTGATTGGATCCATCTTTGAAATGAGCAGGGTTGTATGATTCAGCATGTATTGCCTCAAACGTTTGGCGGCCCAGGCTAGCGCGCAACACGTCTTCTCGAGCATCGAGTATCAAGACTCACAGGCAGTAAACTTCTTACTCAAATAGTAAATCACATGCTCTTTACGTCCAGTCTCGTCGTGTTGACCGAGAACACAACCCATACTTTCCTCAAGAACCGTCAAATACATAATCAACGGTCTCCCAACCACTGGGGGTATCAAAACAGGAGGTTCCTGCAAGTATTATTTTATCTTATCGAACGCCTTTTGACAATTTTCATTCCAGGTCACAACCTGGTCTTTTTTCAACAACTTGAATAACGGCTCGCACGTTGCAGTTAAGTGAGATATGAACCGAGCGATGTAGTTCAATCTCCCTAAGAATCCACGCACTTCTTTTTCTGTTTTAGGCGTCGACATTTCTTGTATTGCTTTTATTTTCGCAGGATCAACCTCTATTCCTTTTTCGCTCACGATAAACCCCAGCAGTTTACCCGATCTCACCCCGAAGGTGCACTTGTTAGGGTTCAGTCTCAACCTGAACTTCCTAAGCCTCTTGAACAATTTCAGCAGATTAACCAAATGCTCCTCCTCCGTCTGGGATTTGGCAATCATATCATTAACATAAACCTCGATCTCTTTATGCATCATGTCATGAAAGAGAGTTGTCATAGCACGTTGATATGTTGCCCCAGCATTCTTCAATCCGAAGGGCATCACTTTATAGCAAAATGTTCCCCAGGGAGTAATGAAGGTAGTCCTCTCCATGTCTTCTGGCGCCATTTTAATCTGATTATAGCCCGAGAAGCCATCCATGAAGGAGAATACAGAGAATTAAACAGTGTTATCAACCAACACATCAATGTGAGGAAGTGGAAAGTCATCTTTCGGGCTCGCCCTATTCAAATCACGGTAATCTACACACATTCGCATTTTACCGTCTTTCTTTGGTACTGGCACAATATTAGCGACCCATGAGGGATATTTTGTAACAGCTAGGAAACCAGCATCCCACTGTTTTTGAACTTCCTCCTTGATCTTCACAGCCATATCCGGTCTAGTTCTTTGGAGTTTCTGCTTAATAGGCGGACATTCCTCTCGCAGTGGCAGACGGTGAACGACCATATCCGTATCCAACCCCGGCATGTCCTCGTACGACCAAGCAAAAATATCACTGTACTCTTTGAGCATCTCAACCAACCTTTGCTTGATGTCGCTCTGCAGCGCAGCCCCTATACGGATGTTTTTCTCAACCCCTTCCGACCCCAAATTGATAATCTCAATGACTTCCTCATGAGGCAGAATGATTCTTTCTTCTTGTTTCAATAACCAGGTCAATTCCTCTGGTACGTCGCCATCTTCAACAATCTCTTCCTCAGCCTGAAATACCGGGTGCTCCAAGTCGAAGTGAGTCATAGGCGGTTCATAGATGTCATCTGAAATAGTAATCCTGCAAAGGAAATGGTAAAATGCTTCAAAATGCATACAAAGCAAATAACCACGTTGCCATTTTATTGTAAAAGATAAAAACAGGAAAAACAGGGATCACAATATTTGTATATGAAAAATGCCTTTATTTCATGATTAAACAGTGTAATGTACATAACCAAATGGCCCTAAGCAAAATCACTATGCCCCGGGTAGGACACAGGATTATTCAACAATTAAGAAAACAAATCATTACTGTTTAGTTGTCACAGGAAAAGTTTCCCGGATAGACCAATTGCAGAGACTTTGTCCTGGCACGCTTGGCTTGATCCACGCGTCCATGTCACAGTCGCTATCTTCTTCTTCAGAATCGGAAACAGCATTGATAGTCTCGAAGCTCACCCCGCTTGGTGTGATGGTTATCGGCCCTCTGAACCTGGGCGCTCCTGAAGAGGATGCTGATGACGAAGGATGATATCCAAGCCCGAACCTGTCATTCTTCACGGGAATCTCCAACACCTGACCCCAACCCTTGGTTTTGCCTGCCTGCACTAGAGCCTGAGCCTCTTTGTAGGATGACACCGCCACATCTGATACTTTACTTGGCACCGGAGCTTTGTCCTTAATTCGCAACCCCTCAAAGGCTTGACAGGGTGTCTCATGTATTTCGCCGTCGACTTCCACATATTTGAATGAAGAAAAATGGCTAACCAGAATATCTTCCTCTCCACAAACAGTGACGACACTATCCCCCACCATATACTTCAGCTTTTGGTGTAACGTGGATGTGACTGCCCCGGCAGCATGAATCCATGGGTGCCCAAGAAGACAACTATATGCTGGCTGGATGTCCATTATATAGAACTCAGTTTCAAATATTTCAGGCCCCACCTGCAACGGTAATGTTATTGATCCGAAAACCGACCTCCTCGTTCCATCGAACGCCCTCACCACTAAGTCACTGGGCGTGCAGATAATCCCCCTGATATCCAACTTCATCATGGCTTTCTTTGGTAGCACATTTAGGGAAGATCCAGTGTCTACTAAAACATGGGACATGACCGTGCCCCGGCATTCTACTGACACATGCAATGCCATGTTGTGCTCTCGCCCTCTCGGAGTTAAATCGAAGTCTGTGAAACCCAAACTGTGCCCTGCATTGACATGCGCCATCACCCCTTCTAACTGGTTAACAAAAACTTCTTGAGGAACGAACGACGTGTCTAGAATCTTCAGCAAAGCGTTCCGATGGGCCTCGGAACATAATAACAATGATAGGATGGAAATTTTTGACGGTGTTTGCTGGAGGTGTTCAACGATCTTGTAATCACTTTTACGAATGAGCCTCATAAACTCCTCCACGTCCTTCAGTGACGTTTCCTTTTCATTCGACTGCGAAGGACCACTCTCAGTTGCCTTAGCTTTACCCTTGGCTAATCTTTCCGCCTCTACCTCGGGTGAAGTGAAGATTCTTCCGCTTCTGGTCATACCCCTTGTTCCGACAACATTATCTACAACCCCAGCTGGTTGTCCATTGACTTCGATTTTCTTACCGTTGCAATATACCTCCAACCCGTAAGTCCACAACACTGCTTTAGTGCTCTCGAAAGGAACCGGTCCTGCTTTAGTAATTGTGATCGTCGGGCGCCTGGCGGGCGCCGTTATCGTTATTGTTTTCCTCGGAATTGTCACTGTCGCAACATCGTTCAGCTCATCACACAATGCCTCTACAGGCTTTTCGACCTCGGTTCTATCGAATTACAAAGTACCCTTATCCATCATAGCCTGAATACCCTGCTTCAACTCGTTACAACCCTCTGGCTATATCCAACAATCCAAGCAAAATTCATCACAACCCGGGAATACACCCCCTTTTAACAACCTGCTTTTAATCTCACCCAACGGTGTCTTCAGCTCCTTGACATCCGTCACTAGATTCAGATTCTCCTCAGTCAAAATGGAGTTTTCCCCATGATTGGGCATAGGCTGCTGTACTATATTTGGACCCGCCTGTCCAAAGTTAATAGCTTTGCTATCCAATAAATCTTGAACCTTGTGTTTAAATGCCTGACAAGCTTCTATATCATGCCCGGGTACCCCGGAATGGAAGTCGCAATGCTTGTTGGCATCGTATCCGTAAGGAAGTACTGCCCCAGTAGGTGGTGCCAAAGTCCTCTTTTCAACCAAGTTCAACCCTAGCAGGGTCTGGAGGAGTTCTGCATACGTGGAAGGAGGTGCGTCGAACACTCTTTTTGGTCTTGCGTTGTGTACCCTTCTTTGGCCAGGATTCTGTCCTTGCTATTGCTGCGGTTGTTGTTGTTGTGGCTGTCTTTGTTGAGGAAGCGGGATAGTGACGCTAGCTATCTGCTGCGGCTGAACATACTGATGTCTTCCTCTGCCCCTGCCCCTGCCACCAAACACGGCGCTAGAATCACCTTGTCATCTACCACCAAATGCTTTTCTGGCACCTCCTGTTGAAGTAGACTCACCTGCTTGGAACCTTCCAACTTTAATCCCGTTTTCAATCATCTCCCCCATAAGAATCAAATCTGAGAAGCTTCTCAATGACACACTAAATAATTTTTCATAGAACACCCTTGTAAATGTCCCAATGAACATATCATTCATCTCCCTTTCAATTAAAGGAGGATGCACCCTCGCTGCCATATCGCGCCACCTTTGCGCATACTCTTTAAAGCTTTCACGGTTCTTTTGTGACAAACCTTGCAATTGGACCCGGTTTGGCGCCAGATCGCTGTTGTATTTGTAATGGGTCACGAAAGCATCAGCCAGTTGCTTCCAGGTTTTGATCTGCGTGGGCTCCAGCCCCATATACCATTCAAGCGAAGGTCCTGATATGCTGTCCTGAAAGAAATGCATGAGCATCCTTTCGTCATCTGAATACGCGGACATCCTTCTGTAATAAGAGCGGACATGGACCTTAGGGCAGGTGTCCCCCTTGTACTTGTCAAAAGTGGGAGCCTTGAATTTCAACGGCACCCTCAGCCCAGGTACCAAGCCCATTGTAGTCATATCCAAGCCGGTGGAGTTCTGACTCACTACCCCCTTCATCTGTTCTTCAAGCATCTTGATCCTCTGCACAGGATCAACAGGTCCTTCAAATCCCATGCCTCTTCCAGAAAAGGCGTCCTCCTGGCAGTCTTCACCCTAATTCACATTTCCATTTCCATATCCGTCGTAACCAGTGTTGCGACCGAACCCTTGCTGATTAATCATGGGACCTCGTCCCCCATTACCGAAACCCTGGTTGACCCTAACAGGTCCAAACCCAGTGTTGACAGGAATCACCCCAGCACCATTCATATTACCAAATCCACCATACCCTTGGTTAGCGTTGCCAAGACCGTCATAACCGAAACCCTGAGCGTTGAAACCGAATTTCCCGTCCTGATTGACGTAATCAAATCCCTGATCATTATAGCCGAAACCATTGTTGCCAAAACCGTTACCGCCTTTGTTGTTACCACCGCCTTGGTTGGCGTCCCCAAATCCAACATTGTTAACAACAGTCTCATTTCCATTTCCTGCGTTGCCGTTGCCAGCGCCAGCGTCATTGTTCACAACCACAACAGGTAGGGTCACCACAGGTGGGACCACGGGCGTAGGGGGCCCATCCTCCGGAATAGTTTCAACATGCGCAGAGTTGTGGTCATTGTTGCCGTTCCCATTAGCCCCCGTCAGTAGCGGCTGCACCAAGGTCTGGAGGCTCTCCTGGCCCTTAGCGATGTTCTCCATTGCCTGCATGAACAGATTCAACTTCTCGCGGATTTCCTGCATCTCTACTTGGACTTGATCCATGATTCTCTTGCAGTTGTTTCGGGTTGGGTAGCGGTGGACTCTTTGTTCGTCAATCCTGGACAACCTGGAGATGCAGGAAATGAGATACAAGTTCAACAAGTAACTGGTAATGCAAAATGGATATGCATATGCAATATGTGTCTGTGCGTTAGGGAGATCAACCCCTAATTCTAGTGCCAAAGTGTCAGTGCGGTGACAGTGATAGCAATAAGAAGCTCGAAACCCAATCATAGAAAACATCTCATATATTGCAGAAAAGCCCATCAAGTCAGGGATACAATATTACTGAACGTACGATAGGAAGGCATGACCTCAACCAACAATCCTGGTGATGGCCAGCATAATGCAAATAAAGCATACATATCAATACATGAGATAATCAAGTGCGGCCATATGCCTGGTACTCCTCTAATAATCTCTTAGTCTTGGGATGATTTGGCTGAGCAAGCAACCCTTCGACGAGCGAGTCTCTTTGCCTGACAATACGCTGGAGATCACCAATGGATTCCTCCCAAACACCTTCCCCAAAGCAATCTTCTAGCTTCCGTTTCTGAGATACCAACTCCTTCTTGCGCTTGATAGCTTTGTTCAAGGAATTCTGGACATTATACCTCCGCGTAACCTCTTCTTCCAACCTCTTCTGGCTGGCTTTCAACTGACCCTCCAGCTCAGAGATCCGCAGCTTCAACTTATCTTCTCTTTCCTTATTGCCGGTCAGCGTGGCGTTCCAGGTTTTGTTGAATGCAGAGATCTCCCGGTAGGCTATATCAAGTGCCTTCTTTTTAGACTCCAGCATATCATGAGAGCTCTTGAAATCTATCCCCAATCGCTCACGCTTCTTTCGTTGCTCAGTCAGTTCTATGCCCAGTTGATTCACCAACTTCGTTTGCTGCTCGAAGGAATATACGGCCTCATTCCTTTCGCTCCTGAGTTGCATTAGCTCTTCCTCCAACTTTTCGTTGGCTTTCATCAGCTCTTCCTTCTCTTTCACAACCTGTTCATACCTCTCAATAGGCACAGTAGTTGGCTCCTCAATCACGAGGGGAGCAGGAGGTAATACTGCAGGAAACGGCATCCGCACTTGCTTTGCTCTATCTTGGATCCAGGCTTTGTACGGGGGATAGGATTGACAATCATTTTTACCCAACAATGGCTTACCCCTTCTGTTGATGTTTCTCCAAGCATGTTGAAGATTGGCCAGTAGTTCTCCCTTCAAATCACCTGTGAAGTACAGAGATTCCTGCACTTCCTCCTCTTTTGGTGGGATTTTCAAAGCATACCCGAATTTCCTGATCAACAATGAAGGATTGTAGTTAATACACCCTTTTCTCCCAATCAGAGGAACGTTAGGATATCCGGCGCAACAATAGATAATCACAGATCCCAGCAAATCTTTATTAAACCAGACAATGTCTTTTGAAGAAAGTCCCATCAGATGCTCAGACCAATCCACCGTATCTACAGACTCAGCGAAGATACCCCTCTTGGGCAGATGACTCTCAAACCACATATACAGTAAAGGCCCACAACAAGAGACGTTCTTTCCCCTCCTGTTCCCGTTCTTATAATGCAGTGAGTGATAGAAATCTCCAATCAAAGTAGGCACAGGATTGCCTGAAGCAAATATATAGAACGCATCCAGATCAACGAAGTCAGGCAGGTTCGGGAACAGTATAATGCCGTAGATACACAGAGCAAGAATAGCATTAAACACAGTCCAACATCCACTCTTGGCATATTCTTGTGCTTTCCCAACCAAGAACTTGAGAGAAAAACCAGACACTCCATTCCACGAGGTCAGCAGCACCTCTGAAGAGTCTAGATGCAAGGCAGGAGCCAAATCCTCCAGTTTGGGCTCAGCGTCCATGTGAATGAAAGGTACCTTGCTTTGGATGGTCAACTATAAGATCTCAACATATTCCTCCATAGTCGGAGCCAGAATGAAGTCAGGGAAAGTAAAACACCTCAACGGGGGATCGTAAAACTGCATCAGCGCGTACAATCCGTTACGCTGATACATGGATGGTTTATGAACCAATCTGAGTAACTTCCCATAGCTCTTCCTGAAGCTTCTCCTCACATCCTCATCAGCTAAAGATATCAAACCAAGCAAAGCAGAGATATCTGGAGTAGGCAACCTGTACGCCACAGTCTTCTTCAGGGTATCCATAATATCGGCAGCCAGAAATCCGGGCAACTAGAATCAGAGGTATGAAAATGCACCTGCAGCATATACACACATTAATGATATGCAGAATGAGTATGCAACAATGCAGTATGCACCAATGCAGTATGCAACAATGCAGTATGCAACAGGGATCAAGTGCACATGGCTGAGAAGCCCAATCCACCATGCTGGTCTCAAATAGACCCACAAACTGCTCAGAACCTAGTCTCAACAGACCCATAACACTGTCCTCAAACACCACTGAACCTCAATCAAGAAAACCGGTAATCTGGAGGTCAAGTTACCTACATGCTCCAACCCCTCTCACAGGTAGGTGTCCTAATAACTGACACAAGGTACGACATCCTATGCGGTCGTCGGCGTCACAGACTTTCAAGACTGATGATATGATACCCAGAAGGTGTGGCATCATCATGTCCTGAAGATGCCTCACTTAGCCAACTTCCAAATGATCGGTCCCCGGAGTCGACAATCCAACTAACCAACAACCCCCTCAACCCAAAGGGTTGGAAAAGAAGTCAACCAGAAGAACCTCGTCCGAGCATGGATTTTGCGGGACACTAGTACATGCAAAGCATGCACGCGCCCACTACTTTCCACAACTAAATCTAGGTGCACTCAAGCCCAGGTCCGGCTTATCTCTCAATAGATCACCCCATCCCCACAACAACAATAACAATATAAGGCCGACAAAGAAAACTACGGAAAGTAAAGACAGAAATATAAATCCATACAAAACCCACGACGGGGAAAACAAGCGCTAGGATTGACTCGCGTATGGAACCGTTGGAGTCCCCAGCAGAGTCGCCAGCTGTCGCTACTGCGAAAATTGGCGCCGGCTGAACAGAAGAGTCGCCACCGTGCGTTATTTATCCCAAAGGAGGGAAATGAAATGCTCGAAGTAAACCTAACGCAAAGACGGGAAAGGAATGGTCATCACAACCAAATCCTGGATTCGGGAGTCGATTACGCAAGGGGAAGGTATTAGCACCCCTCACGTCCGCCGTACTCGACGGGATCCACGCTTGTTTTCTAGTACGGATTGTTATTCTATCTACGCTAAAGGTCCGGGGTTAAAAGAAAAGAAAATGACTCAGAAAAGTATCGCGCTTTATGCCTATGTATTCCCGTCTGGAACGAGAAATCAGAGTCAACGTAGTTCGCCTACCTACGGGAAAGGAGGGGAAGGTTGCTCGCTAGGATACGACATCCTATGCCTACGTACTTTCATACCGCATGAAAGATCAGAGCAAACGTAGTTCGGGCTACGGAAGACACAAATTTGTCTGACTGTTTTTTAGATCCTTCTGAAAAGGTTTTCTCCTGATTACGGGTCCAAGCGGACAAAAATGACACTTTGACATTTGTTTTCAGTCTTTTATGCAAGAACTGTTTTTATGATGTTTGCAATCTCTGACGCACTAGAGACTATGACTTGAGAGTGACTACGTCGCGTGTCACCCAAAGGGTACCACACTAAGCAGCCATACTACTGGAAAGAAACTCTCCAGCAACCCTTTCTCAAATAGCTTAAGGCTTGTAGCGTACGACATCGATTAACCTTATTACTGTGTTTTTTTTTGAGTTGTTTTGAGATAAGAAGAGAAACGACGCTCTAAAATCCTATGGTTGAAAATGGGAATCAAAACTACCCTAATGTTGTCATGCATGGGTTAACACCTAATGTCGGTCATATTTCTCTCTTGCACAGAGAAAAACAGAGATCCTAGGGGATAAACGGAAAAGAAACAGCTTATATACAGTAAACAGTAAAATGCATGAGATACAGCAATACAAGCGAGGCAAGGGAGTCCCACTTAACCTCGAACATGGGAAAACAATAGGCAAAGTGAAACAGCTTCACTTCAAACCTAAGGGGCAAGCTGAACAAGCCAACAAACAATACAGAAAAGAAAATAAAACCCAACACCAACTCTGACAGCAACACCACCTCCTATAGTAAGCAGCTCAAACAGCAAACAGTTGACAGCAACAACTTCAAGCAAGATCCCGTCTTCACTCTTCAATGATTCCCAAACTTTAGATAAGCTCCTGTCTTCAACAGTACCCCAGCTCTGGCAAGCAATGAACTCCAACAAATAAACAGCTTCAAACAGCAGCAAGACCCTAAATTCACCAGATAACCAGCTTTGACAGGCGCAAGCTTCATCTTCATCAATCTTCAATGCTCTTCTTATCCTTAAAAGGCTTCCAATCTTCAATGCAGACACTCCAGAAGAGAATCACTTATCAAATTAAGTTGAAATGCTAAACAGCTTATTGACAACCAAAGGAAGCCTATAAGTGTTTAACATTATAAGAGAAAGGTTCCCTCAAAGTTCTACTTCCAGAATAAGCCACTTATCCCTCCAAAGGAGGGATGTGAATACCTTAGAAGTACTTTATGTCATAGGGAGGAATAGAAGCACAAGATGCTTTCTATGTTTGTAAGAAGAAATCATTATAATCTAAGGCTCTCCCTATTCCTCCTATCTCCTAAGTCTTCACAAACCATCTGCCAGGAAAGGAATCTTCATGCATCAAGCTCTATCATTGTCTTCAATCATCATCCAAGGTCTTCATTAGCTCCAACAAGCAAAACCCAAGCTCCAGGCCCAATTGAAATGCCCAAACCCCAACAAACAAAGCAACATCCCAAGTGGGAAACACACCCATATCAACCAAATTGCAAAAAATCAAGTAAAATAGTAAAACTCATTATAATATCCTAATTAAATTTCTAAGGGAGCTTAACTATATACCCTATACCCCATATAAACCCCAAGTCCTAAATCAATTTTAAAACCCCAAAACTATGCCCTAAACTGCACCTAATTGTTGTGAAACCCTAATTCTGATACCTCTCCTATCTACCTCTAAAATTAACCTAAGTTTTAGTCACAAAAATATGACAAAATTCCTAAGGGTACATGCTTCCTTAATCTAATCAACCTCACAAGAATCAATCAAAAATCATGCACCAAACTCTCATACTAAATTCAGAAAAATTAAGTACTAAACAAATGTAAAATAAAAGAAATAATATTGTAAAATATGCCAAAAAAATAAAATGCAAGAAAATAATATTTTTATTATTTCACAATTTTCTAGAGGTCCTAAGGAAACTAGGGAAAAAAATCCCATCCTAAAATGATCATTTTTCAATTTATTGTGAATTATTTGCTAACCTATATGCAAACATGATATAAAATGAAAATCAATTAAAAATGAAAGACAGGCGTGGTGAATAGCAATTTATCTAGTTCAGAAATGAATTGGGCTCGGGGGGGGGGGGGGGGGGTGCCAAAATCAAAATGCGCTAAGCCCAACCCAATCAGAAAAAATACAAGGAAAAATGGAAAAAAACGCGGCGAATAACAATACTTCGCCTTGGATTTCCACTGGGCCTCCAGCTAGGGGGTACGGTTAGCAATTCTATCTAGGCCCAAAACACACTTCACTCTGAGAGGGGGGTGCCATGGGGAAAATGAGTGTGATGCTCAGCAAAAAAAACACAATGGGCCTAAGCCCGAATCCAACCCAACCTCTATCAGCATACAAAAACCCTAAGTCACTACACTCTTCTCCACTGTTCATCATCCTCCCCCAAACCCTAAGCGCCGTTCGCCATTCTCTCCAACCTCTCTCTCACTGAAACTCCTCAGACACAAACCACAAACCACTTTCGTTCACACTCCCTCACCATAAAAATGTTCATCAATCCATCTATCACAAGCTAAACCAATCGACATCTAAGTTCAGATTGTCTTCATATCCTAATCTCGTTTCACCATCTAACGCAACAAACTAACCTAACTCTTCAGCTAACAAACAAACTACGAAGATTAACAAGTTCAGAGCGAAGAAGAAAAAAAAACCTGGAGACGTTGTGAAGGTGTAGATTTCTGGAAATGGCTTGGAGGACACTTGAAGATCGTTGAAGCTATCGAAGTTCTGGAGGATTCAAGATGAAGGTCTGATGATTTGATGAGTTGAACGATCGTTGTTGAAGATCTCTGTTGAATGTGCGAGGATCTGTGAAGATCTTAAAGAGAACTAAAATCTGGAGTGATCTTGATGAATGTTCTTGGCGAAGACGCTTGCAGATTGATGAGGTTCTTGATATTTCTGGAAAATTTGGAGGAAATCTGGAGATGAAGACGATGAATGTTCTTGCTCGTTGAAGGTTTTCTGGGAAAAAACGGGGATGAACGATACTATTGATGAACGATGATGAGGGAAAACGATGCTGAAAGGAAAATGCGGATGAAGATCAACGATAAATTTCTGGGAATTTGCCTTGAACGAGTTGATGAGTCAGATGGATGTTCTTGTGAATGGCTGGTAAATCTGGAAAAAATGCAGGTTTTGATGAGTTTTCCGGTGAGCTTAACAGACTTCGGCGACAGTTGCGGCAGAGATGCGGTGGTCCGGTGATGGTTAGGGTGTTTCTGGCAGTGGCTGCATGTACTCCGGTGAGGGTTGGTGAGTGGAATACACGTGTTTGGCATGCAGTGAGGTGTGGCGGTGGTTGAATCAGAAGGGGGTGCGTGGCACTGAGAGAGAGAGAGAAAGGAACACGTGGAAGGAGAGAGGGAGATAGGTGGCAGAAAGAGAGTGTGGTGTGAGTGATGAGGTGTCCAAAATCTGAGGGAAAACGTGTGGGACCCTATAAATAGGACACATGGCGACAAAATGGGCCCTCAAATTCGGACACCTGGCCCACTTAGACTGAACTCTGATTAATTGGACTCCATTAAATGCTAATGATTGGATTAACTATGAATTAAGACTAAAGATTCTATTAATGACCTACCTAATTAAACCCTAATTAAAAACTAAACGAAATTAATTGTAAAAACCCTAATCAGAACTTCTAATTAAACCTAATTAAAAAACAAAATTAACTCTAATTAACCTATTAAAAAACAGAAAAAAAATTATTTAATATCTAAAAAAGAAACTATCTAAATCCTATATTAAACCTATAAAATCAATTAAAAATTCTATTAAAATCTAGAAAAAATAATAAACCTATTAAATTCTATATCAAAAATCTTTTATCACTATTTATTAAAACCAAAATCTAACATTATTATACTCCCCTTTTTTTTCTTACTATATCATAAAACTATTTAAGAAATCTAAAAAAGACTATTTAAAATCTATATTAAAACTATTCTATTTAATGATACAAAAACTAATATCAAATATGCTAAAAATCTATTAAAACTATTTAAAAAAAAGAGAATCTCTATTTAAAAAATCTAGAAAAAATCTATTTACTTCTATTAAATAATATTAACCTATTTAGTATCTAAAAAAACAAGTAAATCTATTAAAAAATCTATTAAAATGCATTAAAAATCTAGAAAATAAAAGAGAAAATTCTAAAAAAACCCAGGAAGCCGATTAAATCGATTAGAGAACAATTGCGCAACCATAGCGAAAACCGGGCACCGAGATGGCCTGAAAACACAGGGAACGAGCACCAATTCTCAAAACACACTTATTCAAACCGGCCTGAACTGCCTGAAACGCCAGGGGCTGTAATCCCGATAAAATCAATCTGACTTAGAAAAATGCAATGCATGCAGTATGCGAATGCGAATGCAAAATGCGTCGAAACATAAACCAGATACGGGAACCGGTTGGTCAAATTTTGGGGTGCAACAGGTACAGCCAGTTTTAAATTCAAATGATCATGCACACATACTATATGAATGTCACTGAATGAATCTACAACCTAGATGGAGCTCAAAACAAAATGCTATAAAAAGTGACATGTCAAGTTGCAAGATAGTGAACAAAAATGCATGAAGATGAGCAGCTGCAGTTCTAGCCATTTTCTGATCAATTCAATTATGCACACAACACATATTCGTGACATGGAATGAGTTCATGCCATAGTTTTGATTCAACATTGTCTGGCATGAAAAGTGAGATGCAAGTTGCAAAGATGGTATTTTCATGGCATGAAGGTATAAAATTAGAGATGCATCAAGTTTTAGTTCAATTAAAACATACTAACATGCTTCAAATGTGCACACAAATGAATTCAAAACATGACTTTGATGCAGAGCAAACAGTTGTGAAAATTGGCAGATCAAGTTGAGACTTGTGTTGTATAAGATGTATGATCATGCACAAATTCAATTCCTGACAGTTTACAGTTATTTCACTCACACATACACATTGCCTATGAGACATAGGATAAGGCTGGACATAATTTACAACCTAAAACTAGCTGCTGTGAAAAGTAGTGCTTTATGTGCCATTATTATGTGAAAATGCAACAGAAGGCAAAGTTCAGTCAAGGAAGAGTTCCAAGTTGTTGCTACCATACATACACATTACATTTATGATATATGAGAAATTAAAACATGGATTAGGATCAGAAACAGACTGTTATCAAGAATGATAACACAATTGCAGAAAAATGGCATTTGGAGGCATGAGCATATTCATCTTTAGTTCTAGGTCCTTATGGATCAAAACAAGCATTTACACATCTCCTATACATGATTTTAAGTGACTGCCAATAAACAATAGGACTCAAAATAATCCACTTTCAGAAATGGCATGCTGGCTGCAATTTTGGTTTCTTCAATACCTCAAAAAGGTTCAATTCCTGATTTAAAGCATACTTGCATCAAAAGATTATACACACACATCAATTACTCATAAACCAAGATGTCTAAGCAGGGGAGTGAGTCTCTAAACAGGTTGGTATGGAACAGGGCATATAATATGCAGTTTTGTTTTTGTTGTTTTTTTTATGAGGCACACAATGTCCAAAGATAGCTTGAGGCAGGTTGAGTTTAAAAGAAGCATGTACACATATCAGATATGCCATATAGGATGATTCTAGACACAAACATATGCACATTCAGACATATAATCCTAGTTAGCATGTAAATAGCATAAAAATGCAAAATGAGGCTTTTGGTGATCAAGAGTGTAAACCAGACATGAATAGCTTCAAACAACCCTACATACTCAACATGCTTATGACTTTAAAAAAGTTTCAAATCACTCCAACTGTTGTCTTCATGTTATGATAGAATTCACATGAATCACACAAATGACATGCTTTTTTACAATATGCTCAAAATGCCAAAATGTGGAATTATGGTGCAAGAGGCAATATTTAGGAGCTACATACCTCTAGTAGATTTTGTTGAACAAGATAGAATAGTCAAGAAACCCAGAGAACTTCAATCTTCTTCCTTGCCTTGAATCGTTTCTTCACTTTTAAGCAAAATGCAACTAAGATGCCAAATGAAGAAATGTGACCCTCCAATGATTTCTAGCACTTTGAACAGTTGAGAAACATCATATGAGAGGTGTTAGGATGATTGAAATGCCAAGAAAATATATGGAACAAGATATGGCAAGTTTTGTAGCTTTTGGTCAAAGTATTGTGGTGTGAGAGTTGAATTTTTGATTGGGAAAGTTTTTGGGTGGTTTAATGGTTTAGACACCTTCTATACCATATTTTTAGAGTGTGTGGATGGTTGTTGGAGTGTTGGAAGGTATGAAAATGATTTTGGCAGCCCTTGTGCCAAGACAGATTTTTGAGATTTTAGTGAAAAGTGAGATTTGGTGATTTTGTGATTCTGAGTGCAAGAGCAAGGGCAGAGGTTTTTTATGGTTTTTAGAATGTTTTTGATGATGGAAACGAAGTGAGGAAGGCCTCCTTTTATAGGCAAGTGAGAGTGAGGGGCTGGTTTGAAGCTTTCTTCATTTTGAAGAAAGGTTTTGGATATTTTGGAGAAAACCTCCCTAGGAGGGTTTTCTTTGCTGATAATCCAAGCTCATTAGTCAATAAAATTGATGGGTTTATTGAGGCTAATTTCAGGCTAAGAGCATAGACTTGTGGCTGGTTCAGAAATTGGCTTTACACCTCATGCTTCATTTTTCACTTTTTGATGCAAGTTGCATATCCACTTGCAAGGCAATGTGTGAAGCTTGTTTCTTTGATTTTTTCTGCATAACTCCTTGGTTTTTCATGCTAAAAACATTCTACATATCAGATACAACAAGTTTCATAAGTTGAGATTGGCCAACTTTGATGAAAGAATGCATTTTGAAACTTGGCCAATGTGGGACTAAAGTGAAAAAACACCAACTTGCCATGACCATAACTTTCAGCTCACAAATCATTTTGGGATGTGCTAGTACTTTTTATAAAGCCCTCACATAGCTCTAAAACATTCATGTTTTCATGAGTTTCAATTTCCCAAAGGAACTTGGCCAAAAAGCCCTCCAAAGTTGCTAAAAAATGAGCTTAAACATGAAATTTTCCTAAGTCTTTTTCCCCTCTTGAAATGAATTTGATCATAACTCCAAATCTATGCATTTTCTGATCATGGACCACTTAGGGACTTTTGTAGGACTTTTCAAGAGCTTCCAAATGATCTTTGAACCAACTCAATTGGATGTGTGGTTAAGGAGTTATGGTTTAGCCCTTTTTCAAAACCCTAATTTCCTGATTTTTTGATTACTCCTTCATCCTTGATCCAATGGTCATGAAAATTGATATGCAAGTCCAAAATGACATAAGGAACAACTTTGTTTCAAAAATTGAAGTCCAATTCATAAAATTTGGAGAGTTGACTTTTCGGTCAACCGTACGACCGATTGGTGATTACCGAGTCGCCTGTTGACATTCTGGACCTCCTGAGACTTTGATACTTCTTGAATGAACTTTATTAAGCTATATAAACTTCATGGATGATAATACCACCATTAAAACACCTTCCAACACCAAAGTCAAACTACAATTGACTTTTACTAGTCAAAAACCCTAATCGGGTGCCCTGAAATGTATTGTTCTTGATTCTGGGGTAACAACCTCAAATTGGATTCTCAATTGACATCATATGATACCCTTGATATTGTTTCATGATTGAATTGGTCTAAAACTTGGATTGATCACAAACCCTGAAGCTTCGATTTGACTGTACAAAACCCTGATTCATTTGTAACTGGACAACGACAAGCTTGCACTGGGTTAGGGTTAGATAATTCATGAGTATGCTCCTAAAATGATAATGAGAATCTAAGGGGTCAAAATTTGGGGTGCAACAGTTGCCCATATTTAAATATCTTCACTAGATGGAATTGAGGGATGATGATCCTTGTAGAATCGTAGTGAAAGGTATTTAAATATAGAAAAACCGAAAATCTTGTTCCTTAGATTCGATGATATGCAAAGGGACAAGTCATGATATGTCATGAATTCTAGATGATGCTTTATGATGCTTGGATGCAAGACATATGCAGAAAAACAAAACAACGAGTAACTACTCGCGGGGACCTGGCATTGTGGATCTGACACTGGGGAATACCGAGGTATAACAATCAATAGTTTAAACATGACTAGTGATAACGGGGAGAAAAATGAGGGTGCGCAAAGTCTAACGAAGATGACAATCTTACTGGGAAAAGTAAACACTTCACCGGGGAACAAGGTAGATTTCTACCAGGGACACGGGCGATTTTTTACTGGGGAAATTAAAACTCGAACCTCACTGGGGATAATCAGATGAGGAACTTCCTATAGTGAAGAGTTCAAACGGGATCTTCAGGAATGGACTAGAAACAAAGACAAAACACAAAGGGAAATACTAGTGACGACTAGATCTCCGAAACTCGTCCGGGGAAAAGGTTTTATTGGGGATAATGATGTCACCCAGTTTTAACTGGTGGCTCAGGCAGTGCTAGTAACTACTAGACTTTCTGGAGGTAATGGTAACGGCCAACCTGAGATAACAACAAATGAAATTTCAAATCCAATCGGTAATACAGGACTTCGACTGGGGAAATTGGTGACGACCAAATTTCAAGCAATGCCAGTAACTACTGGACTTAAAGGAGATTGGTAACGACCACGTCAGGGTACCAATGACGATTGGATTTCAAGCAATGCCAGTTACGACTGGACTTTGGGAGAAAACATGGTGACGACCTAACTCAGGATATACCAACGCATGTGGTTATGAGAATGCTAGCAAGCTGCTAGATTTTAGCTGGGGAGGTTGGTAATGACCAAACCAGAAAATACCAATAACGATTGGATTTCAAATGATGCCAGTTACGACTGGACTTCCCTGGGGACAGTTGGTGACGACCAAACAAGATACTAATGACAATTGGATTTTGAACATCTGCCAGTTACGACTGGATTTAAACGGAAATCATTTAGTAACGACTAGATTTCATAGGGGCTTTGCTAGTGACAACTAGACTTCAGAGGGAAAGATTGGTAATAACCTAACCAAAAGGTAATAACGAGTGGGGTTAAGACAACGCCAGTTACAACTGGTTCAAAGGAAAATAAGGTAACGATGTCGCTACTCGAAAAATGCATCGCGCAACGACGGGGAGGCGAAAAGGATAGACAGAAGAGTCGCCACCGAACTTTATTTATCCCATGAGGGGAAAGGAAAATATCGAGAAAACCTTAAGAAACGAACGGATAAGATGGTCTCGCAACCAAGAACGGGTTCGGAAGCCGGTTATGCGAAGGGAAGGTATTAGCACCCCTCGCATCCATCGTACTCGATGGGAACCTTTTGTTTGTCGACGTGAGTTTATTTGCTTAAATATTATGCTCTAAAAGTGTGTTCCAAAGGGAGAGAGATAAAGGGTTAGAAACAGGGAAAGAGAGGTAACGGGGAAGAAGAGAGAAAGAACAGACTCGATAGGACTTCGTGGTCCTAGGCCTACGTATTCTCAACGGATATGAGAAAATCAGAGTCGACGTAGTTCGGGGAACTACAGATTTAGGGGGAATGTGCTCGGCAAGGATTGTGGCCCTTGTGCCTACGTATCTTTACTTGAAAAAGTAAAGAATCAGAGCAGCCGTAGTTCGGCCTACGGTGTGCGGGGAAATCTTGGTAGACGCTGCTATCGTGCGCATTCTAGCAGTTAGGTGTATTGCTGCTCGCATGTGAGGAGACTTAAGCGTTACCTGTTTGCGGTAGAACGGACGTAGCATGCCTTTCTGGGAAAGGGTGGAAAAGATAAAAAGGGTGCTCGCTAGGGTATCGCAATCCTATGCCTACGTATTCCCATTATGCATGAGAAATCAGAGCAACGTAGTTCGTGCCTACGATGCGGATAACCGGTGTGTTTGTGTGGATGGTGTTATCGTGCGCGTTCTAGCATTTTAGGTGTTTTGCTGCTCGCTCGTTTGGAGACTTATGCGTACCTGTTTGCGGTGGAACGGACGTAACATATCCTTTGGGAGACTGGTTTTCGCCATGTGAGGCAAGGTGTTACGTTTGATTGCTGAGATTGTTTTTGGGGCGAGATAGGTCCTCGGATAGTAACCCCTACGGGTAGTACCCAATTCATTGTCTCAAAGTTTTTGTTATAAAAAGGTGTGGCGAACGAGGCGTCTTCGTATTGAAAGACGAGCGTCAAAACCACCCTCACTACAGTGGGCATCCCAACGCTCGGAGAAGAAGAGGTCTACACCCAATCCTCTCTCTTTAATTCAATACAAAGGGAACTTCGTTCTCTTATTAAAGATGTTTTTGGTTTTGAATGGTAAGTGCTTTGCGACAGAGAACCCTATGGTAAACGTCAGCACTCGGGATAGGAGAAGGCCTACGCCTAACCACTCCACGACCATTCAATTTTTTGTTGTGAAAATAATTTGAAATGCACTCGGTGCGGGACCGAGGTTTTTAGGTGACAAGGGTTGCGGGATGAAGTTGTGAAAATGAGAGGTGGTGGACAAAGTCGCATCTTCGTATTGAAAGATGAGTATCGAGACCACCCTCACTACAGTGGGCATCCCAACACTCGAAGAAGAAGAGGTCTACACCCAATCCTCTCTTTTTAGTTCAACACAAAGAGAAATTTATTTTCAAGATGGTTTTAAAATGGACTCGGTACGAGACCGAGGTTTTTGAAAATGCACTCGGTGCGGAGCCGAGGTTTTAGGAGGAAAAGGGGTGGAAGCGTCTTCGTATTGAAAGACGAGTGTCGAAACCACCCTCACTACAGTGGGCATCCCAACACTCGAAGAAGAAGAGGTCTACACCCAATCCTCTCTTTTTAATTCAATACAAAGAATTTGATTTGAAAATGTTTTCGAAGATACACTCGGTACGGGACCGAGGTCTTAGGAGAAAAAGCGTTGAAAAGAAATGGTCTCAGATCCAACGTCATTTATCAATAGTTTGACTTAATAACGGTTTACGGAGGTCTCGTCATCGACCAAAACAGAAGAAAATGGGATACAAAGCCCACTAAGAAATAAAATTTAATTTCTAAACAAAAAATTCTAAAACTATAATATAATCTTATAAAGCTCTAAGAAATTATAAAACTCTAATAATATAGCTAATATTATATATACCAACTAAAAGGTTTTAGAAAAATATTATATTTAACTAAAATAACTAAAAAAAACTGTTTTAATAATTATTTGCAAAATCTAAAGAAAACTAACAAAAATATTTACAACTTTTTCTTAAGAAAAAATGAAACAGGGGTGTGTTACCCAAATTGAGATGGTGAGTAGTATTCAATAACAGATCAACTCCGTAGAAACCAAATCAGAGCGAAGAGACGTATCGTCTCGTTTCCAACCTCGCGTGACCTCAGTTCCTTCCATCTCACTCTCCTCTCGATCTCACGACATCATTTTTGCAGCTCTTGTTCGTGCGACTCCACGGCGGCGCCACTCTCTCATTTTCAGCTTCGATAATTGGTGCGGCTTGTTTATTTCCGTCGCAGATCCAGAGCTTTTGCTTCTCGCAGTGAGATACGTTCGCTTCTGGTCCCAACAGGTTTGTGGGTTTTGGATCAATTTCATGTTTTAACCGCTCTCCTCCTCTCTCATTTGCTCTGTGTTCATATTGAAAGTGGATTTGCAACAGATGTTGGGTCAAACGTTGCCATTTGTTGTTGAGAGGAGTTTGAAGGGTGTCGAAGTGGTTTCAGATAAAAAATGGGTGTTTCACGGGTTTGAGTTTGATTTGGAGAAGAGTACGAGAAAATGAAGTTTGAGATGGTGAAACGTTTGGGGTTTCTGTTTGGTGGTGAAAGATTCGAAGAAAGCAAAATGGGTTTGTTATTGGTGAAAAATGGTGATGTTCGAAAATGGAAGGATGGAAAGAGGTTTAAAGATATAAAGGAAAGGATATCGTAGTATGCTTGTGAGAGATGATATGAATTATGGAGGTGAGTGCTTTTATTGTTGTGGAAGTTTGGTTATGGAACTTCTTGTTGAAGGTTTTTGGGCTTCGTACAGTGAAAATAGAGAAGGGAGGTGGCTCACTTTGTTTTTTCTATGAAGTGTTATGTGATTTGGTTGAGCTGTTGTGGGGGGAAAATGGTAGTAGGTTTTGATTAAGAGGAAGAATGAAAGTGTGGTTCTTAATGTGAGAACACCAATGAAGATTAAGTTTGTGTTGTGTTGGTAAAAAAAATGCAGGTTATGTTGTTCTTGAAACAAGGTTGGTGGAGGGTTCTGTTTCAGAAGGAAGTGTTGTTTTATGTGGTTGGAGGTTGATGGTGGTTGTGAGTTTCATTTCTCGGAGAAAGGGATCTATCCGTTTGAAGGTTTGTCGGGCATGGTGTTTATTTTGAAGAAGTTAAGGTTGAATGAAGAAGTTGGGCGGAAACCGAGTTGGTGAGATGGTGGTGTCACGGTTTCTGAAGGAGATGAAGTTGATGAAGCAGAAGATGAGTTGGAAAAACAATGGCGGCAGAAAATCGAAAGAGGAAGTCTGAGTTTGTGTTGCTGTTGTTTGTTTATGGTTGACAGAGTTATGGTTGAAAGCTTTGAAGGAGGTTTGAAGGTTGTTGAAGTGTTTTTAGTTGAAGAAGAAGGGTGAAAGGAGGTTCAAGATCCAGTCCCACCAGAGGGAGAATGTTGTTTTTTGTAGAATTTTAAGAGGTAAAAAATGGAAAAACATGAGTTGGAATTGGTGAAAGTTTTTTGGCTGTTTGTGAGGTTATGCAGGATTTGTTGCTGCGTTTTAGGAAATTCACTCTATAATTTGTTTGTTTGTTCCAGATTGTTGTACGATTCTGAGGTGAGCTGGTTCCTTGTGGGGTCTCTCTTTGTCTCCTTGTGCAGGCTGTATCAAGTTGTGGTTGGGCAGTGTCACAGCATGAATTTCTTGCTGATGTCTTGTATTTTATGCAGGTTATGGTTGTGCAAGCTGGAGGCGCGTGTACGGAGATCACGTGGCTTTGTTGCCATCAGGAAGCACGCTGCGTACGACTTGAAAAATGGTGCTTTGGCTGGTTGTGGCAGAGTAGGTCGAAGGCCTGCGAGATGTCGCAGCTGTACAACTTTGTAGCAGACTGTATGCTTTTTTATTTTGGCTGGGGTCCATGTGAAAAGAATAAGGGCCATCTACCGTACAATTCTCTTTCAACTCGTAGCGACTTCCGTGATCGTTTCAGGATGTTTTTGTATGGTTGCTGAAATTGGTTTCGCAACTCATTTTTCTGTGAATTTTCGCTCAGAATTTAATCAATATGACTGGAAGAAGATTGTGGAATTGTGAAGGCGCATGTTTGCTGCTACGTTTGGCTATTCGGAGATTCAACGCAGGTCCATTAATGGTGGCTATAATTCAAGTTGGCTTAATTGTGCCATGGTTGTGGGTCCTGATACAATCAGTGCCCCCTTTTTTTATATTTTATTCGCAGCACTATTCACCTGCAAGTTACGAAATTTTCTTCAATGCATCTCATGATGCTTCTATATTTTCTTTGAACTCTTGTAATAACATCTATAATTTTCACTTCTTGCTTGTAAAATGTCACATAACTTTCTATTTCCCTTTTTTATTATTGTGTAATGATATGGGCTTTAAAACCACACTAATAAATACTTTTGTGATTTTCTTGCAAGTTAATTGAATCATGGGCTCTGGTAATGTAATAAGTCCTTGAAATAATTTTGCAACGCCTCGACTATTCCAATTCCTGACTTAAAAGCAGTCATAATTGAAAGCACAAATAATTCCATGTTCTCAATTAAAACTACTCTCACATCTTCCCTGACCTAGATAGCACCTTGAATTGGTCTTTGAGAATTAAAATCAGTCATAAGACAATTTTAGTCATGAATCAATTGCCAAATCATTCTTGACGTTTGCCACCTGAAAACATGATGAACCGAAACCTTCAATATGGACTTCTTGAGCATGCCTTAAAACAACTCGTGTCGTATGACTTAACCATCTGACCACATCTTGATTATTCAACCACAAAAACATGAGGCATCTCTCTTCTATCTTCACCTGAACTCAACACATTCCAAAAAAACTTGTGATCCTATAAAACACAAACCAACAAAACTCCAAGAGACGAGAAAAAGCTAGAGAGTCATGGCTCGTGACCAAATGATCGTCTAGAGGTCAACCACTAAGCGACACCGTTATTTGTGATAAGAAAAGTAGGAAAGGTAGGACAAATTTTGGGTGTGACAGATGCCCCTATCTAATTGGCTTAGACCGAGTAAGATGAACGGCTACGGTGCTCACTCTTTCAAGATAGAAGACAATTAGATATTAAGAAGACCCTGAATTTGTCCGAAAAGAAAAGGAATGCCTGAGGAAAGGTCAACATCACCAAAAGGATGATGGGAAGGAATACACACGAGCTACTACCACCAAAAGGATGATAGTGCAAACACACTAACCACTACCACCAAAAGGATGATAGGACAAACACATTATCGCACAATCTATCATTAATGATTATGACAGACCCCCCACCAAAAGGATGACGAAGATCCATTACCAAAAAGGATAATGGAGAACAAATGCTAGTCATGACACCAAAAAGGATGTCAGACCATCACCAAAAAGGATGATGGAGTAGAAACAATCAACCCTAACACCAAAAAGGATGTGAGGGATCCATTACCAAAAAGGACAATGGAGAACAAACGCTAATCATGACACCAAAAAGGATGTCAGACCCATCACCAAAAAGGATGTCAGACCCATCACCAAAAAGGATGATGGAGCGGAAACGCTAGTCATGACACCAAAAAGGATGTCATACCCATCACCAAAAAGGATGATGGAGCGGGGACGCTAGTCCTGACACCAAAAAGGATGTCAGACCCATCACCAAAAAGGATGATGGAGCAGAGACGCTAGTCATGACACCAAAAAGGATGTCAGACCCATCACCAAAAAGGATGTCAGACCCATCACCAAAAAGGATGATGGAGCGGAAACGCTAGTCATGACACCAAAAAGGATGTCAGACCCATCACCAAAAAGGATGATGGAGCAGAGACGCTAGTCATGACACCAAAAAGGATGTCAGACCCATCACCAAAAAGGATGATAGAGCGAAACACAATCAACCCTAACACCAAAAAGGATGATAGGGGGATAAGCTTCTCTAAAGAGATTTCCACTTATCGTTGATGAAGGATAAGCTTATCCCAAGAGATTGCCACTTATCGTTGAAGTCTGCCGTAGATAACTCACTGGGGATCGCCCATGACTTTACTGAAGATGCCCCTGTCTGGGCTGAATGTTGATTTGATAGTCTTGAATTTTGTGGGAGGACCCACGTTCTTTGCAGATAATGCCCCTGACCGGGCTGATGGTTGCTTTGAAGCTCAAAATTTTGTCCAACCAGAGTTGCACAACTTCGTGGGGGCACACCAACGGTCTTGCGGAGAATGCCCCTGACTGGGCTGCATATGGTCTTGGAAATCTTCGAGATTGATCCTGAACCTGAGCTCGCATATGTGAATGCTTGATGATAATGATGTTCCATAAATGGAAATGCCAATGCAAATATTGATGCGCGGAGATGCAAGAGCTGAGGAAGTATGATATGATTCTGGGTATGCATATAATGCAAGATGATTATGAAGTCGAATGCGATGCGTATGATGCATATGATAATGATGGATGCAGGCAAGTGACTGGGAATGCAGGTGATGACGTGGCGGGATTTTGGTGGTTGCCAATGTAAATTGGACTTTGGGTTGGAAGTACCAAATGAGGGCTAGTATTCGGAGGGTAGACCAGATGGGACTGGTTGGCGAAAGGTTAAGTTGTCAAAGGAGGGCTGATTTTGTGGTTTTCCAGATGGGAGCTGGACTTAGGGATGAGGTTTACCAGACAAGAACTGGTGACAAAAGGTTAAGTTGTCAGACGAGAACTGACTTCTAGGTTTGATGTCAGACGGGATCTGACTTTGTTGTTTGCCAGACGAGGACTGGACTTTGAAATTGTGTTTTCCAGACGAGGACTGGTTAGACGGAAGGCTAAAGAAAAGGTGACCAGATGGGAGCTGGTTCAAAAGCTGACATATACCAGACGAGGCTAGGTATTCAGCAAAGGGTTAACCAGATGAGACTGGTTTGAAAGTTACAAGGTTTTGACAGGTAAGGACATGGACTTTGGAGGTTTGGTTTGTTTTGATAGGTGACAGGTTTAGGCTGTGGGATGAAGGATCCAATGACAACAAAGCCTTTTCGGACGGTTAAGGTTATTGGGTGAGATGACGGTACAATTCCCCGACACTCGTTTTGAACTCAACAATTGCTGATGAGGATGAACTTGCTTGAGTAGCTTGCCATGAGATGACCTCAAGATGGCTTGCCCCAGAGTTTGTACCATGAATAGATTCATCATTGTTTAACTGATTCTTGTGGTTGGCTTCAACATACTTTTGGAGTAGCTTGCCCTTGAAAGAGCGTTGAAGCGACTTGACTTATCCTGATTGAACATTGGAGGGATCTATCCTCAAGTCAAAGAAACTCTGGGTGGCCTGCCCCTGATTGGTGTAGTTCACTTTTGATCAACCTCTTCTTGATGATCTGCCCCATAATCAACCGATGCATGGGGATTTGCCTCAAAATGACTGATTCCATGCTCTCGGATGTCAATGCCCCAGATCACAAGGCTACAAGGCATGCTCGATTCTGATACAGACTATTGAATGATCCAGTCCTGTTTGATTGCTTTATGTTAGAATTTCCTTGACGCCAACTACTGACTTGCAATTAAAATTGTTTTTTCACGAATGGTAATTTTAATGTGACGTTCATGCAAGTTTTGAAAAAACATGTCGTTTATTGAGTGTCGTGATAGTGAGACGAATGGACTGTTAGTTCAAACGTTGTGCTAATTTGATTGGTGGGAAAGATATAGCAAGGATATTGACACCAATACTGATGATTAGCAAATATGTAAGGAGTCAGGTTACGCAACCTCGCAATAGTATGCTTTCAGAATAAATCTCGCCTCAATTAGGTCTTTCGAGGGTTGTAACATGGTCTGGCTTGCGGTTATAGAACAAAGGATATTAGGCTCAAACTTAATTTGTACCCACCCCTTCTTCTTGTTGATCTCCATACCTACATTCAGTTAATTCTGTGCATGTTTACCTTGACGGTGTAAGCTCGATAATTCAAGGTTTGCTCGACATGGCAATTACCTTATTTTGATGTTTGATGGAAGTTAGTGCCCCTTTTGGGTGACCACTGAATCTAATTTAGTTTTTTCTGAGGGTTTGAGAACCTCTTTTTATTTCTTTATGATCCCTAACTTTTGCATGGACTGATTTTGCTTGTCAGATCCATCGGGATTGCCTTGATTTTGCCTAAATCCCCTTTTGAGGTGCTTGACTTAGCAGGCTTTTGATTTATTTTATTTTGTTGTGACTGCCATGTCACGGGTCATTGATGAACAACCGTCATGTCTTTGGATTTTTCTTTGTTGATTTGAATGCGGGATTGGATTAACTGAACAACTACCCTGCCCCAGGTTGAGATGGTGGTGTCACGGTTTCTGAAGGAGATGAAGTTGATGAAGCAGAAGATGAGTTGGAAAAACAATGGCGGCAGAAAATCGAAAGAGGAAGTCTGAGTTTGTGTTGCTGTTGTTTGTTTATGGTTGACAGAGTTATGGTTGAAAGCTTTGAAGGAGGTTTGAAGGTTGTTAAAGTGTTTTTAGTTAAAGAAGAAGGGTGAAAGGAGGTTCAAGATCCAGTCCCACCAGAGGGAGAATGTTGTTTTTTTGTAGAATTTTAAGAGGTAAAAAATGGAAAAACATGAGTTGGAATTAGTGAAAGTTTTTTTGCTGTTTGTGAGGTTATACAGGATTTGTTGCTGCATTTTAGGAAATTCACTCTATAATTTGTTTGTTTGTTCCAGATTGTTGTACGATTCTGAGGTGAGCTAGTTCCTTGTGGGGTCTCTCTTTGTCTCCTTGTGCAGGCTGTATCAAGTTGTGGTTGGGCAGTGTCACAACGTGAATTTCTTGCTGATGTCTTGTATTTTATGCAGGTTATGGTTGTGCAAGCTGGAGGCGCGTGTACGGAGATCACGTGGCTTTGTTGCCATCAGGAAGCACGCTGCGTACGACTTGCAAAGTGGTGTTTTGGCTGGTTGTGGCAGAGTAGGTCGAAGGCCTGCGAGATGTCGCAGCTGTACAACTTTGTAGCAGACTGTATGCTTTTTTATTTTGGCTGGGGTCCATGTGAAAAGAATAAGGGCCATCTACCGTACAATTCTCTTTCAACTCGTAGCGACTTCCGTGATCGTTTCAGGATGTTTTTGTATGGTTGCTGAAATTGGTTTCGCAACTCATTTTTCTGTGAATTTTCGCTCAGAATTTAATCAATATGACTGGAAGAAGATTGTGGAATTGTGAAGGCGCATGTTTGCTGCTACATTTGGCTATTCGGAGATTCAACGCAGGTCCATTAATGGTGGCTATAATTCAAGCTGGCTTAATTGTGCCATGGTTGTGGGTCCTGATACAATCAGTGCCCCCTTTTTTATATTTTATTCGCAGCACTATTCACCTGCAAGTTACGAAATTTTCTTCAATGCATCTCATGATGCTTCTATATTTTCTTTGAACTCTTGTAATAACATCTATAATTTTCACTTCTTGCTTGTAAAATGTCACATAACTTTCTATTTCCCTTTTTTTTTATTGTGTAATGATATGGACTTTAAAACCACACTAATAAATACTTTTGTGATTTTCTTGCAAGTTAATTGAATCATGGGCTCCGGTAATGTAATAAGTCCTTGAAATAATTTTGCAACGCCTCGACTATTCCAATTCCTGACTTAAAAGCAGTCATAACTGAAAGCACAAATAATTCCATGTTCTCAACTAAAACTACTCTCACATCTTCCCTGACCTAGATAGCACCTTGAATTGGTCTTTGAGAATTAAAATCAGTCATAAGACAATTTTAGTCATGAGTCAATTGCCAAATCATTCTTGACGTTTGCCACCTGAAAACATGATGAACCGAAACCTTCAATATGGACTTCTTGAGCATGCCTTAAAACAACTCGTGTCGTATGACTTAACCATCTGACCACATCTTGATTATTCAACCACAAAAACATGAGGCATCTCTCTTCTATCTTCACCTGAACTCAACACATTCCAAAAAAACTTGTGATCCTATAAAACACAAACCAACAAAACTCCAAGAGACGAGAAAAAGCTAGAGAGTCATGGCTCGTGACCAAATGATCGTCTAGAGATCAACCACTAAGCGACACCGTTATTTGTGATAAGAAAAGTAGGAAAGGTAGGACAAATTTTGGGTGTGACAGATGCCCCTATCTAATTGACTTAGACCGAGTAAGATGAACGGCTACGGTGCTCACTCTTTCAAGATAGAAGACAATTAGATATTAAGAAGACCCTGAATTTGTCCGAAAAGAAAAGGAATGCCTGAGGAAAGGTCAACATCACCAAAAGGATGATGGGAAGGAATACACACGAGCTACTACCACCAAAAGGATGATAGTGCAAACACACTAACCACTACCAGCAAAAGGATGATAGGACAAACACATTATCGCATAATCTATCATTAATGATTATGACAGACCCCCCACTAAAAGGATGACGAAGATCCATTACCAAAAAGGATAATGGAGAACAAATGCTAGTCATGACACCAAAAAGGATGTCAGGCCATCACCAAAAAGGATGATGGAGCAGAAACAATCAACCCTAACACCAAAAAGGATGTGAGGGATCCATTACCAAAAAGGATAATGGAGAACAAAAACTAATCATGACACCAAAAAGGATGTCAGACCCATCACCAAAAAGGATGTCAAACCCATCACCAAAAAGGATGATGGAGCGGAAACGCTAGTCATGACACCAAAGAGGATGTCAGACCCATCACCAAAAAGGATGATGGAGCGGGGACGCTAGTCCTGACACCAAAAAGGATGTCAGACCCATCACCAAAAAGGATGATGGAGCAGAGACGCTAGTCATGACACCAAAAAGGATGTCAGACCCATCACCAAAAAGGATGTCAGACCCATCACCAAAAAGGATGATGGAGCGGAAACGCTAGTCATGACACCAAAAAGGATGTCAGACCCATCACCAAAAAGGATGATGGAGCGGGGACGCTAGTCCTGACACCAAAAAGGATGTCAGACCCATCACCAAAAAGGATGATGGAGCAGAGACGCTAGTCATGACACCAAAAAGGATGTCAGACCCATCACCAAAAAGGATGTCAGACCCATCACCAAAAAGGATGATGGAGCGGAAACGCTAGTCATGACACCAAAAAGGATGTCAGACCCATCACCAAAAAGGATGATGGAGCGGGGACGCTAGTCCTGACACCAAAAAGGATGTCAGACCCATCACCAAAAAGGATGATGGAGCAGAGACGCTAGTCATGACACCAAGAAGGATGTCAGACCCATCACCAAAAAGGATGATAGAGCGAAACACAATCAACCCTAACACCAAAAAGGATGATAGGGGGATAAGCTTCTCTGAAGAGATTTCCACTTATCGTTGATGAAGGATAAGCTTCTCCCAAGAGATTGCCACTTATCGTTGAAGTCTGTCGTAGATAACTCACTGGGGATCGCCCATGACTTTACTGAAGATGCCCCTGTCTGGGCTGAATGTTGATTTGATATTCTTGAATTTTGTGGGAGGACCCACGTTCTTTGCAGATAATGCCCCTGACCGGGCTGATGGTTGCTTTGAAGCTCAAAATTTTGTCCAACCAGAGTTGCACAACTTCGTGGGGGCACACCAACGGTCTTGCGGAGAATGCCCCTGACTGGGCTGCATATGGTCTTGGAAATCTTCGAGATTGATCCTGGACCTGAGCTCGCATATGTGAATGCTTGATGATAATGATGTTCCATAAATGGAAATGCCAATGCAAATATTGATGCGCGGAGATGCAAGAGCTGAGGAAGTATGATATGATTTTGGGTATGCATATAATGCAAGATGATTATGAAGTCGAATGCGATGCGTATGATGCATATGATAATGATGGATGCAGGCAGGTGACTGGGAATGCAGGTGATGACGTGGCGGGATTTTGGTGGTTGCCAATGTAAATTGGACTTTGGGTTGGAAGTACCAAATGAGGGCTAGTATTCGGAGGGTAGACCAGATGGGACTGGTTGGCGAAAGGTTAAGTTGTCAAAGGAGGGCTGATTTTGTGGTTTTCCAGATCGGAGCTAGACTTAGGGATGAGGTTTACCAGACAAGAACTGGTGACAAAAGGTTAAGTTGTCAGACGAGAACTGACTTCTAGGTTTGATGTCAGACGGGAACTGACTTTGTGGTTTGCCAGACGAGGACTGGACTTTGAAATTGTGTTTGCCAGACGAGGACTGGTTAGACGGAAGGCTAAAGAAAAGGTGACCAGATGGGAGCTGGTTCAAAAGCTGACATATACCAGACGAGGCTAGGTATTCAACAAAGGGTTAACCAGATGGGACTGGTTTGAAAGTTACAAGGTTTTGACAGGTAAGGACATGGACTTTGGAGGTTTGGTTTGTTTTGATAGGTGACAGGTTTAGGCTGTGGGATGAAGGATCCAATGACAACAAAGCCTTTTCGGACGGTTAAGGTTATTGGGTGAGATGACGGTACAATTCCCCGACACTCGTTTTGAACTCAACAGTTGCTGATGAGGATGAACTTGCTTGAGTAGCTTGCCATGAGATGACCTCAAGATGGCTTGCCCCAGAGTTTGTACCATGAATAGATTCATCATTGTTTAACTGATTCTTGTGGTTGGCTTCAACATACTTTTGGAGTAGCTTGCCCTTGAAAGAGCGTTGAAGCGACTTGACTTATCCTGATTGAACATTGGAGGGATCTATCCTCAAGTCAAAGAAACTCTGGGTGGCCTGCCCCTGATTGGTGTAGTTCACTTTTGATCAACCTCTTCTTGATGATCTGCCCCATAATCAACCGATGCATGGGGATTTGCCTCAAAATGACTGATTCCATGCTCTCGGATGTCAATGCCCCAGATCACAAGGCTACAAGGCATGCTCGATTCTGATACAGACTATTGAATGATCCAGTCCTGTTTGATTGCTTTATGTTAGAATTTCCTTGACGCCAACTACTGACTTGCAATTAAAATTGTTTTTTCACGAATGGTAATTTTAATGTGACGTTCATGCAAGTTTTAAAAAAACATGTCGTTTATTGAGTGTCGTGATAGTGAGACGAATGGACTGTTAGTCCAAACGTTGTGCTAATTTGATTGGTGTGAAAGATATAGCAAGGATATTGACACCAATACTGATGATTAGCAAATATGTAAGGAGTCAGGTTACGCAACCTCGCAATAGTATGCTTTCAGAATAAATCTCGCCTCAATTAGGTCTTTCGAGGGTTGTAACATGGTCTGGCTTGCGGTTATAGAACAAAGGATATTAGGCTCAAACTTAATTTGTACCCACCCCTTCTTCTTGTTGATCTCCATACCTACGTTCAGTTAATTCTGTGCATGTTTACCTTGACGGTGTAAGCTCGATAATTCAAGGTTTGCTCGACGTGGCAATCACCTTATTTTGATGTTTGATGGAAGTCAGTGCCCCTTTTGGGTGACCACTGAATCTTATTTTGTTTTTTCTGAGGGTTTGAGAACCTCTTTTTATTTCTTTATGATCCCTAACTTTTGCATGGACTGATTTTGCTTGTCAGATCCATCGGGATTGCCTTGATTTTGCCTAAATCCCCTTTTGAGGTGCTTGACTTAGCAGGCTTTTGATTTATTTTATTTTGTTGTGACTGCCATGTCACGGGTCATTGATGAACAACCGTCATGTCTTTGGATTTTTCTTTGTTGATTTGAATGCGGGATTGGATTAACTGAACAACTACCCAGCCCCAGGTTGAGTGTAAAGGTTTGAATGTTCGAAGAAACTCCTACTTCTAGGCTCGAAGTGGTTGACTAGGGATTAACTCCTTATATCTCCAGTGTTTAGGGGATTTGAAACAATGCCTGTACATCATTGACGAGATTTTGTCTGAAAGCATACGGTTTGCAATTATGGATATTTCGTTTTCGTCATCCTCCTTCCAATCTTTGCTAAAACAACAGTGATAAAGTGGAGTGGATAAAAAGTGTATGTGTCTGTGATAAGTGGAAATAATGAGTGAATACGACGTGACTGATTCGGAAAATGCATAATCACTTCATTAATATTACCATTCGAAACAATCAATGTTTAAAAAAAAAACAAGTAGCAATTAACAGGAAATAAACTACAAGATGCAAATGATAAAAGCGCCCCAGGACTGCCAATGTTGAGGATGTCTGCTTGTCTGGACCACCGATTTCTGGAAATGACCCTTGAAATCTTCGAGTTTAGACAGCTGAGAGGTTGACATGGACAACCAAACTTCCTTCTGGAAAAGAGATGTACTTCTTCTCAATCAACTGTTGCACTTTGGCTTGGAAGGCTTTGCATTCTTCGGTCGCGTGCCCCATGGATCCTCCATGATATCCACACTGAGCATTGGGATTGTACCCCGGAGGGTACGGTTCTGGCACAGGCTTAAGAGTTTTGGGCTCCACCAATGAATTTTGAATCAGATGTGGGAGAAGCTGACTGTGCGACATAGGGACTAGATGAAGAGGAGCAATCCTTCTTTCCAAGTTGTTGTTGGGCCTATGCTGATTTTGGCGCTGATTCTGAAGACCTCGTCCATGGGCTCGTTGATTTGCATGAGGAGCGACCCATGGCTTGTGGGATGAAGCTTTAGGCATGGCTGATTTCTCATAAGGATAACATGGCACTGGTAATGATGCCTGTTGAGAAGATGAGGGACCATAGAGTTTTGCCGGTACATCGTGAGGATACCCAATGTTCTCTATGAGTGCGCTGGTTTCATCCTTCTCTTCCTCATGGAAATCGTCGAAAGATTCAAGCTCACTGGCCTGACTGCTTGAGGCGTCTTGGATTTGTCCACTTTTAAGGTAGCTTTCAATGCGCTCTCCTACAATCACAAGGTCAGAGAAGCTTGATGGCGTACAACCAGCCATTCTTTCAAGATAAGTGCCCTGCAAACTGTTGATGAACATGTCAATCAGCTCCTTGTCCGAGAGTGGTGGTTGCACTCTTGCTGCGAATTCTCTCCACCGCTGTGCATATCCCTTAAAAGGTTCGTTTTCATTATGAGATAGGCTTTGCAACTGCATGCGGGTGGGAGGAGTGTTAGATTAAACTGGTAAAACTTTAGAAAAGCATTGGCTAGGTCCCTCCATGATTGGATATAACTCCTTACTAAATCTGTGTACCAACTTAATGATGCCCCACTCAGACTTTCTTGAAAACAGTGGATCATCAACTTATCGTTATGAGTGTAAGGGGTCATTTTTCGACAGTACATCACCAAATGACGCCACAGGCAACTAAAGCCGGTGTACTTCTCGAAGTTGGGTATCTTGAATCTCGGAGGAATCACCAAGTCTAGCACTAGACACATTTCAGCAGCATCGAGGCCGGGCATGTCAGACACTTTCATAACTTGAATTGTCTCCTTAAGGGCACGAAGCTTTTATTCCATGGGATCAGTCGTTGGCATCCTCTGGGGTCGAGTAAGAACGTTTACTTGCGGAGGATGGACATCCGGCGGAAGATCATATAGTGGATTAGTTGTCACAGTAAATCCTGGTGGAGACTCAACATCCTGGCGGTTGTTCTCTGGCATAGCTACCTCAACTTGCCTTGTTTGATTGGCCCTTCAAGGCGTCTACGTTCCTCTTTGCTTCAAACTCTTCACAGCTCTCCCAAGTTCAATGGGAGTGTCGGGAAATCAACTGCGGGTTATGAACAGAGGATGGGTAAGCTTGGAATCTTGGTCAGGGAAGAAAATGCAAAATGATGCAGATATGCTTATGCAAATGCAATGCCATGAGTGCACACGAGAACAGATCCATAACAACGATTAAAGTCACTGATCCTGCAAGACAACAACAAAAGGTATCTCTCCCCTCGGGTGGGCAATCTACTGGTTTAATAAGAGGGTATCCCAAAGGCCTTTAAACAAAGTCCCATGCACTAACCCTCAAAAGTTTTCCATCAGAACGACTACTCGTAAGACGGTATTCCCTTCAAAGGATGAACACAGAGTTATGTTTTAGGAACCTTCGGAATAAGGTTCTACAAAAGGTCCTCAGAGTCACGGACTCCCAAGTTGGAAATAAAGACGCCATTACGACTACACGTAAGACATAATCATCCCAAAGGGGTCTCGTCTGAGCGGTGGAATTCGATCCAACTCAACGAGTCCTAAGTCTCGCAAATCAGAAAGAATCCACCTCCTAACTTAGTGTATACTCGAAAGCTCGGGTTGAAAGCTTTTATCCTCACAAACCAATCCAATAAACCCAACAGGTTAGTGAACACAACATAAAAAAACAGAAGCAAATAAATCACATATGCGACAAACAAACTAGGTCTGGCTCGCTAGGGGGTCCCCAGCAGAGTCGCCAGCTGTCGCTACTCGAAAAATGCATCGCGCAACGACGGGGAGGCGAAAAGGATAGACAGAAGAGTCGCCACGGAACTTTATTTATCCCATGAGGGGAAAGGAAAATATCGAGAAAACCTTAAGAAACGAACGGATAAGATGGTCTCGCAACCAAGAACGGGTTCGGAAGCCGGTTATGCGAAGGGAAGGTATTAGCACCCCTCGCATCCATCGTACTCGATGGGAACCTTTTGTTTGTCGACGTGAGTTTATTTGCTTAAATATTATGCTCTAAAAGTGTTTTCCAAAGGGAGAGAGATAAAGGGTTAGAAACAGGGAAAGAGAGGTAACGGGGAAGAAGAGAGAAAGAACAGACTCGATAGGACTTCGTGGTCCTAGGCCTACGTATTCTCAATGGATATGATAAAATCAGATTCGACGTAGTTCGGGGAACTACAGATATAGGGGGAATGTGCTCGGCAAGGATTATGGCCCTTGTGCCTACGTATCTTTACTTGAAAAAGTAAAGAATCAGAGCAGCCGTAGTTCGGCCTACGGTGTGCGGGGAAATCTTGGTAGACGCTGCAATCGTGCGCATTCTAGCAGTTAGGTGTATTGCTGCTCGCATGTGAGGAGACTTAAGCGTTACATGTTTGCGGTAGAACGGACGTAGCATGCCTTTCTGGGAAAGGGTGGAAAATAGAAAAAGGGTGCTCGCTAGGATATCGCAATCCTATGCCTACGTATTTCCATTATGCATGAGAAATCAAAGAAACATAATTCGTGCCTACGATGCGGATAACCGGTGTGTTTGTGTGGATGGTGTTATCGTGCGCGTTCTAGCATTTTAGGTGTTTTGCTGCTCGCTCGTTTGGAGACTTATGCGTACCTGTTTGCGGTGGAACGGACGTAACATATCCTTTAGGAGACTGGTTTTCTTCATGCGAGGCAAGGTGTCACGTTTGATTGATGAGATTGTTTTTGGGGCGAGATAGGTCCTCGGATAGTAACCCCTACGGGTAGTACCCAATTCATTGTCTCAAAGTTTTTGTTATAAAAAGGTGTGGCGAACAAGGCGTCTTCGTATTGAAAGACGAGCGTTAAAACCACCCTCACTACAGTGGGCATCCCAACGCTCGGAGAAGAAGAGGTCTACACCCAATCCTCTCTCTTTAATTCAATACAAAGGGAACTTCGTTCTCTTATTAAAGATATTTTTGGTTTTGAATAGTAAGTGCTTTGCGACAGAGAACCCTACGGTAAACGTCAGCACTCGGGATAGGAGAAGGCCTACGCCTAACCACTCCACGACCATTCAAGTTTTTGTTGTGAAAATAATTTGAAATGCACTCGGTGCGGGACCGAGGTTTTTAGGTGACAAGGGTTGCGGGATGAAGTTGTGAAAATGAGAGGTGGTGGAAAAAGTCGCATCTTCGTATTGAAAGACGAGTATCGAGACCACCCTCACTACAGTGGGCATCCCAACACTCGAAGAAGAAGAGGTCTACACCCAATCCTCTCTTTTTAGTTCAACACAAAGAGAAATTTATTTTCAAGATGGTTTGAAAATGGACTCGGTACGAGACCGAGGTTTTTGAAAATGCACTCTGTGCGGAACCGAGGTTTTAGGAGGAAAAGGGGTGGAAGCGTCTTCGTATTGAAAGACGAGTGTCGAAACCACCCTCACTACACTGGGCATCGCAACACTCGAAGAAGAAGAGGTCTACACCCAATCCTCTCTTTTTAATTCAATACAAAGAATTTGCTTTGAAAATGTTTTCGAAGATACACTCGGTACGGGACCGAGGTCTTTGGAGAAAAAGCGTTGAAAAGAAATGGTCTCAGATCCAACGTCATTTATCAATAGTTTGACTTAATAACGGTTTACGGAGGTCTCGTCATCGACCAAAACAGAAGAAAATGGGATACAAAGCCCACTATGAAATAAAATTTAATTTCTAAACAAAAAATTCTAAAACTATAATATAATCTTATAAAGCTCTAAGAAATTATAAAACTCTAATAATATAGCTAATATTATATATACCAACTAAAAGGTTTTACAAAATTTTATATTTAACTAAAATAACTAAAAAAAAACTGTTTTAATAATTATTTGCAAAATCTAAAGAAAACTAACAAAAATATTTACAACTTTTTCTTAAGAAAAAAATGAAACAGGGGTGTGTTACCCAAATTGAGATGGTGAGTAGTATTCAATAACAGATCAACTCCGTAGAAACCAAATCAGAGCGAAGAGACGTATCGTCTCGTTTCCAACCTCGCGTGACCTCAGTTCCTTCCATCTCACTCTCCTCTCGATCTCGCGACATCATTTTTGCAGCTCTTGTTCGTGCGACTCCACGGCGGCGCCACTCTCTCATTTTCAGCTTCGATAATTGGTGCGGCTTGTTTATTTCCGTCGCAGATCCAGAGCTTTTGCTTCTCGTAGTGAGATAAGTTCGCTTCTGGTCCCAACAGGTTTGTGGGTTTTGGACCAATTTCATGTTTTAACCGCTCTCCTCCTCTCTCATTTGCTCTGTGTTCATATTGAAAGTGGATTTGCAACAGATGTTGGGTCAAACGTTGCCATTTGTTGTTGAGAGGAGTTTGAAGGGTGTCGAAGTGGTTTCAGATAAAAAATGGGTGTTTCACGGGTTTGAGTTTGATTTGGAGAAGAGTACGAGAAGATGAAGTTTGAGATGGTGAAACGTTTGGGGTTTCTGAAGGAGATGAAGTTGATGAAGCAGAAGATGAGTTGGAAAAACAATGGCGGCAGAAAATCGAAAGAGGAAGTCTGAGTTTGTGTTGCTGTTGTTTGTTTATGGTTGACAGAGTTATGGTTGAAAGCTTTGAAGGAGGTTTGAAGGTTGTTGAAGTGTTTTTAGTTGAAGAAGAAGGGTGAAAGGAGGTTCAAGATCCAGTCCCACCAGAGGGAGAATGTTGTTTTTTTGTAGAATTTTAAGAGGTAAAAAATGGAAAAACATGAGTTGGAATTGGTGAAAGTTTTTTGGCTGTATGTGAGGTTATGCAGGATTTGTTGCTGTGTTTTAGGAAATTCACTCTATAATTTGTTTGTTTGTTCTAGATTGTTGTACGATTCTGAGGTGAGCTGGTTCCTTGTGGGGTCTCTCTTTGTCTCCTTGTGCAGGCTGTATCAAGTTGTGGTTGGGCAGTGTCACAGCGTGAATTTCTTGCTGATGTCTTGTATTTTATGCAGGTTATGGTTGTGCAAGCTGGAGGCGCGTGTACGGAGATCACGTGGCTTTGTTGCCATCAGGAAGCACGCTGCGTACGACTTGCAAAATGGTGTTTTGGCTGGTTGTGGCAGAGTAGGTCGAAGGCCTGCGAGATGTCGCAGCTGTACAACTTTGTAGCAGACTGTATGCTTTTTTATTTTGGCTGGGGTCCATGTGAAAAGAATAAGGGCCATCTACCGTACAATTCTCTTTCAACTCATAGCGACTTCCGTGATCGTTTCAGGATGTTTTTGTATGGTTGCTGAAATTGGTTTCGCAACTCATTTTTCTGTGAATTTTCGCTCAGAATTTAATCAATATGACTGGAAGAAGATTGTGGAATTGTGAAGGCGCATGTTTGCTGCTACGTTTGGCTATTCGGAGATTCAACGCAGGTCCATTAATGGTGGCTATAATTCAAGCTGGCTTAATTGTGCCATGGTTGTGGGTCCTGATACAGTCAGTGCCCCCTTTTTTTATATTTTATTCACAGCACTATTCACCTGCAAGTTACGAAATTTTCTTCAATGCATCTCATGATGCTTCTATATTTTCTTTGAACTCTTGTAATAACATCTATAATTTTCACTTCTTGCTTGTAAAATGTCACATAACTTTCTATTTCCCTTTTTTTTATCGTGTAATGATATGGGCTTTAAAACCACACTAATAAATACTTTTGTGATTTTCTTGCAAGTTAATTGAATCATGGGATCTGGTAATGTAATAAGTCCTTGAAATAATTTTGCAACGCCTCGACTATTCCAATTCCTGACTTAAAAGCAGTCATAATTAAAAGCACAAATAATTCCATGTTCTCAATTAAAACTACTCTCACATCTTCCCTGACCTAGATAGTACCTTGAATTGGTCTTTGAGAATTAAAATCAGTCATAAGACAATTTTAGTCATGAGTCAATTGCCAAATCATTCTTGACGTTTGCCACCTGAAAACATGATGAACCGAAACCTTCAATATGGACTTCTTGAGCATGCCTTAAAACAACTCGTGTCGTATGACTTAACCATCTGACCACATCTTGATTATTCAACCACAAAAACATGAGGCATCTCTCTTCTATCTTCACCTGAACTCAACACATTCCAAAAAAACTTGTGATCCTATAAAATACAAACCAACAAAACTCCAAGAGACGAGAAAAAGCTAGAGAGTCATGGCTCGTGACCAAATGATCGTCTAGAGGTCAACCACTAAGCGACACCGTTATTTGTGATAAGAAAAGTAGGAAAGGTAGGACAAATTTTGGGTGTGACAAACGACCCAAAAGAATACCAATGACGATTGGATTTCGAACACTACCAGTTACGACTGGGGATTTTAAAGGAAAAAAGGTGGTGACGACTGAAACAAGGATACCGACGAGTGGAATTTAAGACAATGCCAGTTACAACTGGACCTTAAACAGAAGTTCACTAGCAGTGATTAGACACTCACGGGGGATCAAAAGATAGCACTCTGAACTCGAGAGACCGAATGAATCAAACTGAACCCTGGCTGAAAAGGTGTATGCAGTCTTTGACAAATAGATCCACTCTCAATAGGGGAATAGAACTTTAAACAAGCTATTCAGAAGTGACGAAGTAAATTCAAAACCAATGCTTAGAAATCTTCTACTGGGGACCAGTCCTTATAAGAGGTTCTTTGAGAAAACAGTCTTCCAGGTTTGACACCTACACATGACCAAAGGAGAATTGGCAGTTCGACTTGTTTATACTTCATCAGGGAATGTAATTGGATCGCATATCAAAGCTTTCGCTACCCTGAGGTTTCGGGGAAGTATGATTTTCCTCGACTTTCCATGAGCTGGAGTTTTTTGCGTTTGTCAATCTTTTCAAGTTTTATTCAAATAATTTGACCCTAATTCTTTCAAAAACTATCATTTGATCAACGAACAATATTTTGCATAACAAGAAAGTAAAGGAAATGATAATTTTGCAAAGGAAAGAATAGCTCAAAACTGATTTTATTCAAGAATGAAATCTTGCAAATGACAAAATTCCATAGAAAGTTTTACACGTGAAAAATGGCAACGTGGATAAGGTTACATTGAATCCCATGACCGTCCATTCCTAAAGACTAAAATCCCCCAAATCCTTGCTTCTGACGAGAGCAGTTGGAAGTGGATCTCCTGTACAATCTTCCGTAATGGTGACAACCTTTTGAAGTAGTGACAACTCTTCTGATGCAGGAAAACGCCTTTGTCCCTAACTTTTTCCTGGACCGCCCTTTCGGGTTTTCAATCCACCGGGACGCTCATTTTTGCCTAAGTCGCCCTTTCGGGTTTTCAACTTAGCGAGCTTTTATTTTTCTTTTTTCTTTTTTTCTCTTTTCTTTTCTTTTTCTTCAACCCTAACTTTTGTATAAGTCGTTCTTGTGAGTTTTCGACTTATCGGGTTCTTTTTAGGCGTAATATGTTCGTACTGCATCAGAATTCACTGGATGAGTAAGTTGCTCTCCATCCATGGTGGTGAGAATTAATGAGCCTACTGAGAAGACCGTTTTTACAACAAACGGGCCATCATAGTTGGGCATCCACTTTCCCCGTGCGTCTTTATGAACTGGTAAAGCCTTTTTGAGTACAAGTTCCCCCTCGCGGAATTCTCGGACACGAACTTTCTTGTCAAAAGCTATCTTGATCCGTTTCTGATATAACTCACCATGACACATTGCAGACATGCGTTTTTCATCGATAAGATTCAGCTGATCAAACCTTTCTCTTACCCATTCTGCTTCTTCAAGCTTAGTTTCCATTATGACTCTCAAAGAAGGTATCTCGACCTCCACGGGAAGCACCACATCCATTCCATATACCAAAGAAAAAGGGGTTGCCCCTGTTGAAGTGCGGACGGACGTTCTGTATCCATGCAAGGCGAATGGCAGCATCTCATGCCAATCTTTGTAAGTTTTCACCATCTTTTGCATAATCTTTTTGATGTTTTTATTTGCAGCTTCTACAGCTCCATTCATTTTGGGACGATAGGGAGAAGAATTGTGATGTTCAATTTTGAAGTCATCGCACAACTCTTTCATGACTTTGTTATTCAAATTGGTACCATTGTCCGTTATGATTCGGCTCGGAATTCCGTAACGACAGATAATTTCCTTTTTTATAAAACAGGCCACCACTTGCCGAGTAACATTAGTGTAGGATGTAGCTTCAACCCACTTTGTGAAATAGTCAATAGCAACCAGAATGAATCGGTGTCTGTTAGAAGCTTTTGGTTCAATGGCCCCTATCATATCGATGCCCCACATAGAAAAAGGCCACGGTGATGATAACACATTTAGCAACGCCGGAGGTACATGCATCTTGTCCGCATAAATCTGACATTTGTGACACTTTCTGGCATATTGAATACAGTCAGTTTTCAAGGTCAACCAGTAATAACCAGCCCTCAAAATCTTTTTAGACATAGCGTATCCATTGGCATGAGTACCGAACATTCCTTTGTGAACATCTTGCATTAACAATTCTGATTCTCTTCGGTCAACACATCTAAGCAGGACCATATCATGATTTCTTTTGTAAAGCACATCATTGCTGAGAAAGAACTTGGATGCAAATCGTCTCAGAGTTTTCTTGTCGAGTGACGTAGCATCTGCTGGGTACTCTTGTTTCAACAGGTATTTCTTTATGTCATAGAACCATGGTTTATCATCAGTCTCTTCTTCAATCATTTGACAGTAGGTGGGTTCAGTCTTGTGTTCAATTCTGATGAGAGTGGCATCATTGACATCCCTGACTTTCCACATCGAGGCTAGCATGGCTAGGGCATCGGCAATGTGATTTTCAGATCTCGGGACATGCTTGAAAGTGATTTCATCGAAATATTCCATCATTTTGACAATATAGGCTCTATAAGGAATCAAGTTTTCATGTATAGTTTCCCATTCTCCAGTAATCTGATAAATAACCAAAGCTGAATCCCCACTGACTTCAAGAAGTTTGATTTTGAGGTCAATATCTGCCTCGAGGCCGAGAATGCAAGCTTCATATTCAGCGATATTGTTTGTGCAGTCAAAATCCAACTTGGCTGTGAATGGAGTGTAACCACCTTCCGGATTCATTAACACGGCGCCTACACCATGCCCACTGTAGTTAGAGGAACCATCGAACATCATTTTCCACCAAAGACCTTCACAATCTTTTACTAACATAATGTCTTCATCTGGGAAATCAAATTTGAGAGGCTCATAATCTTCCAGTGGTTGATCTGCAAGATATTCTGACAAAACACTACCCTTGATAGACTTCTGAGCTACGTACTGGATGTCATATTCGGATAACAACATATGCCAACGGGCGAGTCTTCCAGTCTGAGCAGGCTTCTCAAAAATATATTTTATTGGATCCATTTTTGAAATCAACAAAGTGGTATGACAAATCATGTACTGCCTTAAACATTTAGCAACCCATGCCAAAGCACAACAAGTTTTCTCTAGAAGTGAATATCTTCTTTCACAATCAGTAAACTTCTTACTTAAATAATAGATAGCATGTTCTTTTTGCCCAGATTCGTCCTGCTGACCTAATACACAACCCATTGAATTCTCAAGCACTGTTAAATACATGAAGAGAGGTCTTCCTGGAACCGGAGGTATTAAGATTGGAGGCTCTTGTAGGTAACCCTTGATCTTATCAAATGCTTGCTGACAATCTGAATTCCAAACAACCGTCTGGTCCTTGCGTAATAATTTGAAGATGGGCTCGCAAGTAGGAGTCATATTGGAAATAAATCTGGATATGTAGTTCAGTCTTCCAAGAAAACCTCTGACTTGTTTTTCCGTTTGTGGAGCTGGCATGTCTTGAATGGCTCGAACTTTGTCTGGATCTACTTCAATCCCTCGATGGCTGACAATGAAACCGAGTAATTTCCCATATCTTACCCCAAAGGTACACTTGGCTGGATTCAGTCTCAACTGATATTTTCTGAGTCTCTTAAACAATTTCAAAAGATGTTCCAAATGGTCCTCCTCGCTTTGAGATTTGGCTATCATATCATCAACATATACTTCTATCTCCTTGTGCATCATATCATGAAATAAAGTTACCATGGCCCTATGATACGTAGCACCTGCGTTTTTCAACCCAAACGACATAACTTTGTAACAATAGGTTCCCCAAGGAGTGATGAATGTAGTCTTCTCCATATCATCTGGGTCCATTTTGATTTGATTGTACCCAGAGAAACCATCCATAAAAGAGAATACTTCAAAACGGGCTGTGTTGTCTACCAAGGTGTCAATATGTGGCAGTGGAAAGTCATCCTTTGGACTGGCTTTATTCAGATCTCGATAATCCACGCACATCCTAACCTTCCCATCTTTCTTCGGCACAGGAACAATGTTGGCTACCCACTCAGGGTATTTGGAGACTGCTAAGAAACCTGCATCTATCTGTTTTTTCACCTCATCTCGAATTTTGAGAGCCATGTCAGGTCTTTTTCTTCGGAGCTTTTGCTTAATCGGTGGGCATTCTGGTCGAAGCGGTAATTTGTGAACTACTATGTCAGTGTCTAGACCCGGCATATCCTGGTAGGACCAAGCAAATACATCCACATATTCTTTCAAGAGTTCTTCTAGTTGCTGCTTGACTTCTGCCCCTAGAGCTGTCCCAATCTTGACTTCTTTCTTGTTTTCTTCGGTGCCAAGATTAATGACTTCTACCTGTTCTTTGTAGGGTTAAAGCTCTGCATGCTCATGGTGTGCCAACTTTACCAGTTCATCAGGTATTTCAAAATCTTCATCCTCATCTTCAGCTTGGTATATTGGTGAATCGAAGTTAGGAGGGAATGCAAAGTCGTAGGATTCAATGGGTTTTAGGACATCACTGCACGTTGGAATGGCTTATTTTATTAAAACACACAAAGACAAATGCAACACATAATAGAGAAAAATGTTTTGGTTTTTCTAAGATTGCCATTTTTCGTTTAAAATGAGAGCAAAAAGCAGTAAAGGAAATAACACAAGGAATTTAACAAAATCGTTCATTTTCATTGATTTTCTTGAAAGCTCGGGGCCCTTACAAAACATTCCTATAGCCTTGGGCATGGCTATGGAGATTCAAAACAAAAACAAGAAATGAAAGACAAACAAATTACTTTGACTCAGGAAAAACCAAAGGAATCTCAATTGCTTCCCAGTTGCTCAAGGCAGTGTTGCAATGATATACTAAATGCTCCAGGTCTTCATCTTTAAAATCTTCTTCCACAACACTGACTTGGAAACCTCTGCTGATGAATACTTCTTGTATAGTCTTTGGACGTCCTTTGTCATGTGCCGATGCTTCTTCATGAGTTGGTTTGTAACCCAACCCTTGGCAATCCATCTTTGGTTTTACCTCAATGACCTCTCCCCAGCCTGCAGGAGTGCCTTCCTCTAGCGTAGACTTGATGCTCTGAGCGGATGCAAAAGACGAACCACTCTTAGCCACTGTTTCTTCCAACATCACTGCATTAGCTATCTCAAGTGCCTGAAAGGAGGTTTCTAACGCGCCTTCATCTGCTTCAATGTACCGAAATGATGACAGATTGCCAACCATTAGTTCTTCTTCACCATGTACAATTACCAGTTTATCATTTACCACAAACTTTATTCTCTGATGTAGGGTGGAAGTCACTGCCCCAGCCTCATGGATCCAAGGACGTCCTAATAAACAAATGTAAGCCAGATTGATGTCTATTACTTGAAATACAATGTTGAACTCATGGGGTCCTACCAAAATCAGTAACTCTACCTCACCAATAATCGTTCTTCTTGAACCATCGAAAGCTTTTACGATCAATGATGTCGGCTTCATCTCTGCCCCTGCATATGCTAATCTGGCGAGTGACCTTGCGGGTAGTACATTTAACAAGGATCCTGTGTTGACCAGTACCCGGGCCAGAGTGTCTTCTTGGCATTTGATAGAGATGTGCAGTGCGCGGTTATGATTACGTCCTTCTTTCGGCAATTCAGCATCACTGAAACTCAACGTGTTGCATGTTGTGATGTTGGCCACTACCGAATCAAACTGACCGAGAGAAATATCTTTCGTTACATGGGCCTGTCTCAACACTTTTTGTAATGCTTCCCTGTGAGCCGGAGAATTTATCAAGAGTGATAAGATTGATATTTTTGATGGCGTCTGATGAAGCTGATCTATCACTTTGTAATCACTTCTTCGAATAATTCTCAAAAATTCCTCATCATTTTCTTCTTCTGTGCTCAGAGTTTCTCTTTCTTTGGTCATCATGGCGGGAGTAACTTCTTTGGGAATAGCTACTGCCACTTTCGGTTGATAGATCCGACCACTACAGGTTATTTTGCTAGTGCCGGCATTGTTTGTTACGTCCATCTGATCATCTGTATGAACAACCCTTCTTGATTCTTGGTCTATCACAGTCACGTTGTATTTCCATGGAACGGCCCTTGTGTTATCATAAGGAAATGGTCTTGGTTTTTGGATCACAATTGGTCGAGGCTGACCAATAGCAGTTTTGTTGAAGATAGGCTTCACACTTTTGTTGAATACTGGAACTTTCTCTTTTTTCTTGAACAGATCAAAAACGGGCTCAATCACAGAAACTTCTTCTTTCCTTACTGGACTACATACTTGCAATATCCCCTCGTTCATCAATCTTTGTATATCCTTTCGTATCACATCACACCCACTAGAATCAACAGAACATCCTTCACAGTTATTATGAATGCTTTCAAACAGCCCTACTTTTGACAACTTCTCGTGTAACGTTTTCAACGGTGTTCTGACCTTCGTCACATCATCAACTATCTTCTCATCTGACCCTTCTATTGCATTGACCCCTCCGTGATTTGGTAGTGGATTACTTTTAACATTGGGTGGTACATCATCAAAAGACAAGATTTTCTTCTCCATCAACTCTCTCACAAGATGTTTCAAAGCAAAGCACCCCTCCAGGTCGTGGCCAGCGGCACCCTCGTGAAAAGCACAATGAGCATTTGGGTTGTAATGGGGAGATGTTGTATCTGGATTCAGTGGCCTTGTTGTTATCAAACCTTGGTGAACTAAAGAAGGGTATAATTCTGTGTATGTCATTGGTATTTGTGGAAGTGGAGGTTTTGTGGTTGGCCTCCGGTTTTGATAATTCTGTCTGGGTTGTTGAACTCTCTGCTGATGGTTTTGTTGATAGGGCGGAGCGTTGGGCGCTCGTTGATACCCTTGTTGATTTGGTTGATATGCGGGCGCTGGCTGCCCTGATTGATAACTTGGGCCAGGATGGTTAAATGCTGGGGCTACAGCTGCCACATATTGTTGTTGGGCATACTGTACTGGATATACTGGTCGCTGTTGCTGAATTTGCTGAGCATAATTTGGTTGAACTTGCTGGAAAAAACCTTGTTGAGGCTGCTGGTAATGCTGATATGGTGGTGTCAAAATACGATTCCTTCTTCCCATTATTGCATTTGTCTCACCTTCTCTCTTCTTATGAAAACCACTACTAACCTTCTTGACATTGCTGTTACTGGAACTGCTGGTGCTGCTGGCCACCTTCCCATTCTTCATTCCTAATTCTACTCTTACTCCCACGGCTACGATATCAGAAAAACTTGCGGACACACTACTGATCATCTTTTCATAAAACTCTGGTCTTACTGTGTCAACAAACCAGTCTGTTAATTCTTTTTCATTCAGAGGAGGTTCCACCTGAGATGCTGTCTCTCTCCACCGTTGCGCGTACTCTTTAAACGATTTTGTACTTCTCTGTGACATACTTAACAATTGTCTTCTATCCGGGGCCATATCCATGTTGTACTTATAGTGCTTCATAAAAGCGTCAGCCAAGTCTTGGAAATTGTGAATCCTTGATTGGTCTAAACTTAAATACCACTTAGCCGGAGCCCCTTTCAAACTATCTTAGAAACAGTGGATCATTAACTTGTCGTCTTCAACGTGTGCAGCCATTCTTTGATAGTACATGATTAGATGTGTGCGAGGACAGGTTGCACCAGAATATTGGTCGAAATTTGGAACTTTAAACTTGGGTGGAATCACCAATCCGGATTCTAGACACATATCTCTGGCGTCAGTACCAAAGATATCGTTCCCTTCCATTGCTCGGACCTTTCTTCCTATAGTTTCTACACTTTCTTTCAACTTATCATGTCGTCCGCTTTCTTCTTCATACCCATTAAGACCTTCGTACACTGGTGGAGGATTATGAAAAACAGGGCGCGCTTGAACCTGAACAGAAGGCTGAGTGTAAGTAGGAATAACTTGCGGAACTTCTGGCCCTAAAGGAACTGCTTGTTGATTGACTATTGGTGGCGGTACAAAACCAGGTGGCAACCCATATGGTGGAACATTTGCAACAGTGACTGCCGTTGGGATCGGCTCTGCAGCTATGCTAGTGATCTCAGAAACAACAGTGGCTTGAGTGTCCAACATTGCACAAATGACTTGTAAGGCTTCCCTAATCTGCCCCATGCCTCCTCGTAGCTCTCCAAGTTCATTATCAGTTCTGTCCACATCCAAATTTTGTCCTTCCATTCTTAGGCGAGCTTGAGCTCGGGTGTTATATCGGTGCTGAGGATTCAGTGTGATTCTTTCTGGAGACCAGACAGCGAGATGAGACACAACACAAGAACATGCACATGCAATGCTTATGAATGTAAAATGCAACAATGCAAAATTAATCATTCAAGGAATCCAAAGAAATATTTGCAAAAATTATAATAATGGGGAAATAAGCAAATTCAAAGTCTTCATAGATTAACAACTGGGAGTTTTACAACAACAATTCTGAAACTGAAATACAAGTCTTTAATACAAAATACATGATGAAATGAAACAAAAAACAAAAGGATTCTAAATCTTCTGGTTGAATGGCCCTTCATCTTCTGGCTGACTTTTCTTTCCACCTTGCCGGATCAATTCTTGAAGTTCTTCCTTCTCTTGCATAGCCTTGAAATACTTATCTCTCCATGTTTTTCCTTCTTTTTCAGCTTTTGCCAAAGCATCTTTTAATTCTTCTACGAGAGTAGGTTTGGGTGAGTCAGGCTCAAAGCGAGTATAGAACATCTTCATCGCCGCTTCTCTTACCCATGATAGGTAAGATTCTGAAACAGTAGTGTCGTGGAGACCTAGGGCAGTTACTCCCCTTGTGTGGACATAACGCCAGGCATACACAATTCGAGCCCTGTAAGCGGGATTCTTCCCTTCTTCCAAGTAAAATCTTCTCAAAAAGTCTGGGTCTAGTTCATTTTCCATGGGGTGCCCCAACTATCGACGAGCCATGATAGGATTATAGCTGATGCAACCATTGACGTTGATAAGCGGTACATTCGGAAAATCTCCACAGCTTTGGATCATGGTAATTCCTCCATACATAGGGTCATACCACTTAATATCTGAGTGTTTGAGCAATAACAGCTTTTCTGTCCATAAGAGCCCATTTTGCTTATCCCAGATGGCTGGAATTTTTGGCAAGTGCGAAATAAACCACTTGTGCAGGAGAACAGTGCAACACTCAATCCGTCCAACTCCATAACAGTTCCTACGGTGGAGAGTAAAGTACGTATCAGCCAGCAAGGTGGGTACAAGACTTTTTGATCTAGAAAAGGTTGATTGCATTTGCGTCCACAAAATCACTAGCAGTCGGGAACAGAAACAGTTCGTAAATTAGTAAAACCAGGATGGCCTCAAATGCTTCAGTATTCTTTGACAAGGCATAACTCTGAGCTTTTTTATATAGGAACATAGCTGGAAATCCATACAACCCTCCTTTAGCACCCATATGAGATCGTACCTCATCCATCTCTAAATACGCGGCCTCTGCAACTGCTCTTTCATTAGGAGTCCCCTCTCTTCCAGAAAATGGGCTAGGAGTGATGCCTACTCCCATCAGGGCGGAATATTCTTCCAAAGTTGGTAGTAACTGATAATCTGGAAATGTTAAACAATGATAGGTTGAATCATAGAATTGCACGAGTGTGGATAACATCTCTTCATACACTTGAACTTCTAGCAAAGACAACATATTCCCATGCTTCTCTCTGAATGCCTCAGGGTCTTCTATTAAACTTACCAGTTTCTTCAAGTTCTCCAACCTTGGTCTTTGGAACACAACCTCTTCTTTCTTTCCAAAATCCATCCTATAATATCTGTAAAACAATCTTTAGTTCCTTGAATGATTAATTAATGAAAATGAAAATGCAAAGGTTTCATGGGACTCAGATCAAAACATCATTTCATTTCATTGATTTACAAGATTGCATTACAAAACATCTAGTACATTTTACAAAAGTCCTAAATATAAGGCTGACAATATTCTAAATAAAAGTCTTCTTTTGCTTTGAGTTTCTTGATTTCTTCTTCCATCTGAGTCTTCTCGAGAACGCGTTTGTCCACGACTAGCTTCCATGGAGTAGGCTGAGAGCTGGAAGAAGGTAAGCCTTCCTGTGTCTTCCTCTTCTTATAAGCACTCATTTCTTCATCCTTCGCCTGTAGTTGTCTACAGAGTTCATCATTCTCTTCCATGGCCACTTGGTACTTGTATTTCCAGGCTACTTCAGTTTGTTGTGATTTCCTCAAAGCAATCTTTAACTTCTCCTCTTCAGACATAAAGATCATTGTGTGTTCCTCCTCTAAAGCCATGGGTTTCTGCTGAGAATAAGGCATCTTCAGCTGAATAGCTCTCTTTCGGACCCATTGGAGATAAGGCTCGAGAGAGACGCAATTAGGTTTCCCTAAGTCTTCCTTTCCTTTCTTGTGTACATGTCCCCAAGCTTTTAAAATTTCCCCCTTTAATTCTGAACTTCCCTTAAAGAAAATATTCTCCACATGAGCGTTGTTTGGTTTGTCCTTCAGAGGATATCCAAGCTGACGGCGAGCAAGAACAGGGTTATAACTGATTCCTCCACTTGTACCCAGAAGAGGTACGTTACCAAAGCTTCCACAACTGTCAATGATTCTTATTCTATCGTAACTACGGCTGTACCAATCAATATCAGAGTGAGTGAGAGCCATAACCTTCTGAGACCATCAACCTTCCTTCCAAAAAGCATGAGCCTTAGGTAAGTGAGAAATAAACCACTTATACAACAACGGGACACAACAGACAATCATTCCTCCTTTATGCAGATTTCTCAAGTGAACAGAATGATATGCGTCAGCTAGTAAAGTAGGCACAGGGTTTTTCTTCAAGAATATCTTGATGGTGTTGAGATCCACAAAATTATCAAAGCTTGGAAACAAGAAGATCCCATAAATGAGCAAGGCAAGAATGGCTTCAAATGCATCCATACTCAAATGATCAGCATAGTATTGTGCTTTTCCAACCAAGAATTCTGTTGTCAAACCAAAGACTCCTCCCTTAGTAACCATATTTTTCTGAATATCCACCAATCCTAAACGCGTAGCTTTAACAATTTCTTCCTTCTTAGGGTCCTTCTCCATGATTGGAAAAGGAGAGTCTTCAAGAATAGGTAAACCAATCAAGCAAGAATATTCCTCAAGTGTAGGTACCAGCTGATAATCAGGAAAAGTGAAACAATGATAGAGTGGATCATAAAACTGGAGGAGTATGGAGAGAAGTCCCAGATCCATCTTCCTTTTTACCCTCAACAATGACAATAAGTTCCCATACCTGCTCTTGAATCCTTCTAGATCTGTTATCAAAGTGCTCAACCTTTCTATGTCATCCAAGTTAGGACTTTTGTAAGTGTACTTCATGGTTTTCTTTTTTCCACTGTCCATTATGATCCTATTGCTTACAAACAAAAGATCTGAGTTTCATGAAACCTTTATGATATGATGTTCATGAATGCATGAATGCACAAACACAGGTAAGCACAGATTCACATATACACATGGATAAAAACAGATAAAGGTTTTGGTTTGGAGAACATGAGTAAGGAGTCAAGGTCTACCCTCCCCAAAGGTATGTACTAAGGTTTCCACAACTGCAGAACAAGGTTCTAAAAGAGTTCCCGGAGTCCTCGACCCATCTTTCGGATATTATCAATTTCCCAAATACTTGGTGGTCGATAATATTCTCAAGAGAGTCTCGTCCAAGTGTAGTATCGCGTACCAACTACTTTGGAATTACTTCCTTATAGTCATCGCACTACATCCTAATAAAGCCATAGTGGGGGAAAAGGTAATCTAAAGGTCCTCAGTATCATGGGCTCCCATGTAGAAAGTAGCATTGTTTTCACGAATACTCGATCAACAATATCAACTCTCAGAAGGGCCTCTACTGAGTGGTGGTTTTCTCAAGTCAACTTGGTCGGGAATCAACTCCCTATAAGTCTCCTTGAATATACTACTGTCCTATCATAAGTATGCTTAAACACGGGTATAGTGTTGTCTCACCATCTAAAGTTCCCAAGAACCAACAGAGCACATATGTACATATTTACAAATATTGACAAATAAGCAAGTAATCAAACAAGATAGGCTAAACCCTCAAAGAAAAGTGTGTCCCCAGTGAAGTCGCCATTTCTGTTGCGGTGAAAATTGGATATCAAGCTATTAAATTAACTTGAATCTTAATTCTTTTACAACCGGACTTTATTTTATCCAAAGGAAAGGTCTAAAGAGAGAAAACCTTTTTTGCGATGTAACGACAACGCTTAAGAGATTCGGGGATCGGGGGTTGGTTATACCTAGGGAAGGTGTTAGCACCCTAAATATCTGTAGTACTCTACAGGAACCTTTTTTTTGATTGCTTGCTAAGTGTGAAATATGTATTGTAGATTGGGAAAAGATATGAGTTGAAACCTAAAGTTATATACACTAAGTTTGCTCGCAAAGACATCACATCTTCTGCCTACGTATCCTAACTAAGATAGAATCAGAGCAATCGTAGTTCACCTCACAAGGGATAAAGAGCACTTGATTATGATCAAGGTTCAAGGGGGAACAAACATGACAATGTTTGCGTGGAGTTTGACAAAACTCCCTAATCTAAGTTATAATATTCAAAAGGGGAAGTAAGAAATCATGACGATGATTCTTACACAGAGTTGGCGAACTCTTTCCTAGGGTTCTAGTTGAAGAACACTCCTAGTACAGGTGGGTCTCTTAGACTCAAAGCAAAGTTTAATGGTTTCTAATCTAGGGTTAAAGTGACTTAACAAAGTCAAGAGAGGGGTGAGTGAGTTATCCATGACATGAGGGTCAAGTGGACAGACCTTCCTTTGGAAGTATACAGGGGAGGCAACTGGATGAAAGCTAACAAGCTTCATCACTTGGGGAAAGAAAAATAAAAGGGAAAGGTAATAACATAATAAAATATTTTCATGGTAACAACCAATTAAACAAACATGTGAAATGATAAGGATGAAAGCACATTGATAATAATCAACACAGATGAAAATAACGAGAACTGTAACGATAGATCACATTAAAATACAGTCAACAGGTGGGACGAAATAAACATAGTTACGACTCAAAATGAAAATCCTAGCATGTTAACTAACATGTATGGACATGAATACAAACAAATTTCACAAACAAATCCAAGTGGAACCACATAAAAATTCATCTGCAAATGCGTAAACGGACGCGAAACGCACTTAACTTGCACCTAGTCAAAAGAGGTGAAAAACTTGTAAAACATGAAAATAAAAAATATGATATGAAAGTACACATTAAGAGGAACACAATGAAAAAAGAACGGGTGAAAAACGATAAAAATTGAGAGAGTTATGAATTTTCAAAGTTTGAATAAAAACTGGAAAAAAAGCCAAAAGAGTTGCCCTCCTCAGGGGTCGAACTCAGGATCATGGGCTGAAAGGCGCGTTAGGCATAAGGGGTTTACCACTGGGGTGGCTATACATCAATTGATTGATGTCATCCCTTTAATTAATAAGGGATGCTTTGAAAAGCAGGTTGGGCAAAAACAAAGGCAATTTTCATGATTGGCGTTTTGGGCGTAACTCTCTCAATTCTTAACCTTTTTTGACAAACTTTATATGTAAATTGGGTAGAATCAAACAAGGAACAAGATGGTTCTTTTAGATTTTCAAAATTCTTCGTCTACTGAAAAACCCGATAGCATGTTCATTTTGGTGCTTGAAATGCATTTTCAAATGGTGCTCATGTTACAGCTAGCTCCAAACCAAAACAATTGTGCACACACCACATATGAATGATAATGAATGAATCTAGATTAAACTTGTGGCTGAAACTAGACTGTAGTGAAGAATCATATGTGAAGTGAAAAAAGTAACATGAATGTCATGCATGAATTGAGGCAATTCATCTTCAGAGCAGGTATAGATCATAACAAACATTTATACACATGGATTACAAGTGAGTGATGGATAATGAGCAAAAATTAGAGGTCTGCACTGGCCATTGTGGGATGTGGTGTTCAAAATGCATATTGTGTGTGTGTGAAGATGCATGAAAAAGTGAAAACCATTTTACAGTAGGTTTTTTATCAAGCAAATCATACATACATCTCATATGAATGATAATGAAGGAGTATGAACATAGTTTAAAACCAAAAGGGGTCTGTTAAGAAAAATGGTATTTGAGTTGCATTTTGAACAAGTAGTATGCATTTTGAGAGGGATATCATGGTACAGCCAATTTTAAATTCAAATGATCATGCACATAAACTATATGAATGTCACTGAATGAATCTACAACCTAGATGGAGCTCAAAACAAAATGCTATAAAAAGTGACATGTCAAGTTGCAAGATAGTGAACAAAAATGCATGAAGATGAGCAGCTGCAGTTCTAGTCATTTTCTGATCAATTCAATTATGCACACAACACATATTCGTGACATGGAATGAGTTCAGGCCATAGTTTTGATTCAATATTGTCTGGCATGAAAAGTGAGATGCAAGTTGCAAAAATGGTATTTTCATGGCATGAAGGTATAAAATTAGAGATGAATCAAGTTTTAGTTCAATTAAAACATACTAACATGCTTCAAATGTGCACACAAATGAATTCAAAACATGACTTTCATGCAGAGCAAACAGTTGTGAAAATTGGCAGATCAAGTGGAGACATGTGTTGTATAAGATGTATGATCATGCACAAATTCAATTCCTGACAGTTTACAGTTATTTCACTCACACATACACATTGCCTATGAGACATAGGATAAGGCTGGACACAATTTACAACCTAAAACTAGTTGCTATGAAAAGTAGTGCTTTATGTGCCATTGTTATGTGAAAATGCAGCAGAAGGAAAATTTCAGTCAAGGAAGAGTTCCAAGTTGTTGCTACCATACACACACATTACATTTATGATATATGAGAAATTAAAACATGGATTAGGATCAGAAACAGATTGTCATCAAGAATGATAACACAGTTGCAGAAAAATGGCATTTGGAGGCATGATCATATTCATCTTTAGTTCTAGGTCCTTATGGATCAAAACAAGCATTTACACATCTCCTATACATGATTTTAAGTGACTGCCAATAAACAATAGGACTCAAAATAATCCACTTTCAGAAATGGCATGCTGGCTGCAACTTTGGTTTCTTCAATACCTCAAAAAGGTTCAATTCATGATTTAAAGCATACTTGCATCAAAAGATTATACACACACATCAATTACTCATAAACCAAGATGTCTAAGCAGGGGAGTGAGTCTCTAAACAGGTTGGTATGGAACAGGGCATATAGTATGCATTTTTGTTTTTGTTGTTTTTTTTATGAGGCACACAATGTCCAAAGATAGCTTGAGGCAGGTTGAGTTTAAAAGAAGCATGTACACATATCAGATATGCCATATAGGATGATTCTAGACACAAACATATGCACATTCAGACCTATAATCCTAGTTAGCATGTATATAGCATAAAAATGCAAAATGAGGCTTTTGGTGATCAAGAGTGTAAACCATACATGAATAGCTTCAAACAACCCTACATACTCAACATGCTTATGACTTTAAAAAAGTTTCAAATCACTCCAACTGTTGTCTTCATGTTATGATAGAATTCACATGAATCACACAAATGACATGTTTTTTTACAATATGCTCAAAATGCCAAAATGTGGAATTATGGTGCAAGAGGCAATATTTAGGAGGTACGTACCTCTAGTAGACTTTGTTGAACAAGTTAGAATAGTCAAGAAACCCAGAGAACTTCAATCTTCTTCCTTGCCTTGAATCGTTTCTTCACTTTTGAGCAAAATGCAACTAAGATGCCAAATGAAGAAATGTGACCCTCCAATGATTTCTAGCACTTTGAACAGTTGAGAAACATCATATGAGAGGTGTTAGGATGATTGAAATGCCAAGAAAATATATGGAACAAGATATGGCAAGTTTTGTAGCTTTTGGTCAAAGTAGTGTGGTGTGAGAGTTGACTTTTTGATTGGGGAAGTTTTTGGGTGGTTTAATGGTTTAGACACCTTCTATACCATATTTGTAGAGTGTGTGGATGGTTGTTGGAGTGTTGGAAGGTATGTAAATGATTTTGGCAGCCCTTGTGCCAAGACAGATTTTTGAGATTTTAGTGAAAAGTGAGATTTGGTGATTTTGTGATTTTGAGTGCAAGAGCAAGGGAAGAGGTTTTTTCTGATTTTTAGAATGTTGTTGATGATGTAAATGAAGTGAGGAAGGCCTCCTTTTATAGGCAAGTGAGAGTGAGGGGCTGGTTTGAAGCTTTCTTCATTTTGAAGAAAGGTTTTGGATATTTTGGAGAAAACCTCCCTAGGAGGGTTTTCTTTGCTGATAACCCAAGCTCATTAGTCAATAAAATTGATGGGTTTCTGAGGCTAATTTCAGGCTAAGAGCATAGACTCGTGGCTGGTTCAGAAATTGGCTTTACACCTCATGCTTCATTTTTCACTTTTTGATGCAAGTTGCATATCCACTTGCAAGGCAATGTGTGAAGCTTGTTTCTTTGATTTTTTCTGCATAACTCCTTGGTTTTTCATGCTAAAAACATTCTACATATAAGATACAACAAGTTTCATAAGCTGAGATTGACCAACTTTGATGAAAGAATGCATTTTGAAACTTGGCCAATGTCGGACTAAAGTGAAAACACACCAACTTGCCATGACCATAACTTTCAGCTCACAAATCATTTTGGGATGTGCTAGTACTTTTTAGAAAGCCCTCACATAGCTATAAAACATTCATGTTTTCATGAGTTTCAATTTCGCAAAGGAACTTGGCCAAAAAGTCTTTTCCCCCTCTTGAAATGAATTTGATCATAACTCCAAATCTATGCATTTTCTGATCATGGACCACTTAGGGACTTTTTTAGGACTTGTCAAGAGCTTCCAAATGAGCTTTGAACCAACTCAATTGGATGTGTGGTTAAGGAGTTATGGTTTAGCCCTTTTTCAAAACCCTAATTTCCCGATTTTTCGATTACTCCTTCATCCTTGATCCAATGGTCATGAAACTTTATATGCAAGTCCAAAATGACATAAGGAACAACTTTGTTTCACAAATTGAAGTCCAATTCATAAAATTTGGAGAGTTGACTTTTCGGTCAACCGTACGACCGATTGGTGATTACCGAGTCGCCTGTTGACATTCTGGACCTCCTGAGACTTTGATACTTCTTGAATGAACTTTATTAAGCTATATAAACTTCATGGATCATAATCCCACCATTAAAAAACCTTCCAACACCAAAGTCAAACTACAGTTGACTTTTACAAGTCAAAAACCCTAATTGGGTGCCCTGAAATGTATTGTTCTTGATTCTGGGGTAACAACCTCAAATTGGATTCTCAATTGACATCATATGATACCCTTGATCTTGTTTCATGATTTAATTGGTCTAAAACTTGGATTGATCACAAACCCTGAAGCTTCGATTTGACTGTACAAAACCCTGATTCATCTGTAACTGGACAACGACAAGCTTGCACTGGGTTAGGGTTAGATAATTCATGAGTATGCTCCTAAAATGATAATAAGAATCTAAGGGGTCAAAATTTGGGGTGCAACAACTATGGTATTTTATATTTTTGTTCAATCTCCCTGAAGATAGACTCCAAATTAATACATAGATACAATTCCTTATGTGTTTATTATGGCAGTGGTATATATAGTATAGATATATATGGTATTACATTTGTCATTATTATTTTATTTTCAAATATTTTAGCTGCTTAGTCATTATTATTTTATTAATTCTAATGTTGTAAAATGCAAATGCCATATATATATATATATATATATATATATATATATATATATATATATATATATATATATATATATATATATATATATATATATATATATATATATATATATATATATATATATATATATATATATATATATATATATATATATATATATATATATATATATATATATATATATATATATATATATATATATATAATGATTTGGTGTAAAAAAAAGTGTATTAGAATAGCGTTTTGAAGAGAGCGTGCTATAATAGCGCTTTGTTAGAAAGTGCTATCAAAATTAAAGCAATTTATCGGTATTTTAATAGCGCTTTGTTTGAAAGTGCTATCGAATATGTGGATTATAATAGCGCTTTTTTGAAAGTGCTATTAAATATGTGTCTTATAATAGCGCTTTATTTGAAAGCGCTATTAAATATGTGTACTATAATAGCGCTTTGTTTGAAAGTGCTATCAAAATTAAAGCAAATTACCGGTACTATAATAGCGCTTTGTTTGAAAGCGCTATCAAATATGTGACTTATAATAGCGGTTTCGGAAAAGCGCTATTAAATACAGGTAGTATAATAGCGCTTTTGAAAAAACGCTATTAATTACCAGTACTATAATAGCACTTTTAAAGCGCTATTAAAAATTTTGTTTTACAATAGCGGCTTGATTAAAAGTGCTTTAAAGCGCTATTAAAAAGCAAAAAAAGCGCTATTATAAAACTTTTTTGTAGTAGTGAATATTTCAAGTCTCACACTAACTAATTGAAGCCTCCAACTCTGGTACAACCACAACAACAACCAAGTCTAAATCACTTGTCAGGTGATTCCTCTTATGTACTTCAAGTTGCCTTAAAGCATAACCAGAACTCGCTGAAGTTTCACTTAACATATCTCCCAAACATATCAACAAAGCATCACAAAACACAACAAATGGTCCTGTCGGGTTTGACAAAAATCAACACACGATACGTTTTCAATTTTCTGCTATAATTGAACTAGGTACAGGCTTCAAAACAATTTTTCCTAGAAAGAGCATCTCATTAGCTTTCCAACGCTTCGAACGGGGGTCAAAACTGACATACGGTTCAAGAGTTATGAATTTTTGAAGTTTTTCCAAAATAGAATTTTTCTGCATAAAGACTGCTACGGGTTTGAGCATTTTTGCCCGAAAATCCGACCGATTCAATTATTTTCTTCGAAATAACCACATACTCATTCATACCAAACATATATTAATGATTTAGAACCATCAAACATGAAATCTACGACTTTCGATTTCAATCCGAATCTTAAACCCTCAAATCTCCAAAAATGCAAAAACTTACAAAAATCAATCAAATTCGATAAAACAAGTATACTCGATCACGGCCTAACATTACCCGACACAACTGCGTAATCTATTCCAACTTTCGTCCGTAAAACCATCGATTCCGTAAAAAGCTACGATCTCAGAATTCGACGTACGACAACAATTGCACACTTAGAAGGTCATCCGACACATCTTCAACTCTTGGAATATTTAAAGGTCTAATTATACCAATATTGCATTCTACATCTTACTTTCTTTAATAATCATCAGAAGTTACTGCCCACTCTTAATATACTCGACCTCACACTCTGTTGCCTTAGCACACACACCAGACAAGAGTCTCAACACTGCTTAATCAGTTTAATTCCTTGACCATCCAAACAGACATATAACATGGAGCTCTCACTCTCAGACTAGTTTCCGTAACTAAGTTGGTCACAACACCACTTCACGTCCTAGTTGTATATCACTATCTTGTCAGGCTAACTTCCAGACAACCACAATTAATCGGCAAATCGCCAACCTCCCACTTTCATTATAACTCAAAAATTTCCATCAAAATTAAACACCTCAACACTGTCCTGCACCGACTCGTCAAAACAATTCTTAGGCATTTAGCTTAACCCAAGACAATTCACTGCTCATGCCATCTAAGCTTGCAAGACACGTCCATCCCATGATGGGGTATAAACCATCCTTATCAAACTATAAGAGTGTTCAATCACACACCGAGCTACAACTCCACACTTGCAGCATCCTGGAGAAGCACAAGCTTCTCCCCCACTTGAATCATTCTCACTTTTGCAGACAAAGGTTAGACAACAAACAGGTACCGACAGTGTTTTCACACACATGCCACATACAAGGAAACAAACAACATTAGACAACTTGGCCGGACGGACCGACCTGCTCTGATACCAATTGTAACACACCATTCTAAACTCTCACGGACAAATAAGAGAAACAACAAAAAACAATCAGAGTGAGGAAAACAAATGAAGGTTTCATGACGACCGTCATGTATGTCACGACCGTAACGATCCTGACGAGCGTCATGGAGCTGTGACGACCATCACACTCACAAATTCTGGGACGCATCAGAGGTGTCACAGTTTCAACTTAACTAACAACAGACGCCTGCAACTGATCATTTCATAACATACGTAGCACAGATTCGAATGAACAGACAACGATAATTTGTTTAACATTTTAATCATAAAACGACATGTTATAATATACTTCCAACCATTCACAATTACCAAATTCCATAAAAATCCAGCAAGTAATTATCTTGCATCAATTCATAAAACAACTAGTTCTCGGTCATGAAATCATTACTACCGATTCATCGGTCTAGTGCATCCAACCAACATTTGGCACTTAACAGTAGCCACCAATTTAATGAAAAGTACTTGATAAAATTCAGCAACAAGGAAATTAAATAAAAGCAATAACATCAATCGTTCATCCCCCCAAGAGTGCTATGTATCAGAGCGACCAACAACCTTAAATGGAAATCTACACTTTATTCCGGATTACCTGCAAGTTACCACCAACGGAGGTAACATACAACATAAAGGGTGAGATATCAACAATATAACATAAGGCATGATAAAAGTCATGTCAGAGTATCATCACAGCATTATTCTTTTAACAGATCGCAAAATATTATCCATAATAGACCGTAATAATTCGGTATTCAAAATCCATGACAATTAGCATTAACAATTCAGCAACTCAACAATGCAACTCAACAATGCGACTCAACTCTGCATATGCATGTGGTACCAATTTGTCATTAAGGCCACCAATACAGGCACAACCAATAATCTTGCCACTAAGGGCCGCCAATATAGGCCAACAATTTGCCACTAAGGGCCGCCAATACAGGTCATCCAATCGCCAATACAGGCCAACCAAGATGATATGCCATGAAATGCAACTATTATGGACTACAACATAACCGCAACAACTAATTCAACAAGGCATTTATGCCTACAACCAATTCGTCCATAACAGAGGCATACCCATCATCATATAACTACAACTTATCAACATAATCAATTGAGAATATTATAATAACATTTTCTCAACAATAACATAACAACTTCATATGCATCAAGTATTCATCATCTCAATCTGTTCATGTAAGGGAACAGTAGCAATATCATTATCAACAAATAAGGACTCAAGACATTTCCGCAGAGCGGCATCAGAACTATTACACACTTAATTATCTATCTGTTCACGGTAAGTTTCGTTAATCTTCGACCGATAATTGACATGGTATCACATAGACCAATGACAAACAATACTACTTCCGACACAGACAATTCTTATCTCTAATATTTATCGATTAACAAAAACTATATCTATGATTCGATTCCCTACCTAAATTCGATCAAGTACGAGCATAATAACAACCTTTTCTCAACAAATGGGAATTAGCGTGTGTCGGCGCCGATTCTCAACATTATTACCTAGAACTAATGACATAGAACACTAATTCAGGAACAGACAACCATTAACCCTTAATATTTCTCAACCTATGGGAACATTAACCCTTAATATTTATCGACCTACGGGAACATTAACCCTTAATATTCATCGATCTACGGGAACATTACTACGGGAGTATTACTACGGGAATATTACTAAAGGAACATTACTACGGGAACATTACTCATGATTCAACTCCCTTCATGAAATCGATCATACCCATAGTTATAAAATTGAACCCCACCCTTACCTTAGAATTGAGGCCGACTCTACGCTTTCCGGTTCTGGTTCTGTTCTACGGTAACTCTCCTGCAGCTATCTTCCAATTTCACCGATGGACAATTCTTATGTTCTTACTTTCTCTACAGCCACGTCCTTTTTCCTCTTCTCTCAACCTTTCTTCTCAATTTTGGTTTTCTGAGCAGTTTATCGTGTTTTTACTCTTCCTCCCATAACTTCTCTAATAACTCCCTAATTCTCATTATTCCATCCACTAATAATAATAATAATAATAATAATAATAATAATAATATTACTACTAATTATTAAATTATCATCATTATTAATTATATTATATTATTATCAAACTCTATATTTTATTACATGGTTTTCCTATACTTTAAGGACATCCACCCACACTCTCAGACACACTCCTACATAAAGGCGCACCAACAATTCATAAATAATTTAATTTAAAATGAACGGGCATTACATGACTCATGCTAGAGTAGTTCGAATGTGATGAAGGGATCATTGGTGTGTGGCTCGAACGATTGAAGGGGAACATTGGTGTAAAAGTTTTGTTATTGAAAGGTTGAAATGGTTTTGATGTTTGAAATGCGTAAGGTTGTTGTGATGCTTGTGTGTGCAGGCTAGGGTATGATGTCTAAGCGTTTTGGCTATGGAAATATGTTTGGGCGTTATGGCTATGGTATGATGTATCCTCATTTTGGCTATATCTTGATGTTGTGTTGGGGGCATAGCCATATTAGTTTTCTTGATAATAGTCATTTTGTTGGAGATGGTATATGAGACGCTCTTGGTATTGTGGTTGGGTGTTTTACATGTTTGGATGGTGGATATGTGTGTTTGTGGGTTGCTAATTCTGTTAGGTAAGGGTTGTGAGTAGCATGTCCGATAATTTTCTGGTGGGTTAGACGTTAAAGCTCCTTGTGTATAGTTGGTTTGTCGTGGGTCGTATAGATACCTCTTTCGAAGACAAACTCAGTTGCAACGGATCTATACCAAGCCATATAAGTATTAGTTGATATATATGAGGTTGCCATCACAGAACCACGTAAGAGATGGGCGCGGCGGCTCCTCCATTAACGACATTTAGATTTTGCAAAATCCTTTAAGTCGGGATAGTCTCATTGATTATTAACTTTTTTTAGATGCCATTTACCGAGGTCAATTGAGGATATGGACGCCAAATGAACTAAAGAAGAGAAAATTATTAGATCATAAAATGAATGATATGAAAAATAAATTAATTTATTTAGAGGCCTTACATCTCTAGATGTAAAGTGATCCAAGAGATTGTGGTATTGAATGATATAATGTCTAGGACATCTATTGTAACTCATACCCCGAGCCAACCATCTAAAAGAACAAAAAATTCAATTAGTTAGAAACAATAATTAGTAAGGTGAATTAACTAATATTAAGTTATTAACTTACTTTTGTGTATACAGAAATGAAGAGATGTTGTGGTTGACGGGCGCTAGGGATGACAATCTAGACCAACCCCATTCTTGAAACAAAACAGCGCATCTAGAAAATGTAGATGTGTTTTTTATGCGCACTTGCACAAAGAGTTATACAAATAAGAAAGACAATCGGAACCCCAACTATATTCTCTTGTTTTATCTAGGTTTCTCAATAAGGGTAAATAAATAACATGCATTGAAGAACCAGTACTTTTGGGAAATAAAAATAAACCAAGTAAAAGCATAAGATAACACCTGATTTTTATTATTTTTATTTCTTCGGGAGAATCTTCATCTAATATTAAATTGTTGTACCATATTTTGAGATGCGAAAGTAAGATACCTTTGCCTCTTGGTTATCATCCGAGTAAGACATGGTTTTGCTTACATGTCTGAAATCGGAGAGCTCAATATAGGGCACAATTAATTCATCAGGGGCAATGCATTCATAGGCACGAGGACGAAACCTAGAGACATCCTATGAAAAAAATAAACAAGTACAATAACACATTGTCAATTTAGAAAAAAATTAGCACGTACACATTTTCAATAAAGAAAATAACACTTAGTGGAGTAAACACTTACATAAGTCTCAATATTAGTGACAGTGCCTCTATGCATTTCACCCATTGTCAATAGAGACATTATAGCTGATTAAATGTTTCTGACACTCTAGAATTGATAAAATGTTTCTGATAAAATGTCTCTAATAAAAGGTTTCTGATGATTCAACCATCAATACCTCTAGTTGAATTTATATAGGAACATAGGTCATGCATGTGACCAAAGCAACAAAGTTCATGCAGTAAGGTGGCGCCTCATGAATTGGCGACTGTCATACCCCAAATTTTACCCTTAGATTCATTGATCCTTTGCATATCATATTAGGTCAATCATCCATGCATGAACTAACCGTTTTAACTGTTTGTTTGTTTTGTTTTGTGAAGTTAGGTTGGTGCAGAATGTTCAAGAATCAGGGAGACTTTATGTGTACACCTATTAGTCCCTACGGGTCATAACGAACACTTGTGGATACAAAAGGAGGATATGCCCTCATTCTGATAGAATTGTAACCCGTGCAAGGTTGTTTCTATCTAGGATTTCTCAAGGTCTCTCCAAGGAAATGCGTGAATCGTGTACGAAACTCACCTTTTGATTCATAAGAATAACAAATCTTATCATTTGTAGGTTTCAAGAGATTGAAGTTCAGATTTGGTTTGAAGTTGTGAATATGGATAAGAATATTGGATTAAGTTTTAATAAATCTTCAAAGTAAAGTGCAAGCCTCCTTTGTTCTAAAATCCAAATTCAAGAGATAAGGAGTTTTAGGATTTGCATGTAAGTTGCTTTAAGACGTAAAATGCAAGAGACTGCACGGTGATTTCATCATAAGTTTAGCATGAAGTTCATACCTTCATATTAAAATTTTAGAATTATCTCCAAACGCAAAAAGGTTTTAAAATTCATCATAGGTTTCAAACTTTTTAAGTTATTGTGCAAATTTTGAAAAGTTATTGGTTCAAGTTCTAACTCCCGGTGTTGCATCTTCGAATAAGTAAATTATGGGAAAAATTGTGATTAATATAAATTCAGAGTTTTGCATATCGGTTGTGTCGTATGGATTGAGAGCCTTAAGATGTTCGAGATTCTAAGACTCCTCACAAAGCGAGAATTGTAAAGTTTGTTTTCCAACTCAAATTCAAAAAATACCTGTCACAAATTAAGTATTAAAACCAAGTTTCAAGATTCACAAGTACTAATATCATTACAAAGAAAGTTCAAGAATAGCCCAGTTTATTAATTCATTCAAACCATGAATTCAAGCACAAGCTTAAATGCCACAAGGCGCAAATTGCAAATGCTACTTCCAAGTTCAAATTACATACTTTATTCCAAAGTATAATTCTAAGAAGTTTCGAACTACAAATGAAAGTGAGAATTCCATTCAAGTCTCATTCCAAGAAATCTAAGATTCACTCTCAATCCTAAAAGCCCTATGTTTCATTCTTCATGAAGTAGCACAACAGAGCTTCGAATCCTGTTTGCTTAGTGGCTTGCCAGAACTTCCATGTGCTATTTTGAAGCCAATTTGCCTTTATGCCACATGAAGAACCTTCTCTGTGATAGCTGTCGTTTGCAGTTTGTTTCGGTATAGTCGTTTGATCTAGTAGTCCTTATAGTGTAGTCTTTGTGATAACCGTAACATGGATATGTACCTGCCATAGAGTAAATTCAAATTTAAGCTGCAGTGACTCATTTCATATTATTACCCACCCATAAAATATATCTTGCAAACATGAAGACAACTCAATTTCAGCCCTGCTACTAGTGTTACCTCGGTCGCACCTGTGTTCCCGCACTAACCGAACCGACACTACTATCAACACTTGAGGCTGTTGAGATTAAAATGGGGTTAGAAACCGAATATTGTCGTGATTACCATAGGAAGATCAAGAGAGCAGCTATTGTTGGTTAAGGATAAGTTGTTATACCTCTTGGTGACTCGCGTTGGTTTCGGTATGCCATGAGGTTGTTTGCTACATTTGGGCAGAGAAGAATTACCACCCCAGAGTTCTATTGTATGGTTCTGTTCAGATTTCAACAGCCTGTAAACCAAACCACAAGCTTTGTCAATTAATCAAAAAGGGAAGAGAAAGCATTCCACGTCCAAGCCATGGCATCACCTTGCAATAATGAGAGAAGAATGCTGGCAGTGAGTTAAAATCATGTTCTTCTTTAGGAAACCTGCATCAGCAAAAGGTCCATGCGTTAATATTAACAGACCACAAAACATGTTTTGAAAAGAATTCAATACCCTCATGAAAGCAGAAAACAACAAATCAAATCTCTATCCTTTCCAAAACCGTGAAAACAACCTATGGACTTTACAAGGTACAAACGTTGAGAATCTATATACAATCCTAAGGTTACAAGTCCACTGGCAAGACGAAAAGCATAGTAAGTGTCATCCTTGTTTGAAGTTCATCAGCTGCAGTTTCTTCTTTGCAATGATTGTGAATTTGTAGAACTTGACTTAAGAACCATGGCCATGATCACAAGGCATTGCCCTAGTTCAGCCTTTGTAACTGCGGTCGAACCTGAATAATAAACAACACAAAACACGTTTGTGAGTATTTAAATAACTCATGATTTAATAAAGCACATCAACAACCCATTGAAGATAATGGTTAGAAAATAAACATCTCACTCAAGCTAGTGCATCATGTGAAATGCAATACAACAAAAACACTTATACTACACTGACATTATTGGACTGTGTAAATCGAGCTTTTACAATCATGACAACTTCCACACGTTCGACAGTGCAGTCACGAGCTCGGGTTGCTTCAGATCTTCCTAAGCTTGTTGAAGGTCTGAAACATATTGCTAAGTCAGATCCTTGTTGAAGGCCATTCAATATCATCAATTTGTTTGTCTTTCAGCTCCACCCATGAAATCATCCTGCAAGTCTTTCAAACAGATCTCTAGATGAAGCTCTCCTGCATCAGCAACAATATGTTCTCCAGTTGGGAACACAGTCGAAAAATAAGGAAGGCCATTCAATATCATCAATTTGTTTGTCAGGTCTTTGACCCTATAAAAGGATAACACAATCAAAAAACAGAGGGACACAGAAATCCAAAGATTCACAGGACATTCACACTGAAAATCATTTTCACAAAAATAGAGAATAAAAACTTGGAACTTATCTTTCCGCAAGCCTCAACCGTCCGCCGCGAAGCCCTTTCCATCACCGCTATCACCCCTTCACCGTCAACCGCGACTCACCATCACCGGAATCGTCGCAAACCGCCTCGCCGCGAAGCCGCCAACGAAACCTTCGACCCATGCTGGCCTTCCGATTAGGTGGTCCTTTCATACTTTTTGCTGTTATATTCATTTGTTTGTTTGGTTACAGGTGAAACAAAGGAGAAGAGAACATGAACGGAGGAAGAAGAGAGGAAGAAGAAGAAAAGAGTGAGGCGGAAGAGATTGAAGAGGAAGAGATCAGAGAGAAGGGGTTCTGGGGGGGGGGGGGAGGCGCCGCTGATGTTTGATTTTAGGGTTTCTGAAACCCTTGGCCCCCTTTCTGTTTCATTTTCTGGACCGAGTTGGGTCCGGTGGGTTCATCACCACCAGCCCAACCCATTTACTTGCAATTCTTTTTCTGCAATTTTTTTATCATTTTTGTTGTTGTTTTTGTAATATGTAATTAAATATAATGAAAAAAGCTAACATAACTACTAACCACTAATTAACTAACTAAATAAAAATCTAAAAAAAAAAGGAAAATATTTATAAATAACCAAAAAATGTTCAATTTAATAATTTAGTTTAAATCATTTCTCACCTCTCCTTTTTATAATAAATAAAAATCCAAAAAACCAAAAAATATTTTTTAAAAATAAATAGGTAATTGATTAATTTTTAGATTTAATATTAATCTGGTTTATTTTATAATAAAAATAAAGATAAATAAATTTAGTTTAGTTAGGGAGTTTTTTTTAAACTTTAATCCAATAATAAGATTCTTTTTTAAAATTAATTTATCTTTTTCTTTATAATTTAAAAAGCCAAAAAAAAAATATATCTAATAAAATCAAAGGAACTTATTTATTAATTTCTAATCAACTAGTTAATTTAATTTAAGTAAATTAGAACCTTTTCTAGAATTTATTTAATCTTAAATCATAAAATCTCAAAACAACTAAATAATTAACACTTTTATTTTTAATCTAAGATTAATCGGTCTAACACTTTTCTAATAACATAAAATTCCTAAGTAAATTAAAACAATTAACCTTTAATTTCTAATCCCACTAATCTAATCAATTTCACTATTACGACTTAATCATATTTCACCAATCCATTTTAATCATAATCCGTATCTAACACCATTTCTCATATCCTACCGTGGATACACCACACCATTACCTATTCCCAAACCTTTAGAATCCGAGTCGCCGTACTCATGCTTAGGTGTCCCGCCGTGAACATACCATCCACCTTTTATCCTAGCCTTAGGATTAGGAGTCTCCGCACTCCATATAAGTTTCCCACCGTGGAATACTTATCGCTCACCCTTTTAGTTCAACTTTAACGTAGAAATCGGAGTCGCCGCACTCCAAAGTAAGCGCTTCCTTATGAACACTTATTTCCCCCGAAACCTTGACCACAGTCAAGAAGTTCCTATTTCTCCCTCTGTGAGGGGAACTACGATTACTCTGATTCCATCCCCTACCCAGGATACGTAGGCACAAGATGCGAGTCTTGGCGTGTAAACTTAGGACTAACCCCTTTAGGCCCTTCTCTTAACCTTTAACTCTTTAGCATTACCCTTAAGCAGATAACTATAGCAATAGCACATTTAAAACAAGAGGTTCCTATAGAGTACTACAGAGGTTTAGGATGCTAATACCTTCCCTAAGCTTAACCAACCCCCGAACCCTAGATCTTTCTTCGTATTGTGTTTACGATGCAAATTAGTTTTCCCCTTTCTTTAACCTTTCCTTCGGATAAATCAAAGACCAGTTGTAAATGAATTAAGATTCAAGTTAATCAATAGCTTGACATCCAAATTTCACCGCAGCAGCGACCATGTTGAAAGCTTAGGAAGAGTCGTCAGTCCATTTAGAGACTCCTAGGCACATGAAATAGTTGAGCATGTAGACTAAGACATGTCTCATGCATGCATAGCAGACTATCGATCACATGGTGACACTGTGTGCTCAGACTGTACCATGTCTCCATTTGAATTGGCTCCCCCTTTCAAGAAATATACCCCGTCACCATTTCATTTGGAGACTTCATTAAATGCTCCATGGATATTTAACCATTCCCATGCATTATCATCTGAAGAAAATAAATATAGTAAGTCTCTAACAAGAAGTCTCCGATGTCATCTACACCGAGATACATTGTTAACGCCCACTAAAATGGAGAAACATATGTCTCTGATGTATCTGGGTTTGGTTTTAAAAACACGGATGTTATCTGATTCACAATCAATAGAAACACAAGTTTCTTGCATTTCAAAGATAGATTGGAATTAAAATTAGGGTTTGGTCCTATATCACAAATTATATATCAGACCTAATTTTTTTAAACCAACCACGTTAAATTTTATCCACTTAAAGTGTGCAATGATGAAGATGTTGAAAATATTTTTATTAGTCACGAACATTCTCGTCTCAACTATATTGGGTTATATACGTTACTCCAACAAAATATTCCATCTCAGTAGTCTCAGATCATCAATCAATTAATAGGTACAAACTCAGATAAAACCGAAATGGAATACTCAGGTGAAACTGAACTGGAGATCAACATCATTGATGACGAAGAGGAAGGAAGAGAGACATTGGTCGATCAACTGTTGAACAACACCATTGAAGATGACGAACAAGTGCCAATACCTCTAGGTCATGTATATTGTCTGCCTTAACATATGACAGACTTGGAATTTTAAGACGATGAGAGATCCTCAGATATGTTTTACAACCCGTATATGCGGCCAGAGAATGAATTAAAAGTGGGAGATAAGTTTCGTACCAAGGAAGAATGTGTACGAGCCATTAAAAAATATCACATGGATAACTCTATTGATTTCAATGTACATCGAACTAATTCGAGAAGGTATGTCATTATATGTCATAATCCACTTTGCAAGTTTTGGCTTGTTGCGTCTTACAGGAAGAGAAGTGATTCTTGGAAGATAGCTTCCATAGAGCCACCTTACATGTGCACTGCCACAAATATTGTTCAGGATCACTGAAAACTAAGCGTATAATTGATATGTCAAGACATTTTTCTGCTTGTTAACAAGGATCCATAAGTGAAGGTGAGTATAATACTCTTTCATATCGATACGCGGTATAATTATACTCCCTTATACAAGGAAGCATGGATTGCAAGGACAAAGGCTGTTGAACAGGTATTTGGAAACTGGGAGGATTCTTACAAATAATTACCGTGATTTTTGGTAGCACTTAAGGTATATAAACTAGGGACTATTATAATCATGCAGACGGTACTGACATGTAGGCTAATTGAAACTATTGTTGATGGAAATGAGATATTTCATCGACTCTTTTGGTCATTTCAACCATGCATGAAAGGTTTTGTGTTCTGCAAACCTATTATTCAAATTGATGGAACATGGATCTACGGAAAATACAAGGGCACCTTGCTTATGGCTGTTTCACAAGACGACAAAAATAATGTCTTTCCATAGCCTTTACTCTGGTTGAAGGTGAGACCACTGCTGCTTGGAGTTTCTTCCTTAAGAATCTCAGAACACATGTTGCTCCACAAGCCAATCTCAGTTTGATTTCATATAGGCATGTTGTTATTGAGAGTGCTTACAATAACCATGATAAAGGGTGGCATAATCCTCCTTCTACCCATGTATATTGCATTAGACATATCGCACAAAACATCATGCGTGCAATCAAAGACAAGAACCTTTGCAAAAAAGTTGTGAATGCAGGGTATGCTTTAACTCAACCATCATTTTGACATAACGAAATTAGGATGTCAAATGCAGATGCAGGAAGGTGGTTGGATAAAATTCCATTGAACAAGTGGACAAGGTCATTTGACGGTGGATATCATTGAGGGCACATGACAACAAACCTTGTGAAATCCATGAACGACGTCTTCAAAGGAATTAGAAACCTTCCAATCACTTCTTTGGTAAGATCAGCCTATTATAGGTTGGCATCATTTTTCACAACAAGAGGCGAAATATGGAGTGCAATGTTAATGTCGGGTCAATTATTCAGTGAAAGCATAATGAAAGTGATGAAAGAGGAAACTATCAAAGCCAACACACATGCAGTTACAATCTTTGACCGCCATAGGCAAAATTTCAGTGTACAAGAAACAATGGACCATAACGAGGGGAGGCCAAATTTATCCTATGATGTCAAACTAAATAGATGTTGGTGTGACTGTGGCAAGTACCAGGTCTTCCGTGTACCTTGCTCACATGTCATTGCGGAATACGCACATGCTCGTCAAGATGCTTATAGCCATCTATCTGATGTTTACAAGGCCATTAACATTACAAATGTCTACAAAAAAGGCTTCACATTGCTGCCAATGGAGGAATATTGGCCTCCATACCAAGGGGACATAGTTTGGCACCACGATGAGATGTGAAGAAAGAAAAAAAGGCACCCAAAAAACACACGTATAAGAACAGAAATAGATATGGCTGGCAAAATGATAAGATTAAGCAGTATAAATCGTCAACCCAGACATAATGGGAAAAATTGTCCCAACGTCAGAGCAACCTCTGCATCATAATTTATTTTCTCCTTTCAATTGTTGTAACCTTATATTTTCATATATTAATGAGTTTTTGTTACAACAACGTTAACAAAAAACAACATATACAACAGGCAACAGATACAACACATATAACAGATAGCGGAATAGAAAAACAAAATATTTCTAACAGATTACAACAATCAAACTAATGTCATTCAGTCTAAATATCACTTCCCTCACATCCTTATCAGTCTTAACACAAACTCACCCATGCAGACGATCATGTCTCTCGATACTTCTAGAATTTTCCCCTTTAGGAATGTCTCCTTATAACCATCGATTCAGCTCCCTCTTTAGTTGGTTGAAACTTCGAATGTTCCAAAACAGCATGTCCATCAGATGCTTCTCTCTCTCTAATAGATGACTTTCCCGTAGTGACGATACATGTTTGCAGTAATACAAAGATATGAGATGAGTTGTGGAAATAAATGATTAGAACACCTCTATTTATAGAAAAAAATTCACTTTCAAGCCTGTCTCCAGTTGAATTGGAGACACCCTTATAGCTTTTACACTGTGTTGCCAATTGGATTGGCAACACTATGTGTTGCCTCCAATCCAATTAGCGGCATCACTTGATCTTTTGTGAAGGGTCACCAATTCATTTGGCGCCTGCATTTAATCGGTACCCCAAAGTGGGGTACTTTGGAAAATAGTTTGAAAAATGAGTTATTTTGAGAATTTTTTTTTAAAAAGGTGGGGTATTTGGGTTTAAAAACTCAAAATTTTGTTCATAAGAGACTTTTGGCTGACTCTATTTTAAGAAAAATTGATTGTTGTAAAATATAAAAATCGTTGGGAAACTCCAGTTTTAAAGTTAACTGAATCATTCTTGATGAATAAGAATTAATTTTTTTATTGATCACGCTTCTTGTTCTTCACCCTTTACATAATTGAAAAAATCACTCATTGATTGCAAGATGATTTTACAATACACAAATAATTGAAAGAAGAAAATGAAACAATTTAAATGAGAGAGAGAGAGAAAAAATTAAGGAAGAAGAAGAATGCATTACTTAGAGATGTCAAAATGGGATAGCCCATATGGGCAGACCCGTAAAGCCCGAAAAATCATAGGTCTTGGACCTTAAAATTAGAGCCCATATTTTTCAGGGCTTTTTTAGCACAGCCTTAAAATGCTTGTTACCCATTAGGGTTAGCCCATATGGGTCGTGGGTAGCCCATTAGGCCTATATCGCTATAAATTTTAAAAAATTATACTAATACTCATATTGTCTTACTCCAAAATAACACATTAATTTGTCTCACCTCACTAAATTTTCTCTATTCTATTTAATCTTTCTCTTTTAAATATTATATATTAATATAATCAACACTCTTTTCTCAATTCTATTAGTTTCTCTTATTTTAAATATCCGAGTATTATTTTATATAATTTAGACATGTATTGTATTTAAAAAACATTATAGTATTTATTAAAGATAATATAGTACGTAAAAATGTATTATGTTTAAAACAATATAATTTTTAATTTTGTTTTTAATAAATATTATGACATTTTTTATTTTAATTTTTTATATTAAAAACTGCCTGTTTAAGGACGGGTAGCCCGAAACCCATCTAGGGCCGAACTTGGATAGTAATTTTTGAGCCAATATTAGAAATGGAATTTTTTAGCCCAGTCTTAAAAATCCTGAGCCCACCAAGGCTAGCCCGTTTAGGACCAGGTAGCCCATTTTGACAGGTCTAGTATTACTATGCAAACTGCACTCAAAGTATTTGTTACAATGTGTGTGAGTCACAATTGTGATTTCTAAAAGCTGCACAATGCTACTAAAAAACTTCTTACAAATGAAATAGAGTTTCTCTCTATTTATAGATGAGATTACTTTCACTCAAATTAATCACAATATAACTAACTCAACTATAACTAAGCTAAGTCAGTCTTCTTCGACTCTGTCGAGATTGACTCCTTTGACGGCTACATATTTTGACAAGTGTAGCACCTTAAAATTTGCTCATCTCTTCTCTTGTATCTTTGTTTATATTTCACTTCATTTTCATATTCATTTATGCATAACATTGTTCTAGACAAGTGATCAAGGTATCATGGTTTGATTCTCAAGAAGAAGAGCATGATTCTTCAACCTCAAACAAGGTTTTCTTCTTGACTTTGTGGCATTATCAAGCCCCAAGGGCCCCTTATCACTAAGTGTGCTTCAATACAACATCATTTAAAGGTCATATATGACTCACCATGCCTTAATTTGCAAGAAATGTTCAAGAGATTCAAAGTTGGTTCAAGGTGTTTGACCTAACTTAGCAAATTGTGGATGCTATGGTCAAATGGCCATAACTTCTTCAATTTTAAATATTTTGAGGTGGTTCTTTTTCTAATTAACTCTTCTCATCATCTCCAACAAACTCTTTTTTGTAGGGAAAGGTCCAATTGTGCTTGTAAAGTCATCAAAAATATGGAGACATTATAGGTCATTTTGAGTTTTGAAGATATTTTCTTGCCAACTTCCAAAGGTCACAACTTGGTCAATTTTCATCATTTGAAACCCATTATTTATCTAAAATTAACTTAAAGATGTCCTCTACATCTCTGATTCAGCATGAAAGTGCCAAAAACCTATGGAAGACCTTGGATTTTATCAAAACATTATAGGTCATCTTTGGTCCTTAAAAAGACTTGAAAATTTTCTAAGTGTTTTCTGAATTTGAACCTTTTTATGCAAGCTGCTTTGAAGATCCATATCTTTCAGCTTAGATTTCCAAATCAATACTTTCTTTTAATATTGCAAAGATTGTATCTTCCTTTATCCAATGCAAGAAGAATCAATTCTTAAAGTCTCCTAAATTGTGAGAACCATGGTTGCAAAGTTTGAATTTTAAAACTGAGTTTTCATTTGAAATCAGATTTAATTTGATTAATGTGACCTCTAATCACCAAATTAAGGCACGAAATCAATCTAAACATGATTAAAAAAACTTGCTTGAGCTAATTAGAGCATTGAAACACAAGTTTTGGATGAGTTTTGGCATTCTGCAAGTCACACTTTGCTCATGACACAAGTGTGCACAAATTCACCTCAAATTGCATCATTCACCCTCCCTCAGCATTCCAAACCTCTCTCATATAAATAAGGTCTTGATTCTACCTATTTCCACAAGCTTTGATAGCCAAAATCACCCTGCTGCAATCCCATTTGAACTCTTAAGCTTGAATTTTGTTTTTTCATTTTCACACCTTAATCACTCAAAATCTCCACTTAGTTAGCTTCATCTATATTTAGTGAAGCTAACCAGCTCAAGAACTCGAAGATTCGTGTCCAGAATCAAGTTTGGTAAGTCCATTTTCATAGCTTCAAAGTTGAGGTTAAACAGGTACAATTCTCAACCATTTTGATTCAAATTTGTTGCTAAGATGTAGTCCTTGATGCACTGATGTTGTTAAGATTGTTAGATTTTGGTTATAGTTGAGTTAAGCATGTTAATTTTCAAATCCGTGTTTTAGAATTCATCTGGTTTTTTTCCAAATCGAGTGAGTTATGTGTAAAAGAAGGCTCCTCGCATCTAAGTGGGATCTTCGTATTTTTCAAACAAGGAAGGCTCCTCGCAGACCTCTACTACACAACCACCATCCTAATTCTATGTTTTTCTTAGACTCGGGTAGGGAGCCTATCTCACAAAGCACCAATAATCATAGAACCCTAACAGTGTCACAAGAAACAATAATAGGATAAACATTTAAGATAATCAAGCAAGTAGCTAATAAGCAATCAAACAATAAGAGAAAACAAACAAAAAGAAAACAAATAAGCAAAGCTAAAGTTCATCACAAATCAAACTAAATTAGGCTTGACTATCCCTTACATGGAGCTAAAATCCCCAACAGAGTAGCCATGTGTCGTACCTCGAAAAATACGATCCTTCGCGATGGACGCAAAAAACGTTTAGTTCGAACAGAGTCGCCACCAAACTTTATTTATCCCTAATGAAGGAATAGGAAAATATCGATAAAACCTTTAGGAAAGGAAAATGGTCATCGCAACCAAACTTGGATTCGGGATTCAATTACGTAAAGAGAATGTATTAGCACCCCTTACGTCCATTGTAATCAATGGGAACCTCTTAGTCCAATTTGTGATCGAATGTTAACTTATGCTATTTGTTTTCTTCTAAGTAAATAATGTGAAAGGTAAGAGAAAAGGGTTTTGTTTACTAAGGGCAATGTGTGGTTTTTTTTATTAAGGTGATCTCCAAGGATTAGGGCCCTTGCCCTTATGTATCTTCATTTGAAAAATAAAGAATCAGAGCGTCCGTAGTTCATGGGACTACGAGTTGTTGGTTCATTTTAGGGATGATGATTATTTGAGTAGTAACGAAGGATCTTCGTACTTAAACAATCGAGGAGAGGAATTGAAGGCTCCAGACCATCTACATTTTCATCTTTAATGAAATTGTGTTTAAGTAAGGATTTAATGTCTTAAAACACGACGAGTGCTCAAATGGCCAAGGAAGGCTCCTTGTATCCAAGCACTCGAGAAGGGAATAGAAGAATCTAGACCACTTCCTTTTCATTTTAGTAATTATGAAAATGATTCGAGTTTGAATCGGATTAAAAAGTATTTTAGAGAAGATAATTATTTGAATAGTGAGGAAGGTTCCTCGTACTCAAACAATTAATGAGAAGAATCAAAGGTTCAATACTAGATCCCTTTTTATCTTTTAATGAAATAAGGTCTAACTATGATTAAGTAGTTTATTTTACTTAGATAAAATACTCAATGATGATCAAGGTTTGAAATAGTGTTCAAAACGGTATAAGGGATTGAAATATATGGAAAGGTGGACCTGATATTGGGTAAGGTTGTTGGCAATGCATGAAGCAATCGACTTACAAGAGGTAATGAAACTTCATATGTGGATCAAGTATGCTTAAGTGTTGATAGTTAATGGTTAATGGTTGTGGAAATGCTATTGAATTTGTTTTTTATGAAAAAATGTTTGACGTTGGATCAAGCTTATTTGTGTTCTTTTGAAAAAAAAAGGTGATTGATTTTATTCTTGCATTAAGACTATCTAAACGGAGACGAGCAAAGAGAAAGCGGTAAAATACTTGTAAGTGCTCTTGATTGACTGCATTTTGTGGAAAAACTTTAGAGTGTGCTTGTATGTCATACTAAATGTTAGGACATACTTAATGATGTGTGTGTAGGGTAAGTTAACTATAAGTTAACTTAGTTAAGCTTAATGTCATACAGAATGTCATAACACTGGACGTATGACATCCAGCGGGAAAACTTGTTTTTCTGGTATCTATAAACTAGGAAACATAATAAGTGCTTAAGCTGGATATCAGGAGACTTTCTAGAAGCCCTAGGAGAACTAGAATATCCCTAAATTAAGTGGCAAGTGTGCAGATCATGGAAAATAAGTTTGGTATGGATACAACCTAATTAATGCACCAAGGACCAAAAGGACTAACAGCTGCTATAAAGATCAGAAGATGCAATCCTGAATAGCAGCTCTCGAGAATAGAAGAAGCAAGAGTGCAGATTGCAGAGTCCTTGTAAGTGAAGAAGGCTAGTCTTCACGTTTGAATTATGTCTAGGAATACTTGTAATCCAAGCAATTGTCTGGTGGATGATTTGCATTGGATAGGTAGATTCTAGGTCGTGTCTCACTCGAAGCTTTGAAGCAAGAGTGTGTGAGTTCTTTGATCAAAGCTGTGAAGCAAGATCAAGGTGTGTATGAAGTGTATCTTCATATTGTCTTATGTAATTGTTTGATATCACTGTTGTGTGCTTGAGGGGGAGTTAATGGGTATACTCAGGTCTAGAGTGTCTCTAGGTTGAAGTGTCATTGGGTAGGGATTAAGTGAGGAGTGTAAACTGGAGGTTTAACTCTGAATTGATTCTACTAATAGTGAATTTCCTCCATGGCTTGGTAGCCCCCAGATGTAAGTGTTGTTGACACTAAACTGGGTAAACAATTGCTGATTTATTTACTGCTTTTATTATTACTGAGGATTAGTTGTTAAGTAGCAGATGTCACAGTGGATGTTATAACCTTGGGAATAACATCCATCGTGTGCTTGCCAGAATTTTCAATTGGCATCAAAGCAGGCACCCTGCCTGTTTAAATCTGGGTGAGATCTAGGGAAAACAAATTCTGGTACTATGGATAAAGATATAGGTTTCACTAATAGACCTCCAATTCTGGATGGATCTAATTATGATTATTGGAAACCAAGGATGATTGCATTCTTGAAATCTATAGACAACAAGCTTTGGAGAGCTGTGAATTCAGGGTGGAACCATCCTGTGAAGACTGGCAATGAAGGAGTAGATGTGTTGATTCCTGAAGAGGAATGGAACAAAGAGCAAGAGGCCTTAGCTCTTTGGAACTCTAAAGCATTGAATGCTCTCTTCAATGGTATAGAAAAAAACATCTTTAGACTGGTGCACCATTGTGAACTAGCAAAGGATGTTTGGGACACTCTCACAACTACTCATGAAGGAACCTCCAAGGTCAAAATGTCAAGACTTCAAATGTTGACCACCAAATTTGAAGGTTTGAGAATGAAGGAAGATGAGACCATTCATGAGTTCTACATGAATGTTCTTGAACTGGAAAACACCTCAGGAGCTCTAGGAGAAAAGATGACTGAAGAGAAACTTGTAAGAAAGATTCTGAGGTCACTACCTAAAAGGCTTGATATGAAAGTTACAACCATTGAAGAAGCCCAAGACATATGCCACATGAAAGTGGATGAACTCATTGGTTCCCTTCAAACCTTTGAAATGGGAATGAGTGATCAGGATGTGGAGAAAAATAACAAAAGCATAGCTCTTGTCTCAAACACTGCTGATTCAGATGGTGAAAAGGAGGAGAATCTGTCTGAAGCAATTGCCTTGCTTGGAAGACAGTTCAACAAACTGGTCAAAAGGATAGATGCTAGGTTTAAACCTTATATCAAAAGCATGCCTTCTGATAAAGAGAATTTTGAAGATAAAGTCAGCCAAAGCAGAGGAGTACAATGTCATGAGTGTGAAGGATATGGACATGTTAGGAGGGAATGTCCCATATACCTCAAAAAGAAGGGAAAATGCCTAATTGTCACTTGGTATGATGAAGACTCAGGAAGTGAATCAGAAGGAGAGTCAGCTAAACATGTCACTACTCTTAACAGTGTATGTATTTCTGATGGTGATTTAAGTGAAGAGGAGATTACGTATGATGAACTAGCAGAATCATATAAGAAGCTGTCCATCAGAAGCATTGAACTGTATCAGCAAGGAGAGCACCAGAAGAAGTGCATAATGGAATTAGAGGCTGAGAAGATAAAGCAACTAGCAAAAATTGACTCACTCAAAAGTGAGGTCAACTTGTTGGAGTCCAAAATGGAGCAGATGGCAAAATCCATAAGGGTGCTAAATTCTGGGACTGACACCCTAGAGGAAATTCTACAGAGTGGACAAACCTCAGGAGATAGATCTGGACTAGAATATGCTGATAAACAAAATCCTGTGCTAAAACTCAAGAGATTAGAACCTGAGGTCCAGAAGCCAAAGAGGATGTCACAACCAATGTCACAACATCCAACCAATAGAAACTGGAATCAAGTTAAAAATAGATTCCAAGGGTATAGATGTTATCACTATGGAAAACTTGGTCATATCAAATCTGTGTGTTTCTGGCTGCATGGATTTCCTAGTCATCCTCATCAAGAACAGAGAGCTCATGTCAAAAGGCAACATCAAGCAAGAACAAAGAAGGGTGCTCCTAACAGGAAAAGACATTGGGTTACCAAGAATATGGCTTTAGCAGCTCACACTGATCTAAGGATGCCAACCCAAGAGGACTGGTACCTTGACAGTGGCTGTTCCAGACATATGACTGGAATTGAGGATCTGTTGACAAAACTCAACCCTCATACATCCAGTCATGTAACCTTTGGTGATGGAGCTAGAGGAAAAATCGCAGGTGTTGGACAACTTGACAGTCTTAAAGCCCCAAAATTGAAAGATGTCTTGCTGGTTAAAGAACTGACTGTAAACCTAATAAGCATAAGTCAGCTATGTGATAAAGGTTTAAAAGTCCATTTTTCAAAGAACAAGTGTGTGGTTGTCAATGAGGAAGGTGAGGAAGAAATGAGGGGATCTAGAGCCAAGAACAAATGTTATCTATGAGAGCCTAAAAGTAACCTCAATGCCTTGGACAATAAGGAAACTAAGGACCAACTATGGCTGGAGAAAGGAAAACAACCACTGAAGATGGATAGAACCAGGTCCAACACATTAGCAAGTGGATCTTCAAAGTGTGCTTCAGAGAGAAGGACAGGATATAAGAAAAGCCATGAAGGGAAGCTAGCCAAGAAGGGATACCCAAAGACTGGTCATCAGGGAAAGCTAGAAAGGTTATATTGGAATCTGATGGAGTCTATGGAAACTGTCAAGCATACAGGAAGCAATGTCAATCCATATGTCATGACCTTGTTCTGTGACATCAAGAGTACCATTCACACAAGTTCTGATGATTTCAAGGGAGACATGCTCAGGGGTAACGTGTGTAAATGGCACGAGGGTTGTGCTAAACCTGGTGAGTATGTCAGTGATGGCATGGTTTCAAGAAGTGTCAAGGAGTCTCAGTTTGCAAATTCCCTAAAATTGAAGCCCTCCAAAAATGATGGCTTATAGCAATTAATAGTAAAGGGGAATTACATTTTGAATTTAAATCATTTAATGAGAAATCAAAAAGGTAAGTTCCCTCCTATTGGGCAATCATACCCCATTTCCACTTATATAATACAATCCCTCTACTCTTGGTGCCACCACAAATTGTTCAGCTTCCTTACTGTTTCCAACAAGCTCAGAAAATCAATTCTTCTTCAAACGACAACCCTAAGTATGTCGCAGCATTCTAAACCATCCTCAGCCAAAAGGTTGACCGACCACGATACTAAATCAAACCCTAATGAAGGGCTGGAAATTGCTCCATTGCGCATGGGGACTCCGAACGGAGTATTGATGAATGAACTTAGCAAACCCCATGCAAAGAGGCCAAATAACAGTGTCACAGGTCAAGCTCCTTCTTCTGCTGCATCTGATGATCTCAACAACGTAGAAGCTAGACGAACTCATCTTGCCATTGCGAAAATAGTCGCAACACACTCAACATACCCACGTCTTCTAACTTGAAGGGGTCTGATCCCAAACTGCATGATCAAGAAAATGTCTCACCCAATGTTGCAACATCAAAGGACCCTGCACCAAAAGGGAGGAACAAGGGTGAAGAGGCTAAACAAATGGGTGAAAGAATGCAAGGCACCACAGATGCTGAAATGGTAGACCTAGACAACTATTCTGACAATGATCTCATAGTCAAACTCAATCCAGGCATAGCCAAAAGGCTGATGACTCGAAAAGGGAAAAAGTTAGCTGATCAAATTTCCCCCAAGAAGAAAGATGGTGAGAAGAGTACTGAGCAAGAAACGTCCACAAGGAAGGCAGGAACAAAGAGGGCTCATGTTGGACCCCTGAAAGGCTGGAGCAAAGTTGTCACAAGAAGAGGGCTGAATGTATTTCTAAATCAGAAACAGACTCAGATGTTGCTATCACTGACATCCAGACCAAGAAAAAGCCTTCCACAAGCAAACTGGCTGAAAGCATTTCTGAAGTTCCAATTGATAACATTTCTTTTCACTATCCATCAAGTGTTATCAGATGGAAATACGTGTATCACAAGAGGTTGGCCCTAGAAAGAGAGCTTTCTCAGAATGCTCTTGAAAACAAAGAAATCATGGCCCTAATCAGAGATGCTGGCTTGATGAAAACTGTGTCTTAGTTCTCCTAATGCTATGAAACGTTGGTGAAAGAATTCATAGTTAATCTATCAGGTGCATGTGCTGATAGTAAATCCAGTGAGTTTGGCAAAGTATTTGTAAGAGGTTAATGTATCAACTTTACTGCAACTATCATCAACAAGTACTTGGGGAGACCTAATGAAGGCCTGACTGAACTAAGAGTCTCAAACCATCAAGTATATCAGGAAATAACTGCTAAACAGGTCAAGAAGTGGCCTTCCAAAGGGAAGCTTGTAGCAAGCAAATTGAGTGTTAAATATGCTATGCTTCACAAAATTGGTGCTGCAAATTGGGTGCCCACCAATCATAAGAAAACAGTGGAAACCATTCTTGGAAGGTTCATGTATGCTGTAGGAACTAAGGCTAAGCTCAATTATGGAACATACATTTATGAACAAACCATGAAGCATGCTGGTAGCTACAGTATTAAGGGCCCTATTGTGTTTCCTTCTCTCATTTGTGGAATCATCTGTGATCAACATCCAACATCCTAAAGAAGAATGATGTTGCAAGCAAGAGAGAAACTGCATTGTCATTTCATCATAAGCTGTTTTAGGGAACTCATGTTCTTGATATTGTTATGACATCAGCTGAGACATCAAATGGACCATCAAAACCAAGAAAAGCTGAAGTAATTACAATATTGAAGGAAACTTGCAAGGAACTGGATACTCGAAAGAAGAATCTTGAAGAATTAATTTGAACCCTTGAGCAAGATGAGGGGTCTGAATTCACTGATGAAGAGAGAGATGGTAGCGGTTCAGGTGATAATGACCAGGAAGCAGCGGATGATAATTCTAAGGAAGCCAGTGGTGAAGATGAGGAAACAGGTAAGGACAGATCTGAGGAAAATAGTACAGAAGACACTTCAGAGGAGAGGTCCAGCTCTGTTGAAGAGGAAGAAAAGTAAATGCTGGTGAAGCCTGACTCAGGCTGCTGTGCTGCTGGGCTGATATTACCTTAAGATCTTGTGGAAAGAAATGTATGACTTTATATGTGTAATGCTCCTTATAAGCAGTCTGTTTATAGTATCCCTAACTGCAGTTATGTTACAATATATAATCTATACTAAGTGTTAGTTGGATTTTAATTTGTGGCTAAAAATGGGGGAGAGAGTGTGTATAATATAGAAAACAACAGGTACAGCAGGTGGAAGAACAAGAAGAACTGGCTTGAACATATGTGCCTCTATGCATATGACATGAGACTTGCATGCTTGCAGGTGTAACTACAGGTGCAAGTGATGAAATGTGTGATGACAGCTGATAGTGCTGATAGCAATGATGTGAAATGCATGTATGTTAGAACTAGGAGCTCTAAGCTAACCTTGTGTATGCACTTCAGGATGTTATCCTGAAGGTTATAACATCCAAAGCAGACTGGATGAATATGGGTGTCTGCATGATAATTGCAGAGAGTTTTGTGAAACTCTTCAGGGGGAGTAGCATAGGTGTGTGTGACTTCAGAAGGTCATCCTGAATGTCAAGACATCCAAAGCAGACTGCATAATGATCTGCAGGTTGTGTGCCCAACTGATCTGATCAGTTGAGGGGGAGAACACCAGAGTGTTCCTCAAATAAATGTGACATCTGTAGTGGTAACTACCAGATGATTAACAGAATGAGGGAACAATGAGAGCTAACTATGAGGACTCAGAGTGGCTGGAGCTAGGAACTAGCTGCATGACAGGATACATCATAAGTCTTCTGCTGTGTGTAAACTCTGATATGTTAACAGGTTGTTTTAGACAAAAATTTGCCAAAGGGGGAGTTTGTAAGTGCTCTTGATTGACTGCATTTTATGGAAAAACTTTAGAGTGTGCTTTTATGTCATACTAAATGTTAGGACATACTTAATGATGTGTGTGTAGGGTAAGTTAACTATAAGTTAACTTAGTTAAGCTGAATGTCATACAAAATGTCATAACACAGGACGTATGACATCCAACGGGCAAGGTTGTTTTTCTGGTATCTATAAACTAGAAAACAGAATAAGTGCTCAAGCTGGATATCAGGAGACTTTCTAGAAGCCCTAGGCGAACTAGAATATCCCTGAATTAAGTGGCAAGTGTGCAGATCATGGAAAATAAGTTTGGTATGGATAAAACCTAATTAATGCACCAAGGCCCAAAAGGACTAACAGCTGCTACAAAGATCAGAAGATGCAATCCTGAATAGCAGCTCTCGAAAATAGAAGAAGTAAGAGTGCATATTACAGAGTCCTTGTAAGTGAAGAAGGCTAGTCTTCACCTTTGAATTATGTCTAGGAATACTTGTAATCCAAGCAATTGTCTGGTGGATGATTTGCATTGGATAGGTAGATTCTAGGTCGTGTCTCACTCGAAGCTTTGAAGCAAGAGTGTGTGAGTTCCTTGATCAAAGTTGTGAAGCAAGATCAAGGTGTGTATGAAATGTATCTTCATATTGTCTTCTGTAATTGTTTGATATCACTGTTGTGTGATTGAGGGGGAGTTAATGGGTATACTCAGGTCTAGAGTGTCTCTAGGTTGAAGTGTCATTGGGTAGGGATTAAGTGAGGAGTGTAAACTGGAGGTTTAACTCTGAATTGATTCTACTAATAGTGAATTTCCTCCCTGGCTTGGTAGCCCCCAGATGTAAGTGTTGTTGACACTGAACTGGGTAAACAATTGCTGAGTTATTTACTGCTTTTATTATTACTGAGTATTAGCTGTTAAGTAGCAGTTGTCACAGTGGATGTTATAACCTTGGGAATAACATCCATCGTGTGCTTGCCAGAATTTTTAATACTACAAATTACGGGATGGGGATATTTTTTTCAAATGGGAATAATACCAAGTCATAGTAAAATAAATCCATCACATAAATGCATGCAAAGAAATAAAAAAAACAAAGAACTAACTAAACAAAATCAAAATGGGTTGGTTGATGAAGGAAAGTTAAGAGGTGTAAGCATCAAAATCTTCAGCGTCTAAACAAGAAAAGCCCACGATGGGATAGTTCATGGTAGACTCTGGTCAACATTGGTTGACCATCAAAAATGATCTAGAGCGCTGATCTAGCAAAAATTTAAAGGCTGACTCCAATCTAAATATTGGATTGATAGGGCACACGGTAGGGGTTAAAGAGGCACACATTGACTTAAAGGGAGATAGATCCTCTTCGGCGATACTTGTCAAGGGGAGGGACAAGTGTCACCACCCTTAACTGAACACACCAACACCTTAGTACGTGTTTAAAATAAGGAAAAATGTGGGGAACAAATTCATTTTCAAATTCTCACACTCTCTCTTCGATTGTCTCTCTCTCTCACATCTTTCTCATTCTGCAACTAAATCTCCCCAGAACCCTAATATTGTTCGGAGAAGACAGTAGCCCACGGTGGTTGCCGCCATCTTCTCCAGCGAAACCACCTCAAATCCAAAAATGATCTACATAAACCTCACCTAAAATTTTCCTCTCAATCCAAATCTTAACCTAGAATCACCTAAAGCGGCCTTAAATCTTCAGATCGAGGTTGTTCCCAAACTTAACCCTAAATCCAAATAAAGCAAAAATCATGCAAATCAGAGCAAAGAAGGATAAACTACGATACTCAGAGGGCAAGGAACAACACTAGATCATGCAATAGAGTTTAGGTTGAAGAGAAACTGAGCTCAAAGAAATACCTCTTGAAGAACTCTTCCAAAGGAGCCTCTAAACGTATCCAGGTAATTTTTTCTTCAACTTTCTTCCTTCGGAGTTTTAACCTCTTTTCTTCTTTCCTTCAACCTCTTTGTACATGGTTGATGCTGAGTAAGCTTTTAACTCAAGCTATTTTGAGTCTAAATGTGAGACTCAGAAAGCTTTGAATGTGAGCTTTGGTAGGGTTTTAGAGTTTTCTCATAGAGTAGTGTTTTTTAGGGTTTCTAAGGTGTCCTTGTGAATGAATAGGAGTATGCAATTTAAAGGATCATAAAATTATGAGGTACGTGTGAAGATTGTGACTTGTGTGTATTCCTTTTGTGTGATGCGTGTGAGGATTTAGAGGTGACATTCTGTTAGGATGAGGTGGAACGTTGTTGATTTTATGGGATTTTGGAACGACCTTTTGTTATTTTGTCCTTTATGATTTTATAGAAGATTGGTGGTCCCATGTGAGATTTTTTGACCCATATACCCTAGTTTGAAACCCTAAATACCATAACACCCCAGTTTGAAATATATTTACGTGCATACCCTACTTTTGGAAGAGTTCGTCCAACAGAAGGACGAACTAGGGAAAAGCATTGAAGACGTTCGTCCATTGAAGTGGCGAACTTGCAGAAAATTCCAGCATGAGTGAGTTCGCCCATTGAAAGGGCGAACGTGTGAAGGTTTTTTTTTTTATTTTTAATTTTTTCAGATTTTCAAATAAATATATTTAATATTTTTAATTTAAGTAATAAAAAATATATTTAATATTTTTATTTAAAATAATAAAAAATATATTTAATATAAAACATAAAAAATTATTCCATATTAAAACTATTTATTTAAAATATATTGTCTACAAAATATATTTAATCTATGTAATTAAAGTAATAAATAAACTATTTAATAAAAAAAATTAAATTAATTCTATATTAAAATTATTTAATTAATTTAATATAAACTATATTCAATTAATATAATTATTTTAATATATAAGTTATTTAATTAATTTTGTATAAAAACTATTAAATTAATTTAAGAAAAAAACTATTTAATGAATTTTATATGTAAATTATTTTTACAGACTCTCGGTCACTGAATGACCGAACTCAGACATAAATTTCTTGTATAAATAAGCTTATCCGATTTACTATCATTCGTGTCAAGTTATCCGAATTATAAAGATGTCTGTGGAAGCTCATGTTTTCTATGGACCTGAGAAAAAAATCAGTGTTTTCCTAGATCCGCTGTGGAATTTCAGAACCGTGGTTGCAGCAATTAACACCGGGTTTCGGAAGCTGGGCGGTCGCCGCGTGACGGTGAAAAAAATTGAGTATCGTTGTCCATATATAACGCTTACTGATGCTAGCCCGGAGGGGACGTACATGTACTACCTAGATCATATAGAAAACGATGAAGATGTCCATTGCATGTTTTCAGCACATAGCGGTGAAGTCAACAAAGGAGTCACAGATCCACTTGTGTTGGTCGCTGTTGTATGTTAGAGTTTATGTGAGCTTCATGAGTTTTATTTTTGCGTTTGTGGAGTAAAGGATCAACTTTATGTTTGTAGTTCGCTGGTTTTGTTGTATTTTGAAAGTTCTTTTGAATTAATAATTATTGATGGATCAAATACGAAAGTAGTACAATATAATTATCTGTTCGATCGGTTTGACGGACCGGCAACATTGGGACATTTACTACGCATATGACCTATTTTTCTGCGTCATCCATCTCAGTTCTAATTCTACTACTTCTTGGACGCCCCTTTTTATTTCTTCTCATTGAATCGTCGTGGCACAGAGTGAAACCTTCATATTTTGGCCAGTTCTCCTCATGTGGTAGTCCCAGGAAGCTTTCCTTGTAAACCTTGAATACGTTAAGTACTGTGAAGACCTCTGGAATGTGAATTGCATAGTCTTGTCATATGCTAGAACATGCCGCTATCACGTGGGAGCAAGGCAAGTGAAATGTTTGAAATTTTCCACAGTCACACTTACGATTCCTCAAGTCAACGCTGAAAGTACCCGTTGGACGACCATCATTGTAATTAATCTTTTCCTGCACCATGAAACAGAATCTTTCCCGATCAAATTGCATGACGTTGTGTGTGTTAGCCTTGGCTACCTCCTCAGCCATTCCCTTGTTACAACCATCTGTGAAAACTTTCCCTGAAGATAGCATCTTGGTCCATTTGTGTCCTCGTTTACCAAATAGTGAACCCATTCGATAATATGTAGACTGGACCAATGCCGTGATGGGAAGGTTTCTCGTGGCCTTTAGTACAGAGTTTATTGCTTCTGCTAAGTTAGATGTCATATGTCTCTAACGTTGCCCTCTGTCAAATGCTCTAGCCCACTTCTCCCTAGGAATATTGTCTATCCAATTTAAAGCCTCAGTGTTGGATCTTCTGATTTCTCCGCGATAATAATTAAATGAAGCCTCCGTCAATGCGTAACCTGTATCAAGAATTGTGTGAGAAAAAATGATAAAAACGTGCCACAAAATTTTAGATAAGCGGTATTTATTTTGTTACCCATGTTAACAAGTGTTTTGCATAGAACCTTGTCCTTAATCTCGCGCATGAAGTTCTGAGCAATGTGTCTTATGCAGTAGACATGTGAAGAGGGGGGATGTTGCCAACCGTTTTCAGGATTGTTGTATGCACTTTTTATCGATTCATGTCTATCAGATATTAGACATAAATTTGGTTGTGGTGTCACGTGTAATCGTAGGTTCCTCAGAAAAAAACTCCAGGCTTCCTTTGTTTCTCCTTCGACCAATGCGAATGCCACTGGGAAAATATTTGCGTTGCCATCCTGTGCCACCGCCGTTAATAGAGTTCCTCTGTACTTGCCGTACAACCATGTCCCGTCTACTTGCACAATGGGCTTACAGTAGGCGAAATCACGTATACACGGACGAAATGCCCAAAACAGACGATGGAATATTCGTTTTCCGGAGTTTTGGGAACCATCACTTGATGTTGCAGGTAGGGTTTGCAAATCTATAATGGTTCCTGGAAGAAAGGTTTTCATTACCAGTATCCACTGCGGTAGGTCGTTGTACGATGTTTCCCAATTGCCATAAAGCGACTCTACCGCCTTGCACTTAGCGATCCACGCCTTCCGGTAAGATATGATGTACCCGTATTTTTCTAGAATATGGGCAACGATCACTTTTACCTTAAGTGAGGCGTCGCTGTTGACAAGTTCTCTGATGCTATGGCAAACCATTTCTGAACTGAGCTTCCTATGGTCTTGTGCCATCGACGTCGTAGTGCATGTGTGAGACCCAGACAGCTTACCGATCACCCATTTTGAGTTCCTTTGTCTAAATGAAGCTCTGCACTTGAACCTGCAGTCTTGTTTCTTACACTGAATGACATATCGTTCATTGTCAGACTGATACACCCAATAATCCACACAGTGTGTTATGTGCCAATGCTGCAGAGCGAGAACGCAGGCTTCCTTGTTTTCAAACTCCATACCGATCTCTATTTCATCACCTATATGGTTTTGAATAGCACTTCCAAACACGGAGGTTGTGTCGTCATCTTCAATATCAATATTTTGCATGTGTGTCGGCGGGTTATACAAACTTACGGATTGTGCGCGGATCGGTTGCGTAGACGGGACAACTATATCTTCGTCTTCATTGTCTTCGTCACCGCTGTCACCAAAAATATCTTGCATCCTGATCTCCTCATAAATATCGTCATCACTTGATTCTCCAACCTCCTCATCTGGTATGAAAGGTAAATTGTTTTGCGTTGGTTCGTCATCGGATGTTTGGCTCATCCCGTACCAGTGTGACTGGGTCTCCTGAGTTTGCAATGTTTCGGGATTGTGTTGTAGTTTGACATACACCTCAATTGTAGGTAATTGACCAAACATCATGTGGCACCGAAACATGGCCTTCACATCGTCGTCGTTTTTGATTGGCGTCATAATGTAAAAAATCGTACAGTCGTCTTCATTAAGGATGGGATGGCGATAAATGATTTCCTCAACGCCTTGTGCCAATTTTTTTCCCATTCTATCCTTAAAATGAAAAAAAATCTGAATTGACATGAATTTTGAAGGCGTATGTATCCGTATTGCTGAACGAGAATCCAACAGGAGTGTTTGTCGAAACAACACTGTTAAAGTGACATGTGGTAATTATGTTTCTCTGTGACATTTTGGAGTTTGAAATTTGAGAAGTTTAAATTTTTTTTGTAGTGTAAGATTGAATGTTGGGGAGCTTGAATTTTTGTAGAGGTGTATGATTGAATGTTGGGGAGTTTGGTTGTGGTAATTGATGCATAAAAGAGGTTTATAATATAGTGATTCAAAGATACATACAAAGGAAACGACTATCAAAATTTAAGTCTCACTAGTTCGCCCACTCAAAGGGCGAACTTTCCAAGAACATTGCCTTTGGTTCGTCCACCAAAAGGGCGATGTGAGGGGAATCCTTGGTTCGTCCCACCCTTGGGCGAACATGAGAGGGGAATCTTTGGTTCGTCCCACCCATGGGCGAACTTGTGAGGGTCTGTAAAAATTGTTTCACATGCATACGACATTGTCTAAGAAGCTAGCCTTGCATGCATGCAAAAAAAGAGTAGGTGCCATGCAAAGGTCTCTTCAATCTATGACTTTAAAATATTTTTACCCTAATATTTTATTTTCATACACACTACTATATATTCAAATTATTTACCTCCAAAATTTACACAACATTTTTACTAATTCTCTCTACTTCCTAGCAATTCTCAGTTCTATTCCTCTACTATCTTGCAATTTTTACCCGACTAAAATGACATTGTTATGGATGGGCAATGAGCACCGTGGAACACAACAAAATATCAATAACAATGTAAGTTTTTCAAATTCTATATGTTGTTCTTTGTCAAATTATTATTTCGGCGTAACAATTGTGACTAACTAATGTTTATTTAATATTGTTGCAGATTAATGCCCCTAGGTTTAGGGTGCATTCACATTCTCCTGTTCGAGCGAATGATAGAATAATGCCTTATCTTGAGATCGCAGGATTCGCACACATTTTAAAAATAAACAGTTTGAAAATCGACTCAAGCCTAGTTGTTGCTCTATTGGAGAAATGGAGACCCGAGACCCATACATTTCATTTGCCGACAGGTGAATGCACCATAACCCTTGAAGATACATGTATGTTACTAGGTCTACGAGTTGATGGCAAAGCTATCAACGGTCCCACCGAGGTAACAAGTTTTGTTTACATGGATTACTTGGGGAAGGAACCAAAAGAAGAAGATAAAATGAAAGGTTTTGTTAGGATAACTTGGCTTGAAAGTGAGTATGAAAATTTAAAAAACAAAGAAAACCCGACTCAAGAAGATGTTTTATTAGAAGCCAAATTATTTATTTTACTCGTGATCGCAACAATTTTGTTTCCTGACAAAACTCAAAACCTTTTGCATTCTTCTTGGGTCCCTTTTGTGGGGGATCTCATTGAATGTGGAAAATATAGTTGGGGTTCTGCATGCCTTGCAAAATTGTACAGAGAAATGTGCAAGGCAGCAGAAAAAGAAGTTAGGAGCATGAGTGGTTGTGCTCTCCTACTAACTTCTTGGGCATTCACACGCATCCCATTGTTCGCTCCTATCAGCACGGTGGAACCCTCGTATCCATATGCACAAAGGTATTCATGTAATATAATACTCATATTTATGTACGTAAAATATATATATTTCTTATTCAAATATGTCTAACATTATTTTGTTTTTGATTGTACAAGATGGGCACAAAGAGGAATGAATTACCGTGCAACTCCTCGTTTCCATCTTCAAGGATATCGTAACGCGTTGGACCATATGCAAGAAAAATATGTAAGTTTTAAACCAAGTGAAAATCGTGGTCGGTTCTTCAATTTAATGGCATCTTAATTTTCTTTGTTATATGACAGTTTATATGGAGGTCGTACATTCAGTACCCGGTCCCGCGTCTAGAAGATAGCCAAATCTGGAGTGCCACAACGTACCTTATTTGTTTTTACATCGTTGAGATACATCAAACAGATAGGGTAACACTCTAGTTTGGAGTAGACCAACAAATCCCTCCCCTTCCTAAGTGTCTAAAGGATCAACATGCAATGATCATGCGAAAAGCACAAAAGGTTCATTGGCAACAGTTAAATAAGGACGAGGTCCGAGAATGGAGACACAGAAGACATGTGATTTTGCAGGGGGACTCTGTATTAGGTGAACGACAGCTAAGTCAACAGTATTTAACTTGGTTCCTCGCAATTCCTTATGTCCATGTTGCTCCGGATCAATTTCTGACCGACCCTCGGACGCAACCATCATCATCGACACAACCAACTGCCGCATCAATGCATCCGGATGCCCCACCAACCACCACCTCTCAATTTTGGGGGTACCCATCCTCGTCAGCTCAACATAACTATAACTTCCTGTCACACCCTCATTTTCGCCTGTAGCCTTTATACCCTACATTCGCCATATCATACATCATTTTATTGCATATCGGGCATGTGGGTACGGATTGGGTCGATTTGTCATTTTCCATTTTCAAATGAGATAACTTGTCTATCTTGGAAGAAAAGGTTCATCATTTAAAGTTTGATCTAAATTGGAAAGTCTACTCTTGTAGATTTCTTCAAAGAGAAGTTACTTGACAAAATATTAGGATATTCAAGATATATTCCTAATGACCATGAAGCGCAAGGCATGATTCAAGATTGCTTCATCCAATTTTGTTATAAATCCTTGATCAAGCGGAATCCAAATTTGCAAAGCATGGATCAAGATCACAAGTCCATAATACAAGACTTCATCCATTTCAAGCTTAATGGTTCTAGGGAAATCCATCATGAATTTAAGATTGGAGGCAAGAATATTACAAAGAGAAATTTTATGACATTTCAAGAATGTCATTTGTTGCAAGATTTCCAACTCTAAGTAATGTTTAGAAATTAATTTATTTCTAATCTTCATTCAACTCTCTAGTCAAAGTCATGTTGTGGTAATGCCACACCAAGTCCACATTATGCTTATAAGCATCCAAGAAATATGTAAGGATTAAATCAACATTGGATTGTTTTAAGACCAAGATTATGCATGTTAGTCATAAGCAAAATAGTCTCATGCAAAAGTGACAAATTTCCTCATGTCACAAAATCTACATGTCACAAGACCAAAGGCATAACATGTGACAATGCTTCTACACATCAGAATTTTCAAAATGCTGTCAAGAATTGGTAGCATTGACCAAGAGGAGTTGTCCAAACACAAGCCAACAAAATGGGTGCAAGGCACAAGGTGCTGCAGAAAAAACAGCATAGGTAAAGTAGTGCAGAAAATACAGCATAGCATCTTGCATGGAAATGGAAAGAAAGAGAGTGACACAAGGAAAGGTGGTAAGAAACATTGCCCCATGAAAAAATCTGAAGTGTGGGAAGAAGTGAAAACCCTAGAGGAGCTGAGATAAGAGGAGGGGGCTGTAAACAAAAAGGGATCATTCACTACACATTCATCCATTCTACACACATTTGCAAAAACCAGAAAAATAGAGAGAGCTAACAAAATCCTAAAAAACAGAAAAATAGGAAGCTTTGCAAAGCAGAAAAAGAGAGTGATATAGAACCAAGAGAACCACTAAAGAGCAAGAGCCTTCCAAACATAGAGTGAGGAGTGGAGCACATTCATCCAAAACCAAGGAGGACTTGCAAGAAGAAGAAACTCTTGGGTATCCATTTTCTCAAACTTTTCTCTCTTTATTTCTTTGCTCTTATATTCATTTTGTTCACTCTTTTATGTGTTGTTGTATTGTATGCATCATGTAAGATCCCAAGGGGACCAAGAGTCCATGGTTTAGAACCACAGAAAGTAAAAAATAACACATAACTTCCACCACTGGAAGTTAAGTGCAAAAAGTGACGTTTTTGAAAAAAGTCAAAAATATCACATAACTTCCACCACTGGAAGTTAAATGCAAAAAGTGACGTTTTTGAAAAAAGTCAAAAATAACACATAACTTCCACCACTGGAAGTTAAGTGCAAAAAGTGACGTTTTTTTTGAAAAAAGTCAGAAATAACACATAACTTCCACCACTGGAAGTTAAGTGCAAAAAGTGACGTTTTTTTTTGAAAAAAGTCAGAAATAACACATAACTTCCACCACTGGAAGTTAAGTGCAAAAAGTGACGTTTTTGAAAAAAGCCTGAAATAACACATAACTTCCACCATTGGAAGTTAAGTGCAAAAAGTGACATTTTTGAAAAAAAGCCTGAAATAACACATAACTTCTACCATTGGAAGTTAAGTGCAAAAGGTGACATTTTTTGAAAAAAGCCTAAATTAACACATAACCTCCACCATTGGAAGTTAACCCAAAAATGTCACATTTTGAAGTTACTGTTTTTTTGACTTTATTCAAAGATTTCGCACGGCGAACTCTTTGATGGCACTTCGTGCCGTTTTTCTTGTGTGTCTCGATTTTTTTGAGTCGTCTAGCTTATGTTTGTATGATTATTGTATGTGAATATTGTTATTGTCCTTGGTGACTTTTGATTCCAAAAACCATTTTCAAAAACGAACTCTCGATTTTATCGAGCCATTTTCAACCCTTGTAAGTCGGCCGCCTTGTGCGTCCGCCGTCGACCTTGTTCGTATCGCTTCAAATACTTTTACAAACAATAAACCTTGATCCAACATCAAGTGGTTCTCTTTTCTCTTAAAAAATCCAAAACACAATAACATAAACAATTAGAATTATGCACCACGAACTTTAAAGTGGTAGAAAAGGAATGAGAATGGAGTCCTCCTACACTCATTCCGAATGTTTTGGATACAAGGTGCTCGACTTGGTTATTCAAAACATTCATTTCTATCCAAAGTCTTTTGTGTATAATCCTAATCAAGAACAATTTCTCGTAAGAAACTTAAAAATAACATCAACTCATCAAACCTATTTTCGCCTTAGGGCATCAATTCAAAAACCCTTTTTCAAGGTATAAAATCAACCAACAAACAACAATTTCACAAGCCACCGAACTACGGCTGCTCTGATTTCTCACACATGTTGAGAATACGTAGGCATAGGATTGCGATGATCCTAGCGAGCACAATTTTCTTTCTTTCCCATCTTTAATCATCCATACGCTGTTACCCAAGGACATGTTACGTCCGTTCTACCGCAAACAGGTAACGCATAAGACTCCAAGAGCGAGCTGCAATGCACCTAACTGCTAGAATGCGCACGATAGCATCGTCCACCCAACATCCTGTTTTCCACCGTAGTCCCATGAACTAGGAATGCTATGATTCTTCACTTCATACAAGTGAATATACGTAGGCACAAGGGCCCTAATCCTTGGCGAGCACTCTAATAAACACCAACCCCCTCTTTCTTCAAACAAGCAAACTTTTAGAATAAAACACCCATTCACGCCAAACAACCTAGGAGGTTCCCATCGAGTACGATGGATGCGAGGGGGTGCTAATACCTTCCCCTTGCATAACCGACTCCCAAACCCTAAGACTTGGTTGCAATGACCGCGCTCTTTTCCCAAAGGTTTTATCGCTATTTCCCTTTCCCCCCGTGGGATAAATAAAATCCGGTGGCGACTCTGTGTCATTTTTCGCGTAGCGACAGCTGGCGACTCTGCTGGGGACTTTTTCCTAAGCTAGTCAAGCCTAACCTAGGTTGTTTTTACGTGTTTGGGTTCTTTCCTTTTTGCTTGTTTATCGCTTTCCTTGTTTTTTCAATTGTATTTCACCGTGTTTTGGCTTCATTGGTTCTTGGTATGGATTGAAAACTTTGGTGGCAAACCTTGAGGGAAGGACTCTACACCCGAGTCTAGAATGTTAAAATTGAGATAGGAGAGGTTGAGTAGTATGGGCTTCCGAGATGCTCATCTTGTTATAGTCGATACGAGAACCTCGCTTAGAGTAGATTCATTTGAGAATGATGAGAACCGTCAAGCTCTTGGCGTATTTGATCAACGTTTTCTCAAGAATCCATTACTCTAAGGACCTTTTAGAACCCTAAACCTTTGGCCAACTAAGATTGATGGTCGCGTAGTATGGGTCCTCGAGAAGTTCTTCTCGTGTGGATCGATACGAAGACCTCGTTCAGAAGAGACTTTCTTGATGGAGTTGTTGCCTGGCAATGACTGACATACGTAACAAACAGTCAAGAAAGTCTATGACTCTGAAATCCTTGTCTAGAACCCAATGTCGATGTGTCTCGTAGTATGGGCCCCCGAGAAGTTCTTCTCATGTGGGTCGATACGAGGACCTCCCCCAAATGAGATTCATGTGATGGAGTCATCCTCCGACATATTCATGTCATGTATGATGAACAGTCATGTGGATCCATGACTTTGGGATCCCAATTGAACCTTAGATCACACCTGGTAAGAACCTTGTGATACGATCAAATAACTTTTATCCTTAATCTGTACTGTTGATCATGTGTGCTAAAGTCAGATTAAGTACATTGCATCCCAGTTCATTCAATCCATTTCATGTGCATTGCATCTGCATTCTACATATCATTTCCCGCAAACCTCATACCACCTTTTGTTTCTAACTAACTGGCTGATTTTCCAACACCCGCTCAGAACTGGCAACATGTCTCAGGTTACTATGGGAGAGCTTCAGAAAGGTCAAGAATTGTTATAGGAGGAGGTCAAGCAACTGAAAACTCAGGTGAACTTGATTATGGAGATCCTGCAAACACTGATGAGGAAGGAAAGTAACCTTGCACCAGTTGTTCCCGCAAAAATGCTTGATCCTATGGAAGTACTTAAATTCCTCTCAAGTCAAGAGATGCCTCGTGAGCATGACCTACCAGTTGGACCTATGAAGCGTATTTATCAACGACCATTACTTAATCCTCATTCAAGTCCAAGGAATCAACCGCAAAGTAAGAATCCATATCCAAATCAGCGTCGAAGCTCTGCCCAACGAGGCCCAAACAGACCAAGGAGGCCAGAGAAACACTTTGACCCAATTTCTATGTTGTACAGTCGACTCCTCCCTTTATTGCTCAGTAACTCTTTGGTCCAGCTAAGAGAACTTGGTCCTCCTCCAACACCTCCTTCTCTAGGCTATGACGCAAATGCCAAGTGTGTATTCCACTCTAGAGCGCCTGGACACACTATTGAGGATTGTAAGAGTTTGAAGTACCAAGTACAAGGGTTGATTGAGTCCAGATTGATTTCATTTACGCCTCAAAGCCTTCAAATTAACGTCAACCCTTCATCTGGTCGGGCAGGTTCATCAGTTTCTGGCATGGAAGAAAATTTTGAAAGTGGGCATGGAAAAGGTTATCATAGCGGTCCCAATGAGCAAGAAGGCTAGCCTAACTGCGAGTCAAGAAAGAAAAAGCCTAGTACCCAATGCCGACAATTTTTATATCTTGTCTTTTCTAAGCATTTGTAATTTATTTCCCGTCATTTGCTACTTGTTTTTAAACATTGTTTTGTTTTGAATGGTAATATTAATGAAGTAATCATGCTTTTTGAATTAATCATGTCGCATTCGCTCATCTTTTCTTCCCTTACAAAAACAAAAAAAAAAAAAAAAAAAATACATCCATGTACACCTCTCGTCCACCTTCTTTTCCAAATTTTAGCAAAGATTGTAGGGAGGATGACGAAAATGAAATACCCATAATTGCAATTGTATGCTTTCGGATAAAATCCTGCTGATGATGTACAGGCATTGTTTCAAATCCCCTAAACACCGGAGATATAAGGAGTTAATCCCTAGTCAACCACATCGAGCCTAGAAGTAGGAGTTTTCTTCGGACTTTTAAACCCTTATGATAAACCTGGGGCAGGGTAGTTTTTAGTTAATCCAATCCCGCATTTGAATCAACAAAGCCAGATCCAGAAGACGATTGTTCATCAAAGACCCATGACATGACAGTCATAATCCCCCAACAATACCAAAAAAATCATAAGCTTGCTAAGTCAAACGTCTCAAAGGGGACTTAGGCAAAAAAATCAAGGCAGTCCCGATGGGTCTGACAAGAAAAATCAGTCCATGCAAAAGTTAGGGATCAAAAACAAAATAAAAAGAGGTTCTCAAATCCTCAGCAAAAAGATTCAGTGACCACTATGACAAAATAAATGGGTTACTGACATCCGTCAAAAAAACCAAATAACGTGACTGCCATCTCGGGCAAACCTTGAGCCATCAAGCTTACACTGTCAAGATAAGCACATGCGGAATTAGCTGAACATAGGACTTGAGAATGTCATGAAGAAAGGGTGGGTTAAAATAAAACTTTGAGCCTTATATCCTTTGTTTCAATAACCGTGAACCAGACCATGTTACAACCCTTAAAAGACCTAATTGAAGTAGGGTTTATTCTGAAAGCATACTACAGCAAGGTTGCGTAAACTGACTCCCACAGACTTGCTAATCTTTAGCATTGGTGTCGTATTCTTGCTATATTTTTTACACACCAATAAATCAACACTACGTCTGGATTAATATTCCATTCGTCACACACTTCCACATCATTCCTAATAAAATGATCTTTCAAATTTGCATGAGAATCGCATTAAAATTACCATTTGTGAATAAACAATTTGAATTGCAAGTCGGCACTTGACATCAAGGAAAGGCTAACAAAGAGTAATCAAAGAGAATTTGACCATTCATCGGAGTTGATCAGAACCAAGAGCACCTTGTAGTCCTGTGGATCAGGGGCATTGACATCCAATTGCTATGAAGTTAGTTAGTCTAAAGCAAGCCCCCAAGCATCATTTGATTATGGGACGAGTCATTCAAAAGTTGGTGGATCAGAAGAGAATCCTCACAAGATTCTACCAACTAGTGGCAGGCCACTCGAAGGTTCTTTGAAGTCCCTCTAATGCTAAATCAGCATAAGTTAAAACGCTTTAATGCTCAAAATGGGACAGGCCACTTCAAGAGTACGTCAAAGCCCATCACTCCAAGAGTCGGTTAATTAAGGACTAACCTCTTCATCACACAAGATTCTGAGGCAGGCCATCTCGAGGTCATCTCATGACGAGCTACCTCCAATCTCTCTTTTAAGGAGAAATTCTCCAGAGACCCTTTCAGACTGGGGCAAGTTGAACTAAAACTGGGACAATTCCTCTCAGTGTTTCAAAGGAAAATCCTCCAAAGACCCTTCCAGACTAGGGAAGGTTGAACTGAAACTGGGGCAATTCCTCCCAGTGTATTCAGGCGTGTGAAGCAGGCTCTTTTAAGCTCAAAGCGAGTGTCGGGAAATCATGCTATTAGCCCACCCGACCAAATCACCCTTATCAAATGAAAACCTTGCTACAAAAGACCCTCATTACATTTCTAGGAAACTGCATGTCATTGCATAAATCATCCTTGGGCATTAGTCGCATCGGTTTTCTCATGCATGGTGTCGTGCGTATCATCTCGTTCCTCAAGCCTAATCTCATAACTTGAATCCAACAACCTTGTAACCCAAATCACTCCTAAACCAGTTCTCGCCTGGTCACCCTTTTCTTTAGCATACCCTGTAAAAATCGGTTCCCATCTGGTAATTCACCTTCAAAACCCAACCATACTTGGCACGTCCATCGCCCACAAACTCCATATTCTTACATCCCTAACAATTTTTGCATACATGCTGCATCATTACATTAGTGCCTAGCCAGTCATTCTCAAAGATACAAATTTCCTGTGGATATCCTAGTAAGATCCTTTAAGAGTGCTATCCCTTCACTTACCTTTTGTAAGCCTTCCCGTGTCTTTTCCACGTAGTATCTCCTCTCTGCCTTTCGCACAGGAGTCGCCTTATCATCCGTAAGGGATTTCATGGCATTTCTCATGAAATCGTATCCTTTCGCTTCCCTTTCGTAAGCGTTTTCTCGTTGTCTTTAACATGTGACAAAACTTTGTGTTGGGTATCTTCGATCAATATGGACGCTTGATGCCTGTGTGGCCAAGAACTGAATGGTCACCATATTTAAAGAATGTCATCTCCGTCGTTGTGCCTGTGAGGTCAAATGATGTTTTGATACCCTTTTCAAAGTCCCTCTGCCTTGGCAAGAGGATGGTTATTACCCTTCACTTACCTTTTGTAAACCTTTCCGTGTCTTTTCCACGAAGTATCTTCTCTCTGCCTTTCGCATAGGAGTCACCTTACCTTTCGTAAGGGATTTCATGGCCTTTCGCATGAAATCTTATCCTTTCTCTTTCCTTTCGTAAGCGTTTTCTCGTTGTCTTTTACATGCGACAAAACTTTGTGTTGGGTATCTTCGATCAATTTGGACACTTGATGCCTATGTGGCCAAGAACTGAATGGTCGCCATACTTAGAGAATATCATCTCCGCCGTTGTGCCTGTGAGGTCAAATGATGTTCTAATACCCTTTCCAAGTTTCCTCTACCTTTTGCAAGAGGATGGTTATTGCCCTCAACTTACCTTGGGAGTCTTTTTGCGTCTCTTTCACGAAATATCTTCACCTTGCCTTTCGCAACAGATTTAACTTACCTTTAGTAAGACCCACCGTACCTTTTGTACAGGATCTTATCAGCTTACCTTTTGTAAGTATCCTCTCTACCTTTTATGGAAGGAATTTTTCTCCTAACCTTTTGTTCAGGGGCCTGTTCTGCCTTTAGGCAGAAGAAAGTATGATCGTCCTCTCCTGAGGGAGTTTCCTATCTACCTTTTGTAGAAGGAATTATCTCCAAACCTTTTGTTCTGGAGTCCTATTTACCTTTTGTAAAAAGAAATTTTTCTCCTAACCTTTTGTTATGGAGTCCTTTCTGCCATGACAGAAGGAAATACGATCATATTCTCCCGAGGGAGTCTCCGCTATGTGATGTAGAAGGAGTTACTATTTCTCTAAACCTTTTGTTTCGGAGTCCTCTCTGCCTTTTGTAGAAGGAATATTTCTCCTAACCTTTTGTTTTGGAGTCCTCTCTACCTTTTGTAGAAGGAATATTTTTTCTCCTAACCTTTTGTTTAGGAGTCCTCCTTGCCTTTTGTAAGAGGAAAACCGTTTATTTTCGAGTCCTCTCTACCTTTCGTAGAAAGAATATTTCATAATCCTTTATTTTTAGAGTCCTCTCTATCTTTTGTAGAAGGAATATCTCATTGTCATCTCTTGAGTCCTCTCTATCTTTTGTAGAAGGAATATCTCATTGTCATCTCTTGAGTCCTCTCTATCTTTTGTAGAAGGAATATCTCATTGTCATCTCTTGAGTCCTCTCTATCTTTTGTAGAAGGAATATCTCATTGTCATCTCTTGAGTCCTCTCTATCTTTTGTAGAAGGAATATCTCCCAATCCATTTCTTGAGTCCTCTCTATCTTTTGTAGAAGGAATATCTCATTGTTATTTCTTGAGTCCTCTCTATCTTTTATAGAAGGAATATCTCTTGGCCAATTATGTTTCCATGTTACGAGGTGCCTCCTCTTCCGGCTGGCAAATCACTCATGTTCATTCAGCATTGCATCTCAAGTATATCATCATATCCCTCATACCCCTTCTCCAATAACAAGAAACCTTTTTTAAGCCATCTCGTTGACTATTTACTTTCACCCCATACCTCTCCAGTCGAAAATCCCGGGTATTCTAGTATTTAATTCTCTTCTACCATGAATGTTCGAGCACCCTTACCCTCCAGACATTCAGGTCCAAGAGGATTAAATAGGGGCAGCTGTCACACCCTCATTTTCGCCTGTAGCCTTTATACCCTACATTCGCCATATCATACATCATTTTATTGCATATCGGGCATGTGGGTACGGATTGGGTCGATTTGTCATTTTCCATTTTCAAATGAGATAACTTGTCTATCTTGGAAGAAAAGGTTCATCATTTAAAGTTTGATCTAAATTGGAAAGTCTACTCTTGTAGATTTCTTCAAAGAGAAGTTACTTGACAAAATATTAGGATATTCAAGATATATTCCTAATGACCATGAAGCGCAAGGCATGATTCAAGATTGCTTCATCCAATTTTGTTATAAATCCTTGATCAAGCGGAATCCAAATTTGCAAAGCATGGATCAAGATCACAAGTCCATAATACAAGACTTCATCAATTTCAAGCTTAATGGTTCTAGGGAAATCCATCATGAATTTAAGATTGGAGGCAAGAATATTACAAAGAGAAATTTTATGACATTTCAAGAATGTCATTTGTTGCAAGATTTCCAACTCTAAGTAATGTTTAGAAATTAATTTATTTCTAATCTTCATTCAACTCTCTAGTCAAAGTCATGTTATGGTAATGCCACACCAAGTCCACATTATGCTTATAAGCATCCAAGAAATATGTAAGGATTAAATCAACATTGGATTGTTTTAAGACCAAGATTATGCATGTTAGTCATAAGCAAAATAGTCTCATGCAAAAGTGACAAATTTCCTTATGTCACAAAATCTACATGTCACAAGACCAAAGGCATAACATCTGACAATGCTTCTACACATCAGAATTTTCAAAATGCTGTCAAGAATTGGTAGCATTGACCAAGAGGAGTTCTCCAAGCACAAGCCAACAAAATGGGTGCAAGGCACAAGGTGCTGCAGAAAAAACAGCATAGGCAAAGTATTGCAGAAAATGCAGCATAGCATCTTGCATGGAAATGGAAAGAAAGAGAGTGACACAAGGAAAGGTGGTAAGAAACATTGCCCCATGAAAAAATCTGAAGTGTGGGAAGAAGTGAAAACCCTAGAGGAGCTGAGATAAGAGGAGGGGGCTGTAAACAAAAAGGGATCATTCACTACACATTCATCCATTCTACACACATTTGCAAAAACCAGAAAAATAGATAGAGCTAACAAAATCCTAAAAAACAGAAAAATAGGAAGCTTTGCAAAGCAGAAAAAGAGAGTGATATAGAACCAAGAGAACCACTAAAGAGCAAGAGCCTTCCCAACATAGAGTGAGGAGTGGAACACATTCATCCAAAACCAAGGAGGACTTGCAAGAAGAAGAAACTCTTGGGTATCCATTTTCTCAAACTTTTCTCTCTTTATTTCTTTGCTCTTATATTCATTTTGTTCACTCTTTTATGTGTTGTTGTATTGTATGCATCATGTAAGATCCCAAGGGGACCAAGGGTCTATGGTTTAGAACCACAGAAAGTAAAAAATAACACATAACTTCCACCACTGGAAGTTAAGTGCAAAAAGTGACGTTTTTGAAAAAAGTCAAAAATAACACATAACTTCCACCACTGGAAGTTAAGTGCAAAAAGTGACGTTTTTGAAAAAAGTCTGAAATAACACATAACTTCCACCACTGGAAGTTAAGTGCAAAAAGTGACGTTTTTTTTGAAAAAAGTCAGAAATAACACATAACTTCCACCACTGGAAGTTAAGTGCAAAAAGTGACGTTTTTGAAAAAAGCCTGAAATAACACATAACTTCCACCATTGGAAGTTAAGTGCAAAAAGTGACGTTTTTTTTGAAAAAAGTCAGAAATAACACATAACTTCCACCACTGGAAGTTAAGTGCAAAAAGTGACGTTTTTGAAAAAAGCCTGAAATAACACATAACTTCCACCATTGGAAGTTAAGTGCAAAAAGTGACATTTTTGAAAAAAGCCTGAAATAACACATAACTTCCACCATTGGAAATTAAGTGCAAAAAGTGACATTTTTTGAAAAAAAAGCCTGAAATAACACATAACTTCCACCATTGGAAGTTAAGTGCAAAAAGTGACATTTTTGAAAAAAGCCTGAAATAACACATAATTCCACCATTGGAAGTTAAGTGCAAAAAGTGACATTTTTTGAAAAAAGCCTAAATTAACACATAACCTCCACCATTGGAAGTTAACCCAAAAATGTCACATTTTGAAGTTACTGTTTTTTTGACTTTATTCAAAGAGTTCGCACAGCGAACTCTTTGATGGCACTTCGTGCCGTTTTTCTTGTGTGTCTCGATTTTTATGAGCCGTCTATCTTATGTTTGTATGATTATTGTATGTGAATATTGTTATTGTCCTTGGTGACTTTTGATTCCAAAAACCATTTTCAAAAACGAACTCTCGATTTTATCGAGCCATTTTCAACCCTTGTAAGTCGGCCGCCTTGTGCGTCCGCCGTCGACCTTGTTCGTATCGCTTCAAATACTTTTATAAACAATAAACCTTGATCCAACATCAAGTGGTTCTCTTTTCTCTTAAAAAATCCAAAACACAATAACATAAACAATTAGAATTATGCACCACGAACTTTAAAGTGGTAGAAAAGGAATGAGAATGGAGTCCTCCTACACTCATTCCGAATGTTTTGGATACAAGGTGCTCGACTTGGTTATTCGAAACATTCATTTCTATCCAAAGTCTTTTGTGTATAATCCTAATCAAGAACAATTTCTCTTAAGAAACTTAAAAATAACATCAACTCATCAAACCTATTTTCGCCTTAGGGCATCAATTCCAAAACCCTTTTTCAAGGTATCAAATCAACAAACAAACAACAATTTCACAAGCCACCGAACTACGGCTGCTCTGATTTCTCACACATGTTGAGAATACGTAGGCATAGGATTGTGATGATCCTAGCAAGCACAATTTTCTTTCTTTCCCATCTTTAATCATTCATACGCTGTTACCCAAGGACATGTTACGTCCGTTCTACCGCAAACAGGTAACGTATAAGACTCCAAGAGCGAGCTGCAATACACCTAACTGCTAGAATGCGCACGATAGCATCGTCCACCCAACATCCTGTTTTCCACCATAGTCCCATGAACTACGAATGCTCTGATTATTCACTTCATACAAGTGAATATACGTAGGCACAAGGGCCCCAATCCTTGGCGAGCACTCTAATAAACACCAACTCCCTCTTTCTTCAAACAAGCAAACTTTTAGAATAAAACACCCATTCACGCCAAACAACCTATGAGGTTCCCATCGAGTACGATGGATGCGAGGGGGTGCTAATACCTTCCCCTTACATAACCGACTCCCGAACCCTAAGACTTGGTTGCAATGACCACGCTCTTTTCCCAAAGGTTTTATCGCTATTTCCCTTTCCCCCCGTGGGATATATAAAATCTGGTGGCGACTCTGTGTCATTTTTCGCGTAGCGACAGCTGGCGACTCTGCTGGGGACTTTTTCCTAAGCGAGTCAAGCCTAACCTAGGTTGTTTTTACGTGTTTGGGTTCTTTCCTTTTTGCTTGTTTATCGCTTTCCTTGTTTTTTCAATTGTATCTCACCGTGTTTTGGCTTCATTAGTTCTTGGTATGGATTGAAAACTTTGGTGGCAAACCTTGAGGGAAGGACTCTACACCCGAGTCTAGAATGTTAAAATTGAGATAGGAGAGGTTGAGTAGTATGGGCTTCCGAGATGCTCATCTTGTTATAGTCGATACGAGAACCTCGCTTAGAGTAGATTCATTTGAGAATGATGAGAACCGTCAAGCTCTTGGCGTGTTTGATCAACGTTTTCTCAAGAATCCATTACTCTAAGGACCTTTTAGAACCCTAAACCTTTGGCCAACTAAGATTGATGGTCGCGTAGTATGGGTCCTCGAGAAGTTCTTCTCGTGTGGATCGATACGAAGACCTCGTTCAGAAGAGACTTTCTTGATGGAGTTGTTGCCTGGCAATGACTGACATACGTAACAAACAGTCAAGAAAGTCTATGACTCTGAAATCCTTGTCTAGAACCCAATGTCGATGTGTCTCGTAGTATGGGCCCCCGAGAAGTTCTTCTCATGTGGGTCGATACGAGGACCTCACCCAAAAGAGATTCATGTGATGGAGTCATCCTCCGACATATTCATGTCATGTATGATGAACAGTCATGTGGATCCATGACTTTGGGATCCCAATTGAACCTTAGATCACACCTGGTAAGAACCTTGTGATACGATCAAATAACTTTTATCCTTAATCCGTACCGTTGATCCTGTGTGCTAAAGTCAGATTAAGTACATTGCATCCCAGTGCATTCAATCCATTTCATGTGCATTGCATCTGCATTCTACATATCATTTCCCGCAAACCTCATACCACCTTTTGTTTCTAACTAAGTGGCTGATTTTCCAACACCCGCTCAGAGCTGGCAACATGTCTCAGGTTACTATGGGAGAGCTTCAGAAAGGTCAAGAATTGTTAAAGGAGGAGGTCAAGCAACTGAAAACTCAGGTGAACATGATTATGGAGATCCTGCAAACACTGATGAGGAAGGAAAGTAACCTCGCACCAGTTGTTCCCGCAAAAATGCTTGATCCTATGGAAGTACTTAAATTCCCCTCAAGTCAAGAGATGCCTCGTGAGCATGACCTACCAGTTGGACCTATGAAGCGTATTTATCAACGACCATTACTTAATCCTCATTCAAGTCCAAGAAATCAACCGCAAAGTAAGAATTCATATCCAAATCAGCGTCGATGCTCTGCCCAACGAGGCCCAAACAGACCAAGGAGGCCAGAGAAACACTTTGACCCAATTTCTATGTCGTACAGTCGACTCCTCCCTTTATTGTTGAGTAACTCTTTGGTCCAGCTAAGAGAACTTGGTCCTCCTCCAACACCTCCTCCTCTAGGCTATGACGCAAATGCCAAGTGTGTATTCCACTCTGGAGCGCCTGGACACACTATTGAGGATTGTAAAAGTTTGAAGTACCAAGTACAAGGGTTGATTGAGTCCAGATTGATTTCATTTACGCCTCAAAGCCTTCAAATTAACGTCAACCCTTCATCTGGTCGGGCAGGTTCATCAGTTTCTGGCATGGAAGAAAATTTTGAAAGTGGGCATGGAAAAGGTTATCATAGCGGTCCCAATGAGCAAGAAGGCTAGCCTAACTGCGAGTCAAGAAAGAAAAAGCCTAGTACCCAATGCCGACAATTTTTATATCTTGTCTTTTCTAAGCATTTGTAATTTATTTCCCGTCATTTGCTACTTGTTTTTAAACATTGTTTTGTTTTGAATGGTAATATTAATGAAGTAATCATGCTTTTTGAATTAATCATGTTGCATTCGCTCATCTTTTCTTCCCTTACAAAAAAAAAAAAAATACATCCATGTACACCTCTCGTCCACCTTCTTTTCCAAATTTTAGCAAAGATTGGAGGGAGGATGACGAAAACGAAATACCCATAATTGCAATTGTATGCTTTCGGATAAAATCCTGCTGATGATGTACATGCATTGTTTCAAATCCCCTAAACACCGGAGATATAAGGAGTTAATCCCTAGTCAACCACATCGAGCCTAGAAGTAGGAGTTTTCTTCGGACTTTTAAACCCTTATGATAAACCTGGGGCAGGGTAGTTTTTAGTTAATCCAATCCCGCATTTGAATCAACAAAGCCAGATCCAGAAGACGATTGTTCATCAAAGACCCATGACATGACAGTCATAATCCCCCAACAATACCAAAAAAATCATAAGCTTTCTAAGTCAAACGCTCAAAGGGGACTTAGGCAAAAAAATCAAGGCAGTCCCGATGGGTCTGACAAGAAAAATCAGTCCATGCAAAAGTTAGGGATCAAAAACAAAATAAAAAGAGGTTCTCAAATCCTCAGCAAAAAGATTCAGTGACCACTATGACAAAATAAATGGGTTACTGACATCCGTCAAAAAAACCAAATAACGTGACTGCCATCTCGGGCAAACCTTGAGCCATCAAGCTTACACTGTCAAGATAAGCACATGCGGAATTAGCTGAACATAGGACTGGAGAATGTCATGAAGAAAGGGTGGGTTAAAATAAAACTTTGAGCCTTATATCCTTTGTTTCAATAACCGTGAACCAGACCATGTTACAACCCTTAAAAGACCTAATTGAAGTAGGGTTTATTCTGAAAGCATACTACAGCAAGGTTGCGTAAACTGACTACCACAGACTTGCTAATCTTTAGCATTGGTGTCGTATTCTTGCTATATTTTTCACACACCAATAAATCAACACTACGTCTGGATTAATATTCCATTCGTCACACACTTCCACATCATTCCTAATAAAATGATCTTTCAAATTTGCATGAGAATCGCATTAAAATTACCATTTGTGAATAAACAATTTGAATTGCAAGTCGGCACTTGACATCAAGGAAAGGCTAACAAAGAGTAATCAAAGAGAATTTGACCATTCATCGGAGTTGATCAGAACCAAGAGCACCTTGTAGTCCTGTGGATCAGGGGCATTGACATCCAATTGCTATGAAGTTAGTTAGTCTAAAGCAAGCCCCCAAGCATCATTTGATTATGGGACGAGTCATTCAAAAGTTGGTGGATCAGAAGAGAATCCTCACAAGATTCTACCAACTAGGGGCAGGCCACTCGAAGGTTCTTTGAAGTCCCTCTAATGCTAAATCATCATAAGTTAAAACGCTTTAATGCTCAAAATGGGACAGGCCACTTCAAGAGTACGTCAAAGCCCATCACTCCAAGAGTCGGTTAATTAAGGACTAACCTCTTCATCACACAAGATTCTGAGGCAGGCCATCTCGAGGTCATCTCATGACGAGCTACCTCCAATCTCTCTTTTAAGGAGAAATTCTCCAGAGACCCTTTCAGACTGGGGCAAGTTGAACTAAAACTGGGGCAATTCCTCTCAGTGTTTCAAAGGAAAATCCTCCAAAGACCCTTCCAGACTAGGGAAGGTTGAACTAAAACTGGGGCAATTCCTCCCAGTGTATTCAGGCGTGTGAAGAAGACTCTTTTAAGCTCAAAGCGAGTGTCGGGAAATCATGCTATTAGCCCACCCGACCAAATCACCCTTATCAAATGAAAACCTTGCTACAAAAGACCCTCATTACATTTCTAGGAAACTTCATGTCATTGCATAAATCATCCTTGGGCATTAGTCGCATCGGTTTTCTCATGCATGGTGTCGTGCGTATCATCTCGTTCCTCGAGCCTAATCTCATAACTTGAATCCAACAACCTTGTAACCCAAATCACTCCTAAACCAGTTCTCGCCTGGTCACCCTTTTCTTTAGCATACCCTGTAAAAATCAGTTCCCATCTGGTAATTCACCTTCAAAACCCAACCATACTTGGCACGTCCATCGCCCACAAACTCCATATTCTTACATCCCTAACAATTTTTGCATACATGCTGCATCATTACATTAGTGCCTAGCCAGTCATTCTCAAAGATACAAATTTCCTGTGGACATCCTGGTAAGATCCTTTAAGAGTGCTATCCCTTCACTTACCTTTTGTAAGCCTTCCCGTGTCTTTTCCACGTAGTATCTCCTCTCTGCCTTTCGCACAGGAGTCGCCTTATCGTCCGTAAGGGATTTCCTGGCATTTCTCATGAAATCGTATCCTTTCGCTTCCCTTTCGTAAGCGTTTTCTCGTTGTCTTTAACATGTGACAAAACTTTGTGTTGGGTATCTTCGATCAATTTGGACGCTTGATGCCTGTGTGGCCAAGAACTGAATGGTCACCATACTTAAAGAATGTCATCTCCGCCGTTGTGCCTGTGAGGTCAAATGATGTTCGGATACCCTTTTCAAAGTCCCTCTACCTTGGCAAGAGGATGGTTATTACCCTTCACTTACCTTTTGTAAACCTTTCCGTGTCTTTTCCACGAAGTATCTTCTCTCTGCCTTTCGCATAGGAGTCACCTTACCTTTCGTAAGGGATTTCATGGCCTTTCACATGAAATCTTATCCTTTCGCTTCCCTTTCGTAAGCGTTTTCTCGTTGTCCTTTACATGCGACAAAACTTTGTGTTGGGTATCTTCGATCAATTTGGACGCTTGATGCCTATGTGGCCAAGAACTGAATGGTCGCCATACTTGGAGAATATCATCTCCGCCGTTGTGCCTGTGAGGTCAAATGATGTTCTAATACCCTTTCCAAGTTTCCTCTACCTTTTGCAAGAGGATGGTTATTGCCCTCAACTTACCTTGGGAGTCTTTTTGCGTCTCTTTCACGAAATATCTTCACCTTGCCTTTCGCAACAGATTTAACTTACCTTTAGTAAGACCCACCGTACCTTTTGTACAGGATCTTATCAGCTTACCTTTTGTAAGTATCCTCTCTACCTTTTGTGGAAGGAATTTTTCTCCTAACCTTTTGTTCAGGGGTCTGTTCTGCCTTTAGGAAGAAGAAAGTATGATCGTCCTCTCCTGAGGGAGTTTCCTATCTACCTTTTGTAGAAGGAATTATCTCCAAACCTTTTGTTCTGGAGTCCTATTTACCTTTTGTAAAAAGAAATTTTTCTCCTAACCTTTTGTTATGGAGTCCTTTCTGCCATGACAGAAGGAAATACGATCATATTCTCCCGAGGGAGTCTCCGCTATGTGATGTAGAAGGAGTTACTATTTCTCTAAACCTTTTGTTTCGGAGTCCTCTCTGCCTTTTGTAGAAGGAATATTTCTCCTAACCTTTTGTTTTGGAGTCCTCTCTACCTTTTGTAGAAGGAATATTTTTTTTCTCCTAACCTTTTGTTTAGGAGTCCTCCTTGCCTTTTGTAAGAGGAAAACCGTTTATTTTCGAGTCCTCTCTACCTTTCGTAGAAGGAATATTTCATAATCCTTTATTTTTAGAGTCCTCTCTATCTTTTGTAGAAGGAATATCTCATTGTCATCTCTTGAGTCCTCTCTATCTTTTGTAGAAGGAATATCTCATTGTCATCTCTTGAGTCCTCTCTATCTTTTGTAGAAGGAATATCTCATTGTCATCTCTTGAGTCCTCTCTATCTTTTGTAGAAGGAATATCTCATTGTCATCTCTTGAGTCCTCTCTATCTTTTGTAGAAGGAATATCTCCCAATCCATTTCTTGAGTCCTCTCTATCTTTTGTAGAAGGAATATCTCATTGTTATTTCTTGAGTCCTCTCTATCTTTTATAGAAGGAATATCTCTTGGCCAATTATGTTTCCATGTTACGAGGTGCCTCCTCTTCCGGCTGGCAAAGCACTCATGTTCATTCAGCATTGCATCTCAAGCATATCATCATATCCCTCATACCCCTTCTCCAATAACAAGAAACCTTTTTCAAGCCATCTCGTTGACTATTTACTTTCACCCCATACCTCTCCAGTCGAAAATCCCGGGTATTCTAGTATTTAATTCTCTTCTACCATGAATGTTCGAGCACCCTTACCCTCCAGACATTCAGGTCCAAGAGGATTAAATAGGGGCAGCTGTCACACCCTCATTTTCGCCTGTAGCCTTTATACCCTACATTCTCCATATCATACATCATTTTATTGCATATCGGGCATGTGGGTACGGATTGGGTCGATTTGTCATTTTCCATTTTCAAATGAGATAACTTGTCTATCTTGGAAGAAAAGGTTCATCATTTAAAGTTTGATCTAAATTGGAAAGTCTACTCTTGTAGATTTCTTCAAAGAGAAGTTACTTGACAAAATATTAGGATATTCAAGATATATTCCTAATGACCATGAAGCGCAAGGCATGATTCAAGATTGCTTCATCCAATTTTGTTATAAATCCTTGATCAAGCGGAATCCAAATTTGCAAAGCATGGATCAAGATCACAAGTCCATAATACAAGACTTCATCCATTTCAAGCTTAATGGTTCTAAGGAAATCCATCATGAATTTAAGATTGGAGGCAAGAATATTACAAAGAGAAATTTTATGACATTTCAAGAATGTCATTTGTTGCAAGATTTCCAACTCTAAGTAATGTTTAGAAATTAATTTATTTCTAATCTTCATTCAACTCTCTAGTCAAAGTCATGTTATGGTAATGCCACACCAAGTCCACATTATGCTTATAAGCATCCAAGAAATATGTAAGGATTAAATCAACATTGGATTGTTTTAAGACCAAGATTATGCATGTTAGTCATAAGCAAAATAGTCTCATGCAAAAGTGACAAATTTCCTCATGTCACAAAATCTACATGTCACAAGACCAAAGGCATAACATGTGACAATGCTTCTACACATCAGAATTTTCAAAATGCTGTCAAGAATTGGTAGTATTGACCAAGAGGAGTTGTCCAAGCACAAGCCAACAAAATGGGTGCAAGGCACAAGGTGCTGCAGAAAAAACAGCATAGGCAAAGTAGTGCAGAAAATACAGCATAGCATCTTGCATGGAAATGGAAAGAAAGAGAGTGACACAAGGAAAGGTGGTAAGAAACATTGCCCCATGAAAAAATCTGAAGTGTGGGAAGAAGTGAAAACCCTAGAGGAGCTGAGATAAGAGGAGGGGGTTGTAAACAAAAAGGGATCATTCACTACACATTCATCCATTCTACACACATTTGCAAAAACCAGAAAAATAGAGAGAGCTAACAAAATCCTAAAAAACAGAAAAATAGGAAGCTTTGCAAAGCAGAAAAAGAGAGTGATATAGAACCAAGAGAACCACTAAAGAGCAAGAGCCTTCCCAACATAGAGTGAGGAGTGGAGCACATTCATCCAAAACCAAGGAGGACTTGCAAGAAGAAGAAACTCTTGGGTATCCATTTTCTCAAACTTTTCTCTCTTTATTTCTTTGCTCTTATATTCATTTTGTTCACTCTTTTATATGTTGTTGTTTTGTTAGCATCATGTAAGATCCCAAGGGGACCAAGAGTCCATGGTTTAGAACCACAGAAAGTCAAAAATAACACATAACTTCCACCACTGGAAGTTAAGTGCAAAAAGTGACGTTTTTGAAAAAAGTCAAAAATAACACATAACTTCCACCACTGGAAGTTAAGTGCAAAAAGTGACGTTTTTGAAAAAAGTCTGAAATAACACATAACTTCCACCACTGGAAGTTAAGTGCAAAAAGTGACGTTTTTTTTGAAAAAAGTCAGAAATAACACATAACTTCCATCACTGGAAGTTAAGTGCAAAAAGTGACGTTTTTGAAAAAAGCCTGAAATAACACATAACTTCCACCATTGGAAGTTAAGTGCAAAAAGTGACATTTTTGAAAAAAGCCTGAAATAACACATAACTTCCACCATTGGAAGTTAAGTGCAAAAAGTGACATTTTTTGAAAAAAAGCCTGAAATAACACATAACTTCCACCATTGGAAGTTAAGTGCAAAAAGTGATATTTTTGAAAAAAGCCTGAAATAACACATAACTTCCACCATTGGAAGTTAAGTGCAAAAAGTGACATTTTTTTGAAAAAAGCCTAAATTAACACATAACCTCCACCATTGGAAGTTAACCCAAAAATTTCACATTTTGAAGTTACTGTTTTTTTGAATTTATTCAAAGAGTTCGCACGGCGAACTCTTTGATGGCACTTCATGCCGTTTTTCTTGTGTGTCTCGATTTTTTTGAGCCGTCTAGCTTATGTTTGTATGATTATTGTATGTGAATATTGTTATTGTCCTTGGTGACTTTTGATTCCAAAAACCATTTTCAAAAACGAACTCTCGATTTTATCGAGCCATTTTCAACCCTTGTAAGTCGGCCGCCTTGTGCGTCCGCCGTCGACCTTGTTCGTATCGCTTCAAATACTTTTACAAACAATAAACCTTGATCCAACATTAAGTGGTTCTCTTATCTCTTAAAAAATCCAAAACACAATAACATAAACAATTAGAATTATGCACCACGAACTTTAAAGTGGTAGAAAAGGAATGAGAATGGAGTCCTCCTGCACTCATTCCAAATGTTTTGGATACAAGGTGCTCGACTTGGTTATTCGAAACATTCATTTCTATCTAAAGTCTTTTGTGTATAATCCTAATCAAGAACAATTTCTCTTAAGAAACTTAAAAATAACATCAACTCATCAAACCTATTTTCGCCATAGGGCATCAATTCAAAAACCCTTTTTCAAGGTATAAAATCAACCAACAAACAACAATTTCACAAGCCGCCGAACTACGGCTGCTCTGATTTCTCACACATGTTGAGAATACGTAGGCATAGGATTGCGATGATCCTAGCGAGCACAATTTTCTTTCTTTCCCATCTTTAATCATCCATACGCTGTTACCCCAAGGACATGTTACGTCCGTTCTACCGCAAACAGGTAACGCATAAGACTCCAAGAGCGAGCCGCAATACACCTAACTGCTAGAATGCGCACGATAGCATCGTCCACCCAACATCCTGTTTTCCACCATAGTCCCATGAACTACGAATGCTCTGATTCTTCACTTCATACAAGTGAATATACGTAGGCACAAGGGCCCCAATCCTTGGCGAGCACTCTAATAAACACCAACCCCCTCTTTCTTCAAACAAGCAAACTTTTAGAATAAAACACCCATTCACGCCAAACAACCTAGGAGATTCCCATCGAGTACGATGGATGCGAGGGGGTGCTAATACCTTCCCCTTGCATAACCGACTCCCGAACCCTAAGATTTGGTTGCAATGACCACGCTCTTTTCCCAAAGGTTTTATCGCTATTTCTCTTTCCCCCCGTGGGATAAATAAAATCCGGTGGCGACTCTGTGTCATTTTTCGCGTAGCGACACTTCCTCCAGTTCACCCAACAATATCAGCCCCAACCCTACCTCCGACCACCCAAACAGTTCACCCCATGCACAGCCCCCAACTTTGACCAGAGCAACCCTTATTTCCAATATCCTACAAATCCTACCTTCAACACTACCTTCTCACAACCCGCCTTCACGCCTGATGACGTCTACATCCCAACCGTTCAACAAACCCAAGCCGAAACCTACCCACAGCCACCACAACCAACACATTCATTCCATCAATTCTTACTGACAGAGGAGCAACTAATGCAGATGCCGGATTTTAACATCGAAGATATTCTAGATGATGAATCAGGACCCTCTACAAGGCAGACAAACCCCCCGACAACACATCACAATGAAGATTTGTCTTCCGACTCGTCTCAGTCATCTGCAAACGAGCGTTTGGGGAGAGGACACCGACAGAGAAGGGCCCCTAGGTGTGGAACTGGGGGTCATCTTCGATGATATGTATATTTAAGTAATCAATTTTTTTGTAACTATTAAATCTTGAAATTTTATTCTTGTCAATTATTTGATCAATTAATTAAATACGTTTATTATTAAATTAATTCAACAGATTTTATGTTTTATATTAAATAGTTTTTTTTTTAAAATTAATTAAATATATTTTTTATTAGTTTAATTAAATAGATTTTATATGTTTTATAATAAATAGTTTTCACATGTTAAATAGTAGATTAATTTAATAAAAAATAAAATACTCCTAATTTATTAAAAATTCTACTTTATTAATTTTTATACAAAATTTTTATATGTTTTATATTAAATAATTTTTTTAAAAATTAATTAGATATATTAGAAGTATTTAATATATTTGAAATTAATGTATTTAAAAATATTAAATATATTTATTTGAAAATCTGAAAAAATGAAAAAAAAAAAAAAAAACCTTCACACGTTCGCCCTTTCAATGGGCGAACTCACTCATGCTGGAATTTTCTGCAAGTTCGCCACTTCAATGGACGAACGTCTTCAATGTTTTTCCCTAGTTCGTCCTTCTGTTGGACGAACTCTTCCAAAAGTAGGGTATACACGTAAATATATTTCAAACTGGGGTGTTTTGGTATTTAGGGTTTCAAACTAGGGTATATAGGTCAAAAAATCCCCATGTGAAGCGTGATATTTTTTATGCTATTATTGTGATTTTTCTGATGAATAAACATTGTGTCATGATATTTTGCCTCGTATTTGTTATTGCTGACATACTTTGGCATGAATCATTGTACACTGAACTTTGATCTTTTCATGTTGTTGTTGTTGGCCTAACATGATATGAATTGTGTTTGCTTGATCACATATGTTAAATATCCTTGTTACGTCTACTGCTACTAATGTACTTTAGGATTCCTTTAACTTTTGATTTTGCCTCTTGAATTGTCCATGGTTTACTTGCTTGTATAATGTATTAATCATTTATTTACTTTTCTTTCTTTGCATTGGTTCTGGCATAAGGAATGATGATGCACTTGGAGGAGGGAATTGGCACGAATGAAGAAGCTTGGAATGGAAATGAAGCTTGGCTTAATGAGAACTTTTAGGTTAGACTACAAGGAAGCTTGGCACAAAGACAAGGAGTATTGCATTTTGGCGTGAAAAAGAAGAGCTTTAAAGCTGCTTAGAGAGGGATTTGATGGGGATGGCAGCCACTTGGATGAGGATGAGCACGAAGGAAGCATCTTGGGCATGAAATAATTGGTACAAATGAAGGAGTCAATCGGATGCTTCTAGTCTGATGGCCAACTTGATTAAAAGCTTGGTATGAAGAAGAAGAACCTCAAAACTTCTTGTGTTTGGCTCAGGAAGTTTGAACTTTGGTTTCTTAGGCACTGTGTAGCTTTGTAGAGTTAGGCTTGTAGTTGATCATAATTCTAACATAACTTGTACCTTCTAACTTAAAATTCACATAATAGTATAATGACTTGTGAACTTTGAAAAAAAATTAATCTTGGCTTATTAATTATAAATCATGTGATTAGTTTGAAATCAAATAGAACCCTTTGTGATCAATTTGGAATTGGTGTTCTTGTCACTTTGAAATTAAACATTTGGATGTAATCATCTTGGCAACAAACTTGAAATTTATTTTGAATTTTTCATTTGGAGTGCTTGTACGTGTTTTGTGATTGTTTTAAGACCTTGCAATTCCACTTTTGTACTTCTTGATTAATTTGAATTTGAGGCTTTGTACTAATTGTGCTTTGAACTTGACAAATGAAAATGGTTATCTCATGTACAATTCCAAGCCTTTGTACCAAACATGTACTTGATTTTGGTAACTTAGCTTTGTTTCTCATGAAAAAGTATAATAGTTTAATGTAGCATATCCTAATAAGATGAACTTTGTCCTTACTTTTAAACCATGCTACAAGAATTCCTTACAAAAAGGAAACCAAATGATCTTATCATTTCCATTATGCTTCTTAATCTTCAAACCACCTTAACCATCTCACTCTTGAATTTTCTTAACAATACATCAATCATGAATGAAGTCAACACCTTCCTTTATTTCCATTTAATCTTAACACACTTACAACGAAAGATTAAATAGGCAAAAATCATAAGAAAGACCTATAATCAAAGTAAGAATAACCAAGACTTTCATGACCTATCCTTAGAGGATCATGGCCAAGGGCTAAATGATCACCCCAAGAAATATCACTAAGCAACATAAATGTTTCATATAAGCAAGTAAAAGGGTAGGAAAATTTTGGGGTATGAGAAGAGGATTATAGGTAACCTGTTTCTAAAGATCCATAATAGCTTCCGCAAGTACAAATCCTGTTTTAAAGATGGTGGTAGCAATACTAAACCTCCACTATTTTCTGGTGAATATTTTGACTTTTAAAAAAATTGCATGAATGCTCATTTGGAAGCGCAAGTAGAAGGAATATGAGAATCTATCCAAAATGGTCTACATCAACCTACAAGTATTGTTAATGGTGTTTGTCGCTACCGCGAAAATAACGTGTCGGCAAAACAGAAGAGTCGCCACCTTTCGTTATTTATCCCATAGAAAGGGAAAGGAAACGATCAGAAAAACCTGACGAAAAGGTATAAGACAAGGTCATCGCAACCATGTCTGGGTTCGGGAGTCGGTTACGCAAGGGGAAGGTATTAACACCCCTCACGTCCATCGTACTCGATGGGATCCACGCTTGCTGTGTTTATCTGAAGGGTTAGTTTACTATCTACCTATCAAGGATGGTCTGAAAGAAAAGAAAAACTGACTCGACAAAGCGTCACGCTTTATGCCTACGTATTCTCATCAGAGAACGAGAAATCAGAGTCAACGTAGTTCGGCTAACTACGGGTACCGGGATGGGGGAAGGTGGTTCGCCAATACGTCAGTATTGTGCCTACGTACTCTAAACGGATATGAGAGATCAGAGCTTACGTAGTTCGGGATAATACGGATTATAGGGATCCAGATTCATCTGTTTTTCTGAGTAGGGTTAACAAATAGTTCCAGCAGTTTGGTGTATGCAGCTTGCTCGTTAGAGACTCGTGCGTTACCATTTGCGGTAGAACTGGGAGTTAACGACACTCTTTTCTTCAGAAAAGCTTTCCTTTGAATTATCGGTCCACGGGGGAAAAAGGTTTGAAGTTTGTTTTCTGTCTTTTACGGAAGAAGTGTTTTTTTATGGTTGTATGTAGTTTGTACAACACTAGAGACTATGACTTAGGAGCGAATGCATCACATATCGTCCAAAGGACATATACTAAACACTCTAGATGATTGAGAGGAGACCGCTCAATTATCATTTCCCAAGTAGCTTAAGTCTTGTAACGCGCTTGTACTAACTTGCCTTTATTACGTCTTTTACTGTTGTTTTTGAGATGAGAATAGAACGAACTCTACGAGGAAACTATCAAGCCCTAATGTTGTCATACCAAGGATTCATCCTATGGTTAAGGTTCGAAACAGGGGACTCCTAGAAGTTATCATGCATAGGTTTCAACCTAAAGTTCTAATCATCACTTCCTTATCAAAGGAAGTGAGACTCCTAGGGGATCATGTCAAGTGGGATACAGAAACAGACAAAGCATCAGCTAAACAGATAAATAGATAAACAGTAAAGATGCACATGGAATACAACAATACAAGCAGAGGGAGACTCACTCAACCTCTAGGCAATCAAGCAAAGAAAACAGTCAAAGCAGACAAGCAGAGGGAGCTCAACTCAACCTCTATATGCAAATACGTCAATTAGAAAAAGAAAAACAACATACAAGCAAGGGGAGGATCACCTCAACCCTTAAGGCAAACAAGCAGAGGGAGACTCACTCAACCTCTTAATGCAGTCATACATCTACACTTAGACTATCCTAAACATGAACTATCCTAATGCAACACACCACTCAATCATGAATGAAGGCAAGGATTTATGGCAAATAAGGAATTCATTCCACAAGTAATCATACAAGGCATCTATCCTAAGGAAAGAAATTGAAAGTTGGGAAGCAAGGGTATGGTCCACAGGAACTTATCCCAGGCACTCAACCAACTAAAAGGGATTAGGGAGAATCATATAGGTTTGGCTCCTTCAGGAGATGTGCAACATTCTCTCCACAGGAGGGACTATGCTACCCCAAGAAGGTTCCTAAAAAGGAATGAATAAGAGCATATTAGGAGAATGAAGATAGGAAGCAGGGTAAGGTCCACAGGAACTTACCACCGGCACTCAACCAACTCCATTTCCTCAGAAAGCTTTCATAGACTCAACTCCTTTATGATGATGCAATGAATTCCTCCACAGGAGGAAACATGCTCACAAAGAGAATCCTACTTAAGCAAGGAAAGTTTTGAGGGAAACTAACCCTATAGGAAGAATCATCCACCTAATTTGAACTTCTAAAGAACCTCAATGATTCCCTTCTAAGGATCACCTACACTAAGGATTCAAAGCTCTAAAGAGGTATCTACCTAATTACCATTCTATCAAGGAAGGATATGAGACTTAGAATCATCTAATGGTCATTTACAAGACTAATCTATGAACTTAACCTAGTTAGGATCACCTAAACTATAACCAATTTGTAAAATGGGGAACTAATAGAAAATCATTTCTAAAAATTCTAAGGAAAATCCTACATTATCCTACATGAGTTAAGTATCTATGGTACAAAAACCAGGGGTCAAACCTAATCCTAAAGGTTCAAGTAAAATCTAAATCCAAAGAGTGTGCTAAAAGGGATCCATCAAGGAAGGCTCCTAAATATCTATCTCAAAATCCTATTTAGAATCATCTAAAAATCACAACAAAAATCAACCAAACCTATCAAGGGGTCTACAACAAGCATGCAAAGTTTCAATATTAAATTCTAAATCATGAGCTAGCAATAAAATCAGCAATCAAGATAGTCATATTATGCACTGTTAAACATATATAAAAAATAGAAAAAAATTGAAAATGGTATCAAAATATAATCCAAAGGCATCAAAAAATCAGAAATTAAATCAGAATCATGCACATATTTTTGTTATATTTTTCTGATCAATAATCAACTTAATATGAATTTTAAAAGATAAAATCAATTAAAAGAAAATAGAAAAACAATTAAAGAATTAAAGAAACTCAGAAAATATCATGACCACAGGATTAGATTACTAGTCAGCTCATCTAACGAACGCGCGCGTGAAACCTCATTAATGAAACTACTGCGTTTTGATTCCGAGGCAACGTGAGGTAAGTTTGACTGAAGACTATGGTACGTTCTAATCACAACCATTCATGGGAAAAGTATGCTAATCTCACGCCTCTTGTGATGCCACCTCACCAAACCCTAAGAATACCAAGCCTTGTCCACCAGATGCAACGAATCAGTCAAGAGATCCAACGCTCCTCAGTCATCTTCCTCATTTGAACCTGGTACATGGAGGGAAACACAGCCACGGTGGCCGGAGAAGAGCGCCACCTTCTTCTCCGGCGAGCACAACAACACCAAAAATATAAGTTTCACCAAACTTCAAGAAAATTATATGTGTCCACTCGTCTCTTCTCACTGATCATCATGATCTATCTCATTTCTCCTAACTCCTAGTGAATCTCCAAAAACGAAGAGGAACAGAAAATTCTTCAATTTCATAATTGTCACGAAACTCGAAATTGTTTACACAGAAACGATCCTCACTCTTCAAAGATCAAGAATCACTCATCAATTCATGTTAATGTTGGTGTAAGCCCTAGAGGCCAATACTTTTTGGTACTTGTATCAGATTATTCGTTTAATAATAAAAGGCATTTCTTTATTATGTTTGTCTTTCATAATAATAAAGTCCCTAGAATAGTTAGTCTGTTTAATGAAATGTTAAGTGTGACTTAATCATGAGATCCCATTAAACATAAAGACATTATTCTTAAAATATCCGTAGTCAAGCTTTATTGCAAAGTGGGATAACATTAAAAGCATTGAGACTATTATGAAGATAGACTGATGATCACATCTCATGGATCATGGATAAAGAGTTATCAAGTCTTGACATAGGTATAAATATTAGGAGTAATATTTATACCGGATTGACCCGCTATGAGAATACTACATAGTATGTTATGCAAAGTGTCATAAGTTATTCTCATGGTGATAATGGTGTATTACCACCCTTCGACCTGAAACCACTATGGACCCTAGATGTAGAGTCGGGTGCTTTATTGCTGATCAAACATTATCCGTAACTGGATGATCATAAAGACAGTTGATGGGCACTCCACGAAGCATGCTGAGGGACATGAGTGTCCTAGATGGAATTTGCCAATCCTGCATAACAGGAGAAATGTCTAAGGGCCCAATATTGAACTGGACAAGGATGACACAGTGTATGCCTTGTGTTCAATATAGACATAGGGGCAAAAGGGTAATTGTACAAACATATATTATCACGAAAAAGGTTTTGTCAGATCACATGACATTTTCGTGACTTGGGTAACAGTGATGTGTTGCTAGATACCGCTTACTGTTTATTATGTTAAATATATATAATTTAATATAATTACCAACGTTACGAAATCCTACAGGGTCACACACATAAGGACAGTTTGATGAGAAATAGAGAAATCAAAGGAACACCGTAAGGTACGGTGCACTTAAGTGAAAAATAGAAATTCGGATAATATAATAATAATTATTGTTATTTTATAATGGTTATAAAATAATAATAAAATAAATATATTCATTATAATAATAGTTATTATAATAATATATAATATTATTATGGATCATGTGAATTAGGGTTTTAGCCCGCAGCCCACAAGAGAGTCTATAAAAGGAACCCTTGTGATGAAGCTTTCACTTGATGCAATTTCGTTTTTGATTCTCTTTTCTCACTCAAATAATTCCGTTCGTAAGCAGCTAGCACTGTGACCGGAAGCTGTTCGTGTGGACTGAGTAGAGGCGTTGCACTTCATCAACGCTTGTGATCGCTGCATCAAAGATCTGAATCTCCACAAAGAGGTAACGATTCTATCACTGACCATGCTCATTCGTGAGGATCACTAAAGGAAAATTTTTGTTTTCCGCTGCGTTTAGATCGCAATTTTCCTTCAGTTAACACTCAAGAATCTTCTAGATACGAATCTCAACAGAAAACTCATCTCATCATGAATCGTCACGAAACTTCACCATTATGATCCTAAAACGTTCTATGTCATCACTATACCCTAACCACATGCCAATTTAAATCTAAACATGCCTGAATCAAGCGCAATAGTGAAAATAAAAAAAACCTGGAAAAAAGCTTCAAATTGGAGCAGTTGCAGGTTGATTCTGGGCTTCAAAACGCGTAGAAACATTCACTGATGAACACTGGTGCTAACTGTATCTTCAATTCCTCTTGAAATCTTCTGAATTGCAAAACACGATTTGGAGTTGGAAGCTTTGATCTCTAACTGCCACAACTGAATTTTGCACCAATTCATTCCAAAAAATGATCTAAATGTGATTATGAACTTAAATAGAATTGATTTGGATCTTAATATGGCCCAATCATGGCCCAAATTGCTAAATCCAAAAATTCATTTTCCTCCAAAGTTCAACAATGGAAGTCGTGCCTTCAGGCTCTATGTCAGCTTGATTTCCACTCAAATGACTTGCACAACACTTGGTGAAGATGAATGGATGAGAATGCAAGCTTGGTTTGATCCTATGGCCAAGATTGATTATGTTTCTTCATCATGAAGTAATCCACATAAAGTCCATGAATGAGGCCTCAAATCAAAAATGTAAAATTGCCAATCTCTCCAAAATACCATTTCCAATCAAAAAATGCACAAACTTGTGAAGTTTGGCACAATTGTGATTTGTTTTGAGTTTTTCCTTCATTAATGCCATTTAATGATCTTTTCTCCAAATTTCTTCATACTCTTCCTTATTCAATCCATATCAATGGTTGTTTGGATCATGGTTGGACTAAAAACATCATTTTGAACAAGTTTCAAGTTGAACAAAATTACATTTGAGGTTCCTAAGTTGGTGAAATGGACCCATAATTCAAAATGACCTGTAATTCCAAATACCCAAAATACCCTTACCTTGTCAAAGCCATAACTAGAGTTCTACAAATCCAATCATGAACTTCTAGTAATTTCTAGAAATCTAAAAGGATAAGGAACAACATTCATGTTTACCAAAAGTTCATAGGAATCATCCTTCTAGGGAAAAAGTGTCATGCAAGTTGGATAACTTTCAAGCTCCAAATTCACATGCCTCAGATGACCTGTAACTTGTATGGCTCATAACTTGAGTTCTATAAACCCTATTAAGGACTTCTAGTACTCAAATTAAATCTAAGATCATGCTCTACAACAATCATGTTGGGGTAAAGGTGAGATAAAAATCACATCTTGAGTTAAGTGGTCTTGAAGATAGGCATCAAACCAGGGGATTTTACACTGTCAAGCATAGCAACCCTAGCCTAGGAACTCCTCACACTCTTAATCCATCATAAGTTGACCTTGGAATCATCCCTAGGACATCTCAACACATAAATCCATGATCAAATGGCTCTTAAATTAGGTCTCAACCCTCTTCAAATCATCAGTTATCCTAGGGTTGACCAGATGAAACCCTAGTTGCATAAATCTTAGGTATATCTTCATATCATTTGCATAATGACCTGTCTAGGCTTCAAGATGATCTTAATACTTCTTATGGTCTCTCCCAAGGCTCTAGGTCCAACTCTATGGCTTCAACATCATCATATGACTTCCCACAACTCTCAAGTTAGGAGACCTACATACTTGGCTTCAGCCACTTTCTCTAAGGATCTTAGACTTCTCTGGTGAGGATGTCAACCCTTGAACACTTGGATAATCCTCTTAGCTAGCTTCATAGCCTTTGATTGGTAGTCATACCTCTTGATCTCGTGCACACATGCCAATGCAATGCAAATGATAATGCTAATATGAATGAAATGAAACACAAGCTAGGTAAAGAAAGGTTGGGCAAATTTTGGGGTGCAACAGCTACCCCTATTCAAACGGCTTGGACATGACTGGGTGAGAAGAGAACGGCTCTCAGGCAATCAAGGTAAAAGACGATTGAATACCAACAAACCCGGAAATTTGCCAACCGTACAAGCACACGGTACTCTGATGGGGACAAATTCTCGCAAACTGAAATAATAGTTGCACGATAACTAGCTGGAGAATTGTTGATATGAACCTCCGTCAGGATGATTCTCTGATTTATCTGATATCACTGCGTCCTCAACTCATCAAGGGATCACCGGTTACACGGTAAATGGCGATTTACCAACCGCACAGGTAAACGATACTTTGATTGGTAGGAACAACTTCGAAATCGGAAACGACAGTTGCACGACAACTTGCTGAGGAATCGGTTACACGGTAACCGGAAATTTGCCAACCGCATAAGTAAACGATACTTTGGTGGGTAGGACAATCTTTGAATGGCAACTTGCCTAAATTTGGTATGTCAGTTGCATGGCAACTTGCCTAAATCTCCATCAGGATGATGATCAGATTTCACTGCAGCTTCTTCCTCAAGTCATCAAGGGACCACTGGTTACACGGTAACTGGTGATACATAGCCGGCATTGCCGTCAGGCATTCTACAGCACGGCAGCAGAAGAATTCCTCTGGACTCATTAGGTCATCAGGGACTTTTGACAATCTCTATAATTATGCCGTCGGTCACTCAAAGAAATTCTCGGGCGTCAGCCGGACTTCGTCAGTAAGTCGGAAATAGAATCCTTAGTCAATCATGAACGAATAAGGATATCCAATCTTTTGCCGTCAGGCACTCTGCGTCAGCTGAGGGAACTGCTTCGACATCGCAGTTGGACTTCATCAGTAAGTCAGGAAGAGTTTGGCACTGCTGCCGGACTTCAATCATCAAGTCTTCAAGGAAGTTTCAACTTCTCAGTTTAGAACCTGCTGGGGATGACGCATCTCCGCTGGGGATTCTGGAGAACCATCAAGTAACTCTGCTTCGGGGACTTCAGAAATCATTCTGGACAAACAAACTCTGTTGGGGAAATCAAGAATCATCTTGAACAAACAACCTCGCCGGGGACTCCGAGATTCATCTTGAGCAAACAACTCTGGCGACCGCACTGGGGATTTTAAGAATCATCTTAAGTGCACAACCTTACTGAGGAATTCAAGAATCATCTTAAGCAAACCATTCTGCGGAGGAACACCTGCAAAACAAGAACGGTAACAACCTAGCTCATGTTTCATATGCACATGTTTGGCAATGGCGCAATGCTCCACACGGTGGAAATGATACGCGTTTAGGGTAAATGCTATACAATCATGCAAAATGCTACGACCCCATCAGCAAAATAAATGCTGAAGGGAAAATCCTCCTGTCAAGGAGAAAGAACCAATCTGATGGGAGGAAGGAATCATCCTGCCGAGGAGAAGAAGTCACACCAATCTCAATTGGACTTAGCCTGGGGACACAGACTTCAGCCAACTTCCTGCAGGGGAACAAAGCTCTTCGAGAACCTACACTCTCTCAACCGGGTATTCAAGCCACCAACTGCTGAAGAAACGATGTCAATCGCAGAAATAAACTGCACGGCCTTCGCAGATAGAATCCTCCTGGCGATAACGACTCCGATGGGGAAGTACAACATCAGCTATTCAACATTCTCTGCTGGGGAAACCAATCATGGCTTGAACAGCTTCCAAGGACTCAACTCTCTTGGGGAACTGCAAACTCGGGTGAGGATAGGAAACCAGATGCTGGAAGCACTCCTACCTGTCGGGAGAACACAACTCTATGGGGAATTTCAATTCCGCTGGAGATTTCAGGCTGAACTACCGGAAGCTGAACACCTGCGAATAGTCTTCTACGAGAAAACTGCACACTGACCTAGTGTTGAGGGTGAGTATACACTTCAGCGTATGACTCAGCTGGGGAAATGATGATCTTGCCCAGGATGCATCTAGTTGGGGAGAATCTATCTCTGCTTGGGAAGAAATATCAATGCTAGCGGTCCCATGCTCAGACTCCGTGGGGAAACACCACTGAACTCGTTGGGGAAGAAGGAATCATCCTGCTTGGAAAACATCTAGCGTACTGCCTGGAGGGTGACGTCCCTGCAACAACATGAACAAACAGACAAGATGCCCTTCTCAAAGGGACCTATCAAGGTTATCATCCTGTGACAAAGTTCAGGTAATTTAATGTTTCAACAATTATTGGCCTAGGCCAGCAAGTTTATGTATGCGCATTTTATTAAAAACATCGGGCGTTCTTTTTCGCAAACAAAACAGGTAAAAACTAAATAAACAAACAGAAATGCTGAATAGTATATGTTTATTGATAACGAGCCCATGAATGGGCAAAATGTTTTACAACAGATGCAAACTCCTGAAATGAGGAAGCTGCGCAAGCATAATAACATAAATATACATCAGTACACACAAATGTCGGCAATGCGGCATAGACGAACACCATGAGTTAATCCCTCTATGACCCACTCGACTTCGATACTTCTCCGACGCTTCAGCTTCAGAAGAGATTGATTCAGATAAACGGCCCTCAGGTCTTCCCAACCACTAAACAATGAGAGTCCACACGTGGAATGCAGTCATTTGCTTTTTCAAATCCCTAACTTTTGCCTGAACCGCCCTTTCGGGTTTTCGATTCACCGGGATACCCTTTTTTGCCAAAGCCGCCCTTCCAGGTTTTCGACTTTGCGGGTGTACATTTTTTCATTTATATCCCTAATTTTTGCCCGAACCTTTTTCTTTTTTATGGTTCGCCGGGATGCCCCATTTTTGCCTGGATATTCTTTTTCTTTCCAGCGGGTCCTTTTTAAGCAAAGTATTTTTTAACTGCATCCGCGTTCACAGGGGATGCAAAATCTTCTCCATCCATCGAGGATAACAACAAGGCTCCTCCCGAGAAGACCTTGCTGACGATGTACGGACCTTCGTAGTTAGGAGTCCACTTGCCCCTGTGATCGAAATGTGGTGGAAGAATCTCCTTCAGGACGAGATCACCCGTCTGAAAGCTTCTAGGACGCACCTTCTTATCATAAACTTTCTTCATTCGGCTCTGGTACAGACGACCATATGCAATCGATGCTAATCTCTTCTCATCCATCAGGCTGAGTTGGTTCAATCGGTTCTAAATCCATTCTGCCTCATCGAGTTTCACGTCAACCAAAACTCGCAAAGAAGGAATCTCAACTTCCAACGGTAGGACAACCTCCATATCGTACACTAGTGAGAAAGGCGTTGCACCGGTTGATGTGTGTACCATCGTACGATAACCGTGCAATGCAAATGGCAATATCTCATGCCAATCTTTGTAAGTCACAACCATCTTTTGTACTATCTTTTTAATGTTCTTGTTGGCCGCTTCAACCACACCATTCATCTTCGGCCGATAAGGTGATGAGTTGTGATGTTCAATCTTGAAAATCTGACATAACTCCTTCATCATCTTGTTATTCAGATTTGAACCATTGTCAGTAATGATCCGTTCGGGAATTCCGTATCGACAGATGATGTCCTTCTTTATGAATCTGGCTACCACCTGCTTGGTCACGTTGGCATACGAGGCTGCTTCCACCCACTTGGTGAAGTAGTCGATGGCTACCAAAATGAAGCGATGACTGTTAGATGCAGTGGGCTCGATCTTGCCTATCATATCAATGCCCCACATGGAGAACGGCCTGAGGATGACATGACATTCAATGGGGACGGCGGCACATGAATTTTATCAGCATAAATCTGGCATTTATGACACCTCTTCGCAAATTTGAAACAATCCGACTCCATCGTCAGCCAGTAATATCCTGCTTGCAGGATTTTTCTCGTCATAGCATGCCCGTCGACGTGCGTACCAAATGTGCCTTCATGGACTTCCTCCATAAGCAGACTCGCTTCTTTCTCATCTACACATCTGAGTAGCACGAGATCGTGATTTCTCTTGTACAGAACTCCATCAGGATTGAGATAGAAATTTCCAACCAGCCTCCTTAGAGTCTTCTTATCCTGGGTTGACGCTCCTGCAGGATACTCCTTAGTCATAAGGAAAGTCTGGATGTCATAGAACCATGGCTTGCCATTGGGGGCTTCCTCGATTGCAAAAACGAATACAGGTCTATCAAGACGGGAAATGACAATTCTTGGAGCTTCATTCCAAAAATTGACTTTATACATCGAAGCCAACGTGGCTAAGGCATCAGCCATCTGATTTTCAGCTCGGGGCACATGATGGAGTTCCACTCGATCAAAGAACAAAAGTAGCCTTCTGGCATAATTCATGTACGGCACCAAATTCGACTGACGAGTCTCCCACTCCCCTTTAATTTGGTTAACAACAAGTGCCGAGTCACCGTATACATCCAGGTTTTTGATTCTCAAATCAATAGATTCCTCCAAACCCATGATGCATGCTTCGTATTCTGCTTCATTATTGGTGACTGGAAAAGTCAATCTAGCAGTGAACGGGATGTGGGATCCCTGGGGAGTCGTGATGATTGCCCCAATACCACTTCCGTAGGAATTAACCGCCCCGTCAAATATCAACTTCCACTGGGACTTCCTATCTGGCCCCTCGTTAGGCAACAGTTCGTCACAATATTTCACTTTGAGAAACATGATATCCTCGTCAGAGAATTCAAATTTCATCGGCTGATAATCTTCGATAGGCTGTTCGGCAAGGTACTCAGACAATACACTCCCCTTGATGGCTTTCTGGGAAACATACTGAATATCATACTCCGTCAACACCATTTGCCATCTAGCAATCCTACCTGAAAGCGCTTGCTTCTCGAAGACGTACTTGATCGGATCCATCTTCGAAATTAGCATGGTCGTGTGATTGAGCATATATTGTCGTAAACGTTTGGCGGCCCACGCGAGTGCACAACACGTTTTTTCCAGCATTGAGTAACGGGACTCACAATCTGTGAACTTTTTACTCAAGTAATAAATGGCATGCTCCTTTCTGCCAGTCTCGTCGTGCTGACCGAGAACGCAACCCATGCTATTCTCAAGAACTGTCAAGTACATGATTAAGCTTCCGGCCACTGGGGGTATCAAAATTGGAGGTTCCTGCAGATACTGTTTTATCTTGTCCAATGCCTTCTGGAAATCCTCGTTCCAGATAATCGCCTGATCTTTTTTCAGTAGCTTGAACATCAGTTCACACGTGGCCGTGAGCTGAGATATAAACCTTGCAATGTAGTTTATTCTGCCCAGGAAACCACAAACTTCTTTTTCAGTTTTTGGCGCTGGCATATCTTGTATTGCTTTTATCTTCGCATGATCAACCTCAATGCCTTTTTCACTTACAATAAACCCCAGTAGTTTTCCAGATCGTACTCCAAAAGTACACTTATTAGGATTCAGCCTCAACCTGAACTTCCTAAGCCTCTCAAAAAGCTTCAGCAAATTGACCAGATGTCCCTCCTTCGTTTGGGACTTCACAATCATGTCATCAACATAGACTTCAATCTCATGGTGAATCATGTCATGAAACAAAGTAACCATCGCTCATTGGTAAGTGGCCCCTGCGTTCTTCAAACCGAAGGGCATTACCTTGTAGCAGAACGTTCCCCACGGGGTGATAAACGTGGTTTTCTCCATGTCCTCCGGCGCCATCTTGATCTGATTATAGCCTGAGAAGCCATCCATGAACGAAAACACGGAAAATTGAGCTGTATTGTCGACCAACACATCAATATGAGGGAGCGGGAAATCATCTTTGGGGCTCGCCCTATTCAAATCCCAATAATCAACGCACATCCGCACCTTATCGTCCTTCTTCGGTACAGGTACTATGTTGGCGACCCACGGAGGGTAAGTAGTGACCGCTAAGAAGCCAACATCCAGCTGCTTTTGCACTTCTTCTTTGATTTTAACGGCCATATCTGGTCGTGTCCTTCTAAGCTTCTGCTTAATTGGAGGACAATCTTCTCGCAGTGGCAGATGATGAACCACTATGTCAGTGTCGAGTCCGGGCATATCTTCATACGACCAAGCGAAGATGTCACTATACTCTCGAAGCATCTCGACCAATCTCTGCTTGACATCACTCTGTAATGCAGCCCCTATCCTGACATTCCTAACAAGTTCCTCAGAACCCAGATTCACAATCTCAATCTCTTCCTCGTGAGGCAGAATGACCTTCTCTTCTTGTTTCAACAAACGGGCCAACTCTTCGGGAAGGTATTCGTCTTCATCAATCTCTTCTTCAGCTTGATATATCGGGCAATCGAAGTTGAAGTGAGTCGTAGAAGGTTCAGATTCGATGTCATCTGCGATGTGAATCCTGCAATAACAAGGGTTAAGCTTAAGTAGAGGATATGCAGGTTAGCACAAACCGTGTTGCCATTTTATTGTTTTTCAAAACAAAAGTAAAAACAGGAATAACAGATATCACAAAATTCGAATGCGAAGAAAAACTCCCTTTAATTTATTAATAATATGTACATGCATAAGCTATCAAGGCCCTGACAATAAAACCGTTATGCCCCGGGTAGAGCATAAGGTTGTACAATAATTGGAAAAGACAAAGCATTACTCTTTGTGCGTCACTTGGATGACATCCTGGACGGACTAGTTGTTGAGGCTCTGGCCTGTCTTGCTCGGCTGAATCCAGGAGTCCAGGTCACAATCACTATCTTTGTCGTCTTCATACACGGCGTTGACATTCTCAAATATCACCCCACCTTTTGTGAACTGAATCGACCCTTTGACGCATGGTGCACTGAGAGAGGAGGAAGCATCAGCAGAAGGAGAATACCCTAACCCGAACTTATCTTGCTTGTTAGAGATTTCCAGAACTTGCCCCCAGCCTGGGGCAGAGCCAACTTGAACGGCAGCTTGAGCTTCCTTGAAGGAAGAGAGAGTCATCTCAGGTTTCTCAATCATCACTAAAGTTACATCTTTGACTTTAACAGCTTCGAACGCCTGGCACAATGTTTCGTGGATCTCGCCATCCACCTCAACATATTTGAAAGATGACAAATGGCTCACCATTATGTCCTCTTCACCAGAGACAGTCACGATGCTGCCCCCCATAGCATACTTCAGCTTCTGGTGCAATGTGGAGGTCACTGCGCCTGCAGAATGGATCCATGGCCGGCCCAATAGGCAGCTATAAGCAGGCATGATATCCATGATATAGAAAATTGCGTCGAAGGTTTTCGGCCCAACTTGAATGGGTAGAGTGACCTCTCCAAAGACGTGACACTTAGTTCCGTCGAAAGCTTTTACCACCAGATCACTGGGTGTACAAATCAGCCCTCTCGTATCCAATCTCATCAGAGCTTTCTTCGGGAGAATGTTCAGCGATGATCCCGTGTCCACCAACACATGAGACATAACTATTCCTCGACATTCTATCGAGATATGCAACACGCTATTGTGGTTTCTTCCCTACGGCGTCAGCTCCAGGTCAGTAAACCCTAATCCGTTCTCAGCATTCACGTGAGTGACTACTCCCTCCAGTTGGTTGACGGAGATCTCTTGCGGTACATACACTGCATTTAGAACCTTCAGCAGAGCACTGTAATGTGCTTCAGAACATAGCAACAAATTCAGAATGGAGATCTTAGACAGAGTCTGATGAAGATGATCAGCGATCTTATAATCACTTTTCTTGATCAATCTCATAAATTCTTCGGCGTCCTTCACCAGCAGGTCTTTTTCTACCTCACGAGAGGTTTCCTCAATGACCTTACCCTTTCCTCTGTCAGCTTTCTCCGCTTTGTCAGTTCTGTCAACCACAACTTCTGGTGGAGCGAACACTCTTCCGCTGCGAGTTATTCCGCCAGTTCCCACTAAGTTGTCAACAAACTGCCCAGATGGCTCCAACTCCAATTTCTGTCTGTTACAATAGACATCTGCCCCATAGTGCCATGGAACAACATTAGTGCTCTCGAATGGCATAGGCCCAGCCTTCGTGATGGTGATCGTAGGTGGCCTTGATGCAGAAATGGTTATTGTTTTGCGAGGGATGGTGATAGTGGCAATCTTATCGTTCTGCTTCAGCATGACTTCCCTAGATCTATTCTCAGCCCTCCGACTAAACTGCAGAATTCCTTCGATCATCAGACTCTGAATCCCTGCTACCAGCTGATCACAGCCGTCTGAACGAATCGCACAATCCATACACAGCTTTCCATAGCCCGGAAAAATACATTTCTTAAACAACTTGGCTTTAACGAAACCAAATGGTGTCTTCAGATCCTTGACATCAGTCAATAAATCCGAATCTTCTTCTTCAATGATGGCGTTAACCCCATCTCCCCCATGGTTAGGCATAGGATTCTTTGTGACATTCGGAACATTATCGGAAAAGTTAATGATTTTGGCGTCGACCATATCTTGCACCTTGTGCTTGAATGCCTTAAAGTTATCAATCGAGTGGCCAGGTGCCCCTGAATGAAACTCACATATTGCATTCGCATCGTAGCCTGGTGGAGGTGTCCCTGTCAAGGGAGCCAATGTTCTCTTCTGAACTAGCTGAAGCTGAAGCAATGTCTGCAGGAGCTGACCATACGACATAGGTGGGGTTTCAAGATGACGATTTGACAGAGGAGCTTTGTTCTGGTACCTCCGGTATCCTTGCTGGTTCTGCTGCTGAGGTTGCTGAACAGCAGGAATGGTAATGCTAGCGACCTGCTGGCGCTGGCCTTTGCCTTTTCCCCGAGCATTGGACACTGAGCTCGCCTCACCTTCACGTCTCTTACCACTGTAAGGTTTCTTTCCTCCTCCAGCTGACGATACATCTACACCCTGGATCTTCCCGAGTTTGATGCCATTTTCAACATGCTCTCCAGTGATGATGAGATCGAAGAAGCTTCCCGACATACCACTGACCAGTTTCTCATAATAAACCCCCGGAAGAGTAGCTACAAACATCTCAACAAGCTCTCGTTCAACCATCGGCGGCTGAACTCTCGTTGCCAGTTCACGCCATCTCTAGGCGTACTCTTTAAATCCCTCGTTGTTCTTCTGAGACAAGTTCTGCAGTTGAACCCAGTTGGGAGCCAAATCACTGTTATATTGATAATGGCGTACAAATGCTTCAGCAAGGTCTTTCCATGTACGTACACCGGTGGGTTCCAAACCCATATACCACTCCAAGGATGGGCCAGACAGGCTGTCCTGGAATAAGTGCATCAGCAACTTCTCATCTTCAGAATGAGCGGACATCTTTCGGTAGTACGACCTTAGATGAACACGGGGGCAAGTGGTGCCCTTGTACTTCAAAAAGTCGGGTACCTTAAACTTGGGAGGCACCTTAAAGTCTAAGATCAGTCCCAGTTTGGTCATGTCAACACCCATAGTATTCAAGTTCTCAAAACTCTTCATTTTTTCCTCAAGGGCCTTGAACCTCGAACGGGCTTCAGAATTTAATTCTCCATCAGCTCCCTTCTGCGAGAACAAGTCCTCTTGGCGATCCTCTAGCCATGGCTGATTGCCATTGCCAGCAGCAAACCCAGCAGCATCAATACCATACAGATTACCGGCCCCAGCGTTCCCCGCATTACCAGTTCCTCCAGTATTGCCATGGCCTATCCCAATATTGCCATTGGCTTCAAAGTTACCATTATCGACGCCAGTCGTATTCCCGTTAGGTCCGATGTTAGTGATAATGTTGCCGTTACCACTCCCATTCCCTCCAGTCACAGGGATGCCACCCTGAGGGGTCTCAACAAGTGGAGGGTTTGGAGTGTTCCCACCATGAAGCACGTTGTTGCTGTCAACCCTTGAGATCAGCGGCTGCACCAGAGTTCTGAGTTGGTCTTGGTTGTTAGCTACCACTTGCATGAGCTCCATGAAGCGGTTCATCCTCTCTCTGAGTTCTTGGATGTCAGTTTGAACTTGTTCCATTGCTCTAGCTTGATTCGCTCTGGTTGAGTATCGGTGGATCTGTCTTCGGTCAATCCTGAAATAACCTGCATACACAAAGGGTTAGAAAAAGGGCAAGGCGCCTGTCATGCAAATGATTCATGCAAATGCAAACATGTATCCATGCATTAGGAGGAAGTCCCCCTCGATTCTAGCTCCAAGACAAATAAAGTCTACCATCCAATCATGGAAAAAAACCTCATATATTTCTGGAAAAACCCATGTGGGCAGTGTACAACAGTGACTGAATACAACGAAAGCAACAATCGTGACCCCAACCAACATGCCTGGTGGTGATCAGCATATCAATGCATAAAAAGTACAAAGAAATACAAAGAAATCAAGTGTGGCCACGGGCAAGAAAATCCTCTAGTAACTTCTTCGTAGTGGGATGATCAGGCTGGGTGAGCAGGCCCTGGATCAGCAAATCCCTCTGCCTGATGGAATCTGGGAGGTTCTCGGCAACGTCCCCATAAACACCTTCTTCAGAATGGTTTTCCACCCTACTCCTCTTAGCATCAGCCCGGAGTTGACAATCCATTAGGTTTTCCGTGGTCTCAACCAACCTATACTGGATGTCTCGTCGAAGTGAGGCTTCAGCCTCTATCTTCTTGTCTTTGACCTCAATCTGAGCTTCCAACTGGGCTATCTGTTGCTTCAGCTTTTCTTCCCGCTCTTTGTGGCTAGTCAAAGTGTTGTTCAACAACTTCTCGTACTTGGTCAACTTCCGGTATGCCCTATCCAGATCCTGCTTCTTGGTGGTCAACACCCCGTGCACTGCCTTCAGGTCCAACCCAAGACGTTCCCTAGAATCAGTCTCCTTGGTCAAATTAATGCCCAGGTGGTTGATCAACTCTGTCAGCTTCTTGCAGGTGTGTACGACTTCATTCTTTTCTCTTCGGAGTTGAGCGATCTCATTTTCCAGCTCTTCGTTGGCTTTGATTAGCTCTTCATTCTTAGCTCGAAGCTGATCATACTTCTAGATTTCAATCATGGTAGGCTCTAAAGGGCAGTCCTGCTTGACAGGAGGAAAAGGCATCAACACTTTTTCTGCTCTGCTATGAATCCAGTCCACATAAGGGGCATAAGCCTGATTATTGCTCTTCCCCAACGAGGTCTTTCCTTTTCAGTGAACGTTATTCCAGGCATGTTCAAATTTGACCAAATCATCCCCTTCTAATGCACCAGTGAGGTACAAAGATTCCTGTACCTCTTCGTCCTTAGGAGGGCCCCTCAAGGCATACCTGAACTATCTGATAGCGATAGACGAATTATAAATGATGCAGCCTTTCCTACCCACCAGAGGGACGTTAGGAAAGTTCCCACAGCTGTAAATGATTTCACTCCCCAAGCGATCTCTATCAAACCAGTCAATGTCTTCGGGAGACAAACTCATCAGTCGCTCAGACCACTCCTTCGTCTCTGAAGTCTTTATAAAAGGGTCATCCTTAGGTAAATGAGTGACAAACCATCTGTAAAATAGTAAAGCACAACAGGACACACTTTTGCCTCTTCTATTCTCGTTCTTATAGTGCACCGAATGATACACATCTCCGAGCAAGGTAGGGATGGGATTCCTTGAAACGAAAATACGAAGAGCGTCCACATCCACAAAATCTGGAATATTGGGGAATAACATGATACCATATATGCACAATGCCAAAATAGCTTTGAATTCCACCCAGCATTCCTTCTTGGCGAAGTTTCGGGCTTTCTCAGCCAGAAAAGGTAATGGGAATCCATAAGCTCCATTTCTCCTAGCTGTTTTTCCTTTCAACTCAGAAACTTCCACATGCAAAGCTGTAGCAATACTAGCCAGATCTGGCTCCTGGTCAATAGGACAAAAAGGTACCTGAGCAAGAATGGGTATTTCCAATATGACAGAAAACTCTTCCAAAGTCGGGACCAGCACATAGCTTGGAAACGTGAAGCAACGCAGCTGGGGATCATAGAACTGAAGCAGAGTCTGAAGTCCGTTCAATTCATACACAGATGGCTTGCACATAACACTCAACAGCTTCCCATAGGTTCCTCTAAAGTCCTTCATCACATCCTTACCAGGCAAAGAAATCAAACCCCTCAGAGTAGTAATATCTGGAGTAGGAAACTTGTAAGCCAAAGTTCTTCTCAGGTTGGCCTCCATGTTGGACAAAAAAGGAATAAGATTTCTAGAATCGAGAGGGAACTGCACACCTACAACACAGATACGTGTTAAATGCAATGCAACATGAAAATGTAAATGCGAATGCAAAATGCAGCAGGAGATCAAGAGTGTTGTGCTGTGCTGTGAAGTGGCAAGTCATGGTTCTGCTTCAGCGAGAATATACCACTACTCTGATAATAAAGGCCTACTGATACCCACAATACTAATTCACTGTCAAGAAAACCATGTTGTCTGAAGGTTAAGGTTTCTTGCAATAACCCGACCCTGCACACATGTATGAACCCAATCCACTGACACAGGTATGGCATCCTATGCATTCATCAGCGTCACAAACTTTCAAGAAACGATGATACGATACCCAGGAAGGTGTGGCATCATCATCTCTTGAAGCGGCCTCACTTAGCTGAATCACAAATGATCGGTTCCCAGAGTCGACAATCCTTAGATCTGAAATCCTTTTGACGGCCCACTGGGCTAGAAATGGAAATCATCTCAGAGAATCTCGTCTGAGCGCAGATTTCGTGGGAACTAGTGCATGCCTAACATGCAGGTTCACCACTAATCTGCTTCTAAAGCTATGTACATACTCAAGCCTGGGTCTGGCTTATCACTCATCAGAGCCCCCTCCCACAACAGCACATATAATAATATCATACTGAAAATAAAATGCGGAAGGTAAAATGAGATAAATAAACAAAACCCATCAAGGTAAACACGCAAGCGCTAGGATTGACTCGCACAGGGGACGTTGGATCCTCAGCAGAGTCTCCAGCTGTCGCTATCGCGAAAATAAGGTGCCGAAAAAACAGAAGAGTCGCCACCTTTAGTTATTTATCCCACAGAAAGGGAAAGGAAACGATCGGAAAAACCTGACGAAAAGGTATAAGATAAGGTCATCGCAAACATGTCTGGGTTCGGGAGTCGGTTACGCAAGGGGAAGGTATTAGCACCCCTCACGTCCATCGTACTCGATGAGATCCACGCTTGTTGTGTTTATCTGAAGGGTTAGTTTACTATCTACCTATCAAGGATGTTCTGAAAAGAAAAGAAAAACTGACTCGGCAAAGCGTCGCACTTTATGCCTACGTATTCTCATCAGAGAACGAGAAATCAGAGTCAACGTAGTTCGGCTAACTACGGGTAACGGGATGGGGGAAGGTGGCTCGCCAATACGTCAGTATTGTGCCTATGTACTCTCAACGGATATGAGAGATCAGAGCTTACGTAGTTTGGGATAATATGGATTACGGGGATCCAGATTCATCTGTTTTTCCGAGTTGGGTTAACAAACAGTTCCAGCAGTTTGGTGTATGCAGCTTGCTCTTCAGAGACTTGTGCGTTATCGTTTGCGGTAGAACTGGGAGTTAACGACATTCTTTTCTTCAGAAAAGCTTTCCTTTGAATTATGGGCCCACGGGGTAAAAAAGGTTTGAAGTTTGTTTTCTGTCCTTTACGGAAGAAGTGTTTTTTTGGTTGTCTGTAGTTTGTACAACACTAGAGACTATGACTTAGGAGTGAATGCGTCGCATATCGTCCAAAGGAAATATACCAAACACTCTAGATGATTGAGAGGAGACCGCTCAATTACCATTTCCCAAGTAGCTTAAGGCTCGTAACGCGCTTGTACTAACTTGCCTTTATTACGTCTTTTGCTGTGGCTTTTGAGATGAGAAGAGAACGAACTCTACGAGGAAACTATCAAGCCCTAATGTTGTCATGCGAAGGATTCATCATATGGTTGAGGTTCAAAACAGGGGACTCCTAGAAGTTATCATGCATAGGTTTCAACCTAAAGTTCTAATCATCACTTCCTTATCAAAGGAAGTGAGACTCCTAAGGGATCATGTCAAGTGGGATACAGAAACAGACAAAGCATCAGCTAAACAGATAAACAGATAAACAGTAAAGATGCACATGGAATGCAACAATACAAGCAGAGGGAGACTCACTCAACCTCTAGGCAATCAAGCAAAGAAAACTGTCAAAGCAGACAAGCAGAGGGAGCTCAACTCAACCTCTATATGCAAATACGTCAATTAGAAAAAGAAAAACAACATACAAGCAAGGGGAGGATCACCTCAACCCTTAAGGCAAACAAGCAGAGGGAGACTCACTCAACCTCTTAATGCAGTCATGCATCTACACTTAGACTATCCTAAACATGAACTATCCTAATGCAACACACCACTCAATCATGAATGAAGGCAAGGATTTATGGCAAATAAGGAATTCATTCCACAAGTAATCATACAAGGCATCTATCCTAAGGAAAGAAATTGAAAGTTGGGAAGCAAGGGTAAGGTCCACATGAACTTATCCCAGGCACTCAACCAACTAAAAGGGATTAGGGAGAATCCTAGAGGTTTGGCTCCTTCAGGAGATGTGCAACATTCCCCCCACAGGAGGGACTATGCTACCCCAAGAAGGTTCCTAAAAAGGAATGAATAAGAGCATATTAGGAGAATGAAGATGGGAAGCAGGGTAAGGTCCACAGGAACTTACCACAGGCACTCAACCAACTCCATTTCCTCAGAAAGCTTTCATAGACTCAACTCCTTTATAATGATGCAATGAATTCCTCCACAGGAGGAAACATGCTCACAAATAGGATCCTACTTAAGCAAGGAAAGTTTTGAGGGAAACTAACCCTATAGGAAGAATCATCCACCTAATTTGAACTTCTAAAGAACCTCAATGATTCCCTTCTAAGGATCACCTACACTAAGGATTCAAAGCTCTAAAGAGGTATCTACCTAATTACCATTCTATCAAGGAAGGATATGAGACTTAGAATCATCTAATGGTCATTTACAAGACTAATCTATGAACTTAACCTAGTTAGGGTCACCTAAACAATAACCAATTTGTAAAATGGAGAACTAATAGAAAATCATTTCTAAAAATTCTAAGGAAAATCCTACATTATCCTACATGAGTTAAGTATCTATGGTACAAAAACCAGGGGTCAAACCTAATCCTAAAGGTTCAAGTAAAATCTAAATCCAAAGAGTGTGCTAAAAGGGATCCATCAAGGAAGGCTCCTAAACATCTATCTCAAAATCCTATTTAGAATCATCTAAAAATCACAACAAAAATCAACCAAACCTATCAAGGGGTCTACAACAAGCATGCAAAGTTTCAATATTAAATTCTAAATCATGAGCTAGCAATAAAATCAGCAATCAAGATAGTCATATTATGCACTTTTAAACATATATCAAAAATAGAAAAATGGACATTAAATTGAAAATGGCATCAAAATAAAATCCAAAGGCATCAAAAAATCAGAAATTAAATCAGGATCATGCACATATTTTTGTTATATTTTTCTGATCAATAATCAACTTAATATGAATTTTAGAAGATAAAATCAATTAAAAGAAAATAGAAAAACAATTAAAGAATTAAAGAAACTCAGAAAATATCATGACCATAGGATTAGATTACTAGTCAGCTCATCTAACGAATGCACGCGTGACACCTCATTAATGAAACTATTGCGTTTTGATTCCCAGGCAACGTGAGGTAAGTTTGACTGAAGACTATGGTACGTTCTAATCACAACCATTCATGGGGAAATATGATAATCTCATGCCTCTTGTGATGCCACCTCACTAAACCCTAAGAAGACCAAGCCTTGTCCACCAGATGCAACGACTCAGTCAAGAGATCCAACGCTCCTCAGTCATCTTCCTCATTTGAACCTGGTACATGGAGGGAAACACACCCAAGGTGGCCGGAGAAGAGCGCCACCTTCTTCTCCGGCGAGCACAACAACACCAAAAATCAAAGTTTCACCAAACTTCAAGAAAATTATATGTATCCACTCGTCTCTTCTCACTGATCATCATGATCTATCTCATTTCTCCTAACACCTAGTGAATCTCTAAAAACGAAGAGGAACAGAAAATTGTTTACACAAAAATGATCCTCACTTTTCAGAGATCAAGAATCACTCATCAATTCATGTTAATACTCAAGAATCTTCTAGATATGAATCTCAACAGAAAACTCATCTCATCATGAATCATCACGAAACTTACCATTATGATCCTAAAACGTTCTATGTCATCACTATACCCTAACCACATGCCAATTTCAATCTAAACATGCCTGAATCAAGCGAAATAATGAAAAGAAAAAACCTGGAAAAAAGCTTCAAATTGGAGCAGTTGCAGGTTGATTCTTGGCTTCAAAACGCACAGAAACGTTCACTGATGAACACTGGTGCTAACTGTATCTTCAATTCCTCTTGAAACCTTCTGAATTTCAAAACACGATTTGGAGTTGGAAGCTTTGATCTCTAACTGCCACAACTGAATTCTGCACCAATTCCTTCCAAAAAACGATCTGAATGTGATTATGAACTTAAATAGAATTGATTTGGATCTTAATATGGCCCAATCATGACCCAAATTGCTAAATCCAAAAATTCATTTTCCTCCAAAGTTCAACAATGGAAGTTGTGCCTTCAGGCTCTATCTCAGCTTGATTTCCACTCAAATGACTTGCACAACATTTGGTGAAGATGAATGGATGAGAATGCAAGCTTGGTTTGATCCTATGGCCAAGATTGATTATGTTTCTTCATCATGAAGTAATCCACATAAAGTCCATGAATGAGGCCTCAAATCAAAAATGTAAAATTGCCAATCTCTCCAAAATACCATTTCCAATCAAAAAATGCACAAACTTGTGAAGTTTGGCACAATTGTGATTTGTTTTGAGTTTTTCCTTCATTAATGCCTTTTAATGATCTTTTCTCCAAATTTCTTCATACTCTTCCTTATTAAATCCATATCAATTGTTGTTTGGATCATGGTTGGACTAAAAACATAATTTTGAACAACCTTAAAGTTGAACAAAAGTTCATTTGAGGTGCCTAAGTTGGTGAAATGGACCCATAATTCAAAATGACCTGTAATTCCAAATACCCAAAATACCCTTGACTTGTCAAAGCCATAACTAGAGTTCTACAAATCCAATCATGAACTTCTAGTACTTTCTAGAAATCTAAAAGTATAAGGAACAACATTCATGTTAACCAAAAGTTCATAGGAATCATCCTTCTAGGGAAAAAGTGTCATGCAAGTTGGGTAACTTTCAAGCTCCAAATTCACATGCCTCAGATGACCTGTAACTTGTCTGGCTCATAACTTGAATTATATAAACCCTATCAAGGACTTATAGTACTAAAATTAAAGCTAAGATCATGCTCTACAACAATCATGTTGGGGTCAAGGTGATATGAAAATCACATCTTGAGTTAAGTGGTCTTGAAGATAGGCACCAAACCATGGGATTTTACACTGTCAAGCATAGCAACCCTAGCCTAGGAACTCCTCACACTCTTGATCCATGATACGTTGACCTTGGAATCATCCCTAGGAAATCTCAACACATCAATACATGATCACATGGATCTTGAATTAGGTCTCAACCCTCTTCAAATCATCAGTTATCCTAGGGTTGACCAGATGAAACCCTAGTTGCATCAATCTTGGGTATATCTTCATATCCTTTGCACAATGACCTGTCTAGGCTTCAAGATGATCTAAATACTTCTTATGGTCTCTCCTAAGGCTCTAGGTCCAACTCTATGGCTTCAACATCATCAGATGACTTCCCACAACTCTCAAGTTAGGAAACCTACACACTTGGCTTCAGCCACTTTCTCTGAGGATCTTAGACTTCTCTGGTGAGGATGTCAACCCTTGAACACTTGGATAATCCTCTTAGCTAGCTTCATAGCCTTTGATTGGTAGTCATACCTCTTGATCTCGTGCGCACATGCCAATGCAATGCAAATGATAATGCTAATATGAATGAAATGAAACACAAGCTAGGTAAAGAAAGGTTGGGCAAATTTTGGGGTGCAACAGTGTTGATACTCCAAAGGTTAAAAGCACTTATGGTGAAGATTGTAATACCTCATATTTCTCTTAAATACTCAACTGGGTGTTAGTTGGGATCAACTGAGTTCCTATTCACTCTAACTTGTGTCAATTGGAATAATTAAAGCTCTTAAGTGCTCTAAATTTCATTAGTTAGGACCAATAGAGTAACTAGTGGACTTTGAAGAGATCAATTATTGATAAAAGAGACAGGCTAATATAATAAGCATAAGAGAGGACATTTTGGTAACTCTAATATTTGGTCAATTGATGTCAGATGAAGAAATATCAGTTGGAGATATTTTATACCATTGTATAATATTATATATTATATTTATTATATATGTGGTGAATGAGAAACAAAGAAGAAGAAAAAGATAGTAAGAAAGAGGAAAAGAGAAAGAGAAGAGAAAATGAAAAGAAGAGGAGAAACTCATGGAAGGAAAAGAAAAGTTCTTGGTTTCATCATCTTCATCATCTTCTTCTTCTTTAATAAGGTGAGTTCTATTAGTTAGTTTAGCACTGGGGAAAAACATGAAAATATGGTGGGTTAGGTTTTGTGTGGAAATGGATTTCTATGAATATGTTGCTAATCATGTTGTTTGTGTTGCTTTGATACAATATATGGTGAGTTCTTGTTGGAAATGAGCTTGGTTAGGGGTTGGGGTAAAGACTCCTTTGGAACTGTCTAATTTTTGCAGGTGATTCTGCAAAATTTGACGCACTCGCACTGCGAGCTCCAAGAGAGATATAGTCGAGCTTCTCACCCTAAGGTCGTTGTGCAACCACAATCCAATTTTGGTTCTGCTTGTACCTCTCCTAGGGGTTGTTGTGCGACCATAGCAGGGTACAATTTTCCTGTTTCTTCTTTTCTTTATAACTTTTGAACCGTAACTCGGGTCGAGACCCGGTCGGAAGTGTTGGAAAGTTATTCCAATGCTCTAAATGATGAAAAATGAAAATATGGATATAAATACTTGAATAATTGTGTAGTATTGAAAAGAAATGAATGTGGAAATTAATGATATATGAGTGGGTGATGAGGAACACCTTGTATTGTGATGAATACCATGACGATTGATTCAGTACTTTGGTGAGGGGCTTGGCTCTGAAAGGCCTAACTATTATGTGATCATAAATTAATCAAGAATGTCGATTGAGGAATAATGATTATTTCATGCCTCATGTGAGATGTTTATGCTTGATGCATTATACTATGTTATCGTATGTGTTTATACATGATATATATGAATGTGATTGTGTGATAACATGCTTAAAAGACTATAAGAATGGTGAGGAAACGCTTAATATTAACTAATGAAATGAATTAGTAAGATGATTAGGTCATGATGAATAAGATAGATGACAATGCTTGTGCAAGGATGCCTAAATGTTTATCATTGGCGAATAGTTGTCTAGTTGTGAGGAGAGCTTTGTATGTATTATGTATGGTTTGTGTGGTTAAGGCGAATGTGATGCCTTGCAATTGTCGAATACAATCACGATATCCTTAGTGTTTACATAAGCGAATGGAGCCTACGGGTAAAGAGACTTGTAATGGAAGAAGGCCCATGAGAAGTGACGATTCATAAGGTTGATTATATGTCCCTTAGAATCCGAATCCATTTGACGTTATGTTATGCTTTATCATGTAGTCGAAAACAATCCCCTGAGTTGTGTTATTCTGAGAGTGGAGGCTTGTACAGAGAGATCCTCTGGAATGTACACACTATTACCTTGACAGGTTTGATTCCCGTGTGTGCGAATTGATCCTATGGATAAAGAGACTTGTGATGGGGCACGACCCATGAAAAGTCACGATTCATGTGGACTATGTTTCCCTTAGATCCGAATCCATTTCGTATGTCAAGGTTTACAAGGATCTGTGACCCGTGTCGATAACTCTAGATGTAGGGTTGGCCGGAGAAAGATGCATTGGTAAGATTTTCGATTATTGATTGTTTGAGTTGATGAACTCAAGAGGCATGTTTCCATACATTGCAAACCGTGTCAACTCAAGTCTTATCCATTTTCCTTTTGACTTGAGATATATTTGATTAGAACCCTGTAGAGCCAAGTGAACCCATAAGATAGGGAAACTCGCTAAGATTATTATCTTACCCCATTATTGTTGTTTTTTTCCAGGTATTGTTGTAGGGTTAGTTTGCAAGTGGAGATATGTTTGGGTGTTTCAAGGGAAGCCTTGATTATGTTATTCTGCAGTGTATTATGTATTTTATACAATAAATGATATTGTACTTAGATCTTAATTTTTATTGTTTTTCCACTTTTCATATCTTGTACCATAGATTATCTTTTATGTTTTAAAAATGGTAGAGTATATAAATTATACCAATAGACACTTATGATGGTGTCAATACCAGATAATAACTCTTGTATTATATGATTCTAAACAAATATTATAAGGGGGTTACAAAGATGATAAGACATGCATATTATTTATTGAGGCCTTTAAAAAATATGATAGCATAATCACCCTCACGATATGCCTTGATTTTAAGGACGATGTCATGATGTCACAATAACACTTGGTTGTGCAAAACCAAGCAATTATGCGAAGAAAAACATTTAACTCTTGCCAAATTTTGGAGTTTGTTATAATAGGTTGTATAGTTTGATCACTTTACTTAAAAATTATGTTCTTGAAGATTAGAGATACGATAGATCTCTTCTTAGTGATACCATTATTTCAATTCATTCTTGATATCGTGTGTGAAATCCATCCATATCATGCTTTGAGCTATTTTATATTAGATTGAGTTTTTCACCCACACCATAATCATCATATAGCAACGATCTCACACAATTGAAAGGTGATTGAAACCTAGAGAAAGAATTAGGTGTTGGAATTAGATTAATAACGATTAATTAAAATATACATGTTCAAAAAATTATAATATATAATTTAGACGCGGAAATCAAGCATGTATAAAATTAAATGATCGATTGATTGATTTTAGGAATACTTAGATCCATTGAGAAAAATGCTTTTGACGGTAATCTTAAATCCAGAAGTTGTTGACTTTTGTGGTTCTTTCTCAACCAATACTCCTTATGCCTCGAATTCTCTTCAGACGGAGAGAAGAAATAATTTATTTGTTGTACGGTATAATGGAGACCCTAGCTTATATATAGTGTGATGACCAATTAAAATTTCCATTATTTCCAAATGTGTCATCCTCACATCAACTCATATTTGAGTTCATACTCAATTAATTAATTAATTAAATAAATAATTTATAAATAAAATCTAAATAATTTTTTAAATATTATTTGATCACTTAATTATTTAAAAATATTTAATTGATAAAATAATTAATATAATAAATAAATATATTTAATCACATAATTATTAAAATATTAACATATTACTATATTATTAAAATATTTCAACCTTAGAATTTGCATGATAGATGGTGGAATGCACAAAGCAGGAATGCAACATGTCCATTTAGTAGCTCTAATAAATACAAGAGGCACAGTTAAAAATAGGCATTGTTCAAAAAGTGGCTTTGGTCATAAAATAATACAAAGTAAAATAAAATAAATAACAATATATATGGTTGTTTAACTTAGGATGCAACTACTGCGACTACATGCATATTAGTGATCATTTATGCACATTTTAGTTATCAATTCATATAATCACTTATTTCTCAATACTATTATCGATGTCTGAAATAACGTTGTGATTTTAATTATATTTTTTATTAGAGGATTTTTTAGCCTAATAAATAACATGAAACTATTATGTTTTAATACTATATGTGAATAAATCTAGAGAATAGTTTTTATAGATAATTACCTAGGTATAAACCTAAAAATACATCTCTCAACATCACAAAGATCCACAAATAATGTTATAAATGAAAAAAGAAAAAAAAAACCATTCTAGGCATTATCATTAGTCTAAACCTAAGAGAACCTATTGGCATTACATAGACTCACAAGCATGATACAAATATAAAAGACATTAGAATAAAATGAAAAATAAAATATGTTTGGTTAGTTAAATTGAGCCTAATTCTATGATCACATCATATACAAACTAAACCCCAACAGAAGAGAACGTAACTAATCATGATAATGGTAACAAGATAGAAGGTGTAGAAGCATATTCATTTTCAGACCTTTTTCTAATTTTCAGCTTCCCTATTTCAATAGTCCTTCGATATTACACTCAAGATATCTCTAATTAATATTATAATTGAAATATGAAAACTAACTTAAAAATTATATCAAATACAATGGCCAAGACCTCATATTTTTAGGTTTTAAGTTTCTTTCTCATTCGCCGGACGAGTTGTAATTCTCCTAGCGAAATCAATCTTTTCGATTTCTTTGCACCAAATAATCATCAAACATCCTTCTAAAGCGCCTTAAATTTGATGATTGAACTATCATTCTCCCAAAGAATTTACCTTGTTTTCAACTTAAAGCTTATGTTCTGACTTTGTTAGCCGAGGATCCATTCGCGTAATAAATTGATTTTGAATGTGTAAGATATTTCCTTCTAATTTGCCTAATGAATTTGGCTTCACTTTGGTCTTCATGTTTTGGATCCTTTTCCCCATTTGGATTGACAATTAATTATTTCCTTAATGCTTCACAATTCATTAACCTATGATAATCAAAACATAATAAAACATTATCAATGCATATCTCTAGGAAAATATTCAGATAGATCATAAATTAAGGTGTTTTCATGTTATTAGTTGTCTAAATAAGTTAATAAGTATGTCAAAACAATAGTGTTAAGCAGGAAAAAAACACACTTATTACAAAGTTTAAAAATCATAAAGTTAAAAAGATTATATAACGTGAGCCCAATAATATTGAAGGCGTAAAAAATAACTAACATTGAGAAAAAGAAGAAACAACCCCAACCAATTTATAGATCTAACAACTAATAATATAAATAAATTGTAAAAAATGCAAGTCTTATATTAGTTAAAAGATAGAGTCTAAAAATAGTTAATATAATAACACTTTTCACATTATAAAGATAGTTTGATAGAGATGAGTTAAACTAAAATTAAAATGTAAGATAGTTTATACGTCTCGTTCAAGATTTATTGCATCATCGCTATTAAATTTACCTATCATTTTTATATTAAGATATCAAACTCAATAGTGTTGAAAGTCAGGTGTGTATTAAAATTTTCACATAAAATAATATAATATAAATATATATATATTTATAAATAAAGACAATCTTCACTTTATAAATCAGTTTTGTTAAATTGATCACAAATTAAAAAAAAAAAAAAAAACACCTCTTACTAAACTTTCTCAAATTTCTCAACTTACTCGTCATGATATTAATTTTTGAAATGTCCAACTCATAAATATTGTTTTCTTATATTTTGAAGTCATGTAAATAAATCATATATCTCCCTTGATCTCCTCCAAAATGGATCACTTAATGTAAGGACATCAATAAAATATTTTTTACAATAAAAGGTACTTATCATTTTATCGATTAGTGAGTCCCTCAATAGCTTTTTTATAGTTAAAGTTGTGATCAATTTAACTGTATTATTAATCAAAGTTTTATTATTTACAAAGTAGTTTAAATTAATCATATATTCAACTTAATTAATTATTTTATTATAAAATTATAGATAATACTAATTTATACCCTAAGGAAACATGTCAAGAAACTGTAAATGAAAAATTTGTGTCGAATAAAAAATGAGAATATTAATTATAAACTTTTAATTTAAATTAATACATAATTTTCAAAACAAATTTTTATATTTAACCCGATCTTTCTATTTATAGATTTCTTAACATGTATCTTTAGGACACAAGTTAACATTACCATAAAATTATAAATTATTTAATACTTTTACACATTAAGAAATATAATCATTGTTGTATAAAAAGAGAAAAATTATAAAGGGTTTTATAAAATTATCCTCTATTAATGATATAATAGAAAATATAATATTAATAATTTATTGGTATTCTTGTTTGGAACCTAAACTGTTGTTGAAATACTGCCATGGATCATGAATAGGTGCATTGGACTTTTGGTACGACAACATGGGGTGGGTCTGCAAGGTTAGCACTCCAACACAGAAGTCATTAAGAGAATCAAAGTGATGTGATAGTAGGAATGGCTTCGCCAGTAGCTTTCTTCTTGGTAGCTCTTGGTCACAACTTCGATAATTTTCTTAGGGGATAACGTCTCCCTTCGAGGGGATTTTTTTGCCTCAAGGATTCCCTACGAACCTCAAACTCCATTATCATTTCTCGACTATCTCCTCTACCTACTTCACTGGTATACTTAGTCAAACGACCTTTTTAATTGATTCTTTGGTTGCTTCCTTTAGCTAAAAGAAATCATTTGTGTTATAGTCACAACTCTTATAAAGCTAATACTATTTAGATCTATTCGTCCTTGGATATTCTTTGATTAGGAAGGGATTCGTGTCCCCCTTTCTTTGAAATTAGTGTTGGTGAATTTCTTCTAGATCTTCTCCCTTAAAGTGTTTAAAGGAGTGTAGAATGGATCCCTTAATCGAGATCCTCACCCTTTGCCATCCATTCGACAATTATTGTCCATCTCTAGACCTTTTTATAGTCGACACTTTCCCCCCTAATTTTTCTTACTTCCCTAAGCTAAGATATCTTTTTCCCAATTCATTGAAGTTGTGCCATATTTAGTAGATCGCTCAAACTATAAGCCCCCTCGAGCCCTAATTTTTTTTAGAATATGCTGACCGATCTTAGGCCATTAACATGTGCCTCAGACCGCTAGTTTAACCTTCTTGAATCAGTATATGTATCCACATAAGTTCTCCTTCCTTCCCCGTGTTATCTCGTTGAGGATCGTCGTGGTTGTTGGTTGCCACTTGCAAGCGGTGAACATGGTAGTGAAGGCGTCACACATGCCTTTCCAAGAGTTAATGCTCCCGTGAGGGAGGGTATTGAACCATTTCATAGTAGCTTCAATACGGTTAGTGCAAATAGTTTGCAGTTTGATACTTCGTCGGCTTAAAAGTAGTCTAGCCGGTTATCCACATACTTGCTAAACATGCATGTCGGGATCCCCAGTCTTGTTGTAGTTAGACAATTTTGAAGAATTTTCCAAAGATCTTTGTATCGTGTTGTCAAGTATATGCATAGATAGCGAGTTCCTTTTTCTCTTCGGAGTCGGTGCGTCTGCTTCGAACATTTCCCTTTTCGAGGATGGTAAATATTGATTGGGACATGATTCCCATTTCTTCCCTCAAAATTGTAGGGAAGGGTTTTGTGCCTCTCGAATTGGTATGTGCATGGGGAACATGGAGCTTCTTCATGTGATGTGATCTTTCTAGCCAGGACCGACTATATAATGTCGGTCGACTGTCTATGAAAGGGCGTCATCATACCATAATGTTTCTTGAAGGAGCAAATAGATTTTTCTCTTCAATTTTCAAGATCTTAGCATCCAAGACCTGAGAATTATGTGATGAACCAGGTTATACATGTTATTCAACCGCGCCAACCGCTCCTTGCATGCCTAGACTGAGTTGCAATAGGTGAAAGGATGGGATGTGCCTCTTGTCTAGTTGTCAGGGGTGCCAGGGGAGGATGATTTAATGGATCGCCTTGGACTTCTCCTTGGAGGACTCTTGAAGGAGCCATATCTTGTGGCATTGGATAAGATGGAGAGGTCACGAGGACTGGATTTTCAATTTCTTGAGGAAGTGGTTGAGCTATGGTAGTAGCGGCAGTTGCGACAACTTTTGTAGATCAATTATTTCTTGATGTTTCCATAGTCTTAAGGAGAGTGTTATCGAGCTTCAACGAAGTATGCCGACATTACAACGATTGAAATCTAAGATCTGGATCTGTGAGGAAAAGATTGTAGTTTTCGTGGAAATTCATAAGAATAAGGAGTTGATTCCTATAGACGGTGCCACTGAACTTCCTTTACGGTCGTGTGGGAGTGGATCTGCAACGTTAGCACTTAAACACTGAAAAAATCAAAGTGAATGAGAGTAAAAATGATTTGAATAGAATGCCAAATTTTTCTCTTTAAATACTGAGAGCAGTTAAAACACCCATATGAAACGATGTGCGTTATACAAACATTCGTCCGATTGATCTAAATGATAAATGATGCAATGGCCGAATTATCTTCTTTGAGTGAGAGCGTAGTAACAACTATTTTGTGTTTGTTCCTTCATTTTTGTTTATGGACCATTCGCCTTAGATAATTCGGCAACCCATGATAATTGATATTATAAAAAGATTTGTAATTTAATTATTTTTTCAAAATCCTCCTTATAATAAAATTAACGACGTGTAGATATTAAGAAAATTCAGTGTTGATGAAACATTTTTGTTTTATTAGGTTGTAACGATACACGTATTTGTCCCTTTGCTAATTGAAAAACCAGTCCCATTAACAAATGTCCCCTTAGAACCATACACATGTGCCTACCATGTCTCCTATTCACATTTCTCATAAGACACTTAACTCACTCCCTGTCCCTTATAATTCCAATGTCCAACATCCCTTCCATCTCAATCTCTTTCCAATTTTTGCACCACTTTCTAGTTTCACACACAATATACACGAACACAAAATTATTAACACGCTTTGGTTTCACCTTTATAAAACACACGCTTTCTCTTTCTCCCTCTAGAGTATAGCTAGAAAATAAAGTAAAACAAAATAAATTTATGGCTTCTACAAATGCCTTTGGCTCTAGCACTAGCTCCTCAGGATCTCCATGTGGAGCATGCAAATTCCTTCGTAGAAAATGTACATCTGAATGCATATTTGCACCTTATTTTTGCTGTGAACAAGGACCTGATAGATTTGCAGCCATTCATAAAGTGTTTGGTGCTAGCAACGTTTCCAAGATGCTATTGCATATACCTCCTCAAGATCGTTATGATGCTGTTGTTACAATAGCTTATGAAGCTCAAGCTCGTATTATAGATCCTGTTTATGGCTGTGTCTCTAATATTTTTGCTTTGCAGCAACAGGTACACTTTCAAACCTAACAGTTTAACACAACAGTTATACTACTGATCTTTCAAACCTAACAGTTTAACACCACAGGTAGCAAGCTTGCAAGCACAACTGATGCAAGTGAAGGCACAGCTGAGTCAAAACCTGGAGGAGTCAAAGAACATGGAGAATCTGTGGTCAGTAAATGTTGCTAGACCACAATTAATCACAAACATGAACCCTAAATCTCCTAAGAGTTCGCTTGAGTCAATTGATTATAGCTGCTGCAGCATCAGTGATGGAATGAGCATGCTAGACATACAAAGCAACAGAGAAGCTTTCACTTTCTCGTTGCAAGCTTATTCTAAGAAAAATAATGATTTGACTGAGCTTCAAGAACTGGCTCTCAGAATAGCAGGGAACTAAGATTAGGCTAAGCTATAACTAAAACTTGTCTTAAAAGTTGCTGGAAAAATCATCATCTGGGAATTAGGACCAATAGATGTGCGATTTTATGAAATCTCTGCGTGATCTCTTTACGTCGTTTCACGATTCTGATATGTTTTTGCAATCGCTAGACGATACATTTAAACTGTTATGCGATTTCTGAAGCTGTTTGGATTTCTTTAAATAGCAACTTTCAGAATTTTCAATGAGATTGTCTGATTTTAGAGAGTTTGGCTGCTGTAAGGGTTTCACGAGCAATGTTTGAAGGCTTTTCTCTATTCAAGACCAATTTTTATCTCCAAGTTAATGTATCTTTCTTCTAAATTTTTGCCTATAAATAATTTTATAATGAATAGTTAAATTTTCTTAGATTAGATATTTTGAGATTAGAGATTAGACACAATTATCAAAATAGTGATAAATAAAAGATTGTGAAATGTTTGATTATTTTAATCACTGATAAACTTAATTTGTTTTTATTATTTAATTAGAAACTAATTTTTTATGAAAAAAACCTCCGATTTAATAATTGTAGTAAGATAGTTTTTACTACAAAAAAATATTCATTAGTCACATGATTTTTACGTCACAAAAAATAATATGATAACACAAATTATTAGTCACATGATTTTTACGTCACAAAAAATAATATGATAACACAAATTATAAATTAGCGATGTAAAAATTACGTTACAACTTTGCCATGTGAGAAACACGGCACAACTTTGCTATGTGAAAACCACGTCACTAATACGTACATTGGGATAGGTGCAGAAACAACCACTATCATATTCCTTCAAGTTTTTATTGACGTGACTATTTCAAAACGCCACAACTTTGGGTTGCCGATTTGAAAGGTTATGAGCCCGTTTGTTTTATTTTTTCTAAATGATTTTTATAGTGTAATATAATTTTATGTAAAAAAAATTTACAAAACATAAAAATTTCAAATGAAAATTTGGTTTGAATCATTACGTCATATAAGGAAAAAAACAACGTTTTTTTGGCATAGACAACACTTAAAAGCGCTACCTATACTGGCGCTGTTGTAGATAAAGACAACGCTTTTTTTAAATGTAAAATCGCTGCCTTACGTCTCCTTTAGACATCGCTTCTTTTTAAACGCGTTTTTTATTGTCACCTTTATGCAGCGCTTTTTTCTTGAAAAACGCTTTCTATTGTCCCCCTTTAGACATCGATGTCTAATATATCTTTTAGTTCTCTTTTAGGTCTCTTTTAGGCAACACTTTCTTTAAAAGCGCTTTATATTCTCCACTATAGGCAGCGCTTTTTGTTACAAACTGCTTTATATTCTCCACTTAGGCAGCGCTTTTTTAAAAAGCGGTATCTAATGTCTCATTTAGAAAACATTTTTTTGTTAAAAGAGTAGTCTATTGTGCATGTATGGTAGTGTGTTTTTGGTAAAGCGTTTGCATAAGTCTTATTTTTTAATAAAATGACAGCATATTTTTTAGAAGCATGACACAACATGAAACTGTTATAGCAGATAGTTTTGATATATATATATATATATATATATATATATATATATATATATATATATATATATATATATATATATATATATATATATATATATATATATATATATATATATATATATATATATATATATATATATATATATATATATATATATATATATATACCAACTCTAGCTAAAAAACTATGAAGTTGTCTTCTGAACATATCAACAACTTTTAGTAACTTGTTATCTCTATCTTTTGCACCTATATGAAACAAAACCAACAAATTAAAAGGCATCAAAACCAAGCTATATAACACATAAACTTTATAACCATTATAATTCAACACAAACCTTATATATATTGCTATATACAACTATACATCATGAAAATCATATTTTTATCAAAGTTTATCACAAACCTTTATAATTCAACATAAATCTTTAATTCAATACATAAACCTTATAATCTTATAATCATTATAATTCAACAAATAAACCTTATAACCATTATAATCCAACACATAAACCTTATAACCATTATAATTCAACACAAACCTCATACACCAAAAAAATAATGTTTTTATCAAAATTTGTAAATGCTATATACCATTAATAATCAATTTTCTTCAAAATTAAAAAATCCATCATTCTAATAACAACAAATCTACTTTCAAAACCTTTAACTTCTAAAGATTCACCAAACATAATTACAAATTCCATCAATCCTTAATTCACAACAACTTCCAGAACTATTCCAATTCAATACAGAACATCACAACAACAAAAATCTCTAACGACCATAAATTTCACATAAAACAAAGAAAGACAATACCTTATATAATTCTCATCTCAAGGATGTATTGACACCATTCCTCCTTAATTTTTTTTCAGTTAATCTTTCGAGTAAGTAGCACACTTGAATTCATCAAAGTACTGCATAATATAACATAATATGATTTAGTTAAAACTAATTAATTCGATGAAATATCTGTTAAATATTAAAATAAATCATAACATATAAATCCATACCATGTTTGGAATCTCTATTTGATCCAAAAGAATAGTTTCTTTCATAAACCTCAATATGAAATAACTGCAATCTATACCATTAAACTGATGAGAACACTACACATATAAAAAAATACGAATACATATCAGTATATATAGTTTAACTTATTTTATCAAGTAGCATCACTATTATAATCAAAATTGTGAAAAATGTACATGCACTCTGATCCATGTAATGTTGTTTGCTTTACTCTTTGGTGCTCAAGCTTTTCTTTGTGATCGGAATATTTGTATATAGCTCTAACAAAATATAAACAAATATTTAGAATAATCTAACATAAATAAATAAGTATACACACGAATATTTAAAATAATTTTACTTACATATCAACCATCTTCTTCATATTTGGGTATTTTATTTGATCATCATCTAACGAATCCAGATAATATAATATTTCTCTTAAAGGATTAATCGCAACAAACACTCAGTGTCTACTGTAAAATAAAATAAAAGTTTAGATGAAAATTTTCTACACAACGTTAAAAACGGAAATTATAATAAATGAAGTTAGAATAAAAATCTAGCCCAATATTATTAGGTAAAAGAAACAACTTTTATGTATCTTTGTTGGTCATAAATGTACCGACTAAGTACTCTTTGATTGGATTTGGAGTTTGATCGATTAACCGTGCGTAGATACAGTTGGGAGATAAGAAAGAGAATCTTTCTGCCAATTGACGTGGGTGAATCAATTTGTCATACAAGAACCTTAAATAAAAACATAATTAACATTAGACTATTCATTGAAATGAGCAAATAAATTGTTCAATTAATTAAATAAAGTTGATCGGAGTACTTGATGTATGAATTGATAACACCGATGCCTAATACATCATGATAAAAAATATGATCCATATCCTCTTTAGCAATTGTTTCGGTATAAGAAAACCCAAAAATACCTTCCTCCATAGGTATATCACGAATACCACATTCCATCACATCTGTTGTTCCTACATATGTATCAAGGCACGACCTAAATCGAGAAATAGATGTTTTTTTAGGCTCAGTTTCTGCAAGATCCTGTTTTTTTTTACATGTTGCTAAATTCAGGCTTCTTATTCCTGCTGAATTGTTGCAACTTTTGAGCATGAATCTAAATATCATATAAGTTAGGTAATGTATAATATCATGAAACTTTTAACTTTGGAGGATAAAAAATTAACATTTTCTATACATATATATATATATATATATATATATATATATATATATATATATATATATATATATATATATATATATATATATATATATATATATATATATATATATATATATATATATATATATATATATATATATATATATATATATATATATATATTGTTGTGAATCGGATGTCTTGAAACAAAATATAAACAGTTTCTTTATGATCAAGAAACACACAAGGGTTAGGATTAACAAAGATAACAAGGTAAAACAACAAGGAACAACAAGGATTGGTTATAAACGGCTATTCCTTCCTTACTCTTAGAACAAGATTACAAGTATACAAGAATAATAAAATAACCTCTCTCTCTTGAAATTAGGATTTTATCTTTCTATTTTTTCTTATACCAAGATTGAGAACTAGCGTCCTATTTATAAAAAAAACAGCACACTAACTTAATGGACTTTTTAACAATTACCCATTACAAGATGGCTTAGGGTACAAGCTAACTTAAACAATTGATATTACAAGCAAGGCCCAATTCAACATGCTAACAAACCTAGCAATATTGACTAATGCATGTAAGAACAAACTTCGACTATAACACGCATTACTCCGCAACAGCATGCAAACAGACTTTGACATCATGCTTAATACATGTCGAACCAGAAGCTACCCTTCGACCATACTAGAGTTCGATCCACCATCTCACAAATCTCCACCATGGATATAACTCTATGACATCAAGGAACTAGCTTTCTTCATGCAGCTTTATCAACTGTATACAGTGGAAAAACATGCAACTGGGCAACGTCTTGGTGATCATATCAACAACATTATGATCTGTCGAAATCTTTAGCACTTGGACTTCTCCACACTCAATTACCCCTCTGACGAAATGCAGTCTCACATCAATGTGCTTGGTTCGCTCACGATAGGTTGAATTGTTCGACTGGTGTATTGCACTTTGACTATCACATTTAACAGTGATAACTCAACCTTGAAGTTTTAACTCCTTTGCAAAAACTTCAAGCCACAATGCTTCCTTCACAACTTCAGTTGGGGCAATATATTCTGCTTCAATGGTTGATAATACAACGACCTTCTGAAGTGTTGTTTCCCAACTGGTTGCTGTCTTAAACATAGTGAACATATATCCAGAAATATATTTTCTAGAATCAATACAACCTGCATAAGAGTCGGCATATCCTTCGATTGCTGCTTTACTATCTTCACCCAAGGCTCCATCATAAATTATGACTCTATTTAGAGATCCATTTATGTACCTTAGAATCCACTTCAATGCTTACCAGTGAGTCTTTCTAGGATTTGTCATGTACCTGCTTATACTGCATATGCTATGTCGGGTCTAGTACATACCATAACATACATAAAAAAACTCACTATATTAGCATATGGAATGTTATTCATATAAGTTCTTTTAACATCAGTTTTGGGACACTGATCTATACTCAGTTTGAATTGAGGGTTTGTCGGAGTCACAACAGGCTTTGAATTCGACATACCAAACTTTTTGAGAACCTTTCGTAGGTATGCCTCTTGAGATAAGCATAATTTCGACTGTTTTCTATCTCTCCGAATGTCAATCTCAAGAATCCTGTACGCAGCTCCCAGATCCTTCATGTCGAACTCCTTATTGATTTTAGCCTTCACCCTCATTACATCTTCAACATTGTTGCTTGCTATTAGAATATCATCCACATAGAGCAACAAAATAACAAATGAATTATCCGGTCAAAATCTAAAGTAAACACAGTGGTCGAACTGACTTCTGATGAAACTTATGTGCACCATGAACTTGTCGAATATCCTATTCCACTATCGAGGAAATTGTTTCAGTCTATATAAGGATCTATTCAGCTTGCACACATAACCTTCCTTCCCTTTTTCGACATACCTTTCAGGTTGCCTCATCATGATTGTTTCATCTAAATCACCATACAAGAACACAGTCTTCACATCCATCTGTTCCAGTTCAAGGTCGAACTGTGTCACTGTGGCAAGCAACATTCAAATGGATATATGCTTCACAACAAGAGAGAACACATCATTGAAGTTGACACTTTCTTTCTAAGTGAACCCCCTAGAGACCAATCTTGCCTTGTGCCTCTTCGGCGCCACTCCTTCGATTTCATCTCATCATCTATGACCTTCAGCCATTCAGTCTTCTTTCGACTCCTCATAACTTGCTTATAGTCTCTAGTTTCTTCATCTAAAACCTCACTTGCAGAGAATAAGGCATAAGCTATAAGATCTGCATACCAAAGACTCTGAGGTGGCTTGATGACTCTCCTCGACCTGTCTCTTGCTAGCAGGTAGTCATTATCAGTCTCCTCGTCTTCGATAACATCTTCTGTGTCTTTTTCGACTTCATCTGGAGTACGCAATTCAGCATCAACATGATCCACCTCAACAAGAATCTCTCTCTATTCCATCTCTTTGTTAGCATCTTCAGTTTTTGTGAAAGTTATCTCTGCTTCATTGAAAACTACATCTCGACTGGTGACACACCTCCTGTGACCTGGCTCTAGGCACCATAGCCTATAAGATTTGACTCCTTCAGAGTATCCCATGAACATGCATTTCAGAGCTCTAGGTTCGACCTTGTCTTGCCTAATATGAGCATAGGCCACACAACCAAATACTCTCAGTCTGTTGAGACTAGGTGGATATATCATACCCTAATTTTTGACCCTAAGATTCTGTTTTGCATTATTTGCATAACATAACATGCACTTCATCTTGCATAGTGTCTGAAATGTCAGTCAGAATATATTGTAGGATTTACAAACAAACCGATATAAATTTATTTCAAAATCTGACCAAATACTGTATTTTTTCAATATGTTTATTTCACGATGATTATTTTGGTGTGATCATTTTATTTTTTCGAACACTTTTCTGCTTGACTTTTTATTTCATTTTTAATCATTTTTATTTAAATAATCATTTCATTTATTTAGATTTAATTAGATATTTAATGTGAATTTTTATTTTTTAAAATTAATATTATTTTTAATTTGTTTATTAATATTTTCTTTTTAAAAAACATAAAAACATAATTTTTAATTATTTTTATTCTCGTCTTATAAAAAAAAATACAAAAACGTGATTTTTAATTATTTTTATTCTTGTCTTATTATAAAATAACACAAAAAAACATAATTTTTAATTCTTTTTATTCTTGTCTTATCATAAAAAACACAAAAACATGATTTTTAATTCCTTTTATTCTTGTTTTGTCATAAAAAACACAAAAACATGATTTTCAATTCATGTTATTCTTGTCTTATTATAAAAAACAAAAAAGCATTGTGTTAATTGTAATTATCATTCTTGTCTATTTTCTAGTCCTATATATATGCATTAGAGAAAACAATCAATCACACAAAAGAGAAAAAACACTCATACCTCATCTTCCTTGCATTCAAACCGCAAAGTTTTTCACAAACCACGACGTGACATCGAGAGAAAGAGACAGAGAGGGCGGCGACACGAGGAAATAGGCCATTTGAGAGAGGTAAAATTGAAAACTCACCCTTTATTTTGAAAAGCTTATGATGTTTTGTATCTATGTCAATTTCTTGTTTGTTTTGGTAGTACCACTTATAGTGTCACGTGGTGTTTATTTTACATATATTAATTGAGGTAGATTCTTTAGTTTTATAATTTAAGTACATGAGTTGTTTTTTATTGTCTATAGTTTATGTTAGATGTCACCATGTATCATATATTTATGTATATAATACATATATCATATTTTAATAATATATATCATATACTGTCACGTATCAAATATTAATGAATAGTTTTATTTATTTATTTTGTTTTGATCACCATTACCTCTTAATTATAGTTAGTAGATTCTCTTTCATTATATTTTTCTAGTCAATACTATATGACTTTTTCTTTTAAAAAGAAAAATAGAAAGAAACAAATCTAATTGATTTTTAGATATCGGTTATCATTATTCAAGTTTATTTTTTATTATTTATATAATGTTAGAAAAGACCAAAAAGATTTCTTTATTTTTAGTTTATTAGTTAATTTTGTAATATTAAAAAGACTAAAAAAATATATATTTTAATTACTCTATTTTAGCATAGAAAGATGTAAAAAAATTTGTTTTAATTACTTTTATAAGGATGAATTTTAATTATTTATTTTAGTATTTTTATTTCTATTTTTTCATTAGTTAATTTGAATTATATTAAAATGTAAATAAATTTGTGTCATAATTATTATTTAATATAAATGTTTATATTTAAATTAATTAATAATTTATTGCTACCTGATTCCAAAAGAGGATCCCTTATTGTTGACACTCTTGTCATTTACATTTTTATTTGCATTTTTGTATCTTCTTGTATATACTTCTTGTAATCCTAGAACTTGCTATCCATTAGGATGTCTCCCTTAGGATTACCATTTCAACTATAGATAACTTACAGTTAGTTCCCTTTTTCTCATGAGAGAATTAGAAACTAGTCATCCTTAGTTGAGGTGTAATTCTCCTACCCCGTGACATAGTTGAGAAAGATGTTGGTTCTTTTCCACTTGAGAGAGGTATGTGGCATACTCGTTGATTCTATATCTGAGTTGGAATTCTTCTCTCAATGTGAAGCAAAGATCCATCTTCCACGTGTTTGTGGTGGTTTAATTGAGTATTCTCCTTAAGATGACAACATGTCTCTTCTCCTAAAACTAATCAATAAACATTGTTTTCACCCTTTGAAGGGAACTACGAATGCTCTGATTCCATTCCCGTCAAGATACGTAGGCACGAGATGCGGTGTCTTGGCGAGCATACTTAGGAATAACACCTTAGTTCTTCTTTTTCCTTTTCACCCTTAGCAGACAAAATAAAAAATAACACAATAAAACAAGAGGTTCCTGTAGAGTACCACAGATACTTAGGATGCTAGCATATTCCCTTAATATAACCAATCTCCGAACCTTAGATTCTCTTTTGCTTTGCATTGCATTGCATATTTTGGGTTATTTGCTCTTTTTCCCTTCCATTGGATAAATTAAACATCGGTGGTAAATTAAGATTTATTATTCAAGTTAATTAATATCTTGATATCCAATTCTCACCGCGAGAAAATTGGCGAATTCACCGGGGACTTGCTTTCGAGGGTTTCCCCTAACTTGCTTATTTGTGTTTTTGTTGTGTGTGTGTGTATATATATATATATATATATATATATATATATATATATATATATATATATATATATATATATATATATATATATATATATATATATATATATATATATATATATATATATATATATATATATATATATATATATATATATATATATATATATATATATATATATATATATATATATATATATATATATATATATATATATATATATGTTTCTGCTTTGGGTTGTTACTTTTGTGCTGTGAAATAAGTCCTACATCCGGACTTGAGCACACTTATGATAAGAAAGTGATATATTCAAGAAGGCTTATAGGGAGTTGATTCCCGACCAAGCTGACTTGAGAGATCACCGTTTAGTTGAGGCCCTCTTGAGAATAGTACTGTTGAACGAGTATTCGAAGCACATACTATTTTTGACCTAGGAGCATGTGATACTTCGAACTTTTAGTTACCCTTAACTCAACTTGGCCCTTCTTAAGACGTAGTGTGATGACTATGAGGGAGTAGTCTCAAAGTAGTTGATACGCGATACTACACTCGAAAGAGGTTCTCTTGAGAATATTATTAACTACCGAGTATTTGGAAAATTGATAATATCCGAAAGACAGACTGATGACTTTGGGAACTTTTTTAGAACCTTTGTTTTGCAGGTACAATAAACTCTTAGTCCACACCATTTGGGATGGATAGATCATTACTCTAAGCTCGTTGATTTTCAAACCTAAGTCTTTGTCTGTTTGAATGTATATGTGTATGTGTGTAGCTGTGTATACCTGTGTTTGAGAATACATCATGTTCATAAAAGTTTCATAGAATTCAAAGCTTTTGTTTACAAACATCATAGGTTTTACTATTGGATTATAAGATTATACCCTATTTTCAATAAAATGAGATTTTCAGTTATCAAAAGTATTGTCCATTTTGCGGTGTTTGCAAACATGACCTTTGAGTTCCTTAAAACCCATCTGCATTGGCGCATTTGCATTCGCCATTAGCATTGCATCCTTTGCATCTCTTGTTCTCACTCTTGCTTTTTCCCTCTAAGAGGTGGCAAGATAATTCATCAGTATGATACACGGTCCACTCAAAGAAAGAAAATAAAGAACATTGAGCAAGAAAACCATGAACTTCGTAAAGAGGTGACTACTTTGAGAGCTGGTGTGGAAAGGCTCTCTGCTTTGGTTTAAACTCTGGTTGCTACTCAAAATCAACTGTCTCCTCATATTTCTCAGAATCCTCTTCAATGGACAGTGATTTCTGAAATCATGTCAATTCTCACTCTTGTGACTCCCATTAGTGCTTATAACAACTCTAAGAAGCTTTTGGAAGGTTTACCCAAGGACAAGGAACAAGCTTCTAATGCTATTTCACGAGAGAAACATGGAGGATTTCGTAACAAAAGTAAACAACATGCAAATCAGTTTGACCCGATCCCAATGGCTTATTCTGAATTATATCCTGCTTTAGTATAGAAGAATCTGGTACAAACAAAGAGTCTGTCGGCCATCCCAAAGAATCTACCATGGTGGTTTAAGTATGATAGTTTTTGTCTATTTCATCAAGGGGCGCCCGGTCATGATATTGAACATTGTTTTGCTTTGAAGGCCGAAATACAAAAGTTAGTGCAAAATGGTATTTTGTCTTTTGAAGATTCTAGACCCAATGTCTTAACAAGTTTGTTACCCAAGTATGGAAATGCTGAGGAAGGATATCTCAGAGAATGTTGTATCTCTAACGTGAATTTAATGAGAGGATCTTTAGTAGATATGCACGCCAATTTATGTAGGTTTACCCATTATGAACATAATCATGCTTCTTGCAAAATTTGTTCAAAGAATCCTCATGGATGTTCTGTGGTGAAGAGGGTTCTCCAAGATATGTTGGATCATAAATTGCTTCATATCACTAGAGAAAGGGTGAATGTCATAAGTCCGCATTTTTATATGTCAGAGCCAGTGGTGATTACTTGTAATAGTAAAAAGTCTTCTCCTGTGCCTTGTGGATATGATGCTACCATGCTGGAAGGTGGTAAGAAAGTTCCTGTTGATGTTGCTCCTTCCGCTCAGATCATTTCAAATTGTCAATCTAAGTTTCATCAAAGAACACATCAGAGTCATGATCAAAAGATGTTTTACCCAATCCTAATGACTTACAGTCAATTATGGTCTTATTTTATCCGAGACTCGGTAATGGCACCCAAAAAGACCAGATCCATGAAATCTCACCCTTTTTGGTTCAATCCATATACTAGTTGTGCATTTCATGATGAATCAATGGGGCATTCGATTGAAGAGTGCAAGGTTTTCTAGGAAAAAGTCCAAGAGATGATAGACGATGAGGTGCTGACCTTCAACGGAGGAAGCCCAATTGTGAATGGAACACCTTTATGCTGATGGATATAAGACTCAAGAGATTCCTTTCAAGTCGGTGAAATCAGGAGGAAAACTCATTCCCAAGATCATCAGGTTGTTTGTTTGTTTGCTTGCATTTGTTATTATTTCTTTGATAATAAAAGCATGATTTGCATGTAAGAACTTGTTTGTTTTGAATGATTATTGCAATAAATATGTTTGTCTTGAAGAAATCCATTCGTATTCACTCATAAAATTCCTTTTCATGTTTTATAATGTCAACTTTATCCAATCTCTTGCTTTGATAGAGAATTGGGAGGAGGATGGCGAAATCAAAAACGCAAGATCTCTGGTCGTATGCTTTTGAATAAAACTCGGTTGATGATGTAAGGCATTGTTTCAAATCCTCAAACACTAGATATATAAGGGAGATAGACCCTTGTTAACCCATTTAAGCCTTGAAGTAGGAGTTTTGGTTTTCTTACATACAAAAAACCCTCAATTTTTACCAGGGGCAAGGTAGTTTTCAGCTAAACTGATCGAGCGCCCAGACTCTCAAAAAGGAGGAGTGAACATTCAAGAATCCATTTTATCTATTCCTCACATATTAGGAGGCTGGAAGTTAAAAAAACACAATCTTTATCCCTCGACTATCTAAAGAGTGAGGCAGTCACAATCCTTTCAAAAGGGTCAAATAACTTAGAGTCATACGAATTGTTCATAAATAAATAAAAAATGAAAAAAGAAAAAGTCCTCTAAGTCAAAATCTTTGAGGGACACTTAGACAAAATTGAGGCATCCCGCTGGACTTCAAAGTCAAATCCAAAGACTCCATCCAGGCAAAAGTTAGAGAATAAAAACAAAATAATAATAAAAGGAAACACAAAAAGCAAAAACAAAGGATCACCAAGAAAAACCCTCAATAAATAACAAAGTCGTGTGATTAAACACCAAAAGTAAAAAGGTGAGTGACTGCCATGTTGAAAGTCTCAGTGATTTCTCAACCATATCAAAACTCCTCTTGAGAGATGAGTGCTCGTGTTAGGTTAACTGAAGGTATGATTAGAGAATACCACGAAGAATGGGTGGGCACAAACAAACTTTGAGCCTTATATCCTTTATTTCTTAAGTCGTGAACCAAGCCACAATACAATCCTCAAAAGACCTAATTGAAGTAGGATTTATTTTGAAAGCGTACTCAACGAGATAACGTTTCCTGACTCATATGAGCTAAGCTCAAAAGTTGTGTTGGCTTTGTAAAATTAATTAATTTCCTATCCTAACTAGTGATTCGGTCACAATTTTTTGTGACATCTTTTCAATAAATAAATAAATAACTTCAAGACAAGCATGTGTCTTGCATTAGAAGTTTCAGAATTAACAATTTTTTGCTCGTTAACATTGCTTGACATCATAGAAGCTTGCATACGAACAACAATGATGAGCTTAATCTTTTGAGACTTGAAACTTTGATAAAAAAGGGTGAAACATTCCAAGAATGATCATATCCAAGGGCATGTTACCTGAAGACTCTGCTGACCAGGGGAAAGTTTGTTTCCCAGTTGTTGCTTTCACAGACTAACCATCTCTAAAGGGGCAAGTTTGAAGTTTCAGCTATACGGATTGCAGTTAATCTGGGGCAGCTACGTCGAGATTCAATAAATATCTCCGAGATTTTGAAGACATTGGAACATTTTGGATGCCAAGTTTTCTGTAAAATCCTCTTGAGATGACTTATAAACCATATGATTTGGGGAACTTGAAAATTGAATATTATTTTATCCATTCACAATAACCGTTGTTCGAAATGGCGACCACCATGCAGTTCATCAATGCATAACTACTTTGTTCTCACAACATTATTCACCCATGTCCTCAGTAAGTCTCTACTTCAAGTGGTCATAACCATTCCCCGGTGAATCTCTACTTCAAGTAGTTATGACAGAATTGATGCAAGAATTCCCTAGTTGGTGACCTGAGAATCCCAAGTGAATTCCCCTGGCTTCAACCTTTCCCAGTGAAGTGAATGTTATTTTACTCCTCAGTGGATTTCTTACAACTTCAATCTTCCCAGCAAAGTGGATGTTTATTTCATCCCCATGAAGTCTCAAATCTGAAATCTTCAGCTTGCAACGTTGATTTGAGCTTTCCCATTGAAGTGGATATTTATTTGATCCATTGTGAGGCCTCAGCTCTGGCATCTCCAATTACAACTTCCTTCCAGACTACTTCAGTTTGTAGTGGATATTTATTTTATCCCCATAAAATCTCTCTAATCATGAGTTTGATCCATTCCCAATGGATCTTTCTCATCCCCAATAGAGTAGCAGGGTTCATCTTAACAGTCCCCTAAGTGAAGTCATAATGTTCATCCTCAAGTGGAATGCTCTCTTTTCCCCATAGAAGTTTGAAGCCTTGAAGCAAGACTGTGATTCCACGTGTGGCTTTCCATTCACCCTAATGATGCTTCTATCTGTCGTACCTCGAAAAATCACAAATCGAGAACGTACGACGCTCGTGCGAAAGGTGCGGAAATGAGGTTCGATAGAGTCGCCACCAAACTTTATTTATCCTGAATAAACGGGAAAGGAAAATATCGAGAAAACCTTTTAAAATGAAAGGATAGGAACAGGATTGTCACAACCATGTTCCAGGTTCGGGAGTCGGTTATGCAGGGGGAAGGTATTAGCACCCCTCACATCCGTTATACTTAACGAGAACCTCTTAGGGTATTTTGCGATGGGCGTTATCTAAGCTTACTTGTTTTCTTCTCAATGATAAATGCGAATTGGGTGGGTAAAAGGATAAAGATGCTAAGGAGAAATGGGTGGTTGTTGGATAGGGTGCTCGCCAAGGATTGGGGACCTTGTGCCTACGTATGCTCATTCAGACGAGAATGAGAAATTAGAGCTTTGTAGTTCGACTACGGGGAAGGTTAGAGGGAAACAGAAGATGGATATAATTGTGCTCTCTAAGATCATCGCAATTCTTTGCCTACGTATCTTACATTCAAGAGTGAATAAAGAATCAGAGCGTCCTTAGTTTGTGGTAACGACCACGAAAATCGATAGGTTGAATTTGAGTTTGAAGTTTGGTTTGGAAACGAAAGATTGAATGACAAGCAACCCTAGGGCGTGCCTCGAGAGCTGTCATTCAAGAATTCAAGGGATGCGAGGTTCCAAGAACTCAGTTCTTTTTGAAATTGGTTGAATAGGTTGAAGAGAATGGGTTGTACGTTTTGAATTCGAAAGAGTGAACTAATAAAAACTCAAGGGACGTGCCTCGAGAGTTAATCGTTCGAAGATTCAAGGAATGCTAGACTCCAAGGATATCCTTCTTTCATAAGTTTGATTACGAAAGTGTTTGAATATAGATCAGGTGTTTTAAGATGAAAGAGTGAATGAACGACAACCCAAAGCGTGCGCCTCAAGAGCCATTCATTCGAAGATTCAAGGAATTCTAGACTCCATGAATCTCCTTCTTTCGTTAACTATTTAAGAAAAACACTTTGAATAAAAGATTGAATCGAATACGTTGTGAAAAGAGGTGAACTGCGAGGCAAAAGGAAGTTGGTTTGAAAATGGCTTGACGACTAGTCGAGGATTTGATTGAAAATGGAACCGGCTTGACGACGAGTCAAGGATTTGATTGAAAATGGAACTGGCTTGACGACGAGTCAAGGGTTAGGTTGTGAGAAACGATATTAGTCCCTGAGGGATGCTCCTAATAATGTAACCATGATGAAATGTGAAAACATGTGCAATGCGGAAGAGCACTCGACTTACAAATGGTGTTTGAAATGGTTTAGTTTGTGAAAAACGAAATATTGAAAGTATAACAACCCAAGGGGCGTGCCTCGAGAATTATTCACTCGAAGATCCAAGGAGTGATAGATTCCAAGAACCTTCTTCTTTCGAAGTTTAGTCAAAAAAATGTTTGGTTACGAATTTGTATCGAATTAGGGTTTGCGAAGAGTTTGTTCATACGAAAGCGTGAATGTGAGGTTTGACTCATTATTGCCTAAACCGCCTTTTCGGGTTTTCGGCTTAGCGAACTCTTATTATTTTTTCATTTTCATCCCTAACTTTTTCCTGGATCTCTTTCATAGGTTTTGATCCACCAGGATACCCATTATTGCCTAAGTCGCCTTTTCAGGTTTTCGACTTAGCGGGTTTTTTTAGGTATAATATTTTTGGACTGCATCAGAGTTCACAGGATGTGCAAGCTCTTCACCATTCATTGTTGTGAGAATTAGCGATCCTCTTGAGAAAACTGTCTTTACAACAAATGAACCTTAATAATTGGGAGTCCATTTCCCGCACATGTCTTTATGAACTGGCAAGATCTTCTTAAGTACAAGCTCTCCTTCTCAGAATTCTCGGATTCTAATTTTCTTTTCAAATTCCATCTTCATCACAGTCATGCGCTTCTCATCTATAAGGTTCAGTTGGTCAAATCTTTCTCGGACTCATTCAGCTTCATCAAGCTTGGTTTCCATCAATACCCTCAAGGATGGTATCTCAACTTTAATAGGAAGGACTGCATCCATTCCATACACCAATGAAAAAGGAGTTGCCCCTGTTGAAGTCCGCACTGAAGTTTTGTATCCGTGCAAAGAAAATGGTAGCATTTCATGCCAAACTTTATAAGTATTTACCATCTTTTGCAGGATTTTCTTGATGTTTTTATTCGCGGCTTCAACAACTCCATTCATTTTAGGTCGATAAGGAGAAGAATTATGGTGCATAATCTTGAAACTTTCACACAACTCCTTCATGGTTTTATTGTTCAAATTAGTTCCATTATCTGTTATGATCCGACTTGGAATCCTATAACAGCAAATAATTTCCTTCTTAATCAAGCGGGAAACCACTTGCTTGGTTACATTGGCATAAGAAGCGGCTTCTATCCATTTTGTGAAGCAATCAGTTGCAACTAAAATGAATCAAAGGCCGTTCGAAGCTTTAGGTTCAATTTCCTCAATCATGTCAATGCCCCACATTGAGAAAGGCCATGGCGATGATAAAACATTCAACAATGTTGGAGGCATGTGCACTTTATCAGCATAAATTTGGCACTGATGGCATTTTTTGGCATATTAGATGCAATTCGATTCCAAGGTTAACCAGTAATACCCAGTTCTCAAAATTTTCTTTGACATAGCATAACCATTGACGTGAGTTCCAAACGATCCCTCATGAATTTCTTGAAGTAGCATATTTTCTTTACGTTTGTCAACACATCTAAGCAAAACCATGTCATAGTTTCTCTTATATAATACATCATTACTGAGGAAGAATTTGGATGCCAATCTTCTCAGAGTCTTTTTATCAAGAGTTGTAGCATCAACCGGATATTCCTGATTTTGCAGATAATTCTTAATGTCGGCGAACCATGGCTTATCATCAGTTTCTTCTTCAACTAGTTGACAGTAGGCAGGTCCGGTCTTGCGCTCTATTCGAATGAGTGGTGCTTTATTAACGAATCTGACCTTCCACATCGAGGCTAGCATGGCTAAAGCATCGACAATATGGTTTTCAGACCTTGGAACATATCGGAAAGTGAATCTCGTGTCTCCCATCACCCTTGACTTGGTAGATCACCAAATCTGAATCTCCACTCACTTCAAGAATTTTGATTCAGAAGTCAATAGCTTCTTCAAGGCCTAGAATGCATGCCTTATACTCGACAACATTGTTTGTACATTCAAAATCTAACCTTGCTGTGAATGGGGTATAACCGCCATCGGGATTCATCAAAACGACACCTATTCCATGCCCACTATAATTAGAATAACCTTCAAACATCATCTTCCAACGGGAACCTGGCTCGGGGCCTTCATCGGGACCTGGCTCTTCACAGTCTTTCTTCACTAACATAATGTCTTCATCAGGAAAGTCAAACTTTAGAGGCTCATAATCTTTAACCGGTTGGTCTGCAAGGTAATCTGACAAGATACTTCCTTTAATAGCCTTTTGAGTCACATATTGGATGTCTTATTTAGGTATCAACATATGCCAACGGGAAAGTCTCCCAGTCTGAGCAGGTTCCTCAAAAATATACTTTATTGGATCCATTTTCGAGATTAACAAAGTAGTGTGACAAATCATATATTGCCTGGGACGCTTAACAACCCATGCCAAAGCGCAACAAGTCTTTTCCAGAAGTGAATACCGGCTTTCACAATCGGTAAACTTCTTGCTCAAATAGTAGATGGCGTGCTCTTTTTGTCCAGTCTCATCGTGTTGGCCCAAAACACAACCCATAGACTTCTTGAGAACAATAAGATACATGAAGAATGGTCTTCCAGGAACATGAGGAATCAAAATAGGAGGCTCTTGCAACTAACCATTGATCTTCTCAAATGTTTGCTGATAATCAGAATTCCAGTCAATAATCTGATCCTTTCAAAGTAACTTGCATATTGGCTCACAGGTAGCAGTCATATTGGAAATGAATATGGAAATATTGTTCAAGTGTCTAAGAAAACCTTTGACTTGTGTTTCAGTTTGTGGAGTGGACATTTCTTGAATGGCTCGGACTTTATCAAGGTCCACTTTGATTCCTCATTGGCTTACGATAAATCCAAGGAACATTCCAGATTTAACACCAAAGGTACACTTAGCAAGATTCAATTTCAACTAGTATTTCCTGATTCGTTCAAACAGTTTTAATAAATGACCCAAAGGGTCTTCCTCACTTTGGGATTTGGCAATCATATCATTGACATACACCTCGATCTCCTTATGCATCATGTGATGAAAGAGAGTAACCATCACTCTTTGATAGATTGCCCCTGTGTTCTTCAGGCCAAAGGGCATAACTTTATTACAATAGGTTCCCGAAGGAGTAATGAATGTAGTATTTTCCATATCAATAGGGTCCATCTTAATTTGGTTATAATCGGAGAAGCCATCCATAAAAGAAAAGACCACGAAACGGGTTGTATTATCCACAAGTGCATCAATATGTGATAGGGGGAAATCTTCCTTTAGGCTTGCTTTGTTCAAATCCCTATAGTCTACACACATTCTGACTTTACCGTCCTTTTTGGGCACTGGCACAATTTTGGCTACCTACTCATGGGACTTCACAACTATTAGGAAATCGGTGTCAAGTTGTTTTTTAACCTCATCTCGAATCTTTAAAGCCATGACAGGTCTAGTTCTTCGAAGTTTCTGTTTTACAGGTGGGCACTCTAGTTTAAGCGGCAACTTGTGAACAACAATATCAGTGTTTAGATCGGGGATATCTTGATACGGCCAGGAAAATACATCAACATATTCCTCTAGAAGATTGACCAACCTCTGTTTGACATCAGTCCTAAGTGTGGTACCAACCTTGACCTCTTTCTTTTCTTCATCAGTGCTAAGATTAATTAAATCCACTTGCTCTTTGTGCGTTTGAAGTTCAGTGTACTCATACTCAACCATTCTTGCCAGTTCAGCGAGAACTTTGAAATCTTCCTCACCACCATCTTCAACTTGATAAATGGGCGAATCAAAGTTAGGAGTGAAAGAAGGGTCATTAGATTCAACGTGGTTTGGGATTATTTTGCATGTTTGGAATGACTTATCTTATTAAAGGGACAAAGAAAAATGCAAGAGAAAAAAATGCTCTTTTTTAGTTTTGAAATATTTCTAATTTATTTTGAAAGGTAAAAGGGAAAAATAGTAAATGAAACAACGAGAATTTAACAAAATTCATTCATTGATAATCGTTTGAAAGTAAAAAGAGGTCCATACAAAATAATCCAATAGCTTTGGTCATAGCTATGGAATATTTTTCTTTTGAAAGCAACAAACAAAGAACAATAAATTACTTTGACGAAGGAAAAATCACTAGGATCTGTACTGCTTCTCAATTGTCCAAAGGTTCATCACACTTGAATAACAGATTGCTCAAGTCTTCATCCTCAAACACCTCTTGAATACTTTTCGGACGACCTTTGATGAATGTCGATGCTCCATCTTTAGTTAGTTTGTAAACCAACCCACGACGATCCATCTTTGTCTTAACATATATTACCTCTCCCCAACCTTCTGGTACACCTCCTTCAATTGTTGATTTGGTACTCTTGAAAGACGCAAAAGACATATTACTCTTGCCCACTGGTTCCTCGACTTCCAACAGGACAACGTTGGCTATCTCAAACGCTTGGAAAGAAGTTTCTAAAGCATCCTCATCAGCCTCTATATAACGGAACAAAGACAAGTTACTTACCATCAAGTATTCCTTACCATGCATAATTACCAACTTATCATCAATCATAAATTTCATCTTCTGATGTAATGTTGAAGTTACAGCCCCAGCAGTGTGGATCCATGGCCTCCCAAGTAAACAACTATAAGTAGGATTTATATCCAATACTTGGAATGTGATGTCAAATACATGCGAACCAATTAAGATTGGTAGCTCCACTTCTCCAATTACAATTCTACAAGAACCATCAAAAGCCTTGACTATCAAAGAAGTAGGTCTCATCTTAGTCTCTTTGTAAACCAGCTTTGTAAGAGTCCTCTTAGGTAAAACATTAAAGAGGAATCAGTATCCATAAGCACTCTTGATAAATTATCTTTCTGACATTTTACAGACACATGTAAGGCACGGTTGTGATTCTGATCTTCTCTTGGTAACTCCTTATTACTGAAGCTAAGGGTATTACAAATAGTAATATTTGCAATCACGCTGTTAAACTAGTCAGTAGTAATATCTTAGGCGACATGGGCTTGAGCCAACAACTTTTGCAATGCAGCTCAATGAGCAGGTGAACTCTTTAAAAGCTACAGGATTGAGATCTTGGAGGGAGTTTGATGAATCTGATCAATGACTTTATAATCACTTTTTCTAATAATCCTCAAGAACTCAACATCTTCATCATTTGCAACTACTTGTTTCTCTTTGTCTTTGGCAGGCCCAGTGGTAACAGTTTCCTTAGGCAGAGCCTCATTGAAACGGGGAGTATAAATGCAACCGCTTCGTGTCATCTTGCTTTCCCTAACTATATTAGTCACATCTTCACTAACACTCTTCAATTCTTCCCTTTGAATAACCTTCCCAGATTCTTTGTCAATCATTGTCACATCACACTTCCAAGGTATGACTTTAGAGTCTCTGAAATGAAAAGGACTGGGCTTTTGAATGATCATCGTCTTTGGTGGATTAACTGCAGAAGCAGCAACAGATTCTGGTATGTTGAACACAGGTTTTGGTGCACTGAAAATAGGTACTGCAGAACTTGATTCTGGAAAATTAAAATTGGGCACTTTATCACCTGGTTCTGACAAGTTGAAGATGGGCTCAATCACGGAAACTTCATCCTTTTTCAATTTGCTATTCAGTTGTAGAAAACCATCATTGATCAAATTTTGAATATCATCCTAAACCAGCATACATCCTTTGGTACTGACATCACAAACTTTACAATCATCATGCCAAGCATTCACTAAACCCGCCTCAAACAAATTTAAGTGGAAGACTCTGAGAGGGGTTTTAATCTTAGAAACATCAATGATTAAACTCTCTTCAGATACCTCATCAATAGCATGAACAACCCCATGGGTGGTAAAAGGATTTTTCTTAACATTAGGATGAGAATCACCAAAAGACATAATCTTCTTCTCTATTAACTATTTTACAAGGTGCTTGAGAGCATAACAACTTTCTAGATCATGGACAAACAATGAGCATTTGGATTGTAATTAGGTGGAAGTGGATTAAGAGGTGGACCCAAAGCCCTTGTAGTTATCAAACCTTGTTGCACCAATGAAGGGTACAACTCACTACAGGTCATCGAAATAGGAGGAACTGGAGGCTTATACTGTCTCCTGTTGGGAAAATTCTGGCGAGGTGCTTGATAGACCGGTGGTTGATAAATAGGAGCCGGTTGCACAGGCTGGTATGTAGGAACTTGTTGATTGAAAGCGGGTGTAATAGTAGCCACATACGGTTGTTGAGTAAACTGGACAGGGTAACCTTGTTATTGAGCATAGTTTTGCTGATGTTGCCAAGGTGTTACACCCTAATTTTTGACCCTGAATTGCCAACCATACATTTCATAGCATTTTCATCATTTGTGCATCATATCTATTATTCACGTCATCTAACCATTATGCCTACGAAATACAGGTTCTTTTTGCTTTCATTTTCTTGTCGCCTAAGCTCAGGTATTACAAGATTGAATCAAGGATCAGACAAAGTTATCAAATCAAGTACATGTGCAGTCTTGGTTGAAATTCAATGGAAGCTTGGCCTAATCTTGGTCAAAGAAGCGGTTTGTTTTAGTATCAAGTTATCAGACTGTGATAAAGACAGTTGTTTCAAGGTGGATAATCATCAGGGCCAGTTCTCTTTCGATTACGATTTTAGTGCAGTGGCAGCACAATTGATGTCTTAGGTCATCTGTGTTATGAAATTTTTGTAGGACAAGGAAGTGTCAGATTCAAGTGGTCTATGTCTAAAATCGTTAAGTAATCAGGATTAGAGTTTTATGTGAGATCACAAATTGTCTAATGGAATCCAGTTGTGAATATTTGGCCTCATATTTTGAGTTGTTTACGTGGTCCATGTTCTGGTCACAGAAGAATTCAAGCTCTCTAATAGAATCAGGATGTGGTGTTTTTTGATTTAGAGTTTCAATGCATTTATGCTTCTAGATCGGGTCATGCTTGATTCTATTTCTCAAAAAATTGATTCAAGATGTTAAGATTATTTCATGTGGAAGGTGCAAGGATTCTCATAGTTTAATTTTCAAACACCAAATGTGTAACACCTTTTTTTTTAAACTATTTAGTCTCCTTGGCGTTATTTTTTTATGTTGGTGTGTCCTTACGGAGGTGTGTCTGATTGGCGTTGATGGATGCCCTTAGACTGTAAGAATTATTAATAACGATTGGAGTTTAATATTAATATAATATAATTAATAATTGGTGATAATTTAATAATTAATAGTCCTTACGGAGGTGTGTCTGAGTGGCGTTGATGGGATGCCCTTAGACTGTAAGAATTATTAATAACGATTGGAGTTTAATATTAATATAATATAATTAATAATTGGTGATAATTTAATAATTAATAGTAATGTTATTATTATTATTATTATTATTATTATTATTATTATTACTACAATTATTATTATTATTATTATTATTATTATTATTATTATTATTATTATTGGAGTAAATATAAAAGAGGGATTTTGGGAGAAAGAGGAAACACATTAAAACTGCTCAGAACCAAAATCAAAGGAAACTGAGACCGTGACCGAGAGAAGTTGAGAAGAGAGGAAGTAACCACCGGAGAGAATTCATGGTAGTTGCAAAAGAGTCGCTGGAGAGCTAACGGGAACCGGAAGCGTAGAGTTGACATCAATTCCAAAGGTAAGGGTGGGGTTCAATTCTATAACTGTGGGTATGATGGATTTCATGAAGGGTATGGAATCATAGGGTTAATGTTCCCGTAGCAATGTTCCCTTGGTAATATTCCCGTAGCAATGTTCCCGTAGTAATATTCTCGTGGTAATGTTCCCGTAGTAACGCTCCCGTAGTAATGTTCCCGTAGTAACGTTCCCGTAGTAACGTTCCCGTAGTAACGTTCCCGTAGTAATGTTCCCATAGTGATGTTCCCGTAGTGATGTTCCCGTAGTAATGTTCCCGTAGTAATGTTCCCGTAGTAAATGTTCCCGTAGGTTGAGAAATATTAAGGGTTAATGTTTGTCTACGACTGAATTAGTGTTTATGTCATTAGTTCTATGTAGTAATGTTGGGAATCGGCGCCGACACGCGCTAAGTTCCCATTTGTTGAGAAAATGTTGTTATTATGCTCTTACTTGATCGACTTCAGGTAGGGAATCGAGTCATAGATATAGTTCCCGTAGGTTGAAGAAATATTAAGGGTTAATGCTTACCTGTGCCTGAGAAATACTAAGGGTTAATGCCTGTCTGTGTATGAATGAGTGTGTTATGTCATTAGTTTTGGGGGAAATTGGGAAACGGTGCTGACACGCGCTATTTTTCCATTTATTAAGAAGGTGTTGTTATTATGTCCCTATTTAATCAAATTAGAAGTTGTAGTTATATTACCCGTATGAAAGTATATGAAAATGTCTTGAGTTCTTAATTGTAGTAATGATGTTGTCAGTTGTTCTCTAACATGAGAATGCTGTTGAGTTCTCAATTGTAGAGACGATGTTGTTTTTAATTGTTTTCTACGAAAATATGTTGGATTCTTATTCGTAGGAACGATATTGTTACCCGATCTCTGACATGAACATGTTGAAGTGGTGAGTACATGATGTATGCGAAATGTGATGTTTCTGTTATGGATAATTGGTTGTAGGCTTGATGCCTTGTTGCACGGTTGTTGCACAGTTGTTGTTGTTGTGTTATAGTCCATAATAGTTGCATCTCATAGCATATCATTTGGCCTGGATTGGCGACGGTTGTGTCTTTAATGACAAAATAAAATAATTGTGGAGTGAGTCTCCCGGATAATTGTGGAGTGAGTCTCCCGAATAATTATGGAGTGAGTCTCCCGAATAATTGTGGAGTGTTGTCTCCCAAAATGGTATCACATGCATATGCATAGTTGAGTCGCATAGAGTCGCATTGGATTGTGTTGCCCGTGATGGCGTGTTGATGAGATATCTTGATTTTTCGTAGTATATATATGAGCGATGAATCGGTGTAGTAGTTGTTTATGATAATTATAAAGCCGCGAGAATCTTAATTGCTGTGATATAATTCTAACATGACTTTTATCATGCCTTATGTTATATTGTTGATATCTCACCCTTTACGTTGTATGTTACCCCGTTGGTGGTAATTTGCAGGTAACTCGGAATAAAGTATCGCTTTATGTTTAAGGTCGTTGGTCGCTCTGATACGTAGCACTCTGGGGGGATGAGCGATTGATGTTGTTGTTTTTAGTTGAACTCCTTGTTGTTGAATTTTATTAAGTACACTTCAAATAAATTGGTTGCTACTGATAATGCCAAGTGTTGCTTGGTTGCATAGTTGTTTTTGTGAATTGATGCAAGATAATTACTTGTTGAATTTTAATGGAATTTAGTTGTTTATGAGTTGTTGGGAGTGTATTATAACATGTCGTTTTATGATTAAAATGTTAAACAAATTACCGTTGCCTGTTCATCCGAATCCGTGCTACGGATGTTAGTAAATGATCTTTTGCAGGTGTATGTGTTTTGGTTAAGTGTAGAATGTGACACCCTGATGCGTCTGAGAATTTGGGAGTGTGACGGTCGTCACAACTCCTTGACGCTCGTCATGACCGTGACGGTCGTGACATACATGACGATCGTCATGAAACCTTATTTGTTGCACTCTGAATTGTTTCTGTTGTTTATTTTAGTTTTCCGCGGGAGTTTAGAGTGGGGTGTTACAAAATGGGGAGTTCATTTTTAAATTCCACTTTTGAGTCATTATTTTCAAATCACAACCTCTCGGGTCAAAATTCACATTTCAAGTTCATTTTGAAATTTCCATTTCAATTTCTTTTCAAAATCCAATTTCAAAGTCTTTTCAAAATTCTAATTTCTTTTCAACTTCTTTCTAATCCAAATTTCTATTCATTTTTCTTTCTAATTTTCAATTCAATTCAAGTTTCAATTCTATTTTTATTCATTTCAAGTTGTAAATTCAAGTTCAAGTTTAACTCCAATCTATTTCCAATTTCATTTTAAGTTAAAAAAATTTCAAATTCCAATCCAAATTAATGTTCAAGTTCCAAATTCAATCAAATTCAAATTCAAGGTCAAAGTTTCAACTTTAAATCCAATTTCAAGTACCACTAAAGAATCCAAGTTGCAATTCAAGATTTAATAGCCAAACTTTAAATTCCAAATTTCATGACAATTCACAATCTCCATTCAAGATTCATTCTCAATTCTTTATCAAGTTTCATTTTCCATCTCAAAAATTCAATGTTCACATCATTTAAAAATTCAATTTTCATCCATTCAAAATTTCAAAATTTAAGGTTCAAATACACATACATGCTACAATTCGATTCAATAACTCAAGTTACAATTCCATTCAAATTCTTTTCAATTTTCAATTCAAATTTAATTCCAATTCAAGTCAATTCCAATTTCAATTCATAATTTCATTCAAACTCATTTCAATTCAACAAAATTCAAGTTCTTTTTTTTTCAATCCCATTCAAATTTCATGTTTCATAACGAAATTCAAAAATTCCAATTCAAGTTCAATCTCAAGTTTAAATTAAAAAATGAATTTCAAGTTCAATTTCATCTTAATTCAAGTTTCAAAATTCAAGTGTCCAAATTTTGTTTCAATTTCAATCAAATTTTAAGATTAAGTTCATGTTCAAGTTTCATGTTTCATTTTTTTAATTCCATCAAAAATTCAAGTTACAAAGTTTAAATTTCTCTCCAAAATATCAAATCATTTCTAATTTCAATCCAATTTAAGTTCAATTCCAATTTTATCTAATTCAAGTTTCAATTCCAATTCTATCCAATTCAAGTTTCATGTTCAATATTATTTTCAATCCAATTCAAGTCCATTGGAAATTTTAATTCAAGATTTAATTTTCAAATTCCATTCAAGTTCAAACCACAACCCAATATTTTCGAACCTAAGAAATTCTAGAGAAGAAGAGAGCACGAGTCGAAAGAGTAGAAGAGAGAGGATTCACGGTTAGTTGAAGTGGAAATTGCGGTCGGAGTCGGTGTTCGCCGGACTAGCTCTGGTTACATGAGTCTTTTATTTTTTTGTGTTTTTTTTCAATTTCTTGATACCACCTAGTTCCTTGTGATTTGCTGATGCAAAGCCCTCTAATCATTGCTTGAAACTGTTGGTGCAAAGGTAGAATAAATGATGAAATATTCTATTAAGAATGACGGCTACACAACTACTAAAAATAACAATGATTGCAACCCTATTTATAAACTAAAATTGGGGTTACTAGAATAAGATAAAATACTAAAATACCCTCTAACAAACTTAGGGGCTAAGAAAATAGTACTAATAATATGAATTACTTCTAATACCATCCCTTAATTCATATTCCATCAAAACTTGTAACACCAATTCCATCCTTTAGTCTGAGAAATTGATCAGTCTTGATAGCTTTCGTCAGAGCATCTGCCAACTGTTTCTGAGTGTTGTAGTGTACAACTTCTAACACTCCACTCTGAACTTGATGTCTCAGAAAATGATACTTGGTCTCAATATGCTTGCTTCTCCCATGCAACACTGGGTTTCTAGCAAGATTGATTGCAGACTTGTTATCAATCATCAGCTTCAGAGGTTTGTTTATTTTAATCTTCAGATCCTGCAACAGATTCAGAATCCACACAGCTTGGCATGCAGTAACAGCACCTGCAATGTATTCAGCTTCACATGTTGATAACGCCACAACAGGTTGCTTCTTGGAACACCAAGAAATGGGACCTCCCAGAAATTTGAACAAGTACCCAGATGTACTTCTTCTGTCAACTCTGTCTCCACACCAATCAGAATCTGAATAACTCAGAAGTTCTGACTCATCCTTTCTATCAGAAGGAAACAACACTCCATACTTCAGAGTTCCCTTGATATACCTCAAAATCCTGACAACAGCTTGGTAATGGGACCACTTAGGTTTACTCATGAACCTACTAACCATCCCAACAGAATAGCAAATATCAGGTCTGGTATTGCACAGATACCTCAGAGAACCAACCAACTGTTTGAAGGTTGTAGCGTCCACATCTTTTCCATCAGAGTCAGAATCCAGTTTCTGATTTGTATCTGAAGGTGTGACAGCAATCTTACAATTCTTCAGTTCAAATCTCTTCAGAAGTTCTAATTCATACTTGAGCTGATGCAAAATGATACCTTTCTCAGAATATCTGAACTCCATCCCTAGAAAGTATGTCATTTTGCCTAGATCAGTCATTTCAAATTCATTCATCAGAACTTTCTTGAACTTGGCTATCTCTTGTTCAGAACTTCCAGTCAATAGTATATCATCAACATATAAACATACCAGAGTCATAATGCCTTCAGAAGTATGTTGAACATAGACACCGTACTCCATCTCACATTTCTGAAAGCCTTGCTTCTTGAAAAATGAATCAATCTTCTGATTCCAAGCTCTGGGCGCTTGTTTCAATCCATATAGAGCTTTGTATAATCTGTACACCATCCCTTCCTGATTTTTTTTCACAAATCCAGGAGGTTGTGGCACGTAAACTTCTTCTTCTAATGGACCATTCAAAAATGCAGATTTTACATCTAAATGCATCAGAGGCCAATTCCTGTTAGCAGCTATTGCAATCACCATTCTGATTGTTTCATGTCTTGCTACAGGTGCAAACACTTCAGAATAATCCAGCCCAGGTTTCTGTAGAAATCCTCTGGCTACCAACCTTGCTTTATGTTTGCCAATTGAACCATCAGGCTTTAACTTCTGCTTGAAAACCCATCTAACGCTGATGGCTTTCTTGTCTTTTGGAAGTTCTGTCAGCTTCCAAGCCTTGTTTCTCTCTATAGCATCAAGTTCTTCTTTCATGGCCTTTAACCAGAGCTTCTGCTTAAGAGCCTCTTCTGTACTTATGGGTTCAGAGTCTACCATCATGGCACACTGAATAACTTCTCCTTTTTCAGAGTATACTTCAGTGTCTTACAGCATGTCAAATTCTGCATATCTTCTGGGGACGTTTCTGATTCTTTGTGGTCTCTGAACTTGTTCAGAGTCTTGGGCTTCAGATGATTGACTTTCTCCAGAGCTTTGACCAACTTCAGGATCTGGCATATTTCCAGAGTCTTGAACTTCAGAATTTCTAGCTTCAGAGGCTTGACTTCCTCCAGAGCCTTGGCCATCTTCAGAGTCTGGATCATCAGAGTCTGGATCATCAGAGTCACCTTCATCTTCTGAGTCTTCTCCAGAGTCAGAATCACTATCAGAGTCAGAATCAACGTCAGAATTTACTCCAACTTCAGAAATTCTTAACTCTGACCTTTCTTCAGGAGTTCTAACATCAGAATCAGATTGAGACTTATCCCAATTCCAAACTTCTGATTCCTTCACAATCACATCTCTGCTAAATTCAATTTTATTGGTTTCTGGACAATAGAGCTTGTATGCACCTGTACTGTGGTACCCTATCAGAATCATCACTTTGCTTCTGTCATCCAGCTTCTGTCTTTTGGCTTCTGGAACATGTTTATAGAAAACAGAACCAAACACCTTCAAATGATTAACACTTTGCTTATCTCCAGTCCACTTCTGTATTGGAACTATTTCCTTCAACTTCTTCGTAGGACATCTGTTGAGTACATACGTTGCAGTGGCAACAGCTTCTCCCTAGAGCTTCTGAGGAAGCTTCTTCTCCTTTAGCATGCTTCTCACCATTATCAAGCAAAGTATGGTTTCTTCTTTCAGCAAGACCATTGTGTTGAGGGGTATAAGGAGCAGTAACCTCATGCTCAATTCCATTCTCCTCACAGAACTTCTGGAACTCTTTGGAGTTATACTCACCTCCACCATCAGTTCTAAGAATCTTCAACTTCTGACCACTCTGATTCTCAGCCTTCATTCTGAACTTCTTGAATTCATCAAACACCTCATGTTTAAATTTAATAAGGGATACCCATGTCATTCTTGTGAATTCATCAACAAACAACATAAAGTATTTATTCCCTCCAATTGATGCTACTGGAAATGGACCACACACATCAGAGTGTACAACTCCCAAGACATGTTTTACTCTTGGAGCATCTTCTGACGCAAATGGCAATCTTGGTTGTTTTCCTTCCATGCAAACTTTGCATGATTTTTCAGGCTTCTTAATTGCAGGAATTCCATGTACCAACTTCTTTGTATTCAGATGTTTTAAGCTTCTGAAATTCAAATGACCAAATCTTCTGTGCCACAGCTCACTCTCCTTCTCAGCACATGTTGCACTAAGACATTCTGAGTCTGCAGTTCTGACATTCACCATGAATGTTCTATTCCTTCCTTGTTCTGATTCCATAATCAACTTCTGATTGCAGTCATACAGCTTCAGAAGATTGTCCTTCATGGTAACTGAAAAACCTTTCTCAATTAATTGTCCCACACTCATCAGATTGCTTCTGATGCCAGGTACATACCACACGTTCTGAATCAATGTTGTTTTCCCATTGTTCAGAATCACTCTGACATTTCCCATACCTTCTGCATTAAGATATTTGTCATCAGCACATCTGATCTTTGTTCTCTTTTCAGAGTCAAAGTTAACCAGCCATTTCATGTTTCCAGTAAGATGATTTGAACAGTCAGTGTCCATATACCACCAGTCTATCAGATCCATATTATCAGATTCAGAAGCCATCAATAGCACAAATTCTTCATCAGAACTTATGGCTATATTTGCTTCTTCTGATTTTCTCTCCTTGTTTGACCAACACTCTCTAGCAAAGTGACCAAACTTCTTACAACAGTAACATTGGATCTTCTTCTTGTCATACTTCTCTTTTCCCTTCTGAGCATTCTTTTGTCTATCAGAGGTTGAGCTTTCTGACTTCTCACCACCATCAGATCTTCTCCTGGCTTCTGACTGCTTCTGATACCTCCTATCAGAAGTTGCTTTCAGAGCCTGCTGCTCTACTTCCTTTTCAGAAGTTCTCTCAGTCAAACGCAACTCTTGCGCTTCTAGACTGCTCTGCAGCTCTTCAATTCTCATGGTGCTCAGATCTTTGGAATGTTCTATTGCTACCACAATGTAATCAAATTGAGGAGTAAGGGATCTCAATACTTTCTCCATGATTGTTTCTTCTGAAAGAGTTTCTCCACACGCCTTCATCTCATTAGTGATCAGAATCATTCTAGAGATGTATTCAGAGACTTTCTCATTATTCTTCATGTTGAGATTCTCATATTGCTTTCTCAAGGACTGAAGCTTCACCTTCTTCACTGATGCGTCACCACCATAACACTTCACCAGTGTGTCCCACGCAGGATTTGCTGTTGTTGAATCTGCAATCTTCTCAAACACATTTACATCCACACATTGATGAATGAAGAACAATGCTTTCTGATCCTTCTTCCTTACTTCCTTCTGCGCGTTTTTCTGTTCATCTGTTGCATTTGCTGCTACTGGAACATAACCATCAGTGACAAGATCTAGAACATCTTGAGCACCAAATAGTACACGCATTTGGATCATCCAACGATTCCAGTTTTTACCATCAAATACTGGAAGTTTGGTGTTCATGTTGCCGTTTCCGTTCATCTTCTACCTTGCACAATACACTCAGATTTCTCACACAGTGTTTCCCAACCCACAGAATTAAAATTCTGATCAGATTTTGTTCAAGATTCAACACGAATCTAAGAATCAAAATCAAACACACAAGACCTCACGTTCACTCGTGTTTCCCGTGTTTTCCAATGAATCTGAACTGGAGCTCTAGATACCAATTGTTGGTGCAAAGGTAGAATAAATGATGAAATATTCTATTAAGAATGACGGCTACACAACTACTAAAAATAACAATGATTGCAACCCTATTTATAAACTAAAATTAGGGTTACTAGAATAAGATAAAATACTAAAATACCCTCTAACAAACTTAGGGGCTAAGAAAATAGTACTAATAATATGAATTACTTCTAATAGAAACTATGCTTATTTACAATTTAATTTGATTTTTGATAGGTTAGGGTTTATAGCTTTTTTAAAAATTAAATTGTTTTGGTTGGGGTTTTGAGGATTGTGAAACCGGATTCATAAGGAGGGAGAAAAGGCGGTTCAAATAGTATCCTCACTTTGCATTTCCGACCACCCCTCGTCGGAATCCGTGGCGGAGGGGCGGTTGTTGTTGTTTTAACACCGAGAGAGAGAGAGAGAGATAGAACGATAAAGAAGAAAAATGTGCGCTTTACTAATTTTATTCTATTAAATTATTATTTTATTAATATTATTTATCTATTTATTTGGATTTACCACATGCCACCTCCTTGATTGGAGGATTTTTTGTTTTTGTTTTGATTTAGTCAAATTTATTTTAATAATATTTTAAATTTCTTTATTTAGATCAGTAAGTGAAAGGCGGGGTGGGGTGGCTCTCCCCCACTTTTTTTTTTCTTTCCGTTTTTTTTTTTATAATTTTTTTTGGAATTTTAATTTTATTTTATAATTTTTTTAAGTTAGTAATTTCTTTTTTTTTTTTTTTTAATTTATTGATTTAATTTAGATTTAATTAATTAATTAATAGCATTAGAGTTTTGGTGACTTGGGCTTTTAGACTTATATGTATTGCTATTCATTCCCTTATTTCTAACTTACACCCTCCCACTTTTTCTATTTTATTTTCATTCTATTTTCATTCAATTAAAATTATTTTTTTTCATTTTTAGTTAGTAAATATTAATTGAATAAATCTTATTTTAGTTAGTTAAATTTTCTAACTAAATTTAATTAGCTTAATTAATCAATTAAATTAATTTTTAATCGATTATTCTTGATCATTAATTCTAATTAATCTAATTAATTGAGTTAACCAATTTTGATTGATTAATTTTTCTAATTACTAGTTTTTTCTCTTGATTAATTCAATTGACTTAATTAAACAATTTGACTTTCTAAAATTAATTCTTTCAAGAAAAATAAGCTCGATCCAATGTCGAGCAAATTTTCTCAAATCAAACCATTTTCACTATCAATTCACAATCATCTCAAACCATTTTCAAAAAATAAATTAATTCTCGATTCATGTCGAGCCCATTTTCCACCTTATAAGTCGATTTCTTTTTTAAGCATCACCATCAATCTCATGATCACTATACACAACATTCAAAGCTTACTCTTGGGCTTCCTTACAGTGAGACCTATTCGATCAATTATTTCTAGTTGGTCGTTTAGAAGACTAACCCACTTTGCTAGTGCACACGATTAAAATTCAATTGTTTTTCTTTACTTGTATGTTGTCGTGTATGATGATTCTACTCAAAACTCTAAGATACAAACAATACCCAACTTATAAGTCGACTGCCTCGTGTGTCGCCATCGACCTTACCCTAGTCAATTAGGTCCTTCATTCCATTTAGTTCAAACCTTTAATCATTTTTTCAAAATTTAAATCTTGATCAACATCGAGCATTTTCTCAAATTTAAATCAGTTAACTTAATTAACTTAAACTACATTTTAATAAAAGATGAAAAGGGAGTTGGAATGGAGTCTTCGATTCCTCTCCTCAATTGTTTGGACCCGAGGAGCCTTTCTTAGATTCAAACAATTGTCTTCTCTAAAAGATTTATAACCCGATTCCACATCAAACTATTTTCATAGTAAAATCAAAATCAAGTCTATTTTCTCAATCAATTAAGATGAAAAAGAGAGAGAGTCAAATCTTTGACTCATTCTCCCGATTACTTAGGCCCGAGAAGCCTTTCTTAAGCTTCGAGTAATAGTCATCCGTTTAACTTACTCTAGCTACATCAAAACTCTTTCATAATATAATATAAAAAGGAGAGAGAGACAAGTCTTTGACTCATTCTCCTGATTACTTGGGCCTAAGGAGCCTTTCTTAAGATTCAAGTAATCCTCATCCGTTTAAAATACTTTAACTATCTTCCATCGTTCAAAACACTTTCCAAACACACCCTCTTTTTGAGATGGAAAAGAGAGATAGTTAAGCCTCTGACCCACTCTCCCGATTACTTGGGCCCGAGGAACCTTTCTTAAGCTTCGAGTAATCGTCATCTAAACAAAACATTAACACATTAATTTAATTTTTCGCCGTCATGCAAACCGTCAAATCTTTTCATAAACATAAGATATGGTGTCTCGAGACGACGCAAAATATTGCTTCGTCCGTAACCTATTTGCATCGAGATAAGTGGCGTGTTTCCCATGAATGTTGATATATGGAAATCCATTCAGAGTGATGCAAGCGTCCTTTTCTCACCTATTTGGGCAAAGCAATATTTTATATAAAATGCGACTAAGTATCTTTCGATAAAATCAAACCAACATCCGTAGTCCGAACTACGGAAACTCTAATTTCTCATTTGTCAATGAGAATACGTGGGCATAGGATTGTGAGATCCTAGCGAGCAACCTCCTCTCTTTCCTCCTATAGTTCCACGAACTACGGACGCTCTGATTCTTCACTTCTTTCAAGTGAAGGTACGTAGGCATAAGGGCCCCAATCCTTGGTGGACACCCTATATAAAACCAACCCCTTTTCTCTTAGCAGTCTAAATTCGTTTATCTTACATTTTTACTTTATTCCTTTAGAAGAAAACAAACAACCTTACCTAACATTTCTCACGAATCGAATCAAGAGGTTCCCGTTGAGTACAACGGACGTGAGGGGTGCTAATACCTTCCCCTCGCGTAACCGACTCTTGAACCTAGAACTTTGTTGCAATGAACACATTCTTTCCCTAAAGGTTTTCTCGATATTTTCCTATCCCTTCTTGTGATGAATAAAGTTCGGTGGCGACTCTGTTTTTCGCGACCATTCACGAAGGATTGTGCTTTTTTTGAGGTATGACACAAGGTTGAATTTTTCTTCTGCTTGGCATTACGACATTAGTTTCCCCCTCTTCTTTCTTGTGAGAACTAAAGGAAGGCTTCTTAGCATGGTCTTTGTTGGAGCTTGAACTTCCAATAGTACTTGACATTTTTCCATTTTTCAAACCCTATTTTACCTTCACACCTACAACAACAATGTCAGAAAAATTAGCAGTCACACTTCCAACCATTCTTTCATAAAACTCAGGATGAACAATGTCGACAAACCAATCAGCCATCTCTTTTTCAGTCAAAGGAGGTTCCACTTGCGAATTAGTCACTCTCAATCTCTGAGCGTATTCTTCGAATGACACAAAATTCTTCTGGGACATACTTATCAGTTGCTTTCGGTCAGGAGCTAGGTCTATGTTGTATTTATAATACTTGATAAAAGCATCAGATAGATCTTGGAAACTCTTAATGCGATACTGATTCAGACTTAAATACCACTTCGATGAAGCACCCTTCAAACTGTCTTGGAAATAATGAATCATCAGCTTATCATTATCAACATGCGTGGCTATTTTTCGATTGTACATGATCAGATGGTTCTTTGGGCAAGTAGTTTCTTCGTAGTGATCAAATCTAGGAGTTTTGAATTTTGGAGGGATAACTAGACCAGATACAAGACACACCGCTCTAGCAGCAACACCAATGACTTGATATCCTTCCATCACTCTCAACCTTTTATAAATGATTTCCCCATCTTCTCTGAGTTTCTCATGACATTCATTTCCATCTTCCTTTATGTCAGGGACATCATATACTGATTGATGCTTATTGAAGTATGGTTGCACATGGGTATCCACAGCAGTTGGTGCAAAAGTTGGAATCACATGAGGAGCTTCAGTAACCAAAGGAACAACTTGTTGGACTTGTTGAACAATGGGAATTGTACTAGGTGCAGGCATAAAACCAGGTGGAAGACCATATGGAGATACATTTACTGTAGTAACAATAGTTGGTTGAGGTTCCACAACTATATTGACAATCTCTAAAACAACAGTGGGCTGCGTATCCATTTTCGCGCGTATAACATGTACTATCTCCATAGTTTCCCCTACATTCCCACGCACGTCTTCTAATTCATTGTTGACGTGATCAAACTTTTGACTATGTTCCGCCATCCTTCTACGAGCTTGAGCTCTGGTGTTGTACGGGCGCAAAGGATTCAGGTTGAAAGAACAGAAGATGAGACAACAGAATGAGCAAAATACGAAAGGAAAATGCACATGCAATGACATGAATGCAATGCAATACAATGATTTCAAGGAATTCAAAAGCAAGTTGCAGATATTTTGGAAAAACTAAAACAGTTTAATTTTATAATACACGATCATTGTTGATTTTGCAAAGGAATGAACAATTGAATTCCTTGAAACCAAAGGGTTATTCATGAATGCATGAATGTATGGATGCAAAAACGCACGTATACACGCATACACATATATACAAGCAAACAAACAAAGGCCCAGGTTTAAGGGTCACTAGTATGGAGCCATGGTCTACCCATCTCGAAGGGTGTGTACTAAGGGTTCTTGTATCTGCATAACAAAGGTTCTAAAATATTCTCAATGTCATCAGTCCATCTTTTGGATATTATCAAATTCCCAATTACTTGGTGGTTAATAATATTCTCAAGAGAACCTCTTTTGAATGTAGTATCGCGTATAAACTATTTTGGGAATACTCCTTCATAGTCATCGTACTACGTCCTAAAAAGGCCAAGTTGGGTTAAGGGTAACTAAAGTTCATCAGTGTTACGGGCTCCTAGGTCGAAAGTAGTAATGTTTTCACAAATGCTCGTTTAACAATATTGCTCCCGAGAGGGCCTCAACTGAGCAGTGATTTCTCAAGTCAGCTTAGTCGGGAATCAACTCCTTATAATCCTTCTTAAATATATCACCTTCCTACCATAAGTGCACTCAATTTCGGGTTAGGACTTATCTTACAACATGGAGGCAACAATCCAAGAAGAAACAAATATACATATATACAAATATATAGCAAATAACACCAATCAAACAAGTTAGGGGAAACCCTCTAAAATACTCTTTGATCCCGAGTGAAGTTGCCATATCTGTTGCAGTGAGAATCAAATATCAAGCTATTAATTAACTTGAATCACATATCATGAAGTTCACCACCGAGCTTTGATTTATCCAAAGGAAAGGGTAAAGATCGAAGGAAACTCTAATTGCACTATAAAAATAATGCAGGAGATCTAAGGTTCGGGAGTTGGTTATACCTAGGAAAGGTGTTAACATCCTAAGTATCTATAGTACTCTACAGGAACCTCTTGTTTTATATTTATGTTATTTGTTATCTATTATTTATATGTTAAAGGGTGAAAAGGTAAAGTGAGACCTAAGGTGTTATTTCTAAGTATGCTCGCCAAGACATCGCATCTCGTGCCTACGCATTCTGACGTGAATGGAATTAGAGCATTCGTAGTTTTCTTCAATGAAGGTGAGGAACTCTTGACTATGGTCAATGTTCCAAGGGGGAGAGGCAGGTATTCGTGGTAAGATACTTACATGGAGTGCGGCGACTCCGATCCTAAGGCCAGGTTAAAAGGGAGTTAGGTGTCCATGGAAGAACGCTTATATAGAGTACGACGACTATAATCCTAAGGCTAGGATGAAAGGAAGTAAAAGAGAAAGTGTCCATGGCAGAAACTTACATGGAGCACGACGACTCTAAATCCTAAGGTTAGGATAAAGGGTATGGACCTATAGTTTTCCTAATTATGACATGGCAATCAACAAACGGGATCATCCTTTGGAATGGTGTGACGTTTTTTATGATTTAGAAAGGATTAGAATGTTGTTATAGTATTTTCGTAGTTTGAGAAAAGATTTTAGTTTTAAACGGAAAGAAAACTAGCCTAATTCTAAAAACCTAAGATCATGAATGAGGGGAACTATCCTAACATTATCATGCAAGAAATAATTCATCCTAAAGTCTATTTGAGTAATCCCTGATTAAATTAAACTAAGAATATCCAGAATGTACATGGCAATTAGGATCATCAAAGATGTACGTCACGACTTCACAAGATCAACGACAAATGATAAATCAAAGTCGTCATCAGAATTAATGAGAAACTTTAATTAAGGTTACTTAAAAGTGTAATTAACCAATTAGAACTTTTAGAACTCCAAATAATCAAATAAAAAAAACTAATTAATCTAAATTTAACATTACTATCTAGCAACAAAATATTAAATCAAATTATGAAACAATAAGTGAAAATCAAATTTAAACATATAAACAAATAAAAAAAGAGTGATGTTCTTTTGGAAAAAACAAGATCATAGGCCATGAGCCCAATCTCCTAAAAAACACAATAAAAACAAATAAAAAAATGGAAAAAAGAAAAAAAAAACCCTAACCATTGGGCCGGGTAACAACAACACGTTAAAACATAGGGGTATCATGAAAAAAAACAAATGTTTTATCCCTCTCATTCAAATCGTCCGCCATTCTCTCCTTCAATCCCAATCGCCTGCGTTCCCCTTGGCTTCTCTGATCATCATTATTGTTTCTTCTTTTCACTCTCCCACTTCAAGCCGTCATCTACTCTACCTCACGAATTACTCCCTACCAGCTTCAACAACGCCTCACACCCTCACAGTAAATAACCGACCCTTTTTCCTCATTAGCCTCCAAATACAATAATAATAACAATGATATTCACATGAAAGAATCAAGAGATCAGGCTACCTCAGACGCGTCGACACGTTAGGACGGATTTGGTGCTTCTCTAATGGGTACCACAGTGGCGAAAAAAGGGTGATGACTTGATGGCTTCGGCGGATTCCGGTGAGTTGCAGCAAGTTTTCATTCAGGTTCGTACCTTGTTAATGTTGGCGATGCTCGATTTATGCGTGCATGTTCGCTATTTCATAGTTGTGATGTTTTCATGATTGCTTTGATTTTGTGTGTATGTGATGTCGTGATTCCATCTTTTTTTCTCCAATTTCATGTTATGCTGCCTCTGTGACTTTTGCTTATTTTTCCTTTTTGTCAAACATGTATGCTTGTATTGCGGTGTGGTGTGAGTTTTGTTTGGATGAAAAGAAGCTCGTGTCTCCCCCTATGCACTGCGTGGTGTCCTTTTTTATAATGTCATGTGAACCTAATTTTTGATTGCGAAATGAATACACAAGATTGTTTGTCGTTTTTTTTGCTTTGGAAAGAATTTATAATGTGTTTTGTTGTCTTAAACGCATGATTTCCTAGGATGAATATGCTTCCATTTGGTCTCAGACATGTTTGTGTTCGTATTGGAAACGTAATATTCAAACTCTCCATTTTCGTCTTGTTCGGTCTGATTATGTTTGGAGATGTTGTTGAAAATTGAAATAGTTTGTTTCTAGACAATTAAACAGGTTTATCAACATCTTTTTTTAAGCTTTTTTTTTTCATTTCGACAGAATATTTTTCCAAAAGGATTAAAGTTGTATTCTTTAACAAGCAGTGGGTGATTACAAGCCTGACAGAGACGCACAAGGGGAGAATTTATGGCATGGACTTAATTCAAATCTATACCCAAACTTTACCACTTCAAAACATATTGATCACATGCTACCAACCCAAATCTTTCTTAAGATCAAAAGAACTTACATAATGATCCAACTCCATAAATGAGAACAAATCTTACTTGACCTTCATTACCTGCATAACCAAAGATTTAAATGATGAAGAAACTTGATACATGAACCATTCCCTGAGAAAACCTTTGGAAATAAGGATACAACTTGTAATGCAACTTGCCATGAAACTCCATCAGTTTCTCAAATGACCATGCTCAAAACCAAAAGAACAGAAAACTCTAATTCTCCTGGGAGAAACCTCTGAGAAAACTTGAAGAGAAATGACCTTGTACTGATTAAGGGACTATAAGAATGAGGGCATACTATTCCTTCAATACAATTTGCAGGGGACTATGAGCACACATAAAGCCTTTAGGGTTTAGGACCTTCTGCAGCAACCCTAACTTCACAAATGAAACAAACAAAATCTAATAAATTGATTAGTTATGAATGTATGATTGACCTAAGATGATGTGTAAAAGATCAAGGAATCTAAGGGTAAAATTTAGGGTATAATACAATCCATGGGAAAATTAAGTGCCATAATCAATTAGGCCAATCGATTATTGTACCTCATTAATTGATTGTTCAAGCCACGTGATGAAATTTGGAAAGTGTACTAAAAATATGTTGCAAGTAGTAAAAATTATTTGTCACCACAAGGACTATTGTATTTTAGCAAAGCAATCATAACATGTTTTAAAAGGTAAAAATAGGGGTGCATAAATGGTGTGATTTAGCAGGAAAAGTAAATAAGTATTAGAAAATATTAGATTAAAAGCGATCAATTTTTATTTGAATCCCCTAAGTCTCACTATTGATGACTACATTTATTTTATTTTAAATTAATCTCTAATGAAAACGAAGAACTAATACAACTGTTATACCTATTCTCATGGTGCATATCTTACTAACTTATATGATAACTCTTATTTCCTTATGACAGTTCAAAGTTAAATTAGGCAAAATTAGAATTTTAATTCATAGGTCATGACTTAAAATTATTTATCCATAAATCAATTACTAAGGCAAATAATTACTCTAGATCAAGCTATATGATTAGGTTTTAGTAATCCCTACAATTCTAAGTTCAATTTATGTGCTCGTAAACACATACAAGGAAATTCACAAAAGAGTAATTGAATAAATATGTAATATAAAATTTAAAAAATATATATAAATAGATAATATGTCCCAACAGATCAAACAAAGGTTCATTTACTAAAACCTAATCAAAAGAGAACTTAGTTACTCATTCTAGCATAATTCATACAAAAAATAAAATAAAGAAAGAACACATAAAATTTATGTATGAAATTGGTCTTCTAATGAACAAAAACCCTTTGTTCTAATGCTCAAATGTTTTATAATGATGAAAAACCCTTTGTACCAGAATATCTCTCCATCTAAAGAAGTCAAACTATATTTTAACATGTTACAATTTGGACTAAATTTTGCCACAATGTTTTTATGGCATACCATGATGTGTTGGAAACCTTGAATTGCATCGTGATGGCTTTAATTCGTGGCACGATGAGTTGTTTTCTTGTTAAACTGTGGCATAAAATTTTCCATGATTTTTCTAGTAGCTTTGTCACATTTTTCTTCCTTTATCTTCTTTCTTCATTTACATTCAATTTCCTCATAAAAATAATACATTTTAATCTCAAATTATATTAAAACATAAACTATGTGACTATATTCTTCAATTATCCATGTTTTGAGTGATGTCAAAACTAGGAGTATGACTTAGCGTTTTTGTATATTGTGTGGCATGAACCTAAGTTTAGATGTGCATTGATCATTTTAGCTTTAGGCATGCATACAAATGTCTTTAAAAATCCTTAGGTATGCCATACACATCAAAAACTAAGTTATATGTGTAAACACAGTTGAATAGGTCGACCTATACGAGCTCAGACCGACCTATATACGTGTTTGCTTCAATGCAAGCTGACACATAGAATTATAAGTCGGCTCCCGCGCATCAATATTAAAGCTTGTAAGCCCTACCCACAAGTCGCCTCACTAAGGTATACCTAAATACCTTGATAGGCCGAACAATTACTTTCATAGGCCGACCTGTAGACTTCAAAAAAATGTGTTGTGCGTCTTATTTTTATGCATCCTCTTTTGTCTAATTCCACATACTCATGCATGCACCTTTTTCTAGTAAGGTACCAGTGAATTACCTAAAAGAAACCAGATTACAAAGCATTCTCATCATCTTCAACCTTTCTTTTATGCATAAACACAATTGAACTACACATAATCATTTTTAGATCGGGTGACCATCTAGATTATGGTTGATAATGTCCAATTAGGTTAAATAACCGAGAATATTGGGTTGGGATCTTTATGTGTTTCAAATAAGAAAATTAAGGTGGGATTTCCTTCAAGATCATTGGGATTTGAAGGTTTTGGAAAAGATCACGTCAACACGGATTCGACCGAGTGAAGGTCTTAGGATTATGTGGTTTCCTTGTAAAGGAGTAGCACAAAATGGTGAATCATGTTCAGGAATCTTGGGTTCAATAAGTGCGTGCTCAGATTAATCAGTGGATTATAGCCAAATTGTTGGTGACTTAATTAAGCCTTGATCAAGGTTTTGGAGGTGGTTGAATCAACAACAAACCATATGGTTTGTGGGGTTATATTTCTTCACCTCTTGTATAAACATTTTTGCAAAGATAAGATTAATTGAATGTATCTCAATTCTATTTCGGATTGAGGACAAACGTATCCATAGCGAGGCCGATTGGGAAACTACCAAAATCTCTCTCTCTCTCTCTCTCTCTCTCTCTCTCTCTCTCTCTCTCTCTCTCTCTCTCTCTCTCTCTCTCTCTCTCTCTCTCTCTCTCTCTCTCTCTCTCTCTCTCTCTCTCTCTCTATTTCTATATTTCTTTTATTATTGTTCTTATAAATCTTCAATATCGTTGTTATTTTGATTAATTTAATTGGAAATTGTTCTTAGCTATCTTTTTAAAGTGTTTTTGTTGATATAATCATAATCACTTTGATTATGATTGGCTTTTAACATCAACAAAATAAATTGAATTTTCAAACATGATCGATCGCACACAAAGTGTTCAATAATTTGTCTTTGAGTATTTTTTATCATTTTGTGTTTATTGGAAATAAGCTTTACGAATAGCTTTGTATTTGATTGATCCGTGAGTTAATCGTTGATGAACAATTTGTGTTTATTATCATTCCATCGGTTTTCATTATGCATATCCGAGCTTTTCAATAATAAGTTCGGTTAGACGACTCGATTCGGGTTATTTTCGCTCTGCCATAAAATTTTGAAAACTAATTTTTGCCAAACGTCTTGGTTTTAAATTTGTGATCTATTCACTCCCTTCTCGATCAAAGCCTTGTTAGAACACATATTGGTTCTTAATAATATCTCTATGTTTTGATGATAACTCTTATGAAATTTTGTATTCAAGAATTATATACTCTAAAATTTGTTTGAGAATGTTTGCTACAGATGTTTAAAGTGAATATTACTCTAGAAGTAAAATAGATCTGAACATAAGAAATATGCAAGGCTCTGAAACGTCAGAAGCATCTCTTAGAAGATTCTGAGCGCTGCCTCCAGAAGAATCTGAAGCAGAAGCTACAGAAGAATCTGAAGCAGAAGCCAGAAGCATCTGAAGCAATGAGCAATTCTGTATGAAGAGTTTCAAGCACAGTTACTTCAGAAGACTCTGATAGTACTAACGCTGCCAGTACTGAGGATCTGATTCAAAACTCTGCTCTGAACATTTACACGCTGATAGCACACTTGCTGCAAAGACTCTAATTCAGCAAACTCTGATGAACATCAGAAGGCTCTAACCAATCCAGACTCTGATGATTCTTGCTGAAACTTGTTGAAGAAGAATTCAAAGTTATGTCTGTTGGAATGACCAAACGACTCTTTCCTTATTTATGCTAGACACAAGAACACAGACAAAAAGGATTTTTCTGTGCATTCTACTTCTAGGAAAAGTCATGTGATGTGAAGACAAAAAGGCTCAGACCTTTTTGGTACACTGTTCTCAACGTAAAAGACTTCTTGGACCTCTGTGCCTATAAAAGCAAGACTCCATTCATCTTCTTCAGTTGACGAAATACTTGAAAGAAATTAATACAAGCTCTCATACAACTTATACATTCTTGCTGAATTTATTTCATTGTTCTTCATCTTAAGTGAAAAATCACAGTTGTGATAAAGCTTTATTAGAAGCATTCTTAACACTTGTATTATTATTACATTTAATTGTAAGAGAACCTTAAGAAGATCCAGTTAGGATCAGTAGTTCTTGAGAAGACTTTGAACAGTTGTTCTTAGTGTTTGCTATTGTAATCAGTTGATTAAATAGTGGATTAAGTCCTTGTTTGAGAAAGGCAAATCACTCTTTATAGGGTGGACTGGAGTAGTTGAGTTCAACGAACCAGGATAAAAATCCTTGAGTTTTTATTTCTAAGTTTTATCTTCATACTTATTCAACCCCCCCTTCTAAGTATTTTCTCACCTTCAGTTGGCATCAGAGCTCCGGTTCTGTGTGTGCTACCACTTCACAGTGACAGAAAAGATCCAGTGATAAAAACTTTGATATATATTTGGTTGTTGCTATGGCTGATACTTCAACATCTAACATTAACAACAAATATGAAGAAAGGGACAGAATCAGCATTAAAACCCCTATGTTTGATGGGGAGAAATTTGATTATTGGAAGGACAGGATTGAAAGTTTCTTCTTTGGTTATGATGCTGATTTATGAGACTTGGTCATAGATGGGTATGTTCATCCCATTGATGGGAATGGCAAGAAATTAGATAGAAAATCTATGATAGAAGCCAAAAAGAAGGAGTTTAGAAATCACCACAAGGCTAGAACAATACTGCTAAATGCAATATCTCACACTGAGTATGAAAAGATCACAAATAGAGAAACTGCATTTGACATGTTTGAGTCCTTGAAGATGACTCATGAAGGAAACCTTCAAGTAAAAGAGACCAAGGCTCTACCGTTAATACAGAAGTATGAAGCGTTCAAGATGGAAGAATCTGAGTCCATAGAAACTATGTTCTCTAGATTCCAGATTCTTACAGCTGGTCTAAAAGTTCTGGACAAGGGCTACTCAACTGCTGATCATGTGAAGAAGATCATCAGAAGCTTGCCTATCAGATGGAGACCTATGGTCAATGCTCTGAAGCTTGCCAAGGATCTGAACAAGATCACTAAGGAGTCATGAAATTGAACTTGAGGAAGATGAACCTCAAAAGAAAGGTAAGTTTATTGCTTTAAAATCTAACAAATCTGTAAAAGCATTGCAGGTGTTAGAGGAAAGCTCTGAAGAATCTTCTTCTTCTGAAGAAGATGAATTATCCTTGCTGTCCAGAAGAATCAACAGACTCTGGAAGCACAAGCAAAGGAAGTTCAAGAACTTCAAAAGAACAGATCACCGCAAGGAGTCCTCTGGATCAAAAAGATCTGGAAAGAAGGAAGTTGTCTGCTTTGAATGCAAAGAACCTGGCCATTACAAGAGTGAATGTCTAACACTTCTTAAAGAAAAGCCAAAGAGAAAGTTTGACAAAAAGAAGAAGGTTCTAATGGCAACTTGGGATGACTCTGATGAATCTGGATCCTCATCAGAATCTGAAGATGAACGCGCCAACATGGCTCTGATGGCAGGCATTAAAGATCAGAATGAAGAATCATCTGGATCTGAGTCTGATTCTGAATCTGACTCATAAGAGGTACTTTCTGATCTCACTAGGGAAGAGCTTATGAAAGTCTTATCTGAAGTCCTGAAAAATTATAATCAGATTAAGCTCAAATGCAAGAAGCTTAAGTGCAATCTTGGCTCTGAAAATAATATGTTAAAATCAGAAATTGCTGAGCTAAAAGAAAAAAATTTAAAAATGAAATCTGATTTTCAAATAGCTCAACAAAACTCTGAATCTGAAAGTAAGTCTAAATGCAAAAACATTTTAGAAGAATATGACTTTAGCTTTCAGAAATTTCTTGCTAAAAGCATAGACAGAAGCAAGATGGCTTCTATGATCTATGCGGTTAGCAGAAATAACAGGAAAGGAATTGGATATGAATCCTCCTCTGGAAAGGATTTAAATCCAATACCTGTTGATAAACTTGTTATCAAGAAAACTCCCTTATACTCTCATTTCAAGTTTGGTCATCTGAATGACATTAAACACACACGTTCTGATCAGAACGTTCATGTGTTTAGGCCAAAAGTAAGTCAGAACAACACTGTTGTAAAAAGACAGAAGTTCAGACCAACTTTCAAGGCAACTAACCAAAAAGGACCCAAAAAGATCTGGGTACCTAAGGATAAGATTATCCCTGTTGCAGATGTTTTTAGCAGAAAAGTCAAGACGCCAGTCATGGTACCTGGACTCTGGCTGCTCAAGTCACATGACGGGAGAAAGGTCTATGTTCCAAAGCCTGGAACTTAATTCTGGAGGAGAAGTGAAGTTTGGAGGGAATCAAAAGGGCAAGATCATTGGCTCTGGTACTATTGGTAATGGTAACCTTCCCTCTATATCTAATGTTCTTCTTGTAGAAGGTTTAAAGCATAACCTATTGTCCATAAGTCAATTAAGTGACAATGGTTATGATATAATCTTTAATCAACAATGTTGTAAAGTTGTTAGTCAGAAGGATGGCTCAATCCTATTTAATGGAAAGAGGAAGAACAACATTTACAAAATAAATCTTTCAGAACTTAAAGTGCAAAATGTTAAATGCCTCTTGTCTGTTAATGATGAGCAATGGGTATGGCACAGAAGATTGAGGCATATTAATATGAGACGTATATCTCAGATTAATAAACTCAATGTGGTCAGAGGACTTCCTAAGATGAAGTTCAACTCAGATGCTCTTTGTGAAGCATGTCAAAAGGGAAAGTTTTCAAAATCTTCCTTTAAATCTAAAAATGTTGTCCCAACCTCAAGACCATTAGAATTACTTCACATTGATCTGTTTAGACCAGTGAAAATTGCATCCATCAGAGGCAAGAAGTATGGATTAGTCATTTTTGATGACTACAGCAGATGGACATGGGTAAAGTTCCTAAAACACAAGGATGAGTCACATTCTATGTTCTTTGACTTCTACAAACAAGTCCAGAATGAAAAAGATTTCAAAATTATTAAAGTCAGAAGTGATCATGGTGGTGAATTTGAAAACAAATATTTTGAAAAGTATTTTAATGAAAATGGCATTGCTCATGATTTTTCCTGTCCTAGAACTCCACAACAGAATGGGGTTGTAGAGAGGAAAAATAGAACTCTGCAAGAAATGGCCAGAACCATGATTAATGAGACTAATCTGGCAAAGCATTTTTTGGGCAGAAGCAATAAACACAGCATGCTATATTCAAAACAGAGTGTCTGTAAGACCTCTTCTGGAAAAGACTCCCTATGAATTGTGGAGGAACAGAAAGCCCAACATTTCATATTTCCATCCTTTTGGATGTATTTTCTATATGTTGAATACTAAAGAGAATCTGAACAAGCTTGATTCTAAAGCACATAAGTGTTTCATGCTTGGGTATTCTGAACGCTCTAAGGGCTACAGAGTATATAATACTGAAACACAGATTGTGGAAGAATCTATTCATGTTAGATTTGATGATAAGCTTGGCATTGAAAAGGCAAAGCAGTTTGAAAGTTCTGCAGATAGAGAAGTAATTCTCACAGACTCTGAAGGCTCAGAGGTAGACAAAGCTCAAGTGAAGGAACCTGAAGCAACGCCAGATGCAATTCCTTTGACTTCTCAGATGAACAATTTAAACATTTCTGAAGAATCAACTGTTAGAGGATCATCTTCCAGAATCAAAGCCTCTCATCTAGAGGATGTGATCATTGGAAAGAAGGGATGACCCTATCAGAACAAGATCCTTCCTCAGATCATCTAAAGCATCATTATTTGGATTGGTTTCAGTAATTGAACCAACTTCTATGGATGAAGCTCTGCAAGACAATGACTGGATTATTGCCATGCAAGAGGAGCTCAATCAATTCACTAGAAATGATGTGTGGGATTTAGTTCCAAGACCAAAAGGATTCAACATAATTGGAACTAAATGGGTCTTCAGAAACAAGCTTAATGAGAAAGAAGAAGTTGAAAGAAATAAGGCAAGGCTAGTTGCTCAAGGTTATAGTCAGCAAGAAGGAATTGATTATACAGAGACTTATGCTCCTGTAGCAAGGTTAGAGTCTATTCGTTTACTCATTTCTTTTACTGCACAAAATAACATCACTCTATATCAGATGGATGTTAAAAGTGCCTTTCTAAATGGTATTATAGAAGAAGAAGTTTATGTTCACCAACCTCCTGGTTTTGAAAGTGAAAAATTTCCATAACATGTTTTCAAACTAAAGAAATCTCTGTATGGTTTGAAACAAGCTCCCAGAGCTTGGTATGAGAGATTAAGCAATTTTCTTCTGAAGAAAAATTTCATCAGAGGCAAAGTGGACACAACACTCTTTTGTAAAACATTTAAGAAAGATCTTCTAATTTGTCAAATATATGTGGATGATATTATATTTTGATCTACCAATGTTATGCTGGGAAAGGAGTTTGCTCAATGTATGTAGGCAGAATTTGAAATGAGCATGATGGGAGAATTGAGATTCTTTCTGGGAATTCAAGTCAACCAAACTCCAGAGTACACTTACATTCATCAGACCAAATATGTTAAAGAACTTCTGAAGAAATTTAACATGACTGACAGTAAGATGGCAAAGACTCCCATGCATCCAACTAGTACACTTGGTAAGGAAGAGGTAAGTAAGAAAGTAGATCAGAAACTCTACAGAGGTATGATAGGATCTCTTCTCTACTTAACTGCTTCTAGACCTGACATTTTGTTCAGTGTATGCTTGTGTGTAAGATTCCAATCAGATCCTAGAAAATCACACTTAACAGCTGTTAAGAGGATTCTAAGGTATCTGAAAGGTACTTCTAATGTGGGTTTGTGTTACACAAAATATGATGATTTCAAATTAGTTGGATTCTGTGATGCTGATTATGCTGGAGATAGAGTGGAAAGAAAAAGTACTTTTGGAAGTTGTCAATTTCTAGGAAGAAATCTAATCTCTTGGTACAGCAAGAAGCAACCCACAATTGCACTATCAACTACAGAGGAAGAATATATTGCTGCTGCTGGATGTAGCACGCAGATGCTCTGGATGAAAAGTCATCTAGAAGACTATCAGATTTTTGAAAGTAACATTTCTATATTGTGTGATAATACTTCTGCTATATGTTTGTCTAAAAACCCTATTTTACACTCTAAGGAAAAACATATAGAAATTAAACATCATTTCATCAGAGACTATGTTCAGAAGGGAATTATAAACTTAGCCTTTGTTGATACAGATCATAAATGAATAAGAAAAAAAAATAAAACTAAAAAATAAAAAGGGTGGGGGGGGGGGGGGGGGGGGGGGAGGAGACGGTCAGCTTTGCTGAACATTTTAGGTTTTTGGAAATCCCTCTTCTTCTTCCTCCATGCGGCGCTGCCATTGTTAGCTTTTTGAAGCTTTTTTTCTTCTTCTCATCTATTATTGTTCCGTCTGTTCTCTTCGTTACCCATCGCCATGGCTATCTGGAAAAAAGCAAAAGAAAAAACAACATGCAAAAAAAACGAAACGACTCGCCCTTTACGAGTTTGGAGCGGTCTCGCCGGTGGGTGGTCAGTGATGCTGAAGCTGAGGCCGGAACGATGATGATGGTGAATACACTCCCGTCTGAGTTCGCGTGGGTTTAGGTTTCTCAAAAGCTCCTTCTGACCTCCTCGCCGGACCCGTGGATTCGTTTTTATGAACTTGATGTTCTTCTTTGATGATTTTGTTCTTCTATCCTCCCTCCATGGACATGATGAACTTGTGGTTTTATACTGCTATTGAGTTGAATTTATGGGCCTGGGCATGTTGTTTTGTTGCGATATTGGTTGCGAATTTGCTGCGTTTTTGTGACTTTCCAGGCTGATTTGTTGTCGTTGTTACGCTTTGGTTGATTTGTTGTTGGAACTTTTCCAGGAACTTTGTTTTGTTGTGGCGCTTAGTTTGCTGGAATTTGGAAATGTGGTTGTTGAACGTGCTTGGATGGTTGTTTGATCCGTTTGGTTGCAGAACTTTTGGGAAATTCTGTTTATGACCTGTTTGGCAAAAAATCATTTTTCAGGAAAAGTGTTTTTTCCAAAAAAATCACTTTTCTCTCTCTTGGAACAAATTGAGCAGATGTTGCCGGGTCGGTGCCGGGGTCGAAATTAAAAAGTTGGGAGCTGGCGACGACCTTGTCGTTGTTGCCCTCTTGACATACCCGATGATGAATTTTAACTGAGGGTATCGGAATACCAACAAAACCATTTCTGATTAATTCTAACCTTAACCACTATTTTCATCTGTTGTCGATTTTTTGCATGTTTGAAAAAAAAGTCGAAGATCGAAGAGTTGGACGCGGAGATAATCTTAGGAAAATTAGGCATTTTAAGACACTTAGGATTTAATTTTGTAATTGTTCTTGTCCTTGTAATAAAAAATATAGAATTTAAATAAATAAATTCAATTCTTTCTTAATACTCTGAATTTATTTTCCGATCAAATTTCTCCGCGTAAACTCATCCGATTAAACTCAACCGAATAACTTCATTTAATTAAGTTTATCCGACTAAATTCATCCGATTAAATTCATTCGCTTAAAATTCATCTGATTAAATTCAAACGACTGACTCCATCTGATTAAACCCATCCAAATAAATTCGCCCGATAAATTCATTCAATTAAAATTATCTAATTAAGCTTTGACGTTCCAAACTCCGAATTCAAAAATTAATCATTTTGCACGATTTAAATCCGACGTAACTCCTGAGTTTGAACAATTCTTTTTTCAAATTAATTCGTACTCGATAATATGGCCTTGAACAGATAAGCAGAGAAATCTGATTAAATGGTGAAACGAATTGTCCTCCGTATTGAAAATTCAAATCGTATCTCGGATGATTTAACTCGGTAACCTGAACCAGCTCGACTAATAATCATGACCAAACCAAAATATGTTCATTATAAATTTAACACGAACCGAAATTCCACTATTTTCTTTAAAAATCGACTAGTAGGTAGCAGAAAGCAGGAAAACGCGTGTCTGTCGGAATAAATTCCTCAAAGAAAATTCTAGCACCGATTTAACCTGAATCCATTCATATTGCAACACACTCAGCTCCATATGATTTAGGAATCAAACAACACTTCTGAAATCCAACTGACGACTAAATCTCGGCTCTTGAATAAAAGATACCATGTCACGAGAAACCTGACATCAAAACTGTCGTAACATTCAACCCATTCTTCAATAAAATCACATGACTCGGAGATTGAAACCCTAATTGCTTGAAGAATTCCTGACGATGAATTTTCTTCATAAATTGACCGCAGACTGCAAATTAATGACCCTTTTGCCCTTCACCAATTAAATCGCACATATTGTGATTTTCTTGTAAAAACTAACAGATTGGGAAAACCGGGTAGCGATTAGTTACAATGCCATGCAGGATGAGATGAAATGAGAAATGAACCTGATAATCTAAGGGTAAAATTTGGGGTTGACAGTTTCCCCTATTTAAATAGCTTCACCAGATGATTTGAGCAGCGTAGGCCCGAGACATCGTGGTGAAAGGGATTTAAATATAATAACCAAAAATTTTGCCCTCAGATGCAGTGAGATGCAATGCTATGAACAACATGAAATGAAATATAATGTTGACAATGCCATGAATATAATATGCTGCGTATGACTAAAATGATAAATGCAAGGATGCAGACGACATGACGACACCGAAAACAAATGTGACGACCAAACGTACACTAGGGCGACATACATGCCATTAAAGGGTTCAAACATTGCTATGAAGCATAGAACTTCAGATGCATACCAGTATGACCCTAATTGATGCCTAAAATGAGAGAAAAAAGGAAAGGAAGCTTACTGAATGAAGCAACTTCGTTGGTTCTTGAAATAGCACGCAAGCTTCAGTTCAAGCTGTCCAATCTCTTCCTTTAGCTCCTATGATGATGATCCCAGCCAATGTTCACAGCAAAACCTCAGGAAATGTGTGATTCGAAGAACTAAATTTTTGGAGAAAATTGGAGCTCTTTCTTGTCTTTCACGCAGCAACTACCTTTCTGATGGTTTAGGGCAACGTTTTAGTTTAAATATGAGGGCCTCTCAGCAATCATGCAGGGCCATGTTGCTTGTACCATATGATTTCAAAGTTTTTGCCAAAAAAATCCACTTAACACCACACACGGGTTATGACTCTTTTTCCCTTGTTAATGGGCCAGCAATGCTACTTGTGGTGTGTAAAAATGAATTGTATTGTTTTGGTTCATGTATCAATGGTTTGTACCAAGTTTCAAGTCATGACCTTTTAAGTAATAACCTTGAAAATATGGCATAAAGTAAACTCTCATGTTGGCCCATTTGTGGTAAGTCTCTTTGTGTCATGTAATGGTACAAAATGTCTCAAAACAAGTAGCAAATATGACCTATAATGTACAATGTTCATATCATGAACAAAAATCAAGATTTCACCTTAAAAGTCTCCCACATGGCCATGTAATTCAAAAATCTTCATGAATTTTAAGTCCAATGATTGAGATAAGACTCTTATGCACAATTTTCATGTTGGTTGGAATTGCATTTGAGGTACATGAGTTCATGAAATTGACCATTGAACAAGATGACCTATAATGAACTTTTCCAAAAATACCCTTGCCTTGAAAGGTCCATAACTTGAGATTTACAAATGATATTAAGGACTTCTAGGACCTTTTGGTAAGCTAGACCATGAGGAATAACTTTCATGTTCACTTGAAGTTGAGGGGAAACTTGCTTCTAGGTCAAAAATTCCTTTGAAGTGAGTTGACTTTTTATTGACCAAAATTATGTTCATCTGAGACCCCTGATTTGTTGGCATCATAGCTTGAGATGTACAAACTCAATGGATGAGTTCTTGTACTCAAAAGAAATCTAAGAACATTCTCTGCAAGTCTCATGTTTTCATGAAAAGGAGATTGGGCTTGCATCATAGGTTAAATTGTCCTTGAAGTTGGGCACTAAAGAAGGGGATTTTACACTGACAACCTCTGAAACCCTAATTTAGTAACTTCTTCAACTCTTGATTCCTTTTTATTGGATCTTAACATGACATCCTAGATGTTTTAGGATGACTTCCCATGGCTTGTGTGACTTGAAAACCAGTTTGGCAACCTTTCAAGTCCACAGTTGACCTTGAGTTGACCAGATGCAACCCTAGTTCCATGTCTTTTGACTGTGCCCTTTGCATATGAATTGAATGACTCCACAACTCCACAATGACCCCTAGGGTACTCAATGAGTTTTTAGACCATGTCTTATCCAAGTAAATGACCTCATGAATCCCTGATGATCCCCCGATGATCCCCAAGAAAGGAGATAACATCCGCACACCAAACTCTCCTCTCAAGGAGCTTTGGCCCTTCCATGATGATGATAAACACTTGATGGCTTGAAAAAATGCCTCTTGCTTGAAATTGAAAACAAAGAGACCCTCCTCTTGAATGGCACAAACCAAGTTATGCAAATGCAAATGTTAGAGTGCAATGAAACAAACCAAGTTAAAAAGAATAAAGGTTGGTCAAATTTTGAGGTACAACAGCTGCTCCTATTCAAACGACTTAGACCTGAAGGGATGAAAAGCGAATGGATTTCAAACTTTCAAGGTAAAAGACGGTTGAATAACAAAGAACTCAGAAATTTGCCAACCGTAAAGAAACTGTAACTGATAACCGTAACCAATAAACTCTGTTGGGAAAAATGTGAAAAGATGAACGCATCCATCAAAGGCATCATTCTGCTGGGGTCTTGATACCACCAGGAAAGACAAATCATTGGCCGTGGTCTTGATACCACGCGGGCTAAAGGAAACAATCGCAATCTGTCGGGGTCTAGATACCGCTCAGGCAAGATATAAACCAACATTTGCAGGGGTTTGGATATCGCGCGGGATAAAGAAATAAACCGGTGAGAGCCGGAGTCTGGATAACACACGAGCTTGATCTAAATAAAACTGGTGGAAGCCGGGGTCTGAATAGCACACAGGCTTGAGCCAAATAAAACCGGTGGATGCCGGGGTTTGGATACCACACGGGCTTGAGCCAAATAAAACTGGTGGAAGCCGGGGTCTGGATACCACACGAGCTAACAAACACATCTGTCAATAACTCCAACCGGGGTCTGGATACCACACAGGCCTGAGAAGACACCATAATCTGCAGGGGTCTGGATACCGCACAGGCTAAAGGAAAACATCACAATCTGTCGGGGTCTAGATACCGCACAGGCAAAAGAGATAAACTGGTGGAAACCGTGGTCTGGATACCACACGGGCTTGAGCACATAAAATCGCAGTTAGCCGGGGTCTGGATACCACATGGGCTAAGGAAATGAACTGGTGGAAGCCGGGGTATGGATACCTCACATGCTTGAAATATACCGGGTAGAAGCCGGGGTATGGATACCGCACAGGCTTGAAATATACCGGGTAGAAGCCGGGGTCTGGATACCGCACGGGCTTGAGCAAATAAACCGGTGGGAGCCAGGGTCTGGATACCGCACGGGCTAAAGAAACAAACCGATGTCAGCCAGGGTCTGGATACCACATGGGCTAAAGGAATAAACCAGAGGAAGACGGGGTCTGGATACCACACGGGCTACAGAAAAGTATCATCGTCTGTTGGAGATACACCCGAAAACAAGAGGTAACAACCTGGCTTATGTTTCCAATGCGTATGTTTGAAAATGGTGTAATTCTCCATACAAAATGAAAATGCTACACGTTTGAGGATGCTATGTAGAAATGAAAATGCAAAGGAACCACTCTGGAAAAATAAATGCTGAAGAGAAGAAGCCAACTCCGCTGGGGATCAAAATCAACTTTGCTGAGGAAAAACAGCCCTGGATGGCCAACCAGAATACAACTCTTCTGGGGAACAAACAACTTGGCTGGGGAGAACAAAATTCACTATATTAGGGAAATCCTCCCTGGATGGCCTTTCGGAATATGACTCTACCAGGGGAGTAAAGCAAACTGCGGGGACTTACTCCACTCTACCGGAGATTCCGCTCTGCTGAAAATTTGAATCCACTCTGCTAGGGATAATGAGTAAGATTTACTGGGAAGATATCCCAAACTCTTTCTGCTGAGGATGGAGAATAACAATCTCTGGGTCAATCCCACTCTGCAGGGAAGGAAATATTCCGCTGACTTTGCTAGGGATCTGCAGGGGATGAAAATTAGTTGGGGAAATATCCCGAAGGAAACTCACTCTGACGAATACCAACGACCAACTGAATTCTGCTACGAACAACAACTCCGTTGGGGTTCACCCAATGAGGGAATCAACATCTACCTCTGCTTGGAGAAATGAGTAATAAACTCAATAATATCAACCTCTGTTTAGGGAATTGAGTCCCTGACTTGAACTCTGAGGGGAAAGGAGTCAAAGATTTAGACTCTGTGGGGAGTAACAACATTGCGCTCGTCCTACTGTTGGGAGAATAATCCCAAATACCTACTGGGATAATCATGAACTCAACTTGCTCGGGAGAAACTAGTCATAATCCACTGCGGATAACTTTCTGGAATAATCTCAAGATTGAAAGCCCTGCAAAAATACAAACAAAGTATCCTATATACAATAAGAGCTATCTCGGTTATTTTCTATGACGTCGTTCAAGCAAATCAAAGTTTTAATCATGATTAGCAGAGCCCACAAGTTTATGTATGCAAAGATTTATAAAAAACCACATGCGTTTTTTGCAAACAAAACAGTAAAAGCTAAAACAAAGAGAAAAGCTTTCTGAATAATATATACTTCATTGATAACTGGCCTGTAAATAGGCAAATTTACAACAAATGCAACTCCTGAAAAGAGAAAGTTGCGTAAATATTACAGAAATACAACAGATATACAAAATGTCGGCAATGTGGTACAAACAACCACCACGTGTCGATTCATCTATAGCTCGCATGACTTCGATGCTTTTCCAACGCTTCATCCTCTGAAAAGACTGACTTGATTGATTGACCCTCGGGTTCTCCCAGAATCCACTGTGCTCGAAGAATCAATACGCAGACCGCAGTCATTTGCTTTTCAAATCCCTAACTTTTGCTTGAATCACCCTTGCGGATTTTCGATTCACCGGGATACCCATTTTTGCCAAAGTCGCCTCTTCAGGTTTTCAACTTTGCGGGTTTACATTCTTTTTTCTTTTTATCCCTAATTTTTACCCGAACCCATTCTTTTTATGGTTCGCCGGGATGCCCCATTTTTTCCTGAATTTTCTTTTTCTTTCCAGCGGTTCTCTTTTAAGCAAAGTATTTTTTAACCGCGTCCGCGTTCACAGGGGATGTGATATCTTTGCCATCCATGGTTGAGAGTAGTAAGGCTCCTCCGAAGAAGACTTTCCTTACAACATATGGTCCTTCGTAGTTGGGAGTCCGTTTCCCCTGTGATATGTCTGTGGAGGGAGAATCCGCTTCAACACTAAGTCACCTGCTTGAAAGCTTCGAGGACGCACCTTCTGATCAAAAGCTTTCTTCATCCTACTCTGAATGCAATGAAACACAAGCCAAGTTAAGGAGTAAATTTTGACGATATCTTAACTCATGTTGTTAGACTTAAGTCCATTAGATTACTGTTAGGAATTTCATGCATGAATAAATTCAGATTGTATGAAATGGATGTCAAAAATGATTCTCTAAATGGTTATCTCAATTAAGGAGTTTATATAGAGCAACCAAAGGGGTTCATTGATCCTTGTTTTATACACCATGTGCTCTGGATGAAGAAAACTCTTTATGGGTTATAGCAAGCTCTAAGAGCTTGGTATGAAAGATTGAATGAGTTTTTTTATCAGCAATGGATAAAAGGGAACATGCAGGTAAAACTCTATGTGTGAAGATAGTGGAGGGAAACTCATGGTTAAACAAATGTAAGAAAATATCATTGTTTCTAAAAGCAAGTACGCTAAGAGTATAGTGAAGAAGTTTAGCCTTGACAATGCTAGTGATAAAAGAACTCTTACTGCTACTCATGTGAAAGTAACTAAGGATGAAAATGTGTTGATGTAGATCAAAGCCTATACAGAAGCATGATTGGAAGTCTGCTATACCTTACAACAAGCAGACCTAACATCACTTTCTCTACCGGTGTGTGTATGCTTAATATAAAGCAAAACCTAAGTCAGCCACCTTGCTCAAGTAAAGAGAATTTTGAAATATTTGAATGGAACATGTGACTGTGGTATTCTTTACTCACATGACACTAATCCTATCCTAGTAGGATATTATGATGCTGATTGGGTCAGAAGTGTTGATGATAGATATAACACATATAGTGGAGGGTTCTTTCTTGGGAACAATCTAATTTCTTGGTTTAGTAAGAAGCAAAATTATGTCTCTTTATCTACTGTTGAAGTTAAGTATAGTGTTGCAGAGAGCAGGTGTTCTCAATTGCTCTGGATGAAACAAATGTTGACGAAATACAATATGAGACAATTTGTCATGATGTTGTTTTGTGACAACTTATGTGATGTAAACATTTCAAAGAATCATGTTCAACATAATATAACCAAGCATATTCACATTTGTCATCACTTTACTAAGGAACTTGTTGAATAAAGTGATAGCTCTTGAACATGTGACAACTGAAAAATAGTTAGCTAACATTTTCACTAAGGCATTAGATACAATCCCCTTTGAAATGGTAAATGGTGCACTAGGTGTCTACATTTGTTAGAATCAATAGCAGCCAAAGGTGGAGAGGCGTGTAGAAGAGTCTCTTTTTCTTATGGTTTGTGAAACACATGAAACAAAACTGATTTACCTTGTTTCCAAACATCCTTTTATATGGACCTTTTTTACTAGCAAGTACTACCAATTTTTTCATCTGTCTCTTAAAAAATTATCTTCTCTTCTCTTCCACAATTGTTTATCTCTTTCAAAATTTTGGAGAATCCAAAGAAGCAATCCTCTAACAAAGGAATCTTTATCATGAAGGTTATTGAAAAATTTCATGAGGCTGAGAATAATAAGAACAAGGGAACATGTTCTAGCTCTTCTACAAATGGTGTGGAGACTCATGCTAGACCATCAGGTGGGACATATGTGTTTGGGAAGACATTTGTGACCAAGATAAAGTCCACGAAGAAGACACCAGTTCAAACTCATGAATCTAACTCAGAGGTTGATGAAGAATGGGTAACCTACATGAGTTGCAGATGATGGATTGAGGAATAAGTCTGAAGACACTTGATTCTATACGTTGTTATTGAATAGTTTTGTTTTGGCCCTTGTATTTGAGAATGATTTGTTTCGTTGTCCCGGATTCGCAATGGCATGATAAGCCTTTATAAAATATTTACCAATAACTATCATAATGCTCTAGCATCATGTACACCACTTGTTCTATTGGTTTTTTTTGCTTACTCCTATATTATGTGTATATGCTAACACACTGACCTCTAAGCTGACTTACTAACTGATCTTGCCGAGGAATATCTTTGCCAAATTATGGTAAAAAGGAGGAGTAATAGTATGTAGGGGTAGTTTGTCTGACTACTAATTACTAATTGTGATGAGCTGATATGCTGATCTCAGGTGTGTTTAGTACTCTCTAGTACTAACTATTTTTATGCTCACATGCTCTTAAGAATTCTTGGATAATCTTAAGAACAAATTTTGGAAAAATGATTAGGTATTTTTCTTTTTATCGAACCTCTATAACTTCTGGTGCTTTCTCTCTTTCGTTAAATTTTACTTTTCGCATTTTACCTATTGAATTTTATTTTATGCTGCTTACTTTCAAAACTTTTCTTAAATGCTTATAAACTCTGAACTTGATCCAAATAGTTTTTCAAACATAAGATTCTCTAAAACACAAAATCCACCCCTCCCCCCTTTTATGTGTGAAGTCACATGTCTAACAAGATGTAGTATTTTTTCCTTTAATTCCAGACATATAGATCCTAACTTGAACTATCATGGAGCATGGTGAATGACTAACTCCTTTAATGTAAGAGACAAGGGTTTAGTCAGTCAATGAGACTTAGAACAATTCGGCTTCCCTTATGGTAGTTCTGTTGATGATGAGAAACATGTTTGATGAGTCATCCCCATACATGTAGGATGATGCAGCGAGCTTTCTCCCACTTGTGGCTCACATTTGACCTTGCATGTTATCCTTTTAGACCTTTCTGTTCAATTTATAAGATAGGTCATTGATGGACTGCAACGAATAACATCTGATGGGTCTTTTTGTTCATTGTTATCTAGATGTTGTTGTTGTATGATATGAAAGCTAGTTTGTGGGGCTTGATTCTAACGATATAGTTCATCCATCATTGCATGTATCCCTGTTAGGACCTCATCGTTGCTTGAATTGAATGTATTTCTCATTGGCCCACTGAGAAAGGTTGATGAGTTAAGCTAAAAATTTAAGGTAACAAAGTGGTATATGTCTGTTTACCAGAGCCTGCAGTGGACAACAACTATTCTTGTTGTGAGTACAATAGAGGTTACCCTACCAACGATAAGACATGCATGAAGGCTTTAGGATTTTGATATGTAAAAAAGTGATGCCCCTTGACCTAACTCCTTGGACTGATATATATATAGCATTGATCCTTCCTTGAGGGATGCGTTTTTTTCCTATAAAGCCAGACATATAAAGCCTGATTTGAACTATGATGAAGCGTGGTGGATGACTAACTCCTTTAATATATATAAGACATGGGTTTAGTCACTTAATAAGACTTGTAACTGTTTGACTTCCCTTATAATAGTTCCGTTAATGGTTGAAATGTGTTTGATGAGTTGTCCCAAACTTGTAGGATGATGTGGCGAGCTTGCTCTGATGTCTTGCTCACATTTGACCTTGCTTGTTATCCTTTTAGATCTTTTTATTCCATTTATGGGATTGGTCAATGATTGACCGAATTGAATGACATTTGATGGATTTGGATTTTAATATAACAATTACAAGAAAAGAGCCCTCAAACATGTGGTTAAAAAAAAATATAATGATGTATAGTCTCTTGTCAAATAGTTAGGAAAAAAACATGATAATCCATTATTCTTTGTGATTCTCAAAATTAATTAAAGATGATTGTTTTTCGAACTAAATAAACTTTTACACTCTTGGTTAAACATTACATTATAAAAATAAAAACATCTAGGAGCATTAAATACATTTAATATAAAAAAATAAAACTCAAAGTTTTAAGATAGTTTACTTAACTAGAAAACTTTAAAAGGTTTCATATAATTCTTTATCAATAACATTGTGTGTATTACACGTGCAGACGTGCGTATCATCTGGTATCTGTAAACCAAAGGTGAGTGAGAGAAATGAACTAAATATGTATTATCATTGAGCAAAAGTTAGCTTTGTCAGAAGAACATTCAGAGAAATGTATCTGTGCCAGCTATGTACTCTTCCTTTATCTGCTTTTTCTTCTTAAACCATAAGAGTAGGGTTAAAATAATTTTCTGTTAGATTCTTAAGCATACATTCTGTTACTTTGGATTCTCATCTCTCAGTAATATTCCAAATATTTCAGAGCAAAACCTATTGTATTTAAGATATGAAACTGAAAATTCTTTATAAAGAGACTTGTTCCGATTCACCGATCGGTTTTTCAAAATCGATAAACTTGTTTCACTAAATCCTTTAACTAAGATTCATAAATCTAATCAACTATATCCAAAAGCCACTGAATGTAGATCCTCAACATTATCAAAACCCCATGCCCTCCTATTTGTTTGCATGTCATAAGATATGGAATTAGAAGTACTTTCCTCAAAGCTAGAAAATGATGAACTGTTTTCTTCCATGACTCTTGAATTTTCATAGTTCCTCATAGGGTTTAGATCCATGTGGTTATCGTTACCATAACATTGTGTTGTTAAGGAAATATTAGACAGGTTATTAGCAAGGAATTCTTGTCCATGCTGGAAATTATTGGAGTTTTGGACTTGGAACCAACTTTGAAGATCTTGAGGGAGAGTATGAGGAGTTGAGTTTTCATTAGGGTTTTCATTGGTAGATGAATTATTCAGACATGTTTGTGCTGCTTGTTCTTTGAGATAAGCCAGTTGTGTTTGTAAGTTAACCACCTACAAAATCAGAAAACTAGTCACACCTTTTACTTGATAGAATACAAGAATCGTTTTCGTATTAGATCATGGTTTTAAACTGCAGTCTGCAGCAGAAACTCTGTGGTCGGATTATAAATATTTTTAGGTTTTTGCGTCGGACAACATTTTTCATGATAAAAAGTTTGTATAAGATTATATTGTTTAGAATACATTGTGTTGATTTTGAAAATATATTGATTAGGAGGAAATTAAGAAACCTGTTGTTGGAGGGCAAAGATATGAGAAACACATCCATAAATAGGATCTTGAAGTCTTGCTTGAGCTTCATAAGAGATTGTAACTGCGGCTTCGCAACGATCACTTACGGGGAGTTGAGCAAGAAGCTTTGAGACATTGCTTGCACCAAAAACCTTATGAATAGCTGCAAAATGTGTAGCACCTTGTTCATGACTAAAATAAGGTGCAAAAACACAACCTCTAATGCATTTTCTTCTCAAGAATTTGCAGGCTCCACAAGGAGAACCGGAAACAGAACTAGAACCAGCCATGTTAATTAATTAATAAGACTTGAATTTGAGGTTTGAGAGGTTTGTTTTTGTGATCATTATTAACATCTTTATATACACGAGAGAAAGAGGAATGGTTGATTAGAATAATCAATAATCAATAACATTTTGTTCCCTTAATGGCCTACAGTGTTCATTATTTCTCTTATAAAAAAATTGCTATTTTAAACATCATTATTCAATGAGATCACATATTATTAGTAAGACTAGATGGAAAGCTATAATTAATGTATGAATTTATAAGGGGTTTAGTGGTGACTGACGTTGAATTTGATAAGATGAACTACGTTTTTATTCTCTGCAACTGTAATTTAAAAGAAGTTAGAATCATTTGATGCCGAAACATATTTTCGGTAAGTTCACACATTAAAAAAGCTATAGTTAATGTAGTTTTTTTTCTATTTTTTCTTTTTATATTTAATAAAGTATTATGAATTATTATTCATCTGAAAAATGAGATTCCATTCAGCATCTTATACGACAAATGAACAAGCATTAACCAAATCCGTTTTGTTTGATTATTATGTGCTGCAACCTTATATAAATATAGCCGCAACGCAAGTACATGTATATACATATTTATATTGGAGTGTGAGAGAATGTGAAAATAGAATCAGAACTCTGTCAGTTAATAATTGTTTACTAATCAATAATTGTTTACTAATCAAAAACTTTTTACAGCATTTTTTATGAATAAACTTCTTACAGCTTTAGAGGGAAAGAAAGGATTACCTCCACTGTTGTGGCATTGATTTCTAAGAATTCTGAAGCTATCAAAATGCTGTATTAAGGTAGAAATAAAAATAAAAGTTTTAGAAGATAAATTTACTACATATCAAACCTAAGATTATTTCAGTCTATGAATGTAGAAATATTCGTTATAGTATATGTCTTATCTTTGAGATCATAGTTAATCTTAGTCAAAGAAAATTACGGAAAAATTGTTAAGTATGCGCTTTTTAAGTGTTGCTTAACTAAATAGTCTAATAATGATAAGTAAAATTTAAGGAATACTTATAACTAGTAGTTAATATAAGTAAAAAAATAATAATAATTAATATTACATCTTAAATTTGTTGCATTTATTTCACTACGTTAGAGGTAAAATTTGGATTTCTTAATGTTATTGTATATATTTTTATCAACTTTCAAATAATATATAGATTTTTTTTATCGGTATAATTCAAAATATGATATTTTATTTAAAATTTGTTTAACATATAGTATGCTATTCACTTTTTCCTTAGAAATATTTAATTAATATTTATTGACATTAAATCTTACGATTATGTCTTGATATATTTAAGAGATTCATAAGTATAAATGTTATTTTTAAAGGGTGTTTGTATGAAATATATCTTAAAACTTTTAGTGATTAAGAGAAGGAAATATATTTTGAGATTGTAGATAATAAAAATCAATCTAGAAGTCAAAGAAGACACCAAATGGTATATGAGATTCGTTGCAGAGATGGCGTTGTAAAAGGATAACGGCGGCACGAAAGTGCATTACTACGAAATACTAATTTTATTACAGTTATGTATTTTACCGTTGTAATATTATAAATTGGATACGTTTGATATATTTTTTTTAAAAGTTATTTAATCACGGTTGATAAAAACAATCGTGACGATAAAGTGAGTGATACAAGGTTCAAACTCTGGCAATAATATTTTTTCCATTTTTTCTATTATAAAAAGTGTCACTTAATTTCATAAATAAATAAAAAATAAAAAATTATTTAATCACAATTTTAATATTCAACCGTTGTAATATGATTTGTATAACATTTGCTCTTCTCAACAGAGACACTACTACAAAAAAGTTTTTTAATAGCGTTTTTTTTGTTTTTTAATAGCGCTTTAAAGCGCTATTAATCAAGGCGCTATTGTAAAACAAAATTTTTAATAGCGCTTTAAAAGCGCTATTATAGTTCTGGTAATTAATAGCGCTTTTTCAAAAGCGCTATTATAGGACCTGTATTTAATAGCGCTTTTACAAAAGCGCTATTATAAGTCACATATTTGATAGCGCTTTCAAACAAAGCGCTATTATAGCACCGGTAATTTGCTTTAATTTTGATAGCACTTTCAAACAAAACACTATTATAGTACACATATTTAATAACGCTTTCCAATAAAGCGCTATTATAAGACACATATGTAATAGCACTTTCAAACAAAGCGCTATTATAATCCACATATTCGATAGCACTTCCAAACAAAGCGCTATTGAAATACTAGTAAATTGCTTTAATTTTGATAGCACTTTCTAACAAAGCGCTATTATAGCACGCTCTCTTCAAAACGCTATTCTAATACACTTTTTTTTACACCAAATCATTATATATATATATATATATATATATATATATATATATATATATATATATATATATATATATATATATATATATATATATATATATATATATATATATATATATATATATATATATATATATATATATATATATATATATATATATATATATATATATATATATATATATATATATATATATATATATGGCATTTGCATTTTACAACATTAGAATTCATAAAATAATTATAACTAAGTAGCTAAAATACCTGAAATTAAAATAATAATGACAAATGTGATACCATTAATTTGGCTTAAGAGTACTTCAAACCAAAATATTTTATAAACACAACTAAAGTATTTTGTCAGGTAGTTATTAATTTGGCTAAGAGTACTTCAAACCAAATTCCAAACAAAAAGTACAATCACTTAGCTAGGCATATTCTCTAAACTAATGGAAAAAACATCTAAAAAAAACAAGAAAAGGACAACAAAAACAAGGAATCGAGCACGCTACCAATGTATGCTTGCAAGTATTCCACCCTTGATACATCGTCGAGTGATGCATTGCTTAGTGTCCTTTAGCCTAAAAAGACAAGCATTATGAATGGAAAACACTTGAAAATCATCATATGCAACAACATAGTGATAAAGTTATTTGGCAAGTATTCAATATCAATTAAGATCCAAAGACGATTTCTTAAAAGAGACTCATTGAAATCAATGTAATCATGAATGAAGGGTAAACATACCATTTTCATGAATGAACATAGGTGGATTGCCATAAAGGGTCTTGAATGTTTCCAGCACTTCTTGTAAAGCCCGTGGTGCCATAGGGTACTGAGTCAAGTCAAGCAAGATAGTTGTATAGAAAATTAATCTAGTGATTGAACCAATTATTTATTAAGATGATAATTGTAATTAGTTTTTCAACCCTTACCTCTGCATCTCTAAGTATATCCTCTGTAGCTGCAAAACCATAGAAAACAAGGAATGAATGATTCATTTTGCTCCACCAATAATTCAACAAGTGATAGACATCGTTGTGTGCACTTATTAAAAGGATTCAGATGCCAAATGATGTTCAGTTCAACAAGTTGAAAACATCCAAATCATAATGAAAAAGATGAAGTGAATGCAATCAGTACAACAAGTTTATATAGCTTTAGTCGTTAAAATCCATTGTGCTTAAACATAAGTACAACAAATACCTAGTTTTGCACCCGAGTCTGCACTGAAATCTCTTAGTTTTTTCTTCAGGGCATCAGAATTGTCTGATACATTAAATTTGCTGTAGTGAATTATGCCAATAAAGTCGTAGGAGCCCTTAACTTGTTCAGACTCACGAACTGTGAATGCCGGTATTCTTGTGCCTGCAGTTTCTTTCATCAAATTGGGATAGTCTCCGTGCAACAAGGGTTCCATAAACCTGTGATAAAATAGGCTTATAAGACTTAAATGTTTAAAGTTACAACAGAAAATGTTACAACCAATTTTAATGTCGGTAACTCACCAACCCCACAAAAATGTACGGATTCGTTCACATGCTGCCCTACCTTTCTCTGTATTTGTCTGAGGAACTGTCCCAAATGTATATAGAGAGATACCAACAAATCCATGTTGTTGCTCCTGCAATGTAATTAGTCTCTATGGAATCATGAATATTACTTGCCAAAAAAGCTAATATTACAAAAGATTAGGCAATATATACCCTGTACTTTCTTCTATACAATCTCACAGCTGAAGAATGAGCTAACAGTATATGATGTACAACGAGGTACGGTGAGTTTCCCTTAGAGCTTGTTATAACACAAAACGGAGGAGAACATCGTTGAGGTGGGGTAATTCCCTGGTCGTAACTACCCATGGCAAAAATATTGGGCTCGTTCACATTTGTCCAATATTTGAGTCTATCTCCAAACTCTCTAAAACACATGTCTGCATAGTTCGTGAAGTCTTTTCTGCATTGACATTCAAAACATAATTCTCAGTTCTGTCAAAAAAAGTTGCAATCTAAGAACATTTCTTCTTAAGCACAATAAATACATTTTTTAGAATAAGAAATCTTCACAGGATTGAAGCAAGGAACATACATGACATCTCGACTATAATTAAGGCGTATACGGGAAAATGTTTTTCGGGAAAGGTCAATCGCGGTTATGACATCCTCTAAGTTGCTCTTCATTAGGACAATATCAGTTGCCTCAATAGCAATGTTTGTGCCAGTGCCTATTGCCATTCCAACGTCTGCTGCTACAAGTGCAGGTGAATCATTGATGCCATCCCCTACCATAGCCACTGTGTACCCAGAAGCCTGAAAAATAAACGGAAACAATAAGTGATTTATCCCTCAGACTTTTATAAATATGTATTGTCTAAACCTGTTAAGAATCAATATAAGTATCACAATATTTTACAACACCTGCAAGTTTTTCACTTTATCTGCTTTCTGATCAGGTTTCGCCTCAGCAATAACATCTTCAATCCCAACTTCCCGGGCAATAGAATTAGCAGTTCCCCAGTTGTCTCTGGTCACCATGATGCTCTTAATGTTCATAGACTTGAGAATGGAAATAACTTCTTGAGCACCTGATTTCAATGGATCAGATACTGCTAAAACCCCAGCTACTTCCCCATTTATAGATACTACAATTCCTGTTTGAGCCAAATTTTCAGCTTCAGCAAGTAGATCTTCAGCAATGGCGGGAATTGCAATATTGTGGTCAGTAAACAAGCTCTTATTACCCACCATTATTTCCTTGTTACGAACATTGGCCTTTACTCCATGTCCAGTAATGGAAACAAAATCACGTGCTTCTGGCCAAGAAGGGTTCTCCTCATCTTTAAATTTTTTGGCATACTCAACAACAACCTTAGTTAGAGGATGCTCACTGTTAACCTGAGATAGAAAAATTACAGAACTAACGATCAATTGGAATCATTTATGACATGCATATGCACCTATAATTCATGAATTGTAAAATAACTTGAGCAATTAACCCATTAAATTGTAGGAATCATAAGAACTAAAACATTTTCTTAACTGCAAGTCAACTCCCGGAGTACCATTTTTATCAATAGTTTTGTATTTACTATCACTGGCTTCCCAATAGTGAGAGTACCCGTCTTGTCAAAAACAATGCAGTTTACCTACAACAACACAATCATAGGCATATTCAAATGTAAATCCAAATCCACTGTTGGAACACTTTCTTCATTTTAATATTATACAAAGTTGTAAAAGATAGAATGAACATATCGATATCCAATGACACAATCCTTTCATGGAGCATAGCAAACATTGTATAAACTATAAACATATTTGACAGATGCACTAATTAGCAACATTGGCAATCATTGTTCAATTATAAGCCAACCAACATTGACAAATTGGTCACACACAATGACACAAAAAACATTGACAAAGAAATTCAATAATTTAAGGAGATAATCTATTTCTAAAGACAAATGCTGACCTTATGTGCACTTTCCAGAGCTTGTCACCCTTTGATCAAAACACCCTGAGATGCGCCAACTCCAGTACCAACCATAACAGCACTAGGTGTAGCTAAACCCAAAGCAAAAGGGCAGGCAATAACCATCACAGATATTTCAAACTGCAGAGCTAGCTCAAAGCTGTCCATGGAAGACGGTATCCAGGATTTCGGGTAAGCATGATATTTTCCAGCTAAAAACCAGGCAAGCCAGGTTGAAAATGAGATCAAAATCACCTACAAAGAGGTAGAAGACATATATTAAATTTTAATATAACATACCATAGAGCAAGCTGATATGCCTCCACAGCATTGTCTTGCATGAAATGGAACAACAAGAACTCCAAAAGAACTGCACGTCTACTCTGCTTTCCAAGTAAAAATACACAATAAATTTGAATGCTTAACAATCAACCTAGCAGAATCAACTCGTAACAATTCTTCAATTGCAAGTATAATTATTTATCAACTAGAACTGAAGTAATTGTCAAAACAAAACGAGAATATGTGTTTCCAATTAAATTACATTATTGTTTAGAACACAATAGAGTGCTGCTTATTCTAGCAAGCGTTTATACTTGCACCAAGCAATGGCAACCACATACAAGAATATGGTTCCAGCAGTGCCACCACCAACAGTCCACATAAACTCTCTTGTCCCGTACTTGTCACTATCAAACAGTTCAATATGAATATTCATGCCAAAAACACCAGCCACAACAACAAAGGCACTCACTACCAGAGTTTCCATGGTCAACATGACTCCCATTTGGAGGAGATGGTTCTGTTTGTCATCTAGCATAATATTTATGTAATCCTCTGTGTCATCGACATACTCCGTCAGCTTCAACACAACAACCGACAAATAACAAGGTGTCAGCAACAGACAAGTCAATTCTATATCTAAAGTAAACTATATTCTTTCTAACAAACATATATGATAACCATATCAGATAGAAAATCAGTAGCATTTATATAAACTAGGTATCTTAAATCCCATAATATTAATTTATTCCTGTGTGGAATATTTAGGACCTCTGCCAACAATGTGTCATGCTCAAGGTCAAGTGTTTAGGGTAAAATCTGAATGAATGACTTAGGTTTAGCTCCTCGGTTCTTTCTCCTTATAGGCCCCCCTTCTGTTCCCCTAGCTATACAACTGTATTTTAGCAGAATTTTTAGGTTATTTGGCTAAGGTAGGGTAAGGAGTATTTGGCCCCAATATTGTGTGTTTACGACATATTCATTAAGCTACTCTACCCAACTAGATCAAAAGGCACAAAAATGTAACTATTGCATTTGCATTTGTGTTTTAACTTGTTGAATTGAACTATTGAATTTGTATCTGTTATTTTGTTAACAAAACAAAGAGATAAAGCTAAGTATAGAACAAGGAACTGGAACATAGCAAGGATACCGTGGAAAGCTTGTTGAGAGTTCCATCAATTTGAACAAAGTATGCTTCCAAAAGCATCTCAAGCTCCTCAACAACAAGCTTATTGGTGAAGACACTATTAAAAGATGGTTTTCTCTGAGGCATTTAATCGAACATCTAACATACATATCAATTATAAGAGCAAAAAAGATGGTTCCTTTAACATCAATTCTTTTATTTCCAACAGAGCATTGTAGGTAGAATAATATTTGTGAGTCTGTCGATGCTTTCCCTTTACAATGGCAAATACCAAGGGCTTTCTATAATAATTAGAACCAGAAATATGGTTGAGAAAGATTTAACAGTAAACAATGTCATCATTTTTTCACTTTTCTCTCCCTCACAAAAACTCATTCTATCAAAAGAATTTACGAACCTAGATTTGAGCATACAGTTCTGAGAGCCGATTTTCATACCTGCATAAACATGAATGAAAAATATCCAATAAATATTCCAGACAACCAGGTTTCATATTCTTATCGAATCCGCCCTTGGCATAGATGCATGCTATTGCTTTCACCTGATCGATGTACATATTCTATTTCATCTAATCCAAGGATACATTCGTACCAGGAAGATAACTCCAGCATGAATACAAATATTTAAGAGACTTGTAGGGATAGATAAAAAGTAATTGAATCACTTCATATTGTAAGATTGAATCACCTCCAATCTACCTGCAGCATATTGTAAGATATTAACTCTTTTGTTATAGCTTATATAAATTGCACTAAACTTCTCTTGATTGATTGCAGCTGAAGAAAACATCACAGTTTGTATTCTCACAAGCAATTGGTTGATAAAAAGAGGTGAACTTCCTTAACAACAAAAATGACTTGAATTCTCATAGTTTTGGATGTATAACTTTCACGTCCAAGTCGATCAACACCGCACCGCATCGATTAGCAGAACAACTAAACAACAATAGTGTACTAGTTATCAAGCAAGAGGAGCCAAATTTAAGAATAAATACTTTAATGACCTCCATTACTACATAGAGAGCCAAATCAAGTGATCATTAGTCTCTTTCGTTAATGTATGCTTCATTATTCTTTTATTTGATAACCGAAAACACCCCGCAATCCGCAATGGGCACAACACAACTAGTGTAGATCATTAAAATATTTATGCCCAAATCAGTACACTGCACAATTTTTCATATATAAACAAACAATGCTGTGTTATCTCGACAGGGTCACAGAAACAACAATGATGAACTTAGTGAGCAGTAGCACAGGCACAAGATGGTCCCTCAAGGGAACCACTGCTCTAGTTACCGGTGAAACTCTTGGAATCGGTCACGCTGTAGTGGAGGAACTTGTCGAGTTTGGTGCCACAGTGTACACTTGTTCTAGGAACCAAAAGGAGCTTAATAAATGCATAAATGAATCATTATGCAGTTATACGTATTTCATTCATTGTATAACATAATGTTTCATATACATTTTGGAGGCAAATTATTTAAGATTACATATGTATGTATATTGTAAGCGTGAATATCTAAAAACTGTATTTTATCTTATTTCATTAGTTTAAATTGAATGGAGTTATACAAACTAAATTTTAATAACACAAATTGTCAACAAAAATGTAAATTGGTCTATTTAATGCTCTTTTCATTGGCTGGTTCTTTAGGAAGTGCTAAGAAAGTTGTTACTAGTAAGGTTGCTATAGGAGTGGAAAGGTCATGGAAACTTGAGTATGTCACCACAGATGAAGACATTGATAGCAGTGAAGATACTTCAAGTTTGTCACTCACCTAGATTGTTCGATGGTTTGTGGAGACATCAGTCTGCATATGAATCAACACTCCCAAACACCATCCAATATGGTTCTAAAACTTATCATTTGAGCATGTGAGCTAGTTGTTCAAGTCCCAAAAAGTATGGTGGAGACTCTGATATTAAATGGAAAACATCAAAACATTCTGAAGGTACAGTTTTGGGATGGGGGATGCAAGTGATTTTCACCGTCATCAGAAACCACCCTGTAGGATCTAAAACTTATCATTTGAGCATGTGAGCTAGTTGTTCAAGTCCCAAAAAGTATGGTGGAGACTCTGATGTTAAATGGAAAACATCAAAACATTCTGAAGGTACCCACCCTATAGGATCAAAGGGCTTAATTAACTATTAACACACAAACATGGTGAGAGAACTCAAACGAACATTGGAACTAGGCAAATTCAAAAAATTCACTGTTTCATAAACCTTTTATTGCAAATAAAATTCTGATGCCTCGGTAGAAGACAACAATTTTGATCCCTCACTCTTAATTTCACCATTTAAGCCATAAAAGCAAATGGTAATAGACACAGTTTCAACATCACGGACTGCAAAATCTATAAAACATATCCCACAGAGAAAGGATGTATCAACAAGGTTGGCCCTGGCTATATCCTTAAAATACAGAAACAATTTACAATGAAAAACAAGTATGCTTCAAGAAATACTCTAGTTCCCAAACTATAAAATGTATTGTTGCCCTTTTCCCATATTATATGGGACAAACCAACCGCTTGTGAACTATAAAATGTATTGTTGCCCTTTTCCCATATTATATGAAAAACAACGACGCTGTTACAGTCTAACCGCTTGTGAACTTTGTTACAGCTTTGGTACCCTCAGAAACTAAAGAAACTATATATGATACCAAACATATATGATACCTCATATCAATACAAAGCAAGGATAGAAACTAAATTATCTTCAAATTCAAATTCCTAATTTTACAGTTTACAACACAAAGCAATAATCTGAGAAAAGAAAGATTACCAGATATCAATGAAGAGAAGGGTGACGGTGGTGAGCTGATGACGGCGGCTGAGATTGACGGAGAAGGATGACGGTGGTGAGCTGATGACGGCGGCTGAGATCGACGGAGAAGGATGACGGTGATGAGCTGTCTTAGGGTTCCTCTTTTTATTCCAGTGAAGTGAATCGATGAAGAATATGGCTGTGAATCGATGGCTGTGAATCGATGAAGAAGCATGTGCTTTTTTGCGTGGGTAGAATGATTTTTGCGCCAAAACGAAAAAACATTTGGGCTAGGATATGTTTTCATATTTTAATTAATTTAATTTAGTGGAATATTTTAATAGCGCTTTTTATAAAAGCGCTATCTTAAAACACAATGATAGAAATGATAGCGGTTTCTTAGAAAGCGCTATTGTAGTTACATATTTTAATAGCGATTTTTAAAAAACGCTATCATAGTGTTTTTAATAATAGCGCTTTTATAAAAGTGTTATTGTAATACAACATTTTAATAGCGCTTTTTAGAAAAGCGCTATCTTAGTGAATATCTATAATAGCGCTTTTTTACAAAGTGCTATCAAAATCATATTCTCTGTACTCTTTAATAGCGCTTTACTATAAAACGCTATTATAAATATGTTTGTTTCCTTTTTAATAGCGCTTATTTTAAAAGCGCTATTAAAGTAGGCGATACAAAAAAGCAATTTTGGCGTAGTGAGAGAAACGATCTTCCCAAAAGACAGAAACGACTATAATGATGATTGAAATTTTTTTTTCATTTCTCAAGACGATAACAAGTCATTCAAGAATATAAATCATTATAAGTAATCATTGCAAGGATTAAATCATCAGATGTTTCATTTTCAACCTCTTTTATAAATGCACAGTTTCATATAATGAATTTCAACTTCTTCAAACTATTATTTTAAACTTCCTATAGCAACATGAGTTCTCCATTTGAGAATGCTAACAGAAATATGACAACTGAAGTCACCACAGTCCAACAACATTAGTAGTCAACTGAGGAGGTCCAGCCATATGGATTGACTGTTGTCAGGGATACACTGAGAGTAAGGGAGACCAAGAAGAAGAAGAAAAAAGTGTCGAGGAAGATTTTTTACTATGATTCTGATGAGGGTAGTGAGGAGCAACAATTAATAACTTTCTCACCATTGCGTTTAACCAAGTTATTTAACCACGGAATTGAAAGTTATTTAACCAAGTTATTTAACCACGGTTTTGCAATACAACCATTGTAAAATTTGAAAATTGCATCACAGTTTTTCTTGCTAACCGTGATAAAAAGTGATAATTTTTAGTATATAAGCGAAAATATTTATCGTTCAGTACATAACAGTCATTTCTCTCAATTGAAAATCCTAACATATTTCACTCTTCTCTCTCATAACATAAACCTAACATCCATGTCACTCTTTAAATATACTTCAACCTTCAGATTCGTCTTCACCAATTGCTAACTTGAGGTTCGTTCATTAAACTTATGATTCGATTTCATTTACGTTTCTTGTTAAAAATGGGTTCTCATTTTTTTCATTTGGTGAATATTCTCATTTTTATAGATTCGTCTTTACCACCTTAATAAAGTGTATACTTTGGCTATGATACATATGGTTTGTGTAGCTATGAAGAAAAATACAAGAAGTATGAAGCTATTGTGTAAACTTCGTTCATCTTGCACTTCTTCTTCATAGCTTCATAAATTAGATGAACTTCATAATTTTTTCCAGATCCATGATTAGTTTTAAAAAATGTGCGTTCTTGAAATATTACATAATATCTTGTGTTGTTGTATGTTGTTGTGTGTTGTTGTTATTGATTAATATTCTCAGAACTTCATAATTTGTTGTTGTTTTTGTTTATTATATATTGCGTTCTTGAACCGTATTTTTTTTGTATGTTGTTGTGTTGTCGATAAATAATGTTGTATGTTGTAGATTAATGTTTTTAGAACAAGAACAAAACATTGCTAAGTCACAAGAAAGAAGCTTCTTGTGACTTAGCAATGTTTTGTTCTTATTCTGAAAACATTGATAAATGTTTCGTTCTTGTTGATAAATATTGTTGTATGTTGTTGTTGTTGATTAATATTTTCAGAACAAGAATAAAACATTGCTAGTCACCAGAAAGAAGCTCTTGTGACTTAACAATGTTTTGTTCTTTAAATTCTTATATGTTATGTAGATGAAGTCGAGTTTATTATATTCTATGTAGATTATTTGTTTCACTAACCATTCACTGAAAATACATTTCATTTATAAAAATGGAAAAATTTTAAAATGTGGAAAAATTATTCTAAAAAAAACATATAATTTAACGAAAGTTGTAATATATAACTATGGTTGTATAGTGAACGATGTCCAGAATAATTTGTTACACCAAAAGATGCATTTCTGATAATTGAACCTGATACCTTTAATATATTACAACGGTTAGTTATAGCAACTGTGATCATATATTATGCGCTTTCAGGTTTTCTATAATGGTCATAAGACAGTGATTGTAAGTAATGCATATACAACCACATCCTACGTAACAACGACAATTCATGCATGATGTTATCCATTTTCCAACCGTTGTCGTATATGTTTTCCATAGTAGTAATGGGTCTACGTCCAACAAGCCGTTTCTTTTGTCAAAGTTATGGTCATTATGATGAAAAACACATTTCATAACGGCTGGTAAACGGATACCATCGCGGTTGACCAATTCTTGTGAGGTTGGGTTTGATTGTAAGTGTGTAGTTTGCAAAAACGACATATTACTCGTAGTAAACAGGATAGCACGCTATATATAACAACGATTGTCTTAAGTAACCATCCTGAAATAATTTATAGGTCCTGGGTTCGTGCAGAAACACCATTTTTTGCGTTTATTATTTTGGATAGCGCTCTACTTATAACAACGGTTTCATTAAACAACCGTTGTGAAATTTTTGTTTTCTCAATATATATTTTTTATTTTACAGAATTCCCAATTTCTGAATCGTATCAGACCAAAAACAACAACACATCCATTTAGGAATTGAATTAGAGCGAAAAATTGTATTACATCAAAGACAAAATTTCACTAAAACCCAAAAAGTTTATATTACATAAAAATAAAGGTTGAACAAAACAACCTATAATTTACACATCATTATATCAAATAATAGTATCTTGGTGTCTTGACTTTAAGCACCAATAATTTCAAATTATAATAGTTGTTAGTAAATAACCTTAGAAATTATAATTTATAATAAATTTTGAATGAAGAATATAAAATAGTTGTTAATTTTCCCATTTGCTTTCTAGATAATCGTTACGAATAGTCTGCACATCATCTTTATCAACTTCTTCATATAAAGTAGGCACTTGTGTTTCGTAAGAAGGAATGGAAGGAATATCAAAACTTTTATCATGTGAGGAATGTATTTTCCTTGAAAAACTATTGATCATCTACTTGATAAATTTGAAGGGTCTGTCACATAAAAAAACTTATTTTGCTTGAGTAGCCATAATGAATGGTTCGGTAATATAATTTACATCCTTTAATTTTGCAAGAATCATTTCATGTTCAATGAGAAAACAGTTTTATTGTAGTTGTCGTCAATACAATAAATGCTCATGTTTGTCTGACTCATAATCATACAAAATTAGATGCATATCCTTCTGTTGAGAAATTTAAAATCCTTAAGCATGTGTTGTTTTCGGATTTGAAAAATTGAGTTTGGCACAAGGAAATTATCGGGACGAGTCGCGTACTAGGTCGCTTTCTTTAAGACGTTTCGCCGTACTGCCAAAATATGCAAAGCAGTCGATTTACGACGACGCCTCCAGGATAAAACAGCCCGTTCAAAAACTTACGATTATCAGTTGCACACTGATAAATCGCTCTAGAAATACACCTTTCTAAGTCACAGTATCTGGCGAGAATAACCAGCTGGAAAAACAAGAAAAGAAAGATTTTAGATGAAGAGAATTAAGGGAGAGAAGATGGAAATCAAAATTCGTGTGAACTTGTGAAATCCGAAGTGCTCACTACTGAATTTCTACCCTGTATTTATAGGCAGCTACCTGCACCTGAGTAGGGAGAAATTCGTGGTGAATGGAGAAAAGGTGGGAGAATGAGAAAATCGTGGAGGACTGGATCTAGTCAGTATGGCAGTTACTGACCAATTATTTTCTTAATTAATTAATATTATTATTAATTAATTTTCCACCGAATTATATTAATTAATTAATGATAATTAAATTCTATAAATTCAGGTCCAAAAACTAATTCATCTAGACCGAACCGAGCCGAGCCGGTCGGCCGGACGGACGACGGCGGCGACGCGCGCGCGTGTCGCTTGTTGGTCATGGGTGTGTCCTCACTCCTTTCGCAAAATTGGGTGCCCTTTAGGGCCCTACCCAATTGACCAAGTTGGAATATATAAACACTACTAATATTTCCATTCCCTTCAATGTGGGACTAAAATGAATCTTTTCAAATTCACTTCTATATTAGTTCTTACTTGTGTTCATTTATTGCCCATTAATTGTCAATAATTCTTTCCAATTCCCACTCTAATTAATATAATTCCAACATTCCCCCACTTGAATTTAAAAGAGATTTTAGAAGTACGTCAGACGTTTCTAAGATTGAGCATAAGCAAAGGTGTCTACGACTTGAACCTTAGCGTAGCGAGTAGGATTCTGATTCAACAAGAGTGACACCATTGTCTTGAACTCTTTCTCGGACATCAGACCCGCACACAACCTTTCCGTAAGGTGTATTCTTGTAGCCCGTGCTTTAGTGGCCCTGCACGTGTATCCCGGTTTAGTGAGTGCTCTAGGAATTCTGCCTCGAAATTCCATAGGAACCGACCTCAGTTCCACAGTCACATAGGTGAATCTATTAAGAGTACTCCTGTAGCCTAGGTACTCCCGCATACAGAGTATAGATCTCATTGAGAGTTTCTATTATCTCATCCTCTCATTACTTCAGGATTCATGCTTTACTTGTATGATAATTTTCATATTACTCACAACTTGTTATTACCCATTGAACCTAAGTCTTGGGATCTCCAGTCATTTAGGTCGGGTTACCATCATGAGTAACTAATTGCTTTATAGGCATTAGTCCCATCTTTTTGGAAGTATTATGGACTTTCTCTCTAGCTAATCCTTTCGTCAAAGGATCTGCTAAGTTCTCATCAGTGCGCACATGATCCACTCTCACAGCTCCTTTAGAGATACAATTTCTAATAGTGCTATGTTTTCTTCTAATTTGACGTCTTTTACCATTATAATAACGGTTCTCAACTTTTGCAATAGCCGCGGTACTATCGCAGTGGATCAACACAACTGGTATAGGTTTTTCCCATAAAGGAATCTCAGCTAGCAAGCATCTTAACCAACTTGCTTCTTCACTAGCTGTAGCTAATGCTATCATCTCAGACTCCATTGTGGACTGTGCCAGAATGGTCTGTTTCTTTGATTTCCAAGATACAGCTCCTCCGGCTATACTAAATATATAACCACTAGTAGCTTTGGAATCATCCGATAAGGTGTTCCAATCTGCATCACTATACCCTTCTAGTACAGCAGGAAATTTCTGATAGTGTAGGCTGAGGTCCATAGTCCTTTTAAGGTACCTCATTACTCGCTCAATAGCTTGCCAATGTTCGTTACTCGGCCTACTTGTAAATATGCACAACGATCCTACGACATATGCAATGTCGGGTCTAGTACAATCAGTGGCATGCCTAAGACTGCCAATGATGCTCGCATATTCTGCTTGTTTGACACTTTCTCCAGTGTTCTTAAACAGTTTCACACTTGGATCATACGGAGTGCATGCAGGTTTACAATCAAAGTATTTATATTTCTTTAAGATCTTCTCCACATAGTGAGATTGATCCAAAGAAATTCCTTGGTCGGATCTCGTGATCTTGATACCCAGGATCACGCTTGCTTCTCCGAGGTCTTTCATATCAAAGTTATTGCATAACAATGATTTCATATCATTAATGGCCTGAACGTTTGATCCAAATATAAGTAGATCGTCTACATATAGACATATGATAGTACAAATGCGATTCTCAGATTTGTAATAAACGCACTTGTCACTTTCATTCACTTTGTACCCATTAATTATCATTAAGTTATCAAACTTTTCATGCCATTGTTTAGGGGCTTGTTTTAGTCCATACAGAGACTTATCTAACTTACAGACCTTCCTTTCTTGTCCTTGGATTACAAACCCTTCTGGTTGTTCCATATAGATTTCTTCTTCTAAGTCACCATTTAAAAAAGATGCTTTAACATCCATTTGGTGTAATATTAAGTTATAAATGGCTGCTATTGAAATGAGTACCCTAATGGATGTAATTCTAGTGACCGGAGAAAAGGTGTCGAAGAAATCTATATTTTCTCTTTGTCTAAAACCCTTGGCTACAAGGCGAGCCTTGTATGTCTCAATCGTTCCATCAGGTTTTAGTTTCTTTTTCAAAACCCATTTGCAACTAATTGGTTTGCAACCCGGGGGTAAGTCTACTAAGTGCCAGGTCTTGTTAGATTCTAGAGAATCTATCTCATCATTAATGGCTTCTTGCCATAAGTCTGCATCCATAGATGACAGTGCTTCTTGAATATTTATTGGATCTTCTTCTACATTATAGGCCGCATAATCGGGCCCATAGTCTTTAGCAACTCTTGCTCTTTTACTTCTTCGAAGTTCTATTTCTACATTGTCGCTGCTTTCAGTGCTTTTTATCACAGGAATGTGACTCGATTGTGTGCCCCCACTATTTCTCAATTTGAAAGGAAATTTGTCTTCATAGAATTCAACATTGTTTGATTCTATAATTACTCTGGCATTTAGGTCATAAAACCTGTATGCCTTACTGTTTGCTGCATACCCAATGAATATGCATTCATAGGCTCTACTAGCGAGTTTAACTCGTTTCGGATCCGAAATTCTGACATAAGCCAGACAGCCCCAAGTTCTCAAATAAGACAAATTTGGTTGTCTTTTCTTTAATATCTCATAAGGCGAGATCTTACTTTTTGACTTGGGAACTTTATTCAGGACATAGCAAACAGTCAGTAAAATTTCCCCCCACCAGTGTGGTGCAGCACCAGAATTTAACATGATTGCAACTACAAGTTCAGTAAGAGTCCTATTCTTTCTTTCTGCTTTACCATTCATTTCAGGAGAGTATGGAGCAGTCGTTTCATGTATAATACCATGTTCAGCATAAAAATCATTAAACAAGCTAGAGTCATATTCGGTTCCCCTATCACTGCGAAGTCTCTTAATCTTCTTGTTAAAATGATTCTCAATTTCAGTTACATACACCTTAAACATGTCAAGCGCTTCACTTTTATTCTTCATTAGATATACATAAGTATAATCAGAGCAATCGTCAATAAAAGTGGTAAAGTAACGTTTATTATTTCTAGTTAAACTTCCATCTAATTCACATATATCAGAGTGTATAAGATCTAGGGGATCAGATTCTTTTATAATTGATTTATGTGAAGTCTTTGTTATTTTTGGTTGACTGCAAAATTCACATTTATTGGAATCATTGACATTTAGTTTAGGGATTAGGCCTATGTTGCTTGCATTAGAAATGATTCGTTTATTAACGTGACAAAGTCTACCATGCCAAATATTAAAGTCACACAAAGAGTAAACAGAAGGAGAAATTTTATTCAAGTCAACATTCAACTTAAACATGCCATCAGTGGCGTACCCTTTTCCTACAAAAATACCATTCTTTGTGATGGTGTACAAATCTGCCCCTAAAGTTTGACTAAACCCAACCTTATTCAAAAGAAAAACAGAAACAAGATTCTTCCTAATTTCAGGAACATGCATGACGTCCTTCAAGATCAAGGTCTTTCCTGAAGTGAACTTCAGCTCAACATCTCCAATTCCAGCAACATTAGTGGTGTGAGCATCTCCGAACAACACTTTTTTATCTTCAGCATTCGTGTATGTCTTGAACATAGCACGATCATAGCAGACATGACGAGTGACGCCAGCGTCAATCCACCAACCATCACTTCCACCAACCATGTTGATTTCAGTGATCATGGCAATGAGTTGCTCATCAGTCAGGTTAACCTGAGCATTTGAGCCAACTACAGGTTTAGGCCTGCTCCTACATTTCTTTGCCATATGGCCCGGTTTCCCACAGTTGTAGCAAGAGAAAACTGGGGCATCATTTCTTTGAGGTGGTGGCTGTTGCCTAGCAAATGGAGCCGATGGGGCCCTAGAGGGATTCCCATTCTTAGTTCGGTTCATAGCATTGTGGTTCTGATTCTTTAAAGGTTTGCCTGTAGGCTTCCGAACCGCACCGAATTTCTTTTTGTTGTTAGACACAACTAAGACTTCTTCTTTCTGATCTTGTTTCTGAGCCTCCTCTTCAATTCGGAGGCGAGTAATCAGACTCTCGATTGAAAATTCTTTTGTTTTGTGATGAAGCACATTTTTGAAATCTTTCCAACCAGGGGGCAGTTTGTCAATAATTACAGCAATTTGAAATTGTTCATTGAGGGGCATACCTTCTGTAATAATCTCATGAGCAATCTTCTGAATTTCGTGGCTTTGAGCTTCCATCGACTTCTCATCCACCATCTTGTAGTTCAAGTAGCGGCTGACAGCAAATTTCTTCGCACCTGCTTCTTCAGTATCATATTTTCTTTGCGGAGCCTCCAATACCTGTTTAGCAGTCCTGTAGCTACTGTAGTAGTCGTACAGATCATCAGCAAGGCTGTTCAGAATGTGATTTTTGCACAGATAATCGTTCTCGTGCCATAAGGCGATTTCTTTTTGGAGCTGTAGATCATCTGCTGCAGCCTTAGCTTTTGCAGCATCTTAGTCAGACGTTTTGGAAGTCCCGTCTGGATCTGCAAGTGAGTTACCATTAGGTAGTTCAGATGATGCAGAAGGGACAACCGGGATATCCTCAGTCAGAACGTGGGCAACCTTTTTCAGAGTTAAGAAAAACTTCATCTTAGCTTGCCAACGTTTGAAATTGGAACCCTCAAACCTGAAAGGTTTGTCAGAGACCGAAGCGGTCGCAGTAGTACCGATAATTTCCTCAGTTGCCATGGCAGTTATTGAGACGTCTTAAAATTGTTGTTTTCGGATTTGAAAAATTGAGTTTGGCACAAGGAAATTATCGGGACGAGTCGCATACTAGGTCATTTTCTTTAAGACGTTTCGCCGTACTGCCAAAATATGCAAAACAGTCGATTTACGACGACGCCTCCAGGATAAAACAACCCGTTTAAAAACTTACGATTATCAGTTGCACACTGATAAATCGCTCTAGAAATACACCTTTCTAAGTCACGGTATCTGGCGAGAATAACCAGTCGGAAAAACAAGAAAAGAAAGATTTTAGATGAAGAGAATTAAGGGAGAGAAGATGGAAATCAAAATTCGTGTGAACTTGTGAAATCCGAAGTGCTCACTATTGAATGTATACCCTGTATTTATAGGCAGCTACCTGCACCTGAGTAGGGAGAAATTCGTGGTGAATGGAGAAAATGGTGGGAGAATGAGAAAATCGTGGAAGACTGGATCTAGTCAGTATGGCAGTACCGACCAATTATTTTCTTAATTAATTAATATTATTATTAATTAATTTTCCACCGAATTATATTAATTAATTAATGATAATTAAATTCTATAAATTCGGGTCCAAAAAATAATTCATCTAGACCGGACCGGACCAGACCGAACCGAGCCGAGCCGGACAGACGGCGACGGAGGAGTGCGCGCGCGTGTGTCTTGTTGGTCATGGGTGTGTCCTCACTCCTTTCACAAAATTAGGTGCCCTTTAGGGCCCAACCCAATTGACCAAGTTGCAATATATAAACACTACTAATATTTCCATTCCCTTCAATGTGGGACTAAAATGAATCTTTTCAAATTCACTTCTATATTAGTTCTTACTTGTGTTCATTTATTGCCCATTAATTGTCAATAATTCTTTCCAATTCCCACTTTAATTAATATAATTCCAACAACATGTCATGATTAAGTAGGCATATTAGTCCTACAATCCGCTACCACACACAATCTCACCACATTTATAACAAGTAGGCATATTAGTCCTACAATCCGCCATCACATGGCCCAGCTTCCCACACTTGAAGCACTTTTTCGCATCAGGAAGACAATCATTGGCACGATGACCCATGCCACCGCACCGGAAACACTTCATACCAGCCAACGCCCTGCCCTCTTTGGGCTTCCTATCAACAGCACCCTTGAACTTCCCCTTACCATTCGGAACACTGTAAGGAGTACCACCGAACCTTTGCTTACCCTTACGATCACTCGCCGCCTTGTAGTGTGCGATCCTTGCACGGTTATCGTTATCATAGATACGGCTCCTACTCACCAACTCAGGGTAGCTCCTGATTTTCTGACATGCAATTCCCATCTTGATCTCTGGCCTAAGCCCATTCTCAAATTTCAGAAACTTCGAAGTCATAGCTTCCTCAGTATTGTAATGAGGACAATACTGAGCCAGCTCCTCAAACTTAGCCGCATACTCGACTACTGACATACAGCCCTGTTTCAATTCCAAAAATTCCACCTCTTTAGCACTTCTGACATCTTCTAGAAAATACTTCTCCAGAAATCCAGACCGAACCACCTCCCAAGTAATCAGAGTCCCCGAAGCTTCCATCCTCTGACGGCAATCATCCCACCAAGCTTCGGCCTCCCCCTCGAGCATGTGAGTACCGAACCTCACCTTCTGCTCGTCACTGCACCCCATGGTTCTGAAGATCTTCTCTATTGCCTTCAGCCATTTTTGTGCAGCTACCGGATCCAGAATTCCACCTTCAAACTTTGGTGGCTTGTTGCTCTGGAACTGCGTCAGGTCTCTAAACTGAGCTCCCACAGCCAGATTCCGGTTGGCCACCACTTGTGCCATAGCCTGCATCGCCGCAGCCAACGCCGCGTCATTTCTCCCAGCCATTCTGCTCAACAACAATTCAAGTTAACAGAAAACAAACAACTCTATCCTATAGACACACTCAACACACTACACTGGCTGGACGGACCGACCTGCTCTGATACCAACTTGTAACACCCCGTTCCCAAAAAGAATAAGACAAACAAATAAAACACATATCAGAGTTCTCTCCCCAACGGGATGCCACAATACACGTCAAAATTTCCACAATTATTTTTCCAAATAATTTAACCGAATTTTTTTCAATAAAATTGCAGCGGATATAGTCTGTCATAACATAAAATATTATATACATACATCATCCATATCCATCATCATCATCATATATACAATAACGGCCATTTGCCCCAAAATACACAACATCATCAAACATCACCACACATATACCAAAAACAGATACGCCACAGGGGCACATATATCAACATCGACAGTAAAACTCCCAAAACGCCCCGGTGTTACGTATCAGAGCAGCCCTACAAAGACACCACAAACCAACAAGCTAAACACCTGGATTGTCTGTACTTCCGAAGAAGCACAGACCACAACAACAACAAAGGGGTGAGAATTACGATTAAATGATAATAGTATAATAGTACATGAAATAACAGGCAGAAATCATTAATAATATTATTTCATATACATATCACCCGAACTCACGGTCCCACCATCAGCCACAACATACTATCCTGCAACAATACACTCACACAACTCTAAACATACGGTACCGACTCACAATTACGATGGGCACCAGGCCATCAACCCTCCCCACAGGAGCACATATCAACGATGGGCACTTGGCCATCAACCCTCCACTCAGGGAGCACACCATACCGATGGGCAACTAGCCATCAACCCTCCACAATGGGAGCACCACAACAATACCGATGGACACCTGGCCATCACCCTCCACAACGGGAGCACATCTCCGATGGGCACCTGGCCATCACCCTCCATAATGGGAGCACCTCATCAACATCGATGGACACTTGGCCATCACCCTCCCCACCGGGAGCACAACACATTAACATCGATGGACACATGACCATCACCCTCCCCATTGGGAGCACAACACATAATCACACGTATCAAACATCTAGCACACCAAGTGCACACCGATCCTATTGATCCACCCTCACACAACATATATACGACGCACAAGGCGTACCGATCCCACAGACCCATTCACATAATAAAATACATACATAACAAGCACACACAGTGCGTCGATCCCACGGATCCGCTCACCATACAACTTATCACATACAATGCACACAAGGCATGTCGGTCTTACTGACTCAATTACATCACATAACAACACACAATGCAACGCATAATATGCGCATTGATCCCCACGGATCCACTCGCCACAACACACCAAGAAAACGCACTCAAGGCGCAACGATCATGCTGATCCTCATATCTCACACACAGCATACACACGGTGCACACATCTCACCTACACATCCACACCGGTTCATACATAATGCATAATTCAACGATTATGGGACTTGCGACAAACGCCGGCCAAACAACCCTACAACCTCTAACATACGCTCGCATCGGCTCTCCAGCAAGCCTCTCGTCACACATGACCAACGAGGGTCCAAGTCCACAATGGAACAACGCAAAAACAGCAGCAGAATCACAAACTGTTGTCGGGCTCGCTGGCACATTCGCCCGGCGAAGCCCCGCGTCGAACACTCGCTGCTATTCGCCTGGCGAAACCTCTGGCGAAGCCAAACAGAAGCTTCTGCCAGCACTCGCTGGCTAGTTCACCCGGCGAAGCCTAGCAAAGGCTCGCCCCCATTCGCCCAACGAACACCTGTGTATTCAGAAAAATTCTGCGCACCAGAATCATCGTCCACTCCCGATTCCGCCCGTTTGAATCGAAAACTCTCAACTAACAACACACTACAACCGAGCTACGGGTCTATTCCCGATTCTATCCGATAAAACGCATCATTTGCTCAAATTACCGACTTCCGGCATAACTCCGAAACTACTCAAAAACCCCAAATTCATTCAACCCAATATTCCCAGCACATGTAAACGAATTAATCATCAAACAACACAACATTCATATCAATAACAGCATGCAATCGACATCAAACATCAAGAAATCTATGGGGATTAGGGATTTCTCCCTTTCTACCGATTAATCATGCATTTACCCAATTTAACCGATTATTCTCCCCCCCCCCCCCCCCCCCCGTTACCTCAAATCAAGCTTTGATGATGAACAAGCTCCTCAATCCACACGAAATCCGCTTGCTAAGTTGTTGTTCTTGATCGTGCAGCTCTCCTCTTGCTCAACCGTGTTCTCCTCTTCTTTCCAATTCTATTTTTCCAAAATGGCAATGTTACCCCTCATCCCAAATAATCTTCTTTTTAATCCAAAATAAATATAATTCTTTTAATTCCTTTAATTCAAAAATCCAATTAATAACATTTTCTCATTTATATTAATATTAGCAATAATAATGATAATAATTAATAATAATTTTTACATTACTATCAATTATCATATTTTATCACAATTATTAATATTATGAGTTCTTGACCTTCACAATAAATCTCAAAATACACCCACGAATAAAATAATCACAGAAACCAAAAATAATTAAAATGGGCGTTACAATTTACACCTGGATAAGCCTACAAACCAAATGGAGACTTTAACAAAAAAAAAATATCACAAACCATATGAGAGTTTTTATATAATTCTAAACTCATAAATCAAATAGAGATTTTCATTGACAATCTAACGAACCAAAATGAGCTCTTTTACTAGCTTACTCACAAACACACCAACTTCTCCTAAGAGATATTACACAAGAGATAAAATCATCTTGAATAACTTTCAACATTAACCCTAGCACCAGAACAAACAAAAAACCTCATTAAGTCAATTTAGTGAAAAAGAAAAAAAAAAGAGAAAGTAAAGAGTTACAAAAGTGATAAAGTATGCAAAAATATATTTTCTTGTGTGATTTGAAAGTGAAGAGAAGCCTCATATTTATAGGTGCAAATTTTGGCTCAAAAAGGAAAAAAGATACATGGGCCTTTAATTATCATAATTGATTATACCATACATTTTATAAATTATGAACTTCAAAATATAGCAACCCGAATTCCAAAATATGAAAACCAATAATGGTTAGTGTCTTAATTGAGTAAGAAGTTGTATGCCTTGCTATAACCGATTGGCTAAGAGCCTTCATTAATTATAAAGTGTATAAAAGCTTCCTAAATGTTTAGGAACATTCTTGGTCGATCCTATAAGCACTTTTATGCTTCCTCTAAAGGTTTTAAGGAGCTTTATGCACTTTTTAAGGAGTTTTAGGTGAGTGTTTGCACTGCCTTAGTGTTGCGGTGGAAATAGAATATCAAACTATTAATTAGTTTGAATCACAATTCTTGATTCACAACCGCTCTTTGATTTATCCGAAGGAAAAGGTCAAAAGAGGGAAAACCTACTTTTGCATCGTAAACACAATGCGGGGAGAGACCTAGGTAAGGGGTTGGTTAAATTTAGGGAAGGTACTAACACCCTAAACTTTTGTAGTACTCTACATGAACCTTTTGTTTATTGTATGTTTTTTTTATTTTATTATCTGTTTGATGTATATATTGAGCTAAGGGATAGAGTGACCTAAAAGACCTAAGGGTTTAGTCCAAAGTTTATTCGGCAAGACGTCGCATCTTGTGCCTACATATCCTGACGAGAATGGAATCAGAGTAATTGTAGTTCCCCTCGAAAGGGAGGTTAGAAACTTCTTGATTGTGGTCAAGGTTTCAAGGGAAGTAAATGTTTCTTAAGGACACGCTTACGTGGAGTCTCTAGACTCCTATTTCTACGTTGGATTTGTTAAACTGAAATCAGGGTTAATTTAGGGATTCCACGGCGAGAAACCCTAAAATAGAGTACGGCGACTCTTTGACCTAACACTCGGGTAAAGGGCATTTTCGTCCACGGCGAGACACCTAGGCTATTAGGGTTTTGAAATGGTCAAAATTAGGGCTATTGACTCAGAGGCCAAACAACTGGACCTAATTCCTTCGGAGGGATGAAAATTGACGGTAAAACATGCAAACATGGCAAAATATTATATGGCAGAATTTAAAGTGCGGATAGTAAAGAAAGCGTCGCGACGATCACTCGCGTATGTTACAAATCTCCAAAAAGAAAATATAAAATAAACCGCGACCATAGTCTCGCGTAAATTACATCCATGGAACAACATAAATTGAATAAATATTAATCGGAATTTAAGTATAATCTGAGGAGAAAAACAGAGAACATTCGTGAAAAGTTAGACAGAAATTCATGGCAAATAATAAAATAGTGAAAAAGAAAAATTACGAATTTGGACGTTTATTTAACATCATTATTATTATATTTTTAAAAATTTTAATTTAAAAAGAAAATCAACTTAATTTTGAAAATGTTTTTTTAGCTTTAAAAATGATTTTTTTTGTTTTAATTTTAAAAAAAAAAATTAGTTTTAGAATTTAAAGTTTAAAGAAACGTTTTAGTTTTTATTTAAGAAATTTTTTAATTTTATTTTTAAAAAAAAAATTGGTTTATAAACTCCTAACGGTTAAAGGTTAAGGATGCTCAAAAAAAATTAGTTTTTAAAAATATTTTAATTAAAAAGTTTAAATTGAAATACTTAAATTGAATAAAGGTTAATGATTCTAATTAAAAATATTTTAAATTTTATTTTGATTAATAACATATTTAAATTTTAATATTTTAATTAAGAAGAAACAAATTTTTTTTTTTAGAACTGCCTTAATAAGAAAATTTGGTTATTATTAAAAATTGTTTTAATTTCAAATAGGTTTTAATTACAAAAAAGTCTTCATTTCTTATTATGATTTAATAAAATAAAAAAAAAGGTTGTTAATATTGAAAATGCTTCAGCTACATCCTAAATGTACGAACATAAAAATACAAAATGAAAAGTCTACAAACTATAAATAAAATAAAATAAAATAAAATAAAATGACTATAAGATAATAAAAGGGGGAATATGTTGCTGTTATGTAGTTTCATTTGGCTTTCTCCATCCTTCTTTCTTGTCCAACGCCGGCGCCATTGTTCTTCCTTAAGAGCATCACCGCGGTTCCCGTCTCCATCCCTGCATGTCCTATTCTCCTGAACCAAACATCAAAATCAAACGAAACAACACAATACCCTTATATTTACCTTCAGATTCACCGTTGATGGTCGCCAATGATGTGGAAACTGAGGCGAAAACAATTGTGGTGTGTTGAACGAGCCGTCGTTGGTGTTCTCCTCCGTCTGGAGCCGCCGGAAGCTTCCGCGTGGTCGACGGGGGGTGAAGTTCCGGTTCGCTTTAGCTTTCCCTCGCCGTTCACAATCACAGCTTCGGTTTGGTGTTGTTGTCTCCGCTGTTGCACCCTAATTTTTGACCACGAGATACCACCTCTTTTTGCGCATTTGTCTATTGTTATTTGAATGTAATTTAATATTCACGTTTTGCGACTAACCAACTTGTGCAGATGCAGTAAATTCCAAGCGAAAATAACACACATTCCCACAAATTTAAATACTTCAAGGTGCGATTAATTGAGTCTGATTTAGCAAGCTGGATTTAGGCCAAAGAGTCAAAGTAGTAATTTGGACCAAAGTATTTCAAGCCTGGTGGCGACGTGGTACCGTCCCGAGAACACTATCCCATGATAAGGTGCAATAATGTCCGAGTATAGATAACTACACCAAAGCATCCCAGAGACGTGACTAGTACATTTGGGTTTAGAGTTCACCATTCAAAACGCAAGCTTAATTCAAGAAGAATTCAAGCAATTAAGTCTATCAGATTCAATGCAAAATTCAGAGTGTACCACCTATCCTCAAGACTCAACTTGCAAGAACTCAACAACATACCTTGTCTGGGCACTAGTGATGAATACCTCTTGTTAATTTGTACTTGGAATTCGAGTTCGGGTGAATTTTCATGAATGTTGGTGATTCATTTATGATTTCAATAGGCCAAATAAGGACGTTGCTACATCAACTTAATTTGTTTAAAGTTAGCTCCACGAGTTAATCTCCTCACTCCACATCCAAATTCCATCAAGGAGCCAAAGGACCTAAAATCACAACGGTGCACCAGTCTTTACAACTCAAGGGACAACTTCTTCCGAGCCCTTTTCCAAATCTTAGAAGAAGAAACCCAAGTTAGAGATATTAATCCTAATCACTACTTATCATTCGACACAAGTGCATGAAATTTTGAAATTGGTGATAATGCAATGTAGATACATGAAGATAATTATTATATTTGAGCAGATACTTTGTTACTTTGGAGTTCATTCACTCAAAATACCATATGCGTATCTGTTTTTGGGCCAAGCAAGTAATAGGTACAGATTGGGCTACGTGCCAAAAGTAACATTCAGGGCATTATGGGAGAAACATCTTGATCCTAATATTTTGATTACATTACAGCAGTTAATTTTTTCCAAAGCATTTATGAGACAAAATTGATGACTCGCATGAACGGTGGCTTTGACTTCTAACATCTTTGAGTACTTGTTCTTCTAGAGGATGAATTAAAATTCCGGTTAGCTCTTGGTATGGATATGCCGCTCCACCTTGACCTCACCAAGCGAACCCCATCAACAAAGCTGACACCGACCTTTGTCGTTGGATAAGATTAACTGGTAAGCCAATACCACCTGAAACATGAAGCAAAACACAAATGGTCGACATGAGTACGGAATCATCATCTTTAAATCACGCATAACCATTATCAAACATTTAGACATTCACAAAGATGGCACAAATATGGACCTACTTTTTCCATCAAAGCTATTTTGTTCTCAACATTACTCAACTTGCCAAACAGGCAACGACGGCTAGGCATTCGCCAATTTTAAAACGGAAGCTATCGACTGCACTAATGACTCTAACTTCTGACAGATGCATGGTTTCTATGAGCGACTACATTGATTTCTACAAAATGGTAAAAGGAGCATGTCCTTACAAGTGTTCTTAAGACCAATAAAAGTATCGCCCGGTTGAAACGATCAGCAGTAGATTGTCTTTTTTCCTGCGCGCATAAGGTTGGAAAATCAAGCATCAGCATCTTTACACCAACAGCCAAATGCTCTTGATCATTCACGAGGCAGCCATATCAATCCCAAAAGCACCTGCAACATCAGCAACAACAGTTAATACTTTCATGACAGCAGGTAACTTATCAGGCATGCATCAAGGAAGGCAAGGTTCTATATAGCAGGACATATGTGCACTGCCCACTCAACTGATAACCATGTTCTGCACTAAGAAAGTTAGTGAGCGAGCACAATGTCTTACGTATTGAATTGGCAACAGCCAGCATCCAAAACGCATCAGACAAACAGATCTATTCCCCAATCAGCCCAACACCAATATGGAAATAAACATGAAAACTCCCATCAATGGAATACTACCCAATGCTGGAAATCTGACAGCTCGATTAAAACTTCTGATGATAATCTGCAGCTTTTGGAGCAGACTTTCCCAATGATCAGTGCGTAAATCAAATGTATGAATGCAGACCCCTGTCAACTGCATAGGCCACAACTTCAGCTTACAACCTACATCGGGCATAAATCATAAACAACCAAGATTAGTCAACAACAACAACACGTAAAACAGAACAACGCCGCTATGAATTTGATAAGCAGCATGGTATGCGTTGACAAGGATGGAAACAGCTCATGTGCAAGCGCCAACGGCCCACCTGCGTTGCTTTCAACAAGATTGGTGCCATGCCACAACGCTCGCGAAGACCCGTTATAATCTCCAAGATTTCCCCTCCTTCCAGCACCAACCAACACATTACTAATCTCATGATTAGCATTATTATGCCCGACACCGTATAATTTCCTCCCAACAACATCCTGCACAAGACAGGGAAGGGGATGTTAGAAGTGATTTCGTATGCAACGGTAAAACATCCATACCAAGAGCAGTTCAAAGAAGTAACAACTGTCACAGCATGATTAGGTAAAAATGAGAGACTTTACCATCAAAATCGCTTCAAAACCATAATTGGAGTCGTGCACACCAATAAGGGAGCATCGTGCCAACATTGTAGTTTCTACTTCACATTGACGACATTGTTTTAACTCTTCAAAGCTCATGAGACCAAGCCACCTCGCTAACGGTATCCCACTCTCGCTCAACCTCAACCTGCGTTCAATAAAGAATCTAATTGTCAGTCAGATCTAGAGCAACAAACAATGACACGAATTAAAGACCAGAACTCAGGCACAAATTCATTACCATCCCGCAAACGTAGGAAACAATCCATTGATTCGAAGTTCTTCCATAACCGTGACCAAGACAGGAGCATTCAAGAGCCCATACAATGAATTATGACAACCTCAAATGGCAGCCAGCATAGAAAAGCAGATCGAAACCGAAAATAGAAACCCAACCTCACAGCAGTAACTTTGAAGGAGAAAGCCGATCACGATTCTTGCCAGGCGCATCAAGCGAAATTCTTCATCTGGGCCTTTAACTCTCCCTAAGCCCAACTCCTATTCGCACCTGCCAAGACAACGATCGTAATTAGCATTTGGGAAAGGGGAATATTCCATAGAAGATCCAAATATCCAATCCAAATCGCAATTATTGAATGTAGGCAGGTTGATACGGTATCAGAGACTTAACGGACGTTTTGGGACGAGAAAGGAAGGTTTCTAATTTGACTCAACCAAAAAGGGAATACCCAAATCAGCATTCAAATTGGTTTTAATCATCCTTTAACACAGGAAATTTCAAACAAAGGCCTATATAAGAGACGAAGGTGAAGAGGTACTTGGAGAGGAAAAAAAACCCTAGCGATACAAAGACGGAAAATTCACACAAACAGTTCCCGTAAATCACAACCTCGGAGACTAACAACCATACAAAGTTCCACGAAGTCCCTGAAGATCGAAAATCAGAAGAGATAGAACTTATCTTTCCTCCTCAACGCGAGATCACTCTCGCCATTGCAGAAAACCGCCGCGAGATCGCCTTCAAGCTCTCACACCGCCGTCGTCGCCCGAGCCTCTATCGCATCTGATCAACCGCCACACACAAACTTCGGTACACTCTAAGCTCTATCCACATTCTCGTTTTGTTAATGCTTTCGTTTTGATTTCAGGTGCGATTGGGGAGATGAAGAGGGTGAGAGAGGGAGAGGCGCGATGACGGAGGCGAGGGGAGGTTCCTCGATTTGGGAATGCTGGGGAAATTAGGGTTTCGTGTTGTTTTTCTTTTCTAATTTTGTTTACCGCTGAATACACCACGTACACACACACACAAATCATTAACCACCCTAATCAAATTTTTTTATCGTTAACTAATTAACTAATACCCCTTTTAAAAAATAATTTAGTAAACCTGTTTTTGAATAAATAAATTATATATCTCTTTTATGCTAAAGAAAAAAGGTAATTTTTAAAATAAATGTCAATAACGAATTTTTCTTTATAATTTAAATAACTTCTATCTATTTATAATAACAAAAAACTTTTTTAATAGGAGAACTTTTCATATAAATCATCACACTAAATTATGCCTTACTATTTAATTAGCTAACTTTTATTTTATAAAATTTATTTTCATCAATTTAATAACCCTTTAGTTAAATATTTATTCACTATAATAAAATAAAAAATCTTTTATACATAAACCACACATACATGCCAATTTATTTATTTGAATTAATTATGAGTATTTAATCGACTTTTAAAATAAATAATAAAAACTCTTTTATCCTATAATCAACATATTTTAATAATAAGTAAATTATTCTTTCAGATAATAAAATATAATCAATCCAACCTTTTTACTAAAAATAAATCAATCGTTTAAAATCAATTAACATCGTACAAATCAATTGTGCACTCACGACACATGCACCTACACCATAGCGCTTTCATGCGTATTTACATTTATCGTTATCTGCTTTATCTTAGCCACAAAGCACACACACTCACTTAGCGCTTTCATGCGTTCGTGTATGGTTTATCTTTCTGCAATTTACATTACCGCAATTCATTTACATTATCAATTTATATCCATGCATTGCATTCCGTCCAAAGGAAAAACCTACACATAATTCAACGTTGTGTGTAGTTGCAAATCATATGCATCATATTCCCCTCGATCCTTGATTCTTCAAGTTGATCATTTAAGTTTAGGACCTACCCCATAGGAAGGACCTTGTCTTTATCTTTACAACATAGAAACAAAACAATACAACCATACAATCTTCAAACACATTTAGAGAATAGATGTTAATCATCTTAAGTGAGATATAATCTCCACTTCCACAACAATACAATCAAACATGTAGGGACTTTGCCTTAAGAACGACAAAGGCATACTTGGCGACCATCCGAGTATGTAAGACCTTTTCTTAAGATGATGCAAAGACCATTTCCTACAACCCTTCTCTTTTACATTTGTGGTGGTTATCTCTCCCTTAAAATGAAGACTCATCTCTTCTCCTAAACCCAATCAAAACAACTACCCTAAACCCGTAGGAACTTTGACCACAGTCAAAGAGCTCCTCTAACCCTTTAGGGTGAACTACAACATACTCTGATTCCACTCCCGTAAGGATATGTAGGCATAAGGTGCGACGCCTTATCGAGTATACTTAGAAATAAACCACTAGGGTCTCTAAGCCATTAAGCAGATAAACACTTAGCAGTAAACAAACATAAAACAAGAGGTTCCTGTAGAGTACTACAGAAACATAGGATGCTAGTACCTTCCCTAAGTTTAACCAACCCCCGAACCTAAAACAATCTAGCTTGCATTTGCATTGCATTGTGGGAATTTCGATCTTTATCCCTTCCTTTGGACAAATCAAAGTTCGGTTGCAAAATGAATTAAAGATTCAAACTAATCAATAGTTTGGTATCCGATTTTCACCGCGACAGAAATGGCGACTTCACTGGGGAATCCTCAGTGGGTTTCCCTATCTTATTTTATTTGTTTACTGCTTTATATATCTGCCTACTTGATTATTTGTTTACATGCTTTTTCTTGTATTTCTTTTTGGGATTACTGTTCTTGAGTGGTGAGATAAAGTTCTACACCCGAACTTGAGAAAAATTAAGATAGGATGGTGATATATTCGAGGAGGCTTATAGGGAGTGGAATCCCTACTAAGTTGAATCGAGAATCCCGCTCAGTTGAGGCCCTTTTGAAATAGTACTGTTGAACGATCAATCGTGAAGACACTCATTATTTTCGACTTTGGAGCCTATGATATTAAGGACCGTAGTTACCTTAACCCAACTTTGGCCTTTACTAGGACGTAGTGCGGGACTATGAGGAAGTACTTCCGAAATAGTGCTACGCGAAGCTACACTCAAAAGAAGTTCTCTTGAGAATATTATTAATCCTCGAGTAATTGGGAAAATTGATAATATCCGATAGATGGGCTGATGATTCTGAGTCCCATTAGAACCTTGTTCTACAGGTACAAAACAACCTTTAGTCCTTAAACCTTTGGGAAGGGTACACCTTTGCTCCATGCTCGTTGCAAACCTAGGGAGCCCCTTTGTTTGTTTATCTTTATTGTCCTTATGTGAATACTTGTGTTTGCTGCATTCATATAACATCATTCTGCATTGGACTTCATGGGATTTACTTTCGTTTATGAACATTGTAGGTCACTATGACTTCAGATAAAAGACATACTGTAAAATATACTTTTAAGAGTCCCAAATTGGACGACCTAAAGAAGTTGTGGGGTTTCATCGAAGATCAAGAAGGATTCAAGACCAAGTATGGGAAGCTGATATCCTTGTTGGGTTGCTCAGTGAATGAAGGACTTCTTGCCACTCTACTACAGTTCTATGATCCTCTTTACCATTGTTTCACCTTTCCAGACTTTCAGCTGTTACCTACATTGGAAGAGTATTCCTATTTGGTTGGTTTACCTGTTCTGGAAGAATCTCCTTTTCCCTTCTTGGAAAAGGACCCTGATGAGAAAGATATTGCTAAAGCTCTCCGTTTGAAGGTGTCTGACGTCAAAGCCAACCTAGTTACTAAGGATGGGATTCTTGGTTTAAAGACAGGTTTCCTAATCGAGAAGGCTTCATTCTATGCTGATTATTCTAATAAGGCTTCGTTTGAGACGATCTTTGCTTTGCTCATTTATGGGTTGTTTCTATTCCCGAGTTTCGAAGGTTTCATCGATCTCAAAGCATTCAAGATCTTTATGAAGAACAACCCAGTGCCAACTCTGTTGGGAAATACATATCACTCTGTACATCTCCGAAACCTTCGTGGTGGAGGGATGATTACTTGCTGTGTACCCCTACTTTACAAGTGGTTTATTTCGCACTTGCCGAAGTCTAGCTCTTTTACAAACATTGGCAAAGAGCATTGGTCTCCAAGGGTTATGGCTCTGACCCATTCTGACATTGATTGGTACAATCGAGTGTATGATGGAGTATTAATCATTGATAGCTGCGGTGGCTTTGCTAATGTACCATTGCTCAGCTTTGATGGAGGAATCAGCTACAACCCTATCTTAGCTCGTCGACAGTTGGGATACCCGTTGAAGGAACCTCCCAAGAGTGTTCAAGTAGAGGGTATGTTCTTCAAAGATGATATAGAGCTTCTAGGAAGAGTTCTGGACGCGTGGCGTAGGGTATACAAGAAAGGGAAGAGAAGTCTAGGGAAGCCTAACTGTGTGTCTCTAGAACCATACCTCCAGTGGGTCAGAAGAAGGGCAACCAACCTAAAGATGCCCTATGCCCGTCAGGATCCCATAGCTCCAAAGAGAGAGCCCACTTATGTCTTTATGTCCAAAGCCGAGGAGTTAGAGGTGTCCTTAAGGAAGTCTCAACATGAGCTGGAATCTTGGAGGGACAAATACCATATAGCAGTGGCAGAAAATGATGAGTGTCAAAAGGAGAAGGTTGGACTTCAAAAGGAGAATGTTGAACTTCAAAAGGAGAATGTTGAACTTCAAAGGGAGAATGTTGAACTTCAGAAGCAGAAGATTGAACTTCAAGAGGAGAGGGATGAACTTCAGAAACAGTTGCAATTGAAGGATGAAGAGCTACTCCCCTGCAAGAAGAGGAAAGTCATGGAGGATTTATTTTTCTCCGACCCACAATGCACTATCTGGAAAATAATTGTGGACAACCTTATCCGTGAGAAGGCGCAACTAGAAGAGCAGCTCAAGCAGCAGCATTCAAAGCTTCTTTACTAGCTTTTATTTAGCTTTTATTTGGGACTCTTTAAAAGAATATTTATGTAGTCCGTTTCAAATTTAATAAAACGTTTTTTACCGCAATGCCCATAAATAGTGGAATCCCATGAAGTCCTAATCATCTTGCATTGCATTCTTTTTCCATTGTTCACTTCAAGAAACTCAAATTTGTTCTGTAGGTGTTGTAATCATGGATTTCAGAAGAGAAACCCTGAAGTACACTTTTCAGAGTCCCAACCTCGAAAGCTTGAGAGAACTAGCCGAACTCGTCGAGGATCGCTTTGCCTTCGCAGCAGAATATGGAGGAGTTTTCCGTTTCCTTGAGCTAAGGATGAAAGAAGGATTGTTGGAAACATTGGTTCAATTCTATGACCCTATGTATCACTGCTTCACTTTTCCGGACTACCAATTGATGCCGACCTTGGAAGAGTACTCAGAACTTTTGAGGATGCCTGTGACTGTTCGACCTCTATTCACCGGAAGGGAAGACACGCCTAGTCACCAGGAAATTGCAAACGCTACTCATCTCAGCCTAGAAGATGTCCAGACACACTTAACCACCAAGGAAGGAGTCCTTGGGTTCCCCGCCGACTTTTTGATCGAAAAAGTCCGTTACCATGCTGAAAGAAAGGAGGCTCTCATCTTGGAAGCCAATTTTGCTTTGTTGGTCTATGGGACTTTCTGGTTCCCTAAAATCGACAATTTTGTTGATATGGATGCAATCAAGCTGTTCATACTCAAAAATCCAGTACCCACCTTGCTTGCTGATACGTATTTCTCGATCCACTCGAGGAATGCTGAAGGAGGAGGACACATTGTATGTTGCACCGCTTTGCTGTACTCATGGTTCATCGCTCGTTTGACTCGGTACCCGTCCCTTTGGGATGAAGTAGCAACACCTCGATGGTCCGAGATACTTATGGCCCTTACCCACTCGGACATTGTCTGGTATGATCCCGCCTATGGAGGCGTGCCTATGATTCCTAGTATCGGAGGTTCCCCCAACATACCGCTCATTGGAAGAGAAGGATGTATAAGTTACAATCCTGCTCTGGCCCGTAGACAGTTTGGATACCCTATGACCCAAGTGCCTGACCCAGCTTCGTTGGAAGAGATCTACTTCAAAGGAGAAGAGGATCTAGACCTAAAGACTGTCATCATTTATGCGTGGAAATACATCGACAGGGAAGGAACAGCTGCTTCAGGATACCCCGATTGTACTGTCTCTGAAGAATATCTACATTGGGTGCGAGAAAGGGCTCTCGATCTCAAGATGCCTTTTCCTTTTCATGAACCTATGGTATTGTCTCCTCATGACCCCGACTGGTTCGAAGAAGAGGAAATAGAACAAGTGAGGATTGCTTTGGATGAAGCCCGGAAGTTGAGGACTGCCTGGAAGAATAAGTTCTTCACCCTCAAAGTAGAGAAGGAAAGACTTCAAAAGACACCAGAAATAGAAGTTGCCAGGAAGAGAAAGGCACAAGGAGATTTATTTTCTCCTCATGCCTCTTCAAGTACTGTTACCAGCGATGATCTCCCATCAACTACCATGGCTTGGAAGGAGTGTGTGGAACGACTTATCATCGAGAAAGCGGCGCTGCAGGATCGCATTGACCAGTTGACCGAGGAGCTCCGTACAAAAGAGAAGACTGTGGGATAGAGTTCTAAGCTCTCTTTTGCTTTCGTTGTAATAAACTCTTGAAAGAGTACTTTGTTTTCATTGTTTCTCAAAAAAGAAAAGTTTTTCAATTATCCTACATTATAATACTGAAAAACACTTTGAGTTTCTTGAAGTCTCCTTCTGCATTCTCGCATTAGCATCCTGCATTTAGCAGGGCATTTTACATTTTGTGCATGCATCCTTCCTTTGTTGTGGCTCATTTCGGTTTCCCTTCTTTGCTGTCAGTCGTCGTCTCTACCATCTGACCAAGCCGGAAGTATCATTAAAGGATAGTGAGGAAAACAAAGACATGGATCGCATGACTAGCTTCAGAGTAAGGTCTAACCCGACGCTTCGCCGTCCCTCCAACAACTTTGTTCCTATGCAACTTCAGCCTGTGCAAGAAAAGGAAATGGATGATCCAGAGCTTACAGCATTTAAGAATGAATTTCGTGACTTCGAGGAACGATGGAAAATGATGAAGAGGAACCGTGCACCTGATTTTCATGCTCATGACCCGCACCTAGTTCCAAACTTAGTTATCCCCCCAGGATTCCAGATGCCCGCCTTTGAAGTGTACAAAGGTACAATTTGTCCAAGGTATCATTTGATGATGTTTTGTCAGAAGATGACCGCCTATCTTGGAAACGACCAACTCTTGATTCACTGCTTCCAAGAAAGTTTGGGTGGAGCACCGTTAACATGGTACATGAAGCTACAAGTGAATCACATCCAGTCTTGGGAAGACTTGGCTGTTGCCTTTGTAAAGCAGTACAATTACAGTTTGGGAATAGTTCCCGATAAAACAGGTGATAAAGGATATCCCAGAGAATCCACAGCTTCGGTATCCCGCCCTCAACATGAGTATGCAATGCCCGCTCAGCGCGAGCAGCAATTACCTCCTAAACGAAGGATGCCATCTCCAGATCAGCATCGACATGTTCGAAGACAGTTTCCGAATCAGAAAGTACCTCTGAATACTCTGAAAGAAGAAACTCATTGGTTTGATCTTATCCCATTGACCTACCGTCAATTATGGTTTTATTTTGTCCGAAACTCGGTAATGACACCTAGAAAAACTAGAACCATGAACTCTCACCCACCGTGGTTTAACCCGAACACCAGTTGTGAATTTCATGATGGAGTGTTGGGGCATTCGATCGAAGATTGCAAAGTTTTTCAAGGGAAAGTTCAAGAAATGATCGATAATGAAGCGCTAACCTTCAAAGGAGAAAGACCGATCCTGAATGGAATACCATTGCGCTGATATAAGCAAAAACTCCAGAAGAACTTTCTATTTCTTTTGTTTGTTTGTGTGTTTATTTCTTTGATTGAAAGCATATTTTGCATGTAAGAACTTTCTGTTTTGAATAAGTAATGTAACAACTGTTTGTCTTGAAGAAATCCATTCGTTTTCACTCAAAAAGTTTTCAAAATTATTTATAATGCCGACTTTTACCCGATCTCTCGTTCGGACAGAGAATTGGAAGGAGGATGAAGAAGTAAAACACATGATCTCTTGTTGTATGCTTCGAATGAAAACCCTACTGATGTAAGGCATTATTTTAAAACCTCCTGAAAGCCAACATAGTCGACCCTTTCTTTTAAACCTTGATTGAGGATCCGTTCTCTTTCTCCCCAACCCTTTCAAACATCATTTTCTTAACCTGGGGCAGGGTAATATCAAAAGAACATCTCTCAAAATTGGGTGGGCACAAATATACTAACCCTTTCTCCCTCCATTTTACAAGTCATAAATTAAACCCATATACAACCCTCAAAGTCCTAATTGAAGGAAAGTTTAGTTCGAAAGCATACTCGATGAGATATTGTTTCCTGACTCCTTGAGCTATGCTCAAAATTTAAATCGGCTTTATAAATAATGATTCAATTTGTATCCTAACTAGTGGTTTCGATCACAAGTTACTACGATACCCCTTTTCAAAACTTCAAGACAAACGCGTGTGGCATTAACCATTTCAAAATGGATATTTCAAATGTGCTAAATACGTTTGACATCTTAGAAAGACCACATACAGACATTGATGATGATATCTGAAGACTTTGCTGACTTGGGGCAAGTCATTCTTCCCAAAGGAAATTTCATCCGCGCAAGTCTTGGTTTCAACTAGAAGAAATTCAAGGACTCACTTACCGCCAATCAGGGGCAGTTACGTCGAGATTCGGCGAATCTCTAGAGAGTTTGAAAACAGTGGGGCATTTAGGCATCATGTTTTCTGTAAAATCCTCTCTAGATGTTACTTTTAAACTATGTGACTTGGGGCATTTGAAGATTGGAGCAAAAGATGTATATTTCATCCTCAGGAAGCTCAACCCCAACATATTCAACAACTACGAAGACCCAGGATATTTATTTTATCCCCATGAAACTTCGGTTTGGGTACCTCCGTCTACAATTTCATACAACATTTCAAGCTTATCAAGATGGTACATCCCCAATTGGATTGATCCTTTTTTTCAAGAGAAATTTTGAAGTTTTGAAGCAGGATTGGGATCCTACATTTGGTTCTCCATCTATCCTCAGTGATACTTCTATCTTTGAAGATTGGTCGGATGTTTGTCCGAGATGTTTATCCCGTATTCGGTCTTTGCTTTCGTCTGTCTTGTCAGCATAAGCATACACATCTCATATAAGTAGATAACATACTCATTTGCATTTGTGCATCCTTTGTATGTTTTACTCTATCTCTTCGATTGCGGTTACCCGTGGGTATTTGGGCGTGTCTTACTCCTTCCAAATAGAGTTGTCAGTCCTAAGCAGAAAAACTCAATATTTCCATTCCCCACGAAGTTCGATCCTCGTGGAAGACAGTTGTTTCAGTACATTCCCATTGGAGTTCATGCCTCTATGGTTGAGTCTCGTTTGACAGTTTCTCTTCGGTTATTTCCCGAATTGAACTTCGGTCGTTGGCAATCACGCTATGAACATCTCCAGCTTCGAACACAAATCAAGAGTGCATTTATTTTGGCACTTTGACATCATAAGGACCACCATTGAAGACATGGTACTTCTACGACAATATTACAAGATCCACTCGACATCTTACAGCTGAATGACAAAAGATCTCTTTATTTGAGCAACTCGTCTTGGGCTGACTTATATTCAAAACGACGAACAACAATTTCATCAAGACAATCTGTCCTTCCCCAGTGGATTATCTCAAGATTATCAAGTCAAGGGACATTACGGATGCTTCCCCATTTGAGGATTCCTACTACTACAATTTCACATTTCTTTTACAATTACAGCAGAGGTACCTCAAAATGATCTTCCTCAGAGAGTTCATTACGAGTACTATCAATGACATATCTCCTTACAAGAGGACACTCCACGTATCAACCGGTTTACAACTCTTTTGAAGATCCCCGGTGCATATTCTACAAATTGCCAATTCAATACAAATTGCATCTACAATTACAAGTACAAGATCACATCTACAAAATTCTACAATTACAGATTACATCTACAACAGTTACATCAACAATTCTACAGTGTCACAATTTACAACTTACAATCTACAATGACACTATGGCTCACAGCCGAACATCTACATCAACATTACAATTTACAACTACAGTTACATCTACAATCAACAAATTTACAACCCCTCTATGAAGATGCTCTCGCGAGTTTCCATCATTTTGGGTAGGAACCGAGACCAGCTCATGGTTCCCATACCATGGAGCAAGGGGAAGTTCGACATCAGAAACCGAGACCAGCTCATGGTTCCCATACCATGGAGCAAGGGGAAGTTCGACATCAGAAACTGAGACCAGCTCATGGTTCCCATACCATGGAGCAAGGGGAAGTTTGACATCAGAGACTGAGACCGGCGCATGACTCCCATGTCATGATGCTCGGGGAAGCTCAACAACTACAACAACATCTACAATTACAATGACATCAAAGACCGAGACTAGCTCATGGTCCCCGTACCATGACGCAAGAGGAAGTCACACATTTTACCATTTCAGCTGAGTTACAAAGTATAAAAAAAAAAAAAAAAAGGGGGATCCATTTTGAGTTACTATTGACCACCACCTTGGTAGTCAAAGTATCTTTCGATCACAAATCGTCAAAACCACCGCATCCCTGATGCATGAGTTACCGTTACACGTTTGGAGATTTCCCATGAGTGATTGTTCATGTCCTCGTAGGGTCCCGCCTTGTTGGATCTGTTGCTTTTCTGTCTAGCATGTCGCGTCCCGTTCATCCCCTATGACCTCTTCCTTACAAGATTTTGTCCTCCCTGCATTTTCATATCATTGCATATCATAGGCATTCGGTGGTTTCTTATGGCCAAAAATTTGCACAAATGTTTGTATTTAAGTCCCTCCTATCTCGTCGAGACGGAAATTTCGATCTCCATATCTCCGAATAGGAGTAACTTAAATAGGGGCATCTGTTGCACCCTAATTTTTGACCACGAGATACCACCTCTTTTTGCGCATTTGTCTATTGTTATTTGAATGTAATTTAATATTCACGTTTTGCGACTAACCAACTTGTGCAGATGCAGTAAATTCCAAGCGAAAATAACACACATTCCCACAAATTTAAATACTTCAAGGTGCGATTAATTGAGTCTGATTTAGCAAGCTGGATTCAGGCCAAAGAGTCAAAGTAGTAATTTGGACCAAAGTATTTCAAGCCTGGTGGCGACGTGGTACCGTCCCGAGAACACTATCCCATGATAAGGTGCAATAATGTCCGAGTATAGATAACTACACCAAAGCATCCCAGAGACGTGACTAGTACATTTGGGTTTAGAGTTCACCATTCAAAACGCAAGCTTAATTCAAGAAGAATTCAAGCAATTAAGTCTATCAGATTCAATGCAAAATTCAGAGTGTACCACCTATCCTCAAGACTCAACTTGCAAGACCTCAACAACATACCTTGTCTGGGCACTAGTGATGAATACCTCTTGTTAATTTGTACTTGGAATTCGAGTTCAGGTGAATTTTCATGAATGTTGGTGATTCATTTATGATTTCAATAGGCCAAATAAGGACGTTGCTACATCAACTTAATTTGTTTAAAGTTAGCTCCACAAGTTAATCTCCTCACTCCACATCCAAATTCCATCAAGGAGCCAAAGGACCTAAAATCACAACGGTGCACCAGTCTTTACAACTCAAGGGACAACTTCTTCCGAGCCCTTTTCCAAATCTTAGAAGAAGAAACCCAAGTTAGAGATATTAATCCTAATCACTACTTATCATTCGACACAAGTGCATGAAATTTTGAAATTGGTGATAATGCAATGTAGATACATGAAGATAATTATTATATTTGAGCAGATACTTTGTTACTTTGGAGTTCATTCACTCAAAATACCATATGCGTATCTGTTTTTGGGCCAAGCAAGTAATAGGTACAGATTGGGCTACGTGCCAAAAGTAACATTCAGGGCATTATGGGAGAAACATCTTGATCCTAATATTTTGATTACATTACAGCAGTTAATTTTTTCCAAAGCATTTATGAGACAAAATCGATGACTCGCATGAACGGTGGCTTTGACTTCTAACATCTTTGAGTACTTGTTCTTCTAGAGGATGAATTAAAATTCCGGTTAGCTCTTGGTATGGATATGCCGCTCCACCTTGACCTCACCAAGCGAACCCCATCAACAAAGCTGACACCGACCTTTGTCGTTGGATAAGATTAACTGGTAAGCCAGTACCACCTGAAACATGAAGCAAAACACAAATGGTCAACATGAGTACGGAATCATCATCTTTAAATCACGCATAACCATTATCAAACATTTAGACATTCACAAAGATGGCACAAATATGGACCTACTTTTTCCATCAAAGCTGTTTTGTTCTCAACATTACTCAACTTGCCAAACAGGCAACGGCGACTAGGCATTCGCCAATTTTAAAACGGAAGCTATCGACTGCACTAATGACTCTAACTTCTGACAGATGCATGGTTTCTATGAGCGACTACATTGATTTCTACAAAATGGTAAAAGGAACATGTCCTTACAAGTGTTCTTAAGACCAATAAAAGTATCGCCCGGTTGAAACGATCAGCAGTAGATTGTCTTTTTTCCTGCGCGCATAAGGTTGGAAAATCAAGCATCAGCATCTTTACACCAACATCCAAATGCTCTTGATCATTCACGAGGCAGCCATATCAATCCCAAAAGCACCTGCAACATCAGCAACAACAGTTAATACTTTCATGACAGCAGGTAACTTATCAGGCATGCATCAAGGAAGGCAAGGTTCTATATAGCAGGACATATGTGCACTGCCCACTCAACTGATAACCATGTTCTGCACTAAGAAAGTTAGTGAGCGAGCACAATGTCTTACGTATTGAATTGGCAACAGCCAGCATCCAAAGCGCATCACACAAACAGATCTATTCCCCAATCAGCCCAACACCAATATGGAAATAAACATGAAAACTCCCATCAATGGAATACTACCCAATGCTGGAAATCTGACAGCTCGATTAAAACTTCTGATGATAATCTGCAGCTTTTGGAGCAGACTTTCCCAATGATCAGTGCGTAAATCAAATGTATGAATGCAGACCCCTGCCAACTGCATAGGCCACAACTTCAGCTTACAACCTACATCGGGCATAAATCATAAACAACCAAGATTAGTCAACAACAACAACACGTAAAACAGAACAACGCCGCTATGAATTTGATAAGCAGCATGGTATGCGTTGACAAGGATGGAAACAGCTCATGTGCAAGCGCCAACGGCCCACCTGCGTTGCTTTCAACAAGATTGGTGCCATGCCACAACGCTCGCGAAGACCCGTTATAATCTCCAAGATTTCCCCTCCTTCCAGCACCAACCAACACATTACTAATCTCATGATTAGCATTATTATGCCCGACACCGTATAATTTCCTCCCAACAACATCCTGCACAAGACAGGGAAGGGGATGTTAGAAGTGATTTCGTATGCAACGGTAAAACATCCATACCAAGAGCAGTTCAAAGAAGTAACAACTGTCACAGCATGATTAGGTAAAAATGAGGGACTTTACCATCAAAATCGCTTCAAAACCATAATTGGAGTCGTGCACACCAATAAGGGAGCATCGTGCCAACATTGTAGTTTCTACTTCACATTGACGACATTATTTTAACTCTTCAAAGCTCATGAGACCAAGCCACCTCGCTAACGGTATCCCACTCTCGCTCAACCTCAACCTGCGTTCAATAAAGAATCTAATTGTCAGTCAGATCTAGAGCGACAAACAATGACACGAATTAAAGACCAAAACTCAGGCACAAATTCATTACCATCCCGCAAACGTAGGAAACAATCCATTGATTCGAAGTTCTTCCATAACCGTGACCAAGACAGGAGCATTCAAGAGCCCATACAATGAATTATGACAGCCTCAAATGGCAGCCAGCATAGAAAAGCAGATCGAAACCGAAAATAGAAACCCAACCTCACAGCAGTAACTTTGAAGGAGAAAGCCGATCACGATTCTTGCCAGGCGCATCAAGCGAAATTCTTCATCTGGGCCTTTAACTCTCCCTAAGCCCAACTCCTATTCGCACCTGCCAAGACAACGATCGTAATTAGCATTTGGGAAAGGGGAATATTCCATAGAAGATCCAAATATCCAATCCAAATCGCAATTATTGAATGTAGGCAGGTTGATACGGTATCAGAGACTTAACGGACGTTTTGGGACGAGAAAGGAAGGTTTCTAATTTGACTCAACCAAAAAGGGAATACCCAAATCAGCATTCAAATTGGTTTTAATCATCCTTTAACACAGGAAATTTCAAACAAAGGCCTATATAAGAGACGAAGGTGAAGAGGTACTTGGAGAGAAAAAAAAACCCTAGCGATACAAAGACGGAAAATTCACACAAACAGGTCCCGTAAATCACAACCTCGGAGACTAACAACCATACAAAGTTCCACGAAGTCCCTGAAGATCGAAAATCAGAAGAGATAGAACTTATCTTTCCTCCTCAATGCGAGATCACTCTCGCCATTGCCGAAAACCGCCGCGAGATCGCCTTCAAGCTCTCACACCGCCGTCGTCGCCCGAGCCTCTATCGCATCTGATCAACCGCCACACACAAACTTCGGTACACTCTAAGCTCTATCCACATTCTCGTTTTGTTAATGCTTTCGTTTTGATTTCAGGTGCGATTGGGGAGATGAAGAGGGTGAGAGAGGGAGAGGCGCGATGACGGAGGCGAGGGGAGGTTCCTCGATTTGGGAATGCTGGGGAAATTAGGGTTTCGTGTTGTTTTTCTTTTCTAATTTTGTTTACCGCTGAATACACCACGTACACACACACAAATCATTAACCACCCTAATCAAATTTTTTTATCGTTAACTAATTAACTAATACCCCTTTTAAAAAATAATTTAGTAAACCTGTTTTTGAATAAATAAATTATATATCTCTTTTATGCTAAAGAAAAAAGGTAATTTTTAAAATAAATGTCAATAACGAATTTTTCTTTATAATTTAAATAACTTCTATCTATTTATAATAACAAAAAACTTTTTTAATAGGAGAACTTTTCATATAAATCATCACACTAAATTATGCCTTACTATTTAATTAGCTAACTTTTATTTTATAAAATTTATTTTCATCAATTTAATAACCCTTTAGTTAAATATTTATTCACTATAATAAAATAAAAAATCTTTTATACATAAACCACACATACATGCCAATTTATTTATTTGAATTAATTATGAGTATTTAATCGACTTTTAAAATAAATAATAAAAACTCTTTTATCCTATAATCAACATATTTTAATAATAAGTAAATTATTCTTTCAGATAATAAAATATAATCAATCCAACCTTTTTACTAAAAACAAATCAATCGTTTAAAATCAATTAACATCGTATAAATCAATTGTGCACTCACGACACATGCACCTACACCATAGCGCTTTCATGCATATTTACATTTATCGTTATCTGCTTTATCTTAGCCACAAAGCACACACACTCACTTAGCGCTTTCATGCGTTCGTGTATGGTTTATCTTTCTGCAATTTACATTACCGCAATTCATTTACATTATCAATTTATATCCATGCATTGCATTCCGTCCAAAGGAAAAACCTACACATAATTCAACGTTGTGTGTAGTTGCAAATCATATGCATCATATTCCCCTCGATCCTTGATTCTTCAAGTTGATCATTTAAGTTTAGGACCTACCCCATAGGAAGGACCTTATCTTTATCTTTACAACATAGAAACAAAACAAAACAACCATACAATCTTCAAACACATTTAGAGAATAGATGTTAATCATCTTAAGTGAGATATAATCTCCACTTCCACAACAATACAATCAAACATGTAGGGACTTTGCCTTAAGAACGACAAAGGCATACTTGGCGACCATCCGAGTATGTAAGACCTTTTCTTAAGATGATGCAAAGACCATTTCCTACAACCCTTCTCTTTTACATTTGTGGTGGTTATCTCTCCCTTAAAATGAAGACTCATCTCTTCTCCTAAACCCAATCAAAACAATTACCCTAAACCCGTAGGAACTTTGACCACAGTCAAAGAGCTCCTCTAACCCTTTAGGGTGAACTACGACATACTCTGATTCCACTCCCGTAAGGATATGTAGGCATAAGGTGCGACGCCTTATCGAGTATACTTAGAAATAAACCACTAGGGTCTCTAAGCCATTAAGCAGATAAACACTTAGCAGTAAACAAACATAAAACAAGAGGTTCCTGTAGAGTACTACAGAAACTTAGGATGCTAGTACCTTCCCTAAGTTTAACCAACCCCCGAACCTAAAACAATCTAGCTTGCATTTGCATTGCATTGTGGGAATTTCGATCTTTATCCCTTCCTTTGGACAAATCAAAGTTCGGTTGCAAAATGAATTAAAGATTCGAACTAATCAATAGTTTGGTATTTGATTTTCACCGCGACATCCGCCGAGATTCCGATCTTCTTCTTCTTTCAAACTAGGTGGTGATGAATCCTTTTCGGATTTCTGAACCTCGACCGCCTTTTGTTTTCCCCTTCTGGGTTTGGAGGATGATGAAGCTATAGCTCCTCAATCCGCCGCTCACTTGTTTTTTTTTTTTTTTATGATTGTATGATTCTGAAAAAACTCCCCTCTCAGACTTGTTTCTTATTCTTCTTATAATAGCCTGGGTTTTTCGTTTAGGTTCCAAAAATGCTGTCCCATTTTGCGAATTATGAGCGCTGGATTTGCGTTATGGTTATTGGGTTTGACCGTGTTTGCTGTGATTTTCCTTCAGGATCCTCGGTTTGATTGTTGGATCTGCGAAAATTCTGGCATGATTTACTGATGCTTTTTCCGGAAATTTGCTTGTGTTCGTTCGGCTGGCTTTGACTTTGAATGTTTCAGCATCTTTGGACTTTTACGGGATGCTCATTATATATATTTTTTTATCCAGATTTTACTTGGTTTGTTGGATATCCATGGACTTCGGTTACGGATTTTCTGGATGTGGATTTGGATTTAAACTTAAGATATCCAAATAATTTACTTGATGAATTGGATATAGTTAGAAATCTGTTTGGCTTTAAAAAATCCATTTTCGGCAAAAATCACTTTTCGGCCTAAAACTTCTTTTTCTCTTCTTCCTGCTGTCCCGAATAAAATTAGAACAGATATTACCGGTTGGTAGCCGAGGTCGGGAATTGGAATGGGAGCCGGTTACGACAATTGTCGTGCCCTCCCGACACCCGATGATGTGTAACTGAGGGTGTCGACCAATAATTTTTCACGTTAACATCTGTTTGCTCTGTTTCTGACTTTGTCTCTGCAGGTACGAAGAAAAATCGGGCACGAAGGATTAGTCGAGCATGAAGATCTTTTAGGGAATTAGAACTTAGGATAAAAATATGTATTTTTTTATTTGTAATTTGTAATAAAAAATATTTATGAAAATAATTCAATAATATTCCTTATTCAAATTCAATTCCTCTTTGTAACTTTAAATACAAATATTATGAATGATATTCAATATATTTTTCTATCTAAATTACTTTCCGATTATTCTCTTCATGATTTAACCTTGTTGCGACTGTAATACCCCAAATTTTACCCTTTCTTTTTTATTTTTATTTTAAATTCTTATTAACTTAATAAATTAACCTTTTTTTTAAATCTTGTTTTTTTAACTAATAATAATTTAATTAACCTTTTTTATAACTTTACTAATGTTTTTTATTAACTTTTTTTTTTTTTCTATTTAGTTTATTTATTTAAGTCATTTTAAGCTCTTCTTACTAACTTTTAGGATTTAGATTAAAATTTAACTTTTTTTTTCTTTTCTTTAAAGAGTAAATTTTTTATAACCTTTTTTAAATTAATTTCTAACACTTTTTTTTTAATCAAATTCTAATACTTTTTTTTAAAATTAAATCTTTTTTCTAACTTTTATAAAGTTAAATCTTTTTTTCTAACTTTTTTAAAAAAATTAAATCTTTTTTTTCTCTAACTTCTTTTTAAAATTAAATCTTTTTTTTTTCTCTAACTTCTTTTTAAAATTAAATCTTTTTTTTCTAACTATTTTAAAAATTAAATCTAACCTTTTTTTTTAAAATTAAATCTATCCTTTTTTTAAAAATTAAATCTAAATCTTTTTTGACACCATCCTTTATTTTTCAAATTAAAATTCTAAATTCTTTTTAAAATTAAATTCTAACAGTTTTAAAAATAATTCTAACATTTTTTAAAATCAACATTCAAATATATTTTTTTTATTCTAACTCATTTTTTTTTAAACTTAAAACTCTAATTTTTATTTAACTTGAAACTCTAACTTTCTTTGCTAACATTTTTAAATTTAAATCCCAATATTTTTTTATCAAATCCAATCACAATAAATCACAGATGGAGCAAAATCAAATCAATCAGATCATATCATCATCATAAGAAAATCAGATCTAAATATCAATATCACCATCATTGAATCAAATCTGAAATCATCATAAAAATTCATTCAAATCAAATCAGAGATTGAAAAAGATTGAGATATTCAAATTAAATCTGAGATTAAAAAAAAAAGATTTAAAAATCAAGTATAAAAGGGACGAAAATCATAACAAGAAGGAGAACTTTTTTCGTAAAATCCAAGCAAACTCCGTCAAAAATCCTCTAGCCTCAGGACAAAGCATCATCGGCCATCATCATTCCGTAAGGATCAAAAAATATAATTACAATTTTTGTGTTGCTTTTCATGTTTTTCAGGAAAAAGAGATGAAGAAGACAAATCGGCGGTCATGCAAAAGAAGAAGAAGATAACATCCGTGAGAGGCAAACAAGAAGGAGAGGAACACACGCAAACTCAGAGAGCAGAGAGAAGAAGAGTGATGACCGGCCCAACCCTCTTTTTTTTTTTTTTATTATTTATTGTTTTTCCATTTGTTATTTTATTTTGTTTATCTTTTTTTAAAAAAATCAAGAAGACCCTTTCTTTTTTATAATCAAAAACCTTTTTCAAATTAATTAAAACTCTTTTTAAATAAAATAATCAAATGTTTTTTCAAATAATAAAACTTTTTTATAACTTTAAAGTAAAACGTGTTTTTAACTAACATTAAGATTTTTTAAATTAAACCAATTGTTTTTTTTAATGATTAAATCTTTTTTTTCAAAATATTATCACTAAAACTCCTTTTTTAGAATAATTAACCAAACTTTCACTTTTTTATTAATAAATTTTTTTAAAACTCAAAACTCTTTTAATTAAAATTAATCTCTCTTTTCACAAATTTAAATCCTTGGTTAAAAAGACCATAAAAGTCCTCCAAAATTCATACGGTTTGTTTCTCGTTCAATTTTGATTTCGTTTTCGTCTAACCCCACATACTGACATTTTTGTTTGTTTTGTTTCTTGCAGCTATTATGTTCAATTTGAAACTTATTTTCGGTTTTATATTTAGCTATTATAATTGTAACTGCTTATGGGATGTAATTGTGCGAGACAATTGTCGCATTTATCTTTCCGCACTTTATTTTCTGCCGTTGTATGTATATTCAATTTCATCGCATCTTTATAATTAATTTCACTCCTCCGAAGGAATTAGGTCTAGCCGTTTGACCGCCGTGTCAGTAGTCCTCAACTTCAAACCCTTGCGACCTCACAAACCCTAATTTTCACAAATGCCTCGCCGCAGGCAAGATTACAATTTTACCCCTAGCATTAGGTCAAAGAGCCGCCGCGCTCATTTTAGGGTTTCCCGCCGCGGAATCCCTAACCTAACCTAATTTAACCCTAATTACAACTTAACAATTCAACGTAGAGATTTGGAGTTTCTACACTCCACGTAAGCGTGTCCCTAAGATACGTTTATGCCCCATTGAAACCTTGGCCACAGTCAAGAAGTTTCTAACCTCCCTATTGAGGGGAACTACGATTACTCTGATTCCACTCCCGTAAGGATACGTAGGCACAAGATGCGATGTCTTGCCGAGTAAACTTAGAATTAACCCCTTAGGTCTCCTTTCTCACTTTTAATCCTTTGTACATATATCTTAAGCAAATGAATAAAGCAAATAGTAAACATCTGAACAAAAGGTTCCTGTAGAGTACTACAGAAGTTTAGGGTGCTAATACCTTCCCTAAATTTAACCAACCCCCGAACCCTAGATCTTTCCCCGCATTGTGTTTACGATGCAAAATAGGTTTTCCCTCTTTTGACCTTTTCCTTCGGATAAATCAAAGAGCGGTTGTGAATTGAATTGCGATTCAAACTCATTAATAGTTTGTGATCCTATTTCCACCGCAACAGAAAATGGCGACTTCACTGGGGAATGTTCTAAACTTTTGAGGGTTATCCCTAACTTGTTCATATTTATTACTATCTGTGTTATTATTCATTTGCATGTATATATTTGTGCTTTGATTGTGGGACTGTTCCTTGTGCTGTGAGATAAGTCCTACACCCGGATCTAGTGTACCTTAGGTAAATGGCAATAGACCAAGGAAATTGTACGACGTATATCGATACGGTTGATCTGGTGGCCATAGTTAGTGCGACTTCTTGGTTGGTGCTTATATTCCTTAAGTCAAGTTGAGGATAATATTGAGGCTGCCATATGTTGCCAATGCACTAACTGACTTTTAGAACCCTAGTTAACTCATCTTGGCCGTTAGAAAGTAGTGAGGTAACCGGCTTTGGTGCAGACTGAAGTTGGTTGACACTCGATACTACGCTCATTGAGATCTTAAACTTGGAGGGTTTTGGTTGGTAAGTAAGTTGCCTTCTGAACAACCACCCTTGTGAAGGATCAATGATATTGAGATCCCTTAGAACCTGGTTACTTTTGTAGGACAGGATGAACCATCTAACTTCAGGGGAGGGTACTTGCCTTTGAACCTCATGCAAGCCTTTAACCTAGGACTTTGTGTGTTTTCATGCATTGCATCCATAAAGCATCTCATCGCATTGTATTTCATGGAGTTCAAACATCATTTATGGATATCGCAGGATACCATAAATAAAATAAAAAAATATATAAAATGAAAAAACAAGAAAAAGATTTCCTTGGTACCCCACGACATTAGTAAATGTTTTGAATTCCATGAAATCTTCATTTACATTCACATTTTAGCATCATACTTTTGCATTGCATGTGTCTCCCGATTTCTCACACTCGGTTCTCTCACCTTCCAGTTTCGTCACCCTGAGTTCTCGGCACCAATACAACACCAGAGCTCAAACTCGGAAAAGAATGGAGGATCAGGCAAAAGAGATTGATCGCCTTAGCAATGAACTTGAAGACCTTCGAGGGGGTATGGGGCGTATGATGGAATTGCTACATGTCATGAATGCTAAGATGGATACCCAGCCCACTGTTGTTTCTGAGATTACCGGCGTTACTGTGGACCCTCCACCAAGTGTGACCGTAGCAAGGGACCCACCTTATGGTCTCGCTCCCGGTTTTGTGCCTCCTCAAGCCACTGTTCCGATTAATCAACCTGTTCAGCAAGCCGTGCCTTTGTTTTCTGAAGTTTCTAGGGGGGCTCCTATCTTTGCACCACCTGTTGTACACACTCGTGCGCAACCGTACTCCAATGAGACAGTTTTTGATAATCTTGATGAGAATGTTGAGGGTTATGAGAAACATGATAAGCTTCGTGAGGAAGTAAACACTATCGTCCAGAGATTGAAAAAGGTAGAGGGTGATCAAATTTTTGGGACTGCTGCAAGGGATGTTTGTTTGGTCTCAGGTTTAGTTATTCCCCCGAAGTTCAAAACTCCGAACTTCGATCGCTATGAAGGTGCCACCTGTCCTAAGAGTCATCTGATCATGTATTATCGCAAGATGGCTGCCCATGTTGAGAATGATAAACTGATGATTCATTGATTCCAAGATAGTTTGAAGGGTGCTTCCTCCAAGTGGTATTTAACTTTGGACCAATCCCGCGTTAAGAGCTTTCAAGATTTATCTGACGCTTTCATCAAACACTACAAGTACAATATGGATCTGGCTCCTGACCGAAGACAGTTGCTGAGTATGTCACAAAAGAATTCTGAGTCATTCAAAGAGTATGCTCAAAGGTGGAGAGAGACTGCTTCGCAGGTAGAACCTCCTTTGACCGAGAAAGAGTTAGCTGATTGGTTTGTCGACACAGTCCGTCCAGAATTTTACGAGAGAATGGTGGGTAGTGTGACTTCAAATTTCTCCGACATCGTTGCTGTGGGTGTCAAGATTGAATTGGGTATGAAGAGTGGTAAAATGACAAATAATCATGGCGCTTCTAAGGATCAGCCGAAGAAACCTCCGTATAGCTCCCAGAAAAAGAAGGAGAGTGAGACTAATGCTATATCCTCTGGTAGACCAAGGGAACGCTTTTACCGGCATCCGCAAGGTTATGCTCAACCTCAAGGGTACCCAGTCCAATATGCTCAACAACCCTATGTGGCAGCTATTACACCTTCTTTCAATCAACAGGTTCCCATGTATCCACCTATGCAACAACCTCCTGTTTATCCGCCTCCTGTCAACTACCTACAGGCACCCAATACTCCTGCTCCTCAACAGCCAAAGAGTCCGGCTCCTCGCCAGAATATGCCAAACAGAAGAACGTATAAACCTTGTCCGCCGATCCCGATGACTTTTACCGAGTTGTATCCCTCTTTGGTCAAACAGGGTCTCATCACTACTCGGGCTTTGGGTCCGCCTCCTAATCCTCTACCCGCCAATTACAACGCCGCCGCTCATTGTTTATTTCATGAGGGTGCGCCTGGTCATGATCTGGAGAATTGTTATGCTCTCAAAAATATTGTTAGAGATTTATTGGAAAAGAAGATTTTATCATTTGAGGATCCTCAACCAAATGTTAAGAAGAACCCTTTTCCTAACCATGAGAGTGTCAATGCCATTAGTGCTGATTCGGGAGAAGGTTATGCCCTTGACGTTGAACAGATTAAGACTCCTCTCAAGATGTTCCACTCGAAACTGTTTGAAGTTGGTTTGGTAGATACTTCCCACGTTGCATGTGTAAGTTGTGAAGCCAGTACTAAGGGTTGTGTGTTGGTTCAGAATGATGTTCAGAGGCTGATTAATGAGGGTGTTTTACAAGTGACAAGCCAAGCCAAGAAGGATGTAGTCGCTGTGGTTGAGCCTGTCTTCCATCAGCCTGAATCAAAGGGTAAGGTACCAGTGTTTAATTTATCAGGGGCAGGCTCCGCCAACCTCGTGTTCGATATACCGAGGTCGTATATCCCTGAAGTGAATCAGCCTAAGCCTATAGTTATTCGAAAACCAGGTCCGTTTCCTTTCAGTGATCCTAAAGCCGTGCCTTGGAAATACGACGTGACGATGATTGACAAGGAGTCTGGGAAGGTTATTCCAAAGGAAGAGGGTAAGGACACGGTGACCAATATCGCAGAGGTAAGCAGGATGACTCGCAGTGGCCGTGTGTATCCTCCCCATTCTAATGAGGATCCACCTAAGGAGACCACTAATATCCCTGTGCCTGCCAAAGACAAAGGTAAGGGAGCCGTCACGAATGATGAAGATGCCGAATTTTTGAGGATCATCAAGAAAAGTGACTATAAAGTTATCGATCAACTTCATCAGACTCCTTCCAAGATTTCGATTTTATCTCTGTTGATGAATTCACCCGCTCATAGGATGGCCTTGCAGAAGGTTTTGACTCAAGCACATGTGGATCAAGATATTAGCACCAGTCGGTTTGATAGTGTGATTGCCAATTTGACCGCTTGTAACACCCTCAGTTTCAGCAATGAAGAGTTACCGAAGGAGGGTCCGAACCATAATCGTGCTTTACATATATCGGTAAAATGTCAAGAGGACAATTTAGCAAGAGTGCTAGTGGACACCGGCTCTTCTCTGAATGTTCTACCCAAGAGGGTTCTTGATAAGTTGGCTTGTAAAGAGACTGTGTTGAAACCTACTCCTTTGGTTGTCAAGGCTTTCGATGGCTCTCGCCGATCGGTAATGGGGGAGGTTGAGCTTCCTATCCTGATTGGTCCGCAAGTTTTTAATATCACGTTTCAAGTCATGGACATTAATCCCAACTACAGTTGTTTACTCGGAAGGCCGTGGATTCATGCCGCTGGGGCAGTAACCTCAACGTTACATCAAAAGATGAAATTCGTGATCGACGGAAAGTTGGTTATTATACACGGTGAGGAGGATCTGATGGTCAGCAACCTGTCCTCTTTCCGTTACATCGAGGCCGATGAGAATGCTTTAGACATTTCCTTTCAAGCACTTGAGATCGCCAATGCTGTTCTGCTGGAGGTCGAAGAGACAGTGGGTCAGGGTAATCCATCTTTTGCATCTCTGAAGAGTACCAAAGCAACAATTGACAGGGGCATTCCTGAAGGCTGGGGAGAGGTAATTGATGTCAAGACCAAGACTGATCGCTCTGGGTTGGGTTACAAACCAACTCAGAATGGAGCTGCAACAACTGTCGAAGGGCGTCCGAAGGTTATCCAAGAAGTATTTGTCAGCGGAGGTTTCCAAGTCAATGCCATCAGCGACTGTGAAGAAAATGAAGAGCTGAGCAACCTGGTGTTTAAGGGTGATGCAATTTTGAACAACTGGGAGGCCGTAGAGATCCCTGTTATTTTTCCCTTGTCAAAGTAATTGTTTTTTAAAGTTTCATTTACATTTTCAAATAAAAATCTGTAGCTCTGCCCAAGGCTATAGGGTCGTTTTGTCGGGCCACCTTTCATTTCTAAAAAGATATTAATAAAAGCAGTTTTGTTCAATTCCACTTTGTTTCATTTGCGTTTTTCGTTTTCACTTTTAAAAATGAAATTGGCAACCTTTCTTCCAAAAAATAATAATAAAAAAACAGCATTTCATTCTTACATGTCTTCGAGCATTTTAATTAAGTAAGCCTTCCATCATGCAGAGATATCGTAAACCTTGTTGGATCCAATGACTTTACTGACACTCCTGACTGGGATGCACCCATCAATCAAGCTGAGGACGAGGGTGAAGAAGACTTTGAAGTACCCGCTGAACTGACAAGATTGATTGAGTACGAGTATACAGAGCTTCAACCGCATAAAGAGCAGGTGGACCTAATTAATCTCGGTACAGATGAGAACAAGAAAGAGGTCAAGATTGGTGCAATGCTTGGGACAGAGATTAGGCCGAGGTTGATTGAGTTGTTAAAAGAGTATGTTGATGTGTTTGCGTGGTCGTATCAAGATATGCCGGGCCTAGACACGGATATTGTTGTTCACAAGTTGCCGCTTAAGCCAGGTTGTCCACCTATCAAACAAAAGCTTCGAAGAACGAGACCCGACATGGCTTTGAAGATTCGAGATGAGGTTAAAAAGCAGTTGGATGCAGGTTTCTTGGCAGTCGCAAAATATCCAGATTGGGTTGCCAACATTGTGCCAGTACCCAAGAAGGACGGTAAAGTTAGGATGTGTGTAGACTACAGGGACCTGAACAAAGCAAGTCCAAAAGACGACTTCCCACTGCCACATATTGACACACTGGTAGACAATACGGCCAGTTTTGCGTTGTTTTCATTTATGGATGGTTTCTCTGGCTATAATCAGATCAAGATGGATCCCGATGATCGAGAGAAGACTACTTTCATTACTCCTTGGGGAACCTTCTGCTACAAAGTCATGCCCTTCGGTTTAAAGAATGCAGGGGCAACCTACCAACGTGCTATGACCACTCTCTTTCATGATATGATGCACAAAGAAATTGAGGTGTATGTGGACGATATGATAGCCAAATCCCAGAGTGAAGAGGAGCATTTAGACCATTTGGCGAAGCTGTTTGAACGACTCAGGAAATACCAGTTGAAATTGAATCCTGCAAAATGTACCTTCGGTGTCAGATCCGGAAAATTGCTTGGGTTCATTGTTAGCCAGCGAGGGATTGAGGTGGATCCTGACAAAGTCCGAGCCATTCAAGATATGCCGGCTCCGCGAACCGAGACGCAAGTTAGGGGTTTTCTGGGACGTCTAAATTACATTTCCAGGTTTATCTTTAATATGACCGCTACTTGTGAGCCGATATTCAAGTTGCTTTGCAAGGGGCAGACAGTTGAGTGGAACCCTGATTGTCAGAAAGCGTTTGAGAAGATTAAGGGTTATTTGCAAGATCCCCCTATTCTGATCCCGCCCGTACCTGGAAGACCGTTGTTTATGTACCTTACTGTTCTCGAGAAGTCTATGGGTTGTGTGCTTGGACAACATGATGAGACTGGGAAAAAGGAACATGCAATTTATTATCTGAGCAAGAAGTTTACCGATTGCGAAAACAGATACTCACCATTAGAGAAAACTTGTTGTGCACTAGCATGGGCCGCTAAGCGCCTTCGGCAGTATATGGTCTGTCATACCACGTTATTGATTTCTAAAATGGATCCGATCAAGTATATTTTTGAAAAACCTGCTCAAACCGGGAGGCTAGCCCGTTGGCACATGTTGTTATCCGAATATGACATCCAGTATGTATCCCAGAAGGCGATTAAGGGTAGTATCTTATCTGATTACCTTGCAGACCAGCCAGTTGAAGATTATGAACCTCTTAAGTTCGATTTTCCCGATGAGGATATCCTGTTGATTAAAAGAGATTGTGAAGAGCCAGATCCGAGCGAAGGTCCAGAACCAGGTCTTTGGTGGAAGATGATGTTTGATGGTTCCTCAAATTTCAATGGGCATGGTATAGGCGCCGTTTTGATGAACCCAAAGGGTGGATTCACACCATTTACAGCAAGGTTGGACTTTGAGTGCACTAACAACGTCGCAGAATATGAAGCATGTATCCTCGGCCTCGAAGCGGCAATTCACCTCCGAATCAAACTTCTTAAAGTAAGTGGTGACTCAGCCTTGGTTATTTACCAGGTACAAGGCAAATGGGAAACGAAGAATGAGAAGCTGATCCCTTATAAGGACTACATTATTGAGCTGATCAAGTATTTCGACGAGATAGAGTTCGAGCATGTTCCTAGATCCGAGAATCACGTGGCTGATGCATTAGCCATGTTAGCATCTATGTGGAAAGTTAAATTCGTTAATGAAGCACCTCTTATCCATATTGAGCGCAAGGTTGAGCCCGCTTATTGTCAGTTGGTCGAAGAAGTTGAGGTGGATGAAAAGCCTTGGTTTCACGATATCAAGAACTATCTCGTCAAGCAGGAATATCCCGATGGTGCTACTGGTCTGGACAAAAAGACATTGAGAAGACTGGCGTCCAAATTCTTTATCAGTAATGGTGTGTTGTACAAGAGAAATCACGACATGGTCCTGCTCAGATGTGTTGATAAACGGGAAGCGGACATGTTACTGCAGGAAATTCATGAAGGGACCTTCGGGACTCATGCCAATGGTTACGCTATGTCCAAGAAGATGTTAAGGGCTGGGTATTACTGGTTAACCATGGAAGCCGACTGCATCCAATACGCTAGAAAATGCCATAAGTGCCAAATTTATGCGGATAAAATGCATGTACCTCCATCACCGTTGAATGTTTTGTCTTCACCATGGCCGTTCTCTATGTGGGGCATTGACATGATTGGGGCAATTGAGCCGAAAGCTTCTAATGGACATCGTTTTATCCTCGTTGCTATAGATTATTTCACTAAGTGGGTAGAGGCTGCCTCCTACACCCACGTGACCAAGCAAGTGGTCGCCCGCTTCATCAGGAAAGAAATCATCTGCCGTTATGGAATCCCAAGCCGGATAATAACTGACAATGGCACCAATCTGAATAATAAGACTATGAAAGAGTTGTGTGACAATTTCAAGATCACTCACCACAATTCTTCTCCGTACCGTCCTAAGATGAATGGAGCCGTTGAAGCTGCAAATAAGAATATCAAGAAGATCCTGCAAAAGATGGTTGTGACTTACAAAGATTGGCATGAGATGTTACCGTTTGCTTTGCATGGATACAGAACCTCGGTGAGAACTTCGACAGGGGCAACCCCTTTCTCACTGGTATATGGAATAGACGCCGTGCTCCCCATCGAAGTAGAGATACCTTCCTTAAGAGTGTTAATGGAAGCTGAACTTGAGGAAGCTGAGTGGGTTCAAGACAGATTGGATCAGTTGAATCTCATTGACGAGAAGCGTTTGACAGCCATGTGCCATGGGCAATTATATCAGAAACGGATGAAAAGAGCGTTTGATAAGAAGATTCGTATTCGTGAGTTCCGCCAAGGAGAGCTCGTACTCAAAAAGATCTTACCAGTACACAAAGATATGCGTGGAAAGTGGATGCCCAATTATGAAGGCCCGTTCGTTGTAAAGACTGTCTTCTCCGGAGGGTCTCTAATACTTACGACAATGGACGGTGAAGAACTAGCACATCCCGTGAATTCTGATGCAGTCCGAAAATATTATGCCTAAAAACCCGCTAAGTCGAAAACCTGCAAAAGGCGACTTAGGCAAAAGTAAGGGTTGAAAAAAAGAAAAAAGAAATAATAACAAAAGCTCGCTAGGTTGAAAACCCGAAAGGGCGGCTTAGGCAAAAAAGAGCGTCCCGGTGGATTGAAAACCCGAAAGGGCGGTCCAGGCAAAAGTTAGGGACAGAGGCATTTCATTGCATCAGAAGACACACTTTCCGCATGAGAGCCATGTTTCAGCTCTTTCACCCTTGCCCAAAGCAGGATTCTGGATTAGTCTTAGTTAGTAGTGTCAGTAGGTGTCGTTGGATTCAATGTAACCTTTTTTCCCATGTTGCCAATTTCAAAATGTAATCATCTGTGGAGCTATGCCTTCAGCAAGCAGCCACCCTTTAATAAAAGATACCATCTCGTTACTTACATTCTTTGGTGCATTGCTCTTTGCTTTCTATTGTTATGCAAAATGCGTTTATTCTTAAAATTTGAAAATGAAAGGTGCATTGTAGATTTTTCAAAACTATTTTTCAAAAAAACAAAACAAATTTGAAATGTAATAAATTACTTTGACTAGTGGAAATTCCGACAGGATCTCTTCATTCCCCGGAAATATCATTATTGCAGAAACACTTTCAAACCATTGCCCAGTGATAGTCCCCAGAGAGACTATAAGCTGACAACTTTTTCTTGGGTAACTCGAAAGTGTCCCTCAGGTTTTCTTCTCCCCATGTGAAGACGTGATACTGTGCACCCAAGCAGATTATCTTCTCCCCAGAAAATTCAGAACTTTAAAACCAGAGTTGGTTCCACCATTGATCCTTCTTACCCATGATTGACGTATTGGTTGCAGAGAACGCAGGGTATCTCCGTCGAGATGTTTATTTCGTCTCTCGTCCTGTCTCTAGTCTGTTTCGTCAGCATACGCAAGGGCATAAGCATCACATGCCTATTTCATTACATATTCAATACATATTCATTACATATTCATTACATACTCATTACATACTCATTTCATAACATCTTGCATAGTTACATACATAGACATTAACATACATTCACATTAACATATGCATCAACATATGCGTTAGCATTCACAGGTTCATTGTGTCTCTCCATCATTGGTTGTTACCGCCGAGTAACTGGGTTTGTCCATTCTCTCCAAATAGATTGTCAGCCATAAGCATAAAATACATAGGTGTTTCCAGTTTCCCCACAGAGATCGATCCTCATGGATGACGGTTACTTCAGCTATCTTTCCTCGCCAGGATAAGATATTTACCCTTCGAGTTCATTCCCTCGATGGAGTCTTGATTACCAGTCTTCTTTCTAGCTCGATCCTAGATTGAATCTCAGTCTTGTCGGTCGTCAAGCCCAACCGGACGTGCATTTATTTTGCACCATCTAAAGATTTTCACCATACCATGACAGATACGCGACTATCTCGCTTGAGAAGTTTATCACCGTACCCGGACGTGCATTTATTTTGCACTATCTTTCAAGAAAATCAACTACAATCCTTTACAGATACACGCCAGTTCACGCCTGGAAAATATATCAGTACAACACTTTACGATCCTACATGTTACAACCCTTTACACTTTACATCTTACAGCATCAGCATACGACATTTCTCACCTAAGAAGTCGATCATATCCTCGTTACGACTCGCAGCAAATGGCCATCTCCATGGAGCAGTTGGGCTTCCATTTATCTGCCGTCTTGAGGTACGAACCAATTCGTATTCAGGAGAGCACGATCTTGAGTTACGGGAAGGTTTGAGCGAAATCATATTCAGGAGAGCACGATTCTGAGTTATGAAGAAGTTCATTTATCCTTTAGTAAAAGAAGGAACGGAATCATATTCAGAAGAGCACGATTCTGGGTTATGAGGAAGTTCAGTTGGCCGTTTTTCAGGAGAGCACGATTCTGAAGAATGAAGAAATTCAGTCATCCAGTTTCATATTCAGGAGAGCACGATTCTGAAATATGAAGAAATTCAGTCATCCAGTTTCATATTCAGGAGAGCACGATTCTGAAATATGAGTAAATTCAGTCATCCAGTTTCATATTCAGGAGAGCACGATTCTGAAATATGAGTAAATTCAGTCATCCAGTTTCATATTCAGGAGAGCACGATTCTGAAATATGAGTATATTCAGTCATCCAGTTTCATATTCAGGAGAGCACGATTCTGAAGTATGAGGAAGTTCAGTTTACCCTTTTCATGTTCAGGAGAACATAATCTTGAAGCATGAAGAAGTTTATTTATCCTTCAGTAAGAGAAGAATCAGAATCGTATTCCAGGCGCCGACCTTAAATGCGAGAAGATTTATTTATCAGATAAGCAGCAGCCTCTTTATTTGAGTGCTTATCCATTTTTGCACATAAGTCCCTTCCAACGATAAGTGACAGTTCTCCCTCGAGAAGCTTATCAGGGCAATTCCCATCAAAGTCCATTTATTTTGGCATACAGTCGGTCTTTACCCTGTATATTTGCTACGGAGTTGCGAAAAGTCCGTTTGATCCTGTCACGAGGGGTAGTTTACAGAAGCTTGGATGTTATTCCTTGCTCAATGCTCCAGCATTCTGTAATCGATCTTACAATCGTACGTGATCTAGTTTTATTTTTAGATTCCCCAGTGGAGGCCGTCTCATAGGTACCATCTCCATTCGAGGATCTCGTTCCTTTTCTAAAAGTGACAATTGGTCATTCGCACCAGTTGACTATCATTTTTAGAATTCCCCAGTGATGTACTGTGTCTCAGCGCGTCATTTTCCCCAGTGTGTTTCTTCTCGTGGCGTCTGTCTCGGTGTCGTCATGTTTCGTCAGCATTTTCGCATTCATTATTCCAGCATACGCATCATATCATAGTCATGGCATCATCTGCATTAAGTCGTTCCAGTTTTGTCTATAGCATTGCATATCGTCGCATATAAGGGCAAAATTTTCGGTTATCTATATTTAAATCTCTCCACCACGATTCCACGAGTCTCTGTCACTCAAATCGTCCGGTGTAGCCATTTAAATAGGGGCAACTGTAATACCCCAAATTTTACCCTTTCTTTTTTATTTTTATTTTAAATTCTTATTAACTTAATAAATTAACCTTTTTTTTAAATCTTGTTTTTTTAACTAATAATAATTTAATTAACCTTTTTTATAACTTTACTAATGTTTTTTATTAACTTTTTTTTTTTCTATTTAGTTTATTTATTTAAGTCATTTTAAGCTCTTCTTACTAACTTTTAGGATTTAGATTAAAATTTAACTTTTTTTTTCTTTTCTTTAAAGAGTAAATTTTTTATAACCTTTTTTAAATTAATTTCTAACACTTTTTTTTTAATCAAATTCTAATACTTTTTTTTAAAATTAAATCTTTTTTCTAACTTTTATAAAGTTAAATCTTTTTTTCTAACTTTTTTAAAAAAATTAAATCTTTTTTTTCTCTAACTTCTTTTTAAAATTAAATCTTTTTTTTTCTCTAACTTCTTTTTAAAATTAAATCTTTTTTTTCTAACTATTTTAAAAATTAAATCTAACCTTTTTTTTTAAAATTAAATCTATCCTTTTTTTAAAAATTAAATCTAAATCTTTTTTGACACCATCCTTTATTTTTCAAATTAAAATTCTAAATTCTTTTTAAAATTAAATTCTAACAGTTTTAAAAATAATTCTAACATTTTTTAAAATCAACATTCAAATATATTTTTTTTATTCTAACTCATTTTTTTTTAAACTTAAAACTCTAATTTTTATTTAACTTGAAACTCTAACTTTCTTTGCTAACATTTTTAAATTTAAATCCCAATATTTTTTTATCAAATCCAATCACAATAAATCACAGATGGAGCAAAATCAAATCAATCAGATCATATCATCATCATAAGAAAATCAGATCTAAATATCAATATCACCATCATTGAATCAAATCTGAAATCATCATAAAAATTCATTCAAATCAAATCAGAGATTGAAAAAGATTGAGATATTCAAATTAAATCTGAGATTAAAAAAAAAAGATTTAAAAATCAAGTATAAAAGGGACGAAAATCATAACAAGAAGGAGAACTTTTTTCGTAAAATCCAAGCAAACTCCGTCAAAAATCCTCTAGCCTCAGGACAAAGCATCATCGGCCATCATCATTCCGTAAGGATCAAAAAATATAATTACAATTTTTGTGTTGCTTTTCATGTTTTTCAGGAAAAAGAGATGAAGAAGACAAATCGGCGGTCATGCAAAAGAAGAAGAAGATAACATCCGTGAGAGGCAAACAAGAAGGAGAGGAACACACGCAAACTCAGAGAGCAGAGAGAAGAAGAGTGATGACCGGCCCAACCCTCTTTTTTTTTTTTTATTATTTATTGTTTTTCCATTTGTTATTTTATTTTGTTTATCTTTTTTTAAAAAAATCAAGAAGACCCTTTCTTTTTTATAATCAAAAACCTTTTTCAAATTAATTAAAACTCTTTTTAAATAAAATAATCAAATGTTTTTTCAAATAATAAAACTTTTTTATAACTTTAAAGTAAAACGTGTTTTTAACTAACATTAAGATTTTTTAAATTAAACCAATTGTTTTTTTTAATGATTAAATCTTTTTTTTCAAAATATTATCACTAAAACTCCTTTTTTAGAATAATTAACCAAACTTTCACTTTTTTATTAATAAATTTTTTTAAAACTCAAAACTCTTTTAATTAAAATTAATCTCTCTTTTCACAAATTTAAATCCTTGGTTAAAAAGACCATAAAAGTCCTCCAAAATTCATACGGTTTGTTTCTCGTTCAATTTTGATTTCGTTTTCGTCTAACCCCACATACTGACATTTTTGTTTGTTTTGTTTCTTGCAGCTATTATGTTCAATTTGAAACTTATTTTCGGTTTTATATTTAGCTATTATAATTGTAACTGCTTATGGGATGTAATTGTGCGAGACAATTGTCGCATTTATCTTTCCGCACTTTATTTTCTGCCGTTGTATGTATATTCAATTTCATCGCATCTTTATAATTAATTTCACTCCTCCGAAGGAATTAGGTTTAGCCGTTTGACCGCCGTGTCAGTAGTCCTCAACTTCAAACCCTTGCGACCTCACAAACCCTAATTTTCACAAATGCCTCGCCGCAGGCAAGATTACAATTTTACCCCTAGCATTAGGTCAAAGAGCCGCCGCGCTCATTTTAGGGTTTCCCGCCGCGGAATCCCTAACCTAACCTAATTTAACCCTAATTACAACTTAACAATTCAACGTAGAGATTTGGAGTTTCTACATTCCACGTAAGCGTGTCCCTAAGATACGTTTTTGCCCCATTGAAACCTTGGCCACAGTCAAGAAGTTTCTAACCTCCCTATTGAGGGGAACTACGATTACTCTGATTCCACTCCCGTAAGGATACGTAGGCACAAGATGCGATGTCTTGCCGAGTAAACTTAGAATTAACCCCTTAGGTCTCCTTTCTCACTTTTAATCCTTTGTACATATATCTTAAGCAAATGAATAAAGCAAATAGTAAACATCTGAACAAAAGGTTCCTGTAGAGTACTACAGAAGTTTAGGGTGCTAATACCTTCCCTAAATTTAACCAACCCCCGAACCCTAGATCTTTCCCCGCATTGTGTTTACGATGCAAAATAGGTTTTCCCTCTTTTGACCTTTTCCTTCGGATAAATCAAAGAGCGGTTGTGAATTGAATTGCGATTCAAACTCATTAATAGTTTGTGATCCTATTTCCACCGCAACAGACTGATCGATCCACCTTGAATATTCGATAAAACACCACCGGTCAAATGCCTGTGAGAAAAATCCAACGATTAAAATTAATCCGATTAATCTTGAATAAGACTTAAATTCACCACATAACTTTGACATGAATAAGTCCCAAAAATTAGTCGAATATGTGAGGGCAAGTTGTCTCACAATACAGGCCTCTGAGTTTTCGATGATGACAAAACAAATTAGAAGCATCATGCAATACCTCATCATGTTATATCTCTTTTTTCATTGCTATACCTCTTTTTCATTGTTAAATCATTATACCTTAATATGTGTCATAACTGAATGTGGCAGGATGCACAAAATGGAAAAAAGCTGTTAATTTTGCAGGTTTCCAAGCAGTGAGTCGACCATACAGTCGGCGCATGAAGCCTGGCATTTCTCAAGGCTCAGCACATGGAAGCTATGCGTCGACCGTACAGTCGGCGCATGAGTGTTTTGATTTTCCACGGATCAGCGCATGAAGACATGCGTCGACCGTGCCACTCAGCGCATGGAGCTGAGGATTTCCCACGGGTCAGCGCACGCCGACCCTATGGTCGACCGTTCGCGCGCTGTGCTGTTTTTCTTGCTGTGTTTAAAATTCTGTTTTGTTGACTGTTTTGGTTATTACTATAAATAGAGTTTTGCTTATTTTTTAACACTAACAATTGAAATCTTGAGTAAATTGTCAGGGCAAGAAACGTGAAATAGGTGCAACAAATTTCTTCATCTTCATCCCTCACACAACACACAAATCCACAAATATACACAATCATTTTTGATGTGATTAGTGTCTTGTTCAAGGGTGATAAGGTTCGAACGCGTTGATTGAAGATCCGGTTCGAGTGGAAATTGGGGCAGGTGTTTCTTGCAGAAAACCTTGAGGGTTTTACCCATCAAGACTAGAAGGTTTTGAGGGTTTTTGCTACGGAATAGTTCGTTCAACATTCAAGCAGGTGCGAAGGTAATTGATCAACGGAAGGTTCATCAATTTAGTAGCTAGGGCGTTGAAGTGTTGAAGACTTTCCGGGTTTGATTTGTTGGTGTCTAAGATCAGCCGAGCCGGAGGTTTGAACAACGGAATGTTTTTCATTAAGGTGGCTGGAACCGGAGGTCGTTCACAACAAATTGAAGGGCTTGATTCATCTTGAATCAAGGTGCAAGAAGAGATAGCAAGCATCAACAACATTTGAGATTGTTTGTATCATTGTCTATCAACTCTTGTGTAAACTGTTCATTCCAACAGGTGATATATATTCAATATATCTTAATTCTAATTTTAGAATTGAGGGCAGACGTACCCCGAAGCGAGGACGACGGGGGAACTGCCTCATCAAATCGTGTGTTCTTCATTTTCTGTCATTTTCAATTCAGCTTATAAAATAAGTGATTCTAGCTTAAGTGATTATTGTCAAACTGTGATACAAATTGAGTAAGGTGTTGAAACTCTGTTTTAACTACTAAGTACAATAAGAATATTGTACTAAGGCATTTCCAATCTCTTACTCAACATAAATATCCTTTGTGGTATTTGTGCACACAAACTGTTCGACAAAAGTCCTGAACTAAAATTGTCTTATTTTGCTTCTAGTTTTTGTGTGCCTTGTTTTTCATTGGAACTAGGCAACCTTGCAAATTGAAGTATACAATTGATAAGCATAGTTTGTGTTGTGATTTTATTTTTCCGAATTGTCATAAATCCATAGGCTTACGTATATCCGGTTTTCCAATAACCGTTCGTTTTAGACTATAATTTTCCTCGGCCGCTTCCGCACTTAAAACCTTTTTAAAACCAATTTCAAATTGCTAGCACCGACTCAAATTTTAATTGGGGATCTATTCAACCCCCCTTCTAGATTTGTGCCATAGTCTAACAGAATCAACCTTGTCACTCCAATATGCACTACTTCACATAACTGATATAAACTTAATTTTCCCCATACATTAAGTCGCGCCTGATGATAGAATCAGAATGGGCCCTGAATGGATTAAAATAGAAAAAGGAACAAATAAAATCCATTAGCAGCAAAGCAGAACTACATTCCGTGCCAAAAATTGCCAATGTCATGAACCAACTCGGCCAAAAATTGCCATCAAACAGATCTAATAAATCCAGACTTGATCCGACGTTTGTATTGCTTTCTTTTTGAGAATTTAATGGCAGGTAGTAGAAGAACAGAGAAATAAATGCTTGTTGAACCCCAAATTCCGCAGGATGAATTCACGCATTGACTTGAACCAAATCGACATTTCGATGTAATCATACCCAATATGACAACATAGATGTCTCAGAAATCCATGGGCGACAGAGTCTCGACCCACTGATTTAACTAATGTATCTCCAACATCCTGATGCCAAAAATTACCGTGAATTTCTGTTCACCTTCAAAGAAAATAAAGAACTCGAAAACGGAGGCTCTAATTACTCAACAAAAATCCTGGCGACCGCTTTGCTTCAAGAACGGTTAGCAAACAACGTGTAAATGACCATTTTCCCCTTTTATAGCCAAAGTGTACCAGATGTGACTCCTGCAAAACAAACACACTACGTAACCTGTTAATAGTTAGCAGATGCAAAAATGAGATGTCATGCGACCTGACTCGACTAATCTGAGGGTAAAATTTGGGGTATTACACTTAGTAATTTAGAATTACTCTAATATCTTTATAAAATCTAATCAGTAAGACATGGACCAAGCGAGATTTCACACTTCCTCTTTTTCATAATCTCTGAATCTTCAAGATCCTATGCCTGATTCATCAATGATTCAACACTTCATCTAGGACTTGACTTCTTCTAGCTGGTGAGACATGATAAGACTTCTTGATATATACCATTATTAGATATTGCTTGATAGATATCATTAATGATTCTACTAAACACTACTTGACATTAGGTGTTGCTTCTTAAGATATTTGATGTGACATCTTGATCCAATAAGAAAAATCGACTTGATTATCTTGAGCGGAACTTTGGATGAAGAATTCACATTATAGTGTGATCATCATAAAAACCATTAAGATCATTATATTGCTAGAAACATTGTACATACAAGCCCATAGATCCATATTTTATCCCTTTTTTTTATGATAATGACACATCTCTCAGGGAGGTGGACAAACATAAAAACAATGATAAAGATTTGGAGTTGTTAAACTCCCCCTTGACAAATATAGAGAGTATACCGTACTACCCCTGAGAGAATATATCTCCCCTTTTGTGATTACCTAAAAGGAAAAAATAAATTGATTGAGAAACATAACTAAGCATATAAATAATGAACAAATAAGGAAAATGAAATATAACACATTGATTCTATTTTCATAAATCAAAGAAGAATATGAATAAAAAGAGAAAAGCAGATGCAAGGAAAAGACAAAAACAAGCAACATACAAAGAAAAACAAGCATGCAAATAGGTGAAGACTACTTAGTGTCATCATCATCATTCCTTAACAACTCTTATAGAAGTGATATTTGAGTGAGCTGGCGTGCCAAAAATTTGTTCTTCTTGTTAGCCTTTCTTTGATGAGAGTTCGAAGAAGAGCTTCACTCAAAGGAATATGAGGGATTTCGTAATCAAAATACTCTAAATTTAAAGGTCCTACCTGCTAAGGCGCCTCTTGAGGTGCTTACCGATGAGCTTAACTTTTAGTGACTCTTCTGACTTTGGGAGGCTTCTTTTTAACATCTCCTTGTTGATATTAACTTGTATCTTCCCACACTACATCATTTCTTATCCTTGCATAGTTTTTTATGGACTCCACATCCTAAACATAAAAGCCAATGTAATCCAAGAATTTTAATATTAAGAGAGCATTGGTAAGTGCATAAACCCCTTTTCTATTGCTTCTCATTATGTGATGGATCATTGACTTGGCCAGTAACCAAGTTATACGAACATCAATTTTTTATGACTATCTCAAGTTATGTTTTCTTGGGATTAGAATTTGGTTCACCATATAGTGAATAGGAAAAATGTCTAGATGTATACTACCCACACGGACATAACCACAAACAGTGCAAATAGCAACAAATCCAGTGAAAACCATTGGGCTGGATCCAACAAGGGGTACGCATAGCATTAAGAGCCCAAAACATTCAGCCAAAATGAAATGATGTGTTTCATTAATTGATCTGGCAAGTCGATCTCCACGCACACAGGTCAGAACAAATCCTAACCACACATCAAGCATGGTCAACAGGTCAAACATGGACAACTCAGCTTGGCCTGAGTTTGGACCAGACGTCGGATCCCTATCTCCGGTCGTCTTCTCCGGCGAGGTGGCCAGAGTTCAGGGTTCCAAAACTCACCAAAGCTTAGCAAATCCTATACCAAATCAAAGGTCTAGTCACGTAGTATCCAAATCCAGGCTCCATTTTCATTTATCATGCATAAATTGTGAGATTCGAACGAAGAAAGTTTCAAGTGCTCAATTGAAAACCTCATCAAACATAGCAATTAAGATGTCAAACATTGCCTACGTGGTGTAGGGCTTCAAATGCAACCACAATGCTCTTAATTCAGTGCCTAATGTGAGAGAAATATGGAATTGAAGATTACCTAACAAAGACACTCCGTTGGCACTTCTACAGCTAACTTGCTTGCTTCAAAAGATGCAAATCCATTCCACTAAGCTCAAGGAAGAAGAAGATTTCTTCAATTTGAGTTGAAATGGCTTGGATCTTGATTCACGATTTTCAAATTTGCTCTCACTTTCCAAAATTGAAATCTGAGCTCCCTCCACCAAAATGAACTTCTGAGCTCTCAATTTTGATTTTGAACTTTTATATTATGGATTTGTGATGTAAATGGAGGCCCAATGAGGCTTGGTTTGGCTGATTTACAAAAATGCCTAAAAATGGCATGTGCTCATGCACACGTGAATATGGTTGTGTACACACTTGCATTTGGCTCCATTCTTCAGCTGAGACTTTGAATTATACATGTGGATTGGAATTGGGCTTGGTTGTGGTCCAATTATGGAGTTTTGATGTGAAACTTTTTCATGAAGTAACTCCAAAATCCACGTGTTTTTTCTACTCATGACCAAAATAACTTTGTGCATTTCACTTGTTTAGACATTGTGAACAATTTTGAATTAAAACATGGTATGAAAAAGTCCTAAAACTTGATCAATTTGATTCATGATTTAAAGCTCATTTTTACTTGAAATTTCTTTACCAATGTCTCTAACCACTCATAATTCAAGCCAGTTTCATGATGAAATTGAGGTCATTTGGAGCAACTTTCATGTTGGTGAAAGTTTCATTTGAAGTGCACAAGTGTATGTAAATGACCCATAATTAAAATGACCTATAATCAAAGTTTCCCAAAATACCCCTACCTTGCAAGCTTCATAACATGAGTTCTACAAATGATATGAAGGACTTATAAGACTTTTTGGAAAGATAAGATCATGAGGAACAAATTTCATGTTCATTAAAAGGTGAGAAGAAAGATGATTCTAGGTCAAAAGTGTCTTTGAAGTGAGTTGACTTTTGTTGACTGAAAAATATGTTCATCTGAGACCCATAACTTGATGGCATCATAACTTGAGTTCCACAAACCCAATGGATGAGTTCTATTACTCAAATGAAATCTTAGAACATGCCCTACAAGTCTCATGTTGGCATAAAAGTGAGATTACACTTGTATCTTGAGATATGTGGTCTTGAAGTTAGGCACTAAATAGGGGATTTTACACTAACATCCTCTGAAACCCTAATTTAGTAATTTCTAAAACCCTTGATTCTTATTGATTTGAACTTGAAATGACATCCTAGATGTCTCAACATAACTTCGCATGACTCCCATGACTTAGAACCAAATCTCAATCTCCTTCAAGTCCACAGTTGACCTTGCACTAAGCAGATGAAACCCTAGGTTGCGTAAACTTTGACTGCAACCTCTTGCAAGTGAAATGAATGAATAGATAAGCTCCACAATGACTTCAAAAGAACTCAATGAGCTTCTCCAACATCTCCTATCCATAACCATGGCCTTGAGAATCCCTGATGATCTTCAACTGCCCTCCCAGATAGGAGGTAAGCAGCACTTGTCAATCTTCTCCCTTAGAGAACTTTGACCACTTCTTGATGGGTATAAGCATTTGATAAGCTGAGTAACCACTCTTGCTTGAGCTTGAAATCCTTGATAACCTTCTCTTGGATGGCACACTTCTCTTGATCCCCTAAAAAGAACAAAACTATGCAAATGTAAATGCTAAAGAAAGAAATGAAACACAAGCCAAGCAAAGAAAAAGGTTGGGCAAATTTTGGGGTACAACAGCTGCCCCTATTCAAGTGACTTGGACCTGGTTGGGTGAAAAGCGAACGGCTTTCAAACAATCAAGGTAAAAGACGGTTGAATACCAAAGAACCCAAAATTTTTCCAACCGCAGAAATAGAACTGCAAACCTGTCTGGGGAAAAAAACTCTGGAAATAACTGAATTGCTAGTTGCAACGACAACAAACTAACTGATTACCAACCGGAAAACATCGACACTCAGTCGGAAGAAACATCTGCTAACATGCAAGCAACGATATTAAGTCGGAAAGATCATCTGATATCACCATCAGGCATCTATTGAAACAATAGGCATCGAACCCGAAGACCGGCTCAACATACAGTTGAGACGGAAACATCTGACATCGCTGCTAGGCATCTGTTAAATAAAAACAAGAATTGAACCCGAAGGCCGGCGCAACACGCAGCTAAGATCATCTGCTAAACAGCAGGTATTCGCTAAATAAAAGCGAGCATCGAACCCGGAGGCCGGATTAACACGCAGTTGATAAACTTCTTCTGCTAACCAGTAGGCATTCGCTAAATAAAAGCGAGCATCGAACCCGAAGGACGGATCAACACGTAGTTGATAAATCATAACGATAATTCATACAAGAACTCCGCTGGGGAAAGAGGAACTTAAACAAGCAACTCTGGCGGGGAGAGAAAAGAGAAGCTTAACCAAGCAGCTCTGGTGACGATCTCACTGGGGAAAGAAGAGAAACTTACCCAAACAACTCTATTGGGAAACACCTGATAAGATGAAACACATCTATCAAGAATCTTTTGCCGAGGTCTGAATACCTATAAAGAAAATCATCCATCGATCTGAAATACACCTGAAAAACAAGAGGTAACAACCTGGCTTATATTTCGTATGCATATGTTTGAATATGGCGTAATGCTCCATGCGAAATGGAAATGCTACGCATTTCTAAGAATGCTATGCACAATGCAAAATGCACTGGAACCGAATCAGCTAAATAAATGTTGAAGGGACAAAGGTCACCCTGCTGGGGAAGGATATACCATGCCAATTACGATTGGACTTATGCTGGGAACTAATCCCTGGATGGCCTTCTGAAAAACGAACTTCTCTGGATAACATTGCTCTGACGAGAACAATAATCCGCCCTGCCAGGGATCAACGCAAACTCTACCGGGAAAATGCCCTGAATGGCCTACCAGAATACAACTCCTCTGGGAAACTCCCGACTCGGCTGGGAAGAACAAATCCATTCTAATGAGGAAATATCACAACATGCTAAACCATAAGTCTACTCTACCGGAGATCAAATCCAATCCTGCTGAGAGAAAATGCCTTGAACGGCCTTCCAAGATACAACTCTCCTGGGGAATATACGACCCGACCGAGGATAGACAACCAAACGCTGTAGACAAGTCTAACCTGTTGGGGAAATCAACGACCCTGAAGGGGATAACAATCAACCACTGAGATTAACTTTGCTTTACCGGGAGAAACAGCCCTGAACAGCCTCCTAGAACATCGAAGTCCTTCTAGAGTACAAAACGTATTGCTGGGAGTAACTCCACTCTGCTGAAGATCAGAAACTCCGACCTACCGGGGATTACTCAGCTGGGGATAACCAAATAAGATTGGCTAAGAAACGATCCCAAACTCTCTCTGCTGAGGAAGAATAACAATTCTTAGGGAATGTCTTCACTCTGAGGGGAAAAGAACCTTCTCCACTGACTCCGCTGGGGATTAGACAATGGGAGGAAACCTCTTTGATCTCTGCTTGGGAAATGAATCACCACTTTAAACCCTAAGGGGATACTAGATCATACATCCACACTCTGTGGGGAATCAAAATCCTGACCTCACTCCGCTGCTGGGAAAACAGTTCTAACCTGCATGGTGGAAAGAAAACAAATCTCGACTCGCTGAGGAGTAAGTGCATACTTATAACCTGCTGAGGATACAGACACATACCTGACCTGTACGAGGGATATCAATCTCGACACTCTGGGGATGATTCTACCCTGCTGGAGAATTCAGTCTCGAACTGTCGAGGACTGAGTGTATACAAGCGATCTGCTGAGGAGAAGGGCCTAAAGACACTCTGTTGAGGATGAAGGTACCCATTCAACCCGCACATCTTTTGATGTAGAAACATACCATTTCTGGGGATGGAGATACACAACCTCCACTTGCTGGGGAATGATGATCTTGCCGGAGATACACCTCTGGAAATTTGCCTCAAGGGTAACGACCCTGCAAAAGAACAAATGACAAGATATCCTGCACAAAGGGAACTATCTCGGTCATCATCCGTGACATTGTGTTGCGGTGAGAATCGTGATACCAAGCTATTGATTAACTTGAATCTTTAATTCTTAAATTACAACCGGACTTTAATTTATCCAAAGGAAAGGTCTAAAGAAAGAAAAACCATTTTCGCAATGTAACAACAACCGTAAGAGATTCGGGGATCGGGGGCTGGTTATGCCTAGGGTAGGTATTTCACATCCTAAACATTTGTAGTACCCTACAGGAACCTTTTGTTTGTTTGCATGCTAAGTTGGTAAATGTTTGCTATGGTTTGGGTTGGGTAATGGGTGTAGGTAAAGACCTAAAGATAGTTTATAAGCTTGCTCGCAAAGACATCATGTCCTCTGCCTACGTATCCTAACTAGGATAGAATCAGAGCAATCGTAGTTCACCTCACTAGGGTTGAAGAACACTTGATTATGATCAAGGTTCAAAGGGGAACAAACATATCCATGCTTGTGTAGAGTTTAAGACAACTCTCTAAATCTATGTTGAACTCTCAAGAAAGGGAAGTAAGTAATCATATCCATGATTCTTACATAGATTTAACCAAACTCTATCCTAAAGTTCTACATCGTGAGACCAATTGGTTCTATCCATACCAAAAGGTGGGAGAAAGGGGGAAGGTTTCTCGTCAAGATATCGCATCTTGTGCCTACGTATTCTCATTGTCCAATGAGAAATCAGAGCGGTCGTAGTTCAGGGTAACCAAAGAACGGGATCAATTGGTTCTTTCCAGACCAAAAGAGGGAGAAGGTTCTATCCAGACCTATGAGTTTAAATCCTATTGGTTATATCTAGACCAAAAGGGAGAGAAGGTTCTATCTAGACCTATGAGGGTATCCTATTGGTTCTATCCAGACCAAAAGGGGGAAGGTTCTATCCAGACCTATGATGTTTAAATCCTATTGGTTCTATCCAGACCTATGATTTTAATGAGCTATCTATGACCCAAGGGTCAATAGACAGACTTTCCTTTGGAAGGGTAAAGATGACGCAACTTGGATGAGAACTAAAGAGTTCCATCACTTGGGGAAAGTAAACTTAACAAAGCATAAACATTCACACATGATGAATATAAGGGATATGGTTACAACCAAGAATGATCAAGCATATTATAATAAGCAAGGATCTAAATCAGGATGAATGGTTACAACCAAAGCAAGCATTTAAGATATTACAATATTAATGATTTCAATCAAGATAGATGGTCACAACCAAAGCAAGTATCAAGATATTACAATATCAAGAAGGGTAAGTTCTTACAAGACTTAAGCATAAGGAAGTCACAACCACAAACATATCTTAACAAAGATGGTGATATATCTTAACAAAGATGGCAGGGGATCTTAACAAAGATAAAGATGTATCTTGACAAAGAATGGTTTCTTAGAGCTTACAAGATGCCATATGTAATTACAATTATCAAGCGTAATCAAATAATGTCACAACAAATGTAAGTGAGAAGTTTAAAAACTTCACGGGGAAAACTTTCAAGTTTTAAGAGAAGATCAAACACAAATGCTTAAAAGCAAGAGTTTTAGTCAAACTCAAGTACACAAGGATGCTAACAAGCCAAAATTATAACTTAAAAAAAAACTCAAAAGAGAATAAAATTAAAGTTTTGAAATGAATAAATGAGAGATAGGAAGGTGAAAACCCTAAAAACATTCATGGTAGCATGTGAAATGCAAGTAGAAAGTTCACATTTATGAGTTTTAGGTTTACCTCTTGAATCAAGCTTAAGCAATAAGAAAACCAGAGATATTGAGAGCTCTTAAAATGTCTTTAAATGTTCCTAGGTTGATGAATAAATGCTCCAAACAACCTCCAAGCAAGCTAGTGGACGAAATGCCTTGTAAATGAAGGAAAAACTAAAATCCAAAGATTTCAAAGACCAACTCACTAAAACCTTGTTACATAAGTGTGGAAGTGATTTGGATAGCTTTAATACATCATATTTGATGTGTTTGAAGTGTTTCTTGAGTTGGAAAAAGTTTGGAAATGGTTTTGGAAGGTGTTTTGCAAAAATAAATTTTGAGGGATTTTGGAGACTTAGTGAGATTTTGCAAGAATTTGGTGATTGTGTAAGGGAGAGAGTTCTAGATGGTTTCTATAATGGAAATGGTGTGTTTGTGATGTAGGAAATAAGTTCTATTTATAGCCAAAGGCCTTGGATCAAGGTATGGGCAAAAGTGAAGCAAATTGCCAATTTTAACCTTCCATCATGAAAATCTTTGAGTTTTCCAATGCAATCTTCATACTTGTCTTTAAGCCACTCTACTAAGATATTCTCCATGCCCTATATATTGTTTTCATCATGCTTCATAGGTTAGGAGGTGACTTGTTGAAGTAAAGTTGATGATTTGACAAGGGTAGCCACCTTTTTTCTCTTTCTTCACTATTCACTTTAGCAACTTGCATTAAATAATGATTTCATTTGATCTTTGTGCCATTTTAGTGGGAATTGATATTAAAAATGTTCATTATCAACTCAAACATCATAAACGAGGTTTAGTCTTTGATTAGCATCAATTTGGAGAGGTTTTGGAACAAAAAAAACTCATGCTGACCTAGTTTTGCGAATGTGAGTTTTTGCCAACTTGTGGATCTTGGTTCTCTCTAACCAGGAAGAGTTATGGAACCCACTTGTACTTTTTAAAAATCCTCAATTAGGTACTACAATATTTATGCTTGTGTTAGGAACTCATTCCCTTTGAAACTAGGTCAAAAACCCTTGTGTGGTTAAGGAGTTATGACTTTGCACTTTTGAAAACCTTAATTTCCCAACTTTTCGATTACTTATCAATTCTTGATCCAATGGTCACAAAACTTCATGGGTAGGTGTAATATGTTATCAGGACCATTTTTGATTCCCATCTTGAGGTCAAATTCCTCATGAGTGAAGATTTGACTTTACTAAGCCATAGGAACTTCATGGACCATGATCCCACCATTGGAACACCTTTTAAATCAAAAGTCAAACTACAGTTGACTTTTCCTAATCGAAAACCCTAATCGGGTATCCTGTACTGCACTGTTCTCAATTCTTGGGTGACAACCTCAAATTGGATTCATAATTGATCCAATGGAATACATTTGATGATGTGGAGACTCAATTCAAGGAGAACCAATCCAAAACGTTGACTGATTAACCCTCGAAGCCTCGATTTCGGCTGTACAAAACCCTGATTCCTGTATCTTGACAAAGACAAACTTGAAATAGGTTATGGTTAGATAATAAAATGAATATGATCCTAAAATGATGATGAGGATCTAAGGGTTCAAAATTTGGGGTGCAACAGTTGCCCCTATTTAAATATCTTCTCTAGATGGCAATGAGAAATGACAATCCTCATTGAATCATAGTGAAAGGTATTTAAATATAGCAAACAAGAAATTTTGTCCCTTAGATCCGATGGTATGCAAAAGGACCAATACCGAAATGCAATGAGTTCTAAATGATGTTTTATGATGCTTGAATGCAAGACAGATGCAGACACACGAACAAATATAAAAGAATGGCAATACGACGAGTAACCACTCACGAGGGACTCAACACACTGGGGAAAGATCCAAGGCAAATTAAGCAAGATAATTCAAACATGACTAAAGATGTTGTTCAAGGGAATCTTTCACACAGGGTACACAAATTCCACCAGGGAAGACACATCTTCATTGGGGACAAGGAGACACACCGCTGGGGAAGAAGGCAATTCTTCACTAGGGAAACGAAAGAAAAGAAACGCAAACCTCACCGGGAGAGAATCCACTGGGGAAAACTTCGCTGGGGAAAAAATCCACTGGGGAAGCAAATCTTCACCCGGGAGAAGACGGAACGGACACACGAACCTCACTGGGGATAACCGGATGAGAAATTTCCTATAACGAAGAGTTCAAACGGGATCTTCAGGAAAAGGTTAGAAACAAGAATGGATGCTTCGGGGAAGCTAGTATCCACTAGTTCTCTGAGACTCGACTGGGAAAGCAAAAGCTTCAATGGGGAAACCGGTGACGACCAGAACAACAAATAGTTTCAAGTGGTGTTAGTTTTCACTAGACTTACTGGGGATGATGGTGACAACCAAACCAAAGTTCCAATTACAATTGGGGATCCCAAACAACATTGGTAAAATACAGGACTTCGACCAGGGAAGTTGGTAACAATCAACTTTTGGTACTAAAAACGATTAGTTTTCAAGCAATGCCAGTAACTACTGGACTTAGAGGGGACTGGTGATGACCAAATCGGGGTATACCAATAACAATTGATTCTGGATAATGCTAGTAACCACTAGATTTAACTGGAAAGATTGGTAACGACCAAGTCCAAGGAGACCAATAACTATTGGATTTGGGTAATACCAATAAATACTGGATTTTCAAAGAGTTTGGTGACAACCAGGTCTGCAAACAGGAAGCATAAGTATATCCCTCAATACTTTAGGAACAAAAGCTAATATCCTAAAAGCGTTAGGATACAGCAGAGACACAACCCTCAACACGTTAGGATTGTACGAAGACCCTCAAAACCTTAGGATCAAAAACTAATACCCTCAAAACATTAGGAACAAAAGTTGAACATCCTCAATACATTCGGATATAGAAGAGACACCACCCTCAACACATTAGGATTGGACGAAGACCCTCAAAACCTTAGGATCAAAAACTAATACCCTCAAAACATTAGGATATAGAACACTTCATACAAATGCAACCACTTTAGTCTCTAGGAATTTCTGAACTCGAGATTCAAAGTATACATCTTCAAACATACATAACCTGTGCTCGGGATGGAAACAAACATCTTCCAAAGGTACAAAACCTGTGCTTGGAATCCAACAATACATCTCCAAAGGTACGAAACCTGAGCTTGGGATGGAAACCAACATCTATCTCCAAAGGTACACAACCTGTGCTCGGGATGGCAACAAACATCTTCCAAAGGTACAAAACATGTGCTTGGAATGGAAACCAACATCTATCTCCAAAGGTACACAACCTGTGCTCGGGATAGAAACAAACCTCTTCCAAAGGTACGAAACCTGTGCTTGGAATCAAACAATACATCTCCAAAGGTACGAAACCTGAGCTTGGGATGGAAACCAATATCTATCTCCAAAGGTACGAAACCTGAGCTTAGGATAGAAACAAACTTCTTCCAAAGGTACGAAACCTGTGCTTGGAATCAAACAATACATCTTCAAAGGTACGAAACCTGAGCTTGGGATGGAAACCAACATCTATCTCCAAAGGTACACAACCTGTGCTCGGGATAGAAATAAACCTCTTCCAAAGGTACGAAACCTGTGCTTGGAATCAAACAATACATCTCCAAAGGTAAGAAACCTGAGCTTGGGATGGAAACCAACATCTATCTCCAAAGGTACACAACCTATGCTCGAGATAGAAACAAACCTCTTCTAAAGGTACGAAACCTGTGCTTGGAATCAAACAATACATCTCCAAAGGTACAAAACCTGAGCTTGGGATGGAAACCAATATCTATCTCCAAAGGTACGAAACCTGAGCTTAGGATAGAAACAAACTTCTTCCAAAGGTACGAAACCTGTGCTTGGAATCAAACAATACATCTCCAAAGGTACGAAACCTGAGCTTGGGATGGAAACCATCATGACTTAGTTTGGAATGATACACAACCAAATTGTCAGTATTTGTTGTCCATGGATTTTCATAATGCTAGTTACCAATGGGCCTTACTTGAAATATGATTGGTCACCACCAACTTACTTATACCAACATCCACTGGATTTTCAAACAATGCTGGTTACAACCGTGCGTCGACATCCTTAAGATAAACTTCTCATATGAGACTGCCATTTATCGTTGAAGAATGATAAGCTTCTCTAAAGAGACTGCCACTTATCGTTGATGAAGGATAAGCTTCTCTGAAGAAACTGACACTTACCGCTGAAGACGATTAAGCTTCTCCATAGAGACTGCCACTTATCGCTAAAGACGATTAAACTTCTCCGAAGAGACTGCCATTTATCGTTGAAGACGATTAAACTTCTCCGAAGAGACTGCCATTTATCACTGAAGACGATTAAACTTCTCCGAAGAGACTGCCATTTATCGCTGAAGACGATTAAACTTCTCCGAAGAGACTGCCATTTATTGATAAGCTTCTCTACAGAAACTGCGACTTCGTTGATGAAAGTTAAGCTTCTCCCAAGAGATTGCCACTTACCGCTGAAGACGATTAAACTTCTCCGAAGAGACTGCCATTTTTCGCTGATGAAGGTTAAACTTCTCCCAAGATATTGCCACTCACCGCTGAAGACGATTAAACTTCTCCGAAGAGACTGCCATTTATCGTTGATGAAGGTTAAGCTTCTCCGAAGAGATTGCCACTTACCGCTGAAGGCGATTAAACTTCTCCGAAGAGATTTCCATTTATCACTGAAGAATGATAAGCTTATCTAAAGAGACTGCCACTTATCTAGGGATACGGATAAACTGATAAGCTTCTCTACAGAGACTGCCACTTATTGTATTGCAATGTAAGATGTTCTTCTTGATAGATAGTGCAAAATAAATGCACGTCCAGGTAGGTTCGGTGACCGACAGAGACCAAAGTTCAATCTAGAATATAGCTAGAAAGAAACTGTCAAATAAGACTCCAACCATTGAGAAATGAACTCGAATGGTGACTTACCTTATCCAATCATGGAAAAAGATAACTGAAGCAACCATCATCCACGAGGATTAAACTCTGTAGGGAATTGAGAAAGGGATGGACATTTTGTGCTTAAGGGCTAACCGCTCTATTAGAGAGAGACAACACACCCAATCACTGAGGAGGGAACCAAAGTGAAACAGGAACAGGTAACAACCAGAGATAGCAAAAATGCACGGATGCTATGCATATGCTTATGTTTATGCTGACGAAACAGACAAAACAAAACAGGAGATGAAATAAACATCTCGACACGGAGACCTAACCAACTTCACCAAAATTGGACATCAAAGGGATGATCATGAAGAACAATAATTCCACTTCAAGGTTACCACCTTATTTGGGAGAGATTAATCTTGTTAGGCCAAAACATCATGACTTCACTTGGATTGCCATCATGAGCTTGAATTCTTTGCTGAAGGAAAATCACATCGAGAGATTCCCATATCAACTGAAGTAACAACTTAACTAGAGAGCTGACAAAGGGTATCATGAGACCAAAACATTTATGCCCCATTATGATAATAATCATCTTCAAGTGAGCAACGACTCTTGCGATAAATAGTCTTCAAACGTTTCTGTCCCAGATTACACGGTCTGTGAGAAGAAGTCATAAGGATGCTTTTACAAAAGAAACGACATAAAGATGCTTCAATGTCTTCAAACACTTATAGAGAGATTTTTAAATCTCGACGTGATTGCCCCAGTTTAATGGTGTTTACACAACAAAGTCTTTAGACTGTGGGAGTAACGATTGGGGAACAAACTTGCCCCTGCTAGCTGGTAACTGCAAAAGATTTGCCCCAGACTAAACTGTTCATCGAGAGCTTCATCTGATCTTGACCTGGTCGGCTCTGATTAGCTGAACATTGTAAAAAATGATTAACAAATCCTTCAAATTGGTTGCCCCAGGATGAGCTTCCTTTATCAAGTTAAATTCCCTAGCTGACAGCGCTTGTTGGGATTCCTTTGATATTGGATTGTTTTGCATGCAATGTTGTTCATTAAAAATTGGCAATTTTCAATGTAAAATTCATGCAATCTCTTGAAACATTTTTTGATGAAACACACACGGCGGAGTGATCAAGTGATCAAAGTGAAAGTGATCCAATCATTTTGCAAATGATGGATAAAGTGATTAACACACACAATTAACAAAGATCATTAGGAGTCAGGTTATCCAACCTTGCTGTAACATGCTTTCAAAACAACCTTACCTCAATTAGGTCTTTTAAGGGTTGTAACGTGGCTTGGTTCACGGTTCATGAAACAAAGGATAAAGGCTCAAAGTTATTTGTCCCACCCACTCTCCAATGATGAACTCCAATCCTACGCTCAGTTAACTCAAACTACACATTCAGGTTCCTACAGACTTAAGAATTGCACTGATGATAGTTGGTGATGGTTTTCAAACCTAGGGTAGTCACGACTCCCTTACAGTATTTGATAACTTTTTCTATTTGATGATAAGAGTGATAACTCTTACAGGACTCCTCTCTTTTTATCCCTGACTTTTGTTTGAACTTCTTTGTTTAGTTAAACAGTCAATGGGATGCCCCATTTTTGCCTAAGTCTCCTTCACAGGTTTTGACTTAGCGGGCCTTTTCTTTTTTCACTTTTTCTTTTTTTTTCTTTTAAGAAAGGAGGTGACTACTCAATTTAATGGCTACGGCGAACCATCATCATCTTTTGTGCTGAAAAGCATCTTCGACACTCTCTTGTTGTGTTCGAAGAAAAAACCTGAATGCACCACTTCTATATGAAAAGTGTCTTGTATGCACATATCTTCAAGTTAACTGAGAACTACCCGCCCCAGGTTTGAGATTTAAGGTTTTGTTTTGTAAAGAAAGAAAAACTCCTACGCCTAGGCTCGAAGGGGTTAACGAGGGATTATCTTCCTTATTTCTCCAGTGTTTAGGGATTGAAACAATGCCTTACATCATCGGCAAAGTTAAATTGAAAGCATATCAACAGCAGCTATGGATATGATTATCATCATCCTCCCCAATCTTTGCTTTAAACAACAGTTTAGTAAAGAAAAGAAATTTTTGCATTTTTTTCGTATTTCATAACAATGAAAGGAAAAAATAAAGAGTGAAACGAATGGACCTAATCAAAAGATGCACAAACATTTCATTAATATTGCCAATTCAAAATGAACAACAACTTTCAAGCAATTCAAATGCAAAGAAAACACAACAAAATGTTGAAACAGTCTACAACTGCCAGTCTTAGGGAACAAAATTCAAATTTTAGGCCCATGTAGGGAAACACCTTCAACCACCACTTTCTCCTTGTGATATATGATTATGAGGGGTCTCACGGGTCCTTTGCCTTTGGATTTAGGAATCTCAGCACTGTCATTTGATTTATCCTCCTGAGGTTTCAGCAACTCTTGCAGTCTCAGTTTAAAACCTTCACACTCTTCAACTAGGTGCCCTGTTGTCCCAGTATGATATCCACATTCTACTTCTGGGTGGTCTTCCTCGAGGATCAAGCGTTTGTCAATGATCATCTCTTGCACAAGATAACCCAAGGCTATACATGCATCTAAGTTGTGTCCTTCAGCTCCTTGGTAAAATTCACAGTTCAGGTTCGCATTATGCCATGGTCCTGGCACAGGATTGGATAATCGTGGAGTCACTAGTGAGTTCCAAATCAATAGCGGGTAATGTTTGCTTAATGGTACTGGAGTTGGTCTACCGTAAGTCTTATTTTTCCTGACATGATTTTTCTTGTTCAATCTCCGGCTTTGAGAACCTTGAGGAGGAACAAACACCGACTGGTGAGAGACTTCAGTTGAACGCCCTAGTGCCCCAGTATGATAGTCCCTTTTAGCGTTGGTACCAACGTTCAGAGGGTAAGGAGGAATTACTGGTTTCAGGTTCTTTGGTATTATCAATTTGCCTTGGATCAAGTCTGGCAATATCTGATTATGTGACATTGGAAACAGACTTTCTGGTTTCCTTGGTTTTCGTTGGGCGTGCTGACGCGATTGACGATTATCTGGTGGTTGATACCAAGAATGTCCTTGAGTTGGAGGAATCATCGGAGATAATGCATCCCTAGTTTCTCTGGACGTCACATGGTCAAGGTGACTTTCCTTTTTCATCATGTTCTGCAATGTCTCTAGAACCCAATTCATCTGACATTTGAGAATTCTGATGTCCTCTTTCAGCATTTCCTGGGCTTTCAAAAGTCCCTCCATTGTTGCCATTTGTCTCGGACATTTGCTAGGTATCCCCTATCCATCTCTCTGTTGTCAACGGAACACAGAATGAACCAGAAGACCAACGCAACGAAGTATGATATGCAAAATGTTGATGCAAGTGCAAAAAATGCAACTGGTTTTACAAAACTCAGAAGATTGATTAGGTCAAACCCTCATTTCATTAATCGTTGGGAAAAGTTACAACTTTTTTTTAAAAATACCAGAAAACGGCTGAGCTGTACAAAACCAGTTGCAGCATGATATGCTTATGGTGATATGATGGGATGATGCACACATAATATAAAGGCAAGTATTCACAAATACAATGCATATACAAAGACCTCCTAGGCTCAAGATCAAAGCAAGGAGTCAAAAGTCTACCCATCCCCAAGGATTTGTACTATGGGTTAATTTGTACCTGCCGAACGGGTTCTTAACAAAGTTCCCAGGGTCAACAACCCATCTTTCAGATATTATCAATTTCCCAAATCACTCGGTAATCGATAACATTCTCAAGAGAGTCTCGCTCGAGTGTAGTATCGCGTATCAACTACTTCAGAAATACTTCCTTATAGCCATCACACTACGTCATAATAAGGCCAAAGTGGGGTAGAATGTAATCTAAAAGCCCACAGTGTCATGGGCTCCTTCGTCGAAAGTAGCATTGTTTTCACGAATACTCGATCAACAATACTAAACTTTCAAGAGGGCCTACAATGAACGGTGGCTTCTCAAGTTAGCTTGGTCGAGAATCAACTCCCTATAAGCCTTCTTGAATATACCACCATCCTATCATAAGCGCGCTCAAGTCCGGGTATAGGACCATCTCACCACTCAAAGCACCCAAATATCCAACAGTTAAACAAATATATTGACAAACATACATGTTAAGCAAATATTCACAAATATAGCATGCAATTAAAAAAAAAGGCTAAACCCTAAAGTTAAGCCATATCCCTAGTAAAGTCGCCATTTCTGTTACGGTGAGAATCGTGATACCAAGCTATTGATTAACTTGAATCTTTAATTCTTAAATTACAACCGGGCTTTAATTTATCCAAAGGAAAGGACTAAAGAAAGAAAAACCCTTTTCGTGATGTAACAACAACGCTAAGAGATTCGGGGATCGGGGGCTGGTTATGCCTAGGGTAGGTATTTCACATCCTAAACATCTCTAGTACCCTACAGGAACCTTTTGTTTGTTTTCATGCTAAGTTGGTAAATGTTTGCTATGGTTTGGGTTGGATAAAGGGTGTAGGTAAAGACCTAAAGATAGTTTATAAGCTTACTCGCAAAGACATCGTGTCCTCTGCCTACGTATCCTAACTAGGATAGAATCAGAGCAATCGTAGTTCACCTCACTTGGGTTGAAGAACACTTGATTATGATCAAGGTTCAAAGGGGAACAAACATATCCATGCTTGTGTAGAGTTTAAGACAACTCTCTAAATCTATGTTGAACTCTCAAGAAAGGGAAGTAAGTAATCATATCCATGATTCTTACATAGAGTTAACCAAACTCTATCCTAAAGTTCTACATCGTGAGACCAATTGGTTCTATCCAGACCAAAAGGTGGGAGAAAGGGGGAAGGTTGCTCGTCAAGATATCGCATCTTGTGCCTACGTATTCTCATTGTCCAATGAGAAATCAGAGCGGTCGTAGTTCAGGGTAACCAAAGAACGGGATCAATTGGTTCTTTCCAGACCAAAAGAGGGAGAAGGTTCTATCCAGACCTATGAGTTTAAATCCTATTGGTTCTATCCATACCAAAAGGGAGAGAAGGTTCTATCTAGACCTATGAGGGTATCCTATTAGTTCTATCCAGACCAAAAGGGGGAAGGTTCTATCCAGACCTATGATGTTTAAATCCTATTGGTTCTATCCAGACCAAAAGGGGAAGAAGGTTCTATCCAGACCTATGACTTTAATGAGCTATCTATGACCCAAGGGTCAATAGAGAGACTTTCCTTTGGAAGGGAAAAGATGACGCAACTTGGATGAGAATTAAGGAGTTCCATCACTTGGGGAAAGTAAACTTAACAAAGCATAAACATTCACACATGATGAATATAAGGGATATGGTTACAACCAAGAATGATCAAGCATATTATAATAAGCAAGGATCTAAATCAGGATGAATGGTTACAACCAAAGCAAGCATTTAAGATATTACAATATTAATGATTTCAATCAGGATAGATGGTCACAACCAAAGCAAGTATCAAGATATTACAATATCAAGAAGGGTAAGTTCTTACAAGACTTAAGCATAAGGAAGTCACAACCACAAACATATCTTAACAAAGATGGCGATATATCTTAACAAAGATGGCAGGGGATCTTAACAAAGATAAAGATGTATCTTGACAAAGAATGGTTTCTTAGAGCTTACAAGATGCCATATGTAATTACAATTATCAAGCGTAATCAAATAATGTCACAATAAATGTAAGTGAGAAGTTTAAAAACTTCACGGGGAAAACTTTCAAGTTTTAAGAGAAGATCAAACACAAATGCTTACAAGCAAGAGTTTTAGTCAAACTCAAGTACACAAGGATGCTAACAAGCCAAAATCATAACTTTAAAACAAAACTCAAAAGAGAATAAAATTAAAGTTTTTAAATGAATAAATGAGAGATAGGAAGGTGAAAACCCTAAAAACATTCATGGTAGCATGTGAAATGCAAGTAGAAAGTTCACATTTATGAGTTTTAGGTTTACCTCTTGAAGCAATCTTATGCAATAAGAAAACCAGAGATATTGAGAGCTCTTACAAGGTCTTCAAATGTTCCTAGGTTGATGAATAAATCCTCCAAACAACCTCCAAGCAAGCTAGTGGACGAAATGCCTTGTAAATGAAGGAAAAACTCTAAAATCCAAAGATTTCAAAGACCAACTCACTCAAACCTTGTTACATAAGTGTGTAAGTGATTTGGATAGCTTCAATACATCATATTTGATGTTTTTGAAGTGTTTCTTGAGTTGGAAAAAGTTTGGAAATGGTTTTGGAAGGTGTTTTGCAAAAATAGATTTTGAGGGATTTTGGAGACTTAGTGAGATTTTGCAAGAATTTGGTGATTGTGTAAGGGAGAGAGTTCTAGATGGTTTCTATAATGGAACGGGTGTGTTTGTGATGTAGGAAGTGAGTCCTATTTATAGCAAAGGCCTTGGATCAAGGTATGGGCAAAAGTGAAGCAAATTGCCAATTTTAACCTTCCATCATGAAAATCTTTGAGTTTTCCAATGCAATCTTCATACTTGTCTTTAATCCACTCTACTAAGATATTTTCCATGCCCTATATATTGTTTTCATCATGCTTCATAGGTTAGGAGGTGACTTGTTGAAGTAAAGTTGATGATTTGACAAGGGTATCCACCTTTTTTCTCTTTCTTCACTATTCACTTTTGCAACTTGCATTAAATAATGATTTCCTTTGATCTTTGTGCCATTTTAGAGGGAATTTATATTAAAAATGTTCATTATCAATTCAAACATCATAAATGAGGTTTAGTCTTTGATTAGCATCGATTTGGAGAGGTTTTGGAACAAAAAAAACTCATGCTGACCTAGTTTTGCGAATGTGAGTTTTTGCCAACTTGTGGATCTTGGTTCTCTCTAACCAGGAAGAGTTATGGAACCCACTTGTACTTTTTAAAAATACTCAATTAGGTACTACAATATTTATGCTTGTGTTAGGAACTCATTCCCTTTGAAACTAGGTCAAAAACCCTTGTGTGGTTAAGGAGTTATGACTTTGCCCTTTTGAAGACCTTAATTTCCCAACTTTTCGATTACTTATCAATTCTTGATCCAATGGTCACAAAACTTCATGGGTAGGTGTAATATGTCATCAGGACCATTTTTGATTCCCATCTTGAGGTCAAATTCCTCATGAGTGAAGAGTTGACTTTTCGGTCAACCGAACGATCGATCGGTGGCTACCGAGTCGACTGTTGATGTTCCGGGTATTTTGAGGCCTTGAAACTTCTTGAGTAGACTTTACTAAGCCATAGGTACTTCATGGACCATGATCCCACCATTGGAACACCTTTTAAATCAAAAGTCAAACTACAGTTGACTTTTCCTGATCGAAAACCCTAATCGGGTATCCTGCACTGCACTGTTCTCAATTCCTGGGTGACAACCTCAAATTGGATTCATAATTGATCCAATGAAATACATTTGATGATGTGGAGACTCAATTCAAGGAGAACCAATCCAAAACGTTGACTGATTAACCCTCGAAGCCTCGATTTCGGCTGTACAAAACCCTGATTCCTGTATCTTGACAAAGACAAACTTGAAATAGGTTATGGTTAGATAATCAAATGAATATGATCCTAAAATGATGATGAGGATCTAAGGGGTCAAAATTTGGGGTGCAACACATTGTTCAAATAAATCAAAGTTTTAATGATTATTGGCCAAAGCCTACAAGTTTATGTATGTGTAGTTTTATTAAAACATCGATCGTTTTTCGCAAACAAAACAGTAAAAATTAAAGCAAGACAAAAAAAATTACTGAACAATATATGTTTTATTGACAAATGGCCTGTAAATAGGAAGATTTAAAACAGATGCAACCCCTGAAAAGAGGAAGTTGCGCAAAAGATTACAGAAATGCATAGAAATATACAGGATATCGGCAATGTGGCACAGATAAACACCATGAGCTGATCCCTCTATGACTCGCCTGAATTCGATGATTCCCCGATGCTTCGTCTTCTGAAGCGATCGATTCGGATAAACGACTCTCAGGTCCTCCCTCAATCCACTATACTCTGAAGATCAATATGCAGACCGCAGTCATTTGCTTTTCAAATCCCTAACTTTTGCCTGAATTGCTCTTTCGGGTTTTCAATTCACCGGGATACCCATTTTTGCCAAAGTCGCCTTTTCAGGTTTTCAACTTTGCGGGTTTACATCCTTTTTTTTATCCCTAACTTTTTCCCGAACCCATTCTTTTTTATGGTTCGCTAGGATGCCCCATTTTTGCCTCGATATTCTTTTTTCATTCCAGCGGGTCTCTTTAAGCAAAGTATTTTTTTAACTGCGTCTGCATTCACATAGGATGTGAAATCTTCACCATCCATGGTTTATAACAGCAAGGCTCCTCCGGAGAAAACCTTTCGCACGGCATATGGACATTCATAGTTGGGAGTCCATTTGCCCCTGTGATTTGTTTGTGGAGGGAGAATCCTCTTCAATACTAACTCGCTCGTCTGAAAGCTTCGAGGGCGCACCTTCTTGTCAAAAGCTTTCTTCATCTGGCTCTGATACAACCGACCATACGCGATAGACGCTAGCCTTTTCTCATCCATCAGGCTGAGCTGATTCAATCTGTTTCTTATCCATTCTGCCTCATCAAGCTTGACGTCGACCAAGACTCTCAAAGAAGGAATCTCAACTTCTAATGGCATGACAACTTCCATACTATACACCAGCGAGAAAGGAGTTACCCCAGTTGAGGTACGTACTGAAGTACGATATCCATGAAAAGCAAAGGGCAACATCTCTCGCCAATCCTTATAGGTTACAACCATCTTCTGCACTATCTTTATATTCTTGTTGGCCACTTCGACAGCGCCATTCATCTTCGACCGATAGGGAGTTGATTTATGATGCTCAATTTTGAAATTCTGGCACAATTCCTTCATCATCTTTTATTTAAGTTCGAACCATCATCAGTAATGATTCTCTCAAGCACTCCGTAACGACAGATGATGTCCTTCTTGATAAACCGGGCTACCACTTGCTTAGTGACATTAGCATAGGAAGCGACTTCCACCCACTTGGTGAAGTAATCAATGGCTACCAGGATGAAACGATGTCCATTAGATGCGGTGGGCTCAATCTTTCCGATCATGTCAATTCCCCACATGGAAAAGGGCCAAGGAGAGGCCACGACGTTCAACGGACTTGGCGACACATGAATCTTATCAGCATAAATTTGGCATTTATGGCACTTCTTTGCATGCTTGAAGCAATCTGACTCCATAGTCAACCAATAATACCCTGCTCGTAACAGCTTTCAAGACATGGCATGCCCACCGGCATGTGTACCCAAGGCACCTTCGTGGACCTCTTCCATAAGCAGGCTAGCTTCTTTTTCGTCCATGCATCTTAAAAGCACCATATCATAATTCCTCCTGTAGAGTACACCATCCTAGTTCAGATAAAAGTTCCCAGCTAACCTCCTCAGAGTCTTCTTATCCCGGGTCGACGCCCCTGGCGGATATTCTTGGTTCTTGAGGAAATTCTGGATATCATAATACCATGGCTTACCATCTGAAGCTTCCTCAATGGCGAATACGAATGTTGGTCTATCAAGGCGAGAGATGACTATTCTTAGAGCATCATTCCAAAAATTCACCTTATACATCAAGGACAATGTAGCTAAGGCGTCCGCCATTTGATTCTCTGCTCTAGGCACATGGTGGAACTCTATCCGGTCAAAGAAAGGTAACAGCCTCCTTGCATAATTCATGTAAGGTATCAGATTAGGCTGCCGGGTCTCCCATTCTCCCTTAATCTGATTGACAACTAGCGTTGAATCGCCATACACATCTAGATTCTTGATCCTCAGATCAATGGCTTCTTCCAACCCCATAATGCACGCTTCGTATTCGACTTCATTATTAATGCAAGGAAACGTTAACCTGGAAGTGAATGGTATATGAGAACCATGGGGAGTCGTGATAATTGCCCCAATTCCACTACCGTATGAGTTAACATCACCATCAAATATCATCTTCCATTAAGAACCTTTCTCCAGACCTTCATCGGGTAATGGCTCGTCGCAGTCCTTCATCTTTAAGAACATGATGTTTTCATCGGGAAACTCAAACTTCATCAGTTGATAGTCATCAATCAGCTGTTCAGCAAAGATATTCTGACAGAATACTCCCTTTGATAGCTTTTTGGGAAACGTATTGGATATCATACTCTGTTAAAACCATTTGCCACCTGGAAATCCTCCCTGAAAGTGCTTTCTTTTCAAAGACGTATTTAATCGGATCCATCTTCGAAATCAACATAGTTGTATGATTTAGCATATACTGTCTCAGGCGTTTGGCAGCCCAAGCAAGTGCGCAACACGTTTTCTCCAACATTTAGTACCTGGATTCACAATCTGTGAACTTTTTACTCAAGTAGTATATTGCATGCTCTTTTCTTCCAGTCTCGTCATGTTGACCGAGAACACAACCCATGTTGTTCTCAAGAACCGTTAAATACATTATCAATGGTCTTTCAGCTACTCGAGGAATCAGTATTGGAGGCTCCTGCAAAATTCTTTTATTTTATCAAATGCCCTTTGGCAATTTTCGTTCCAGACAACCGCCTGATCCTTCTTTAACAATTTGAACATGAGTTCATACGTGGCTGTGAGATGAGATATGAACCTAGCAATGTAGTTCAATCTACCCAAGAAACCACAAAGCTCTTTCTCTATTTTCGGCACTGGCATATCTTGAATAGGTTTTACCTTTGCAGGATCGACCTCGATTCCTTTTTCACTCACAATGAACCCCAGCAACTTTCTCGACCGTACACCAAAAGTGCACTTGTTCAGATTCAACCTCAGTCTGAATTTCCTTAGCCTTTCAAACAACATCAGAAGATTTACCAGATGTTCCTCCTCCATTTATGACTTTGCTATCATGTCATCAACATATACTTCAATCTCGTGATGAATCATATCATGAAACAAAGTGACCATTGCCCGCTGATAGGTTGCCCCTGCATTTTTCAACCCAAAAGGCATTACCTTATAACAGAAAGTCCCCCACGGTCTAATGAACGTTGTTTTCTCCATATCCTCCGGCGCCATCTTAATCTGGTTATATCTGAAAAAACTGTCCATGAAGGAAAACACAAAATATTGTGCAGTATTATCAACCAATACGTCAATGTGGGGGAGCCTGAAATCATCCTTCGGACTCGCTTTATTCAAATCCCTATAATCAATGCACATCTGTACCTTACCGTCCTTCTTTGGTACATATACGATATTAGCGACCCACGGAGGGTAAGTTGTCATAACAAGAAATCCTGCGTCCAACTGCTTCTGGACTTCCGCTTTGATTTTCATTGCCATATCTGGTCGAGTCCTTCTGAGCTTCTACTTGACTGGCGGACACTCTTCATGCAAAGGCAAGCTATGAACCACAATATCTGTGTCAAGACCGGGCATGTCTTCATATGACCAAGCAAAGATATCACTATACTCTCGGAGCATTTCAACCAATCTTTTATTGATGCCACTCTGCAATGCAGCCCCTATTCTGACATCTCTTCTGACTTCCTTAGTACTCAGGTTGACGAGCTTGATTTCCTCCTGATGAGGCAGAATGATTTTCTCTTCCTGTTTCAAAATCCTGGCTAGCTCTTCTGGCATGTCTTCATCTTCATCAATCTCTTCTTCGGCTTGAAATATCAGATTATCAAAGTCAAAGCGAGTCATAGACAGCTCTAGAGCGGTCTCATCTGCAATATGAAACCTGCAATGATGATGACTTAATGCTTAAAGTGATATGCAAACAAGCATAAACCACATTGTCATTTTATTGTTAAAAATAAAACAGGAAAGACAAGGATCACAATATTTGAATGCAGAAAAATGCCCTTTGATTGATTGATAAAAAGATTATTCAAACATAAATAATTAGGCCCTGAAGAGAAATACTGCTATGCTCTGGTTAGAACATAGGGCTATACAAATATCAGAAAAACAAGTCATTACTCTTGTGTCATCACTTGGATAATTTTTTCGACAGACCAGTTGTTCAGGCTTTGTCCTGGAGTGCATGGCCGAATCCACGCGTCCATATCACAGTCGCTGTCACCGTCTTCATCAGATATGGAATTAATCTGCTCGAACTCCCTCGAGTTGGTTCACAGATATCTCCTATGGCATATAAGCTGTATTCAGGATTCTTAACAAAGCGTTCATGTGCACTTCCGGACACAACAACAAGGACAAAATGGATATCTTGGACAGAGTCTGTTGTATGTGATCAACAATCTTGTAATCACTCTTTCTTATCAAACGCATGAACTCCTCCGCCTCCTTCAACAAGGATTCCTTCTCACCAGCTTGAGAAGTCTCTTCAACCACTACCTTACTCTTTCCTCTGTCAGATTTATTAGCGACCACTTCAGGTGACGAAAATACTCTTTCGCTCAGAGTAATTCCACCTGCTCCAACTAAGTTGTCCATAGAATCCACCGGTAAATTTTTCAACTCCTGCTTTTGTCCATTGCAGTATACTTCGGCTCCGTAATTCCACGGAATCGCCTTAGTAATTTCATATGGTACAGGACCAGCTTTGGTAATGATGACGGTTGGCGGCCTAGGAGGCGCAGAAATAGTAATAGTCTTGTACGAAATCGAGATTGTAGCAATCTCATCCCCTCTTCACCCACTAATTCCTCAGCCTTCTTCTCAACAACTCTATCAAATTGCAAGACACCATTCATCAACCTTTAAATATGGTTTTTCAGCTTCTCACATCCCTTGGGATGGCTCAAACATTCAGCACAAGCTTCATCACAACCCAGGAATACCCCTCCCTTCAACAACTTGTTCTTTACAAAACTCAGTGGCATCTTCAACTCACCAACATCTGACACCAAATTCAAGCTCTCATCTTCAAGGATAGCACTGACCCCAACTGCCCCATGGTTAGGCATGGGGTTCTGAACGACGTTGGGCGCGTCATGAGAAAAGTTTATAGCCTTCTGTCTATGAGATCCTGAACTTTATGCTTAAACGCCTTACAATTGTCAATATTGTAACCCGGAGCACCATAATTAAACTCACATCGAGCATTAGCGTCATAACCAGGAGGTGGTGCACCCGTCAAGGGAGCTAGAGTTCTCTTCTGTATCAACTGTAACTGTAATAAGTGCTGAAGTAGTTGAGAATACGGCATCAGAGGCACGTCAAATTGCATATTTATTGCCCTGCCCCGTTCCTGAAAACGACGAGGAGCAAAATTCTGCTGATTCTGTTGTGGTTGTTGCTGTTGTTATGGTACCGCAGGTATTGTGATACTTGCAACCTGCTGCTGCTGACGATATTGTTGACGTTGATTTCTGTTTCTTCCCCGAGAACTAGCTACTGCATTAGCTTCTCCTTCTCGCTTTTTGTTTCCAAAAACTCTTATATTTCCTCCTCCTGCCGAGGATCCTTCGCCAGCTTGAATCCTTCCTAGCTTAATGCCATTCTCGACCCTCTCCCCAGTAATAATCAGATCAGAAAGCTTCTAGATATGTTCTCGATCAGCTTCTCTTAGTATACACCTGGTAGCGTGGCAACAAACATATCAATTAACTCCCTTTCAACCATGGGAGGCTGCACCCTAGCTGCCAGCTCACGCCACCTTTGGGCGTACTCTTTGAAGCATTCACCATTCTTCTGAGACAGATTCTGCAATTGGACCCTGTTTGGCACAAGGTCGCTATTATATTGGTAATGTCTAACGAAGGCCTCAGCCAAATCCCTCCAGCATCGGATATTGACTGGCTCTAAGCTCATGTACCATTCAAGAGAAGGACCCGAAAGGCTGTCCTAGAAAAAATGCATCAGCAATTTTTCATCATCTGAGTAAGCGGACATCTTGCGATAGTAGGAATGCAAATGAACCCTAGGACAAGTAGTGCCTTTATATTTGTTGAAATCAGGAACTTTGAACTTCAAAGGTACTTTCAAGTCTGGGATCAGCCCCAAATTAGCCATGTCCAAACCCATAGAGTTCTGGTTTTCAATGATCCGCATCTTCTCTTCAATCAGCTTAAACCTCTTATCAGCCTCGGACGGCAATCCTGCACCAATATCCCGCATAGAGAATGCATCTTCCTGCTGATCTTCCTCCCACTGAGGAACATTGTTGCCATGCACAACATAAGTCATTTCAGGTATAGGGATTCCACCTACATTACCTCTGCCCGGAGGGATCACAACTGGAGGAATAACATTAGCATGTGGCGTACCATCACCATTACGAGGAGGATTAGCAGAGGTTCCCCCGTGAAGTACACCATTACCATCTACCCTTGCAATTAGTGGCTGCACCAGAGTCCTCAGTTGCTCTTGACCATTAGACACACCCTGCATCAAATCCATAAATTGGGCCATCCTCTCCCGAAGTTCTTGCATCTCAGCTTGCATCTGCTCCATGACCTTACGCTGATTTCCCCGAGTGGCGTACCGGTGAGTAGTCTGGTTGTCAATCCTGAAACAAACTAACAAACCACAGAAATAAGATTAACGGTCCCGGGCACCTGCGATGCGAAAATGCAAAATGATGCAGTATGCAGACATGTATATATGCATTAGGGATATTTCCCCCTCGATTCTAGTTCCACGAGCACAGCACGACAATTGAGGGCTAACAGATAAGCAATAGGCAAACTCCTCATAAATAAAATGAGAGCCAATAGTCAGATACAAAGCACAGTACTACATTAGTACAATGGAATGACCTCAACTAACAGGTCTGGTGATGGTCAATATATACATCATAATAACAGACTGAAAAGAAATACAATCAAGTACGACAACTGGACTGGAAATCCTCTAACAGCTCCTTCGTCTCTAGATGGTCAGGCCTGATAAGCAATCCCCGGATAAGTAGCTCTCTCCAGCTAATAGTGGTCTGCAGATCTTGAGCATAATCCTCCCAGGCGCCTTCACCAAAAGCCTCCTCAAGCTTACACCTCTTCACATCAGCTCTAGACTTGTAATCATCCAACGTTGCAAGCGCTTCGTCTAGTCTACAATCACTGTCATGTCAGAGTGAGGATTCAGCTGCAAGCTTCTCATCCTTCACTTGGAGTTGAGCTTTCAGCTTAGCAACCTGATGTTTGAGTACATCTTCCCGCTTCTTGTTATTAGTGAGGGTAGCATTCCACTGATCATTAAACCTGGAAATCTCTAAGTAAGCTCTATCCAACTCCTTCTTCTTAGAAGTAAAGACATTGCTAAAAGCCTTCAAATCTAAACCCAAACACTTCTGAGCGTGAATCTCTTTGGTAAGATCTGTACCTAGCTTTTTTACCAACTCAATTTTCCTCTTGCAGGAATGAGTAGCTCCAATCTTTTCGCTCCGGAGCTAAATAATCTCTTTCTCCAACTCTTCATTTGCCTTGTGTAACTATTCTTTCTCAGACCACAACTGATTATACCTCTGAGTATCAACAGTAGTAGACTCCTCAATCATCAAAGGGTACAAAGCCTCACGAGGTGGAAAAGGCATCAACACTCTCTCAGCTCTCTCCTGAATCCAAGTCACATAAGGATCGTAAGCTCGACTGTTACTCTTCCCCAAAGAAGCTTTCCCTTTGCGATGAATTTTGTTCCAGGCCTTCTCAACTCTAGCCAAGGTCTCATTCTCCAGCAAGCCGGTGAGATATAGAGATTCCTGTATTTCCTCTTCTCTCAGAGGCTCTCTCAGCGCATGCCCAAATTGCCTCACTGCAAGGGATGGGTTATAGTTAATGCATCCTTTCCTTCCGACCAACGAGATGTTAGAAAAACCCCCACCACTGTAGATAATCTTCGTACCGAGCTGATCTCTATCAAACCAAATGATATTTTCAGACGTCAATCCCATCAATCTCTCTGACCACTCCGAGGTACCAGCAGTATCAATAAAAGGACCAGATTTGGGAAGGTGACTCACAAACCACTTGTACAACAAAGGTACGCAACAAGATACATTCTTACCTCTCTGATTCTCATTCTTGTAATGCACAAAATGATAGACCTCGCCCAGAAGCGTAGGTACAGGATTCCCTGAAGCAAAAATGTGAAAGGCATCCACATCCACAAAATATGTAATATTAGGAAATAACATGATACCATAAATGCACAGTGCCAGGATGGCATTAAACACAACCCAACAACCCTCCTTCGCAAAGTGTCGAGCTCTAGCAACTAAGAAAGATAGTGGAAATCCAAGCATTCCATTTCTCTTGACCAACTTCCCTTGTAGCTTAGAAGCATCCAAATGAAAGGAACCAGCAAGCTTAGCCAGATCAGGCTCAACATCAATGTAATAGAATGGCATCTGGTCTAATATAGGCACTCCAAGTAGCACAGAGAACTCCTCTAGAGTAGGCAGTAACACATAACCTGGAAAAGTGAAACACCGGAGCTGGGAATCATAAAACTGCAGCAGAGTATGGAGACCACCCAACTCATAAATTGAGGGCTTGCATACAAAACTCAAAAGCTTCCCATATGATTGCTTGAAATCCTCCATCACCTTCCTGTCAACCACAGAGATCAAGCTGAGTAAAGATCCAATGTCTAGAGTAGGGAACTTATACACCACTGTCTTCTTTAGGTTAGGCTCCATGTCAGCAAAAGAAACAAATCACTAGAATCGAAGGGAAAATATGCACCTGCAACATAAATACATGCCAATGTTAATATGCAGATGAAAAATGCAAATTCAAATGCAATAGGGGATCAAGGTTGTTGTGTTGTTGATTGAGAATAACCAACACTCCACTTTGGCAAGAACATAGCATCATCATAAGCACCCTCTGTATCAAAGTCATAGGTTCACACTAACGAGAAAACTAGGTAGGTTGGAGGTCAAAGTTTCCTGCGTAACCCACCCACTCTCACAGGTATGGACCTAATCATTGATAGGGCTCGACATCTTATGCGGTCATCAGCGTTACAGACTTTCGAGAAACGATGATACGTTCACTGTTTCCGATTTGGCATCATAGTCTAATGAAGCGGCCTCACTTAGCTGACTCCCAAATGATCGGTCCCTAGAGTCGACAATCCTTAGATCCAACAACCTATCAGCTGTCCGAAATGGACTGGAAAGGAAGTCATCAAAGAGAATCTCGTTTGAGCGCAGATTTCATGGGAACTAGTGCATTCCACACATACAGGTTCACCACTACTTTTTGCTTCTAATGCTATGGTTGTACTCATGCCTGGGTTTGGCTTATCTCTCAGTTGAACATTCCCACCCAACAGCACAGCAACAGTGATAATATACAATGCTGGAAAGTAAAATGCGAATGCAAATAAAGTACAACACATATATACACACCCAAAGATAAACACACAAGCGCTAGGATTGACTCGCATAGGAGATCGGGAAAAGATCCCCAGCAGAGTCGCCAGCTATCGCATTGCTGCGAAGAGGGGCTGGCAAGGACCGAAGAGTCGCCACGTTTGTTATTTATTCCAGAAGAGGGAAAGGAAACAATCAGAGAAAACCTACGAAAATGGGAAAAGACAGGTCATCGCAACCAAATCTTGGGTTCGGGAGTCAGTTACGCAGGGCGAAGGTATGAGCACCCCTCACATATGTCGTACTCGACGAGATCCACGTTTGTTGTCTATCTAAAAGGGTGTTTATCTATCTAAGCTACAGGCCACAGGGACAAAATAAAAGAAAAGAGACTCGATAGAGCATCGCCACTCTATGCCTACGTATTCCCTCGTGCAATGGGAAAGTCAGAGTCAACGTAGTTCGGAAAACTACGGGTGAATGTGGGGAAGGTTGCTCGCCAAGACATCACCGTCTTGTACCTACGTATCCTCGTCTGGTACGAGAAATTAGAGCAAATGTAGTTCGGGCTAACAAGACCACAGGTTGGTTCAAGTGTTCTACCCGAGTAGGGTTAAAACTTAGTTCTAGCAGTTAGGTGTATGCGGCTCGACCATTGGAGACTTAGGCGTTACCTGTTTGCGGTAGAACCAAGATTTAACAAAACTCTCTATATGAAAAAGTTTTCCAATTAATCCCGAAGGATAAAAAAGATTTGAATTTTGTTTTTGAAGTCTTTTAAGAAGAAGTGAATTGAATTTTGTTGGTAATTCATGTTGCACTAAAGACTATGGCTTAGGAGAGAATGTGTCTCATATCGTCCAAAGGACATACGCTAAACACTCTAGACAATTGAGAGGAGGCCCCCCAATCATCATTTCCCAAATGCTTAAGGCTCGTAGAATACAACATTCATTATCCATTATTAAATGTCTTGAAGATGTTTGAAGATGAGAAGAGAAAGACACACTAAAGGGAGACTAAACTCAACCTAATGTTTTCATGCAAAGTGCACCTATGATTGGGATGAAAAGGGAAAGCTACCCTAATGTTATCATGCATGGGTTCAAACCTAATGTCTATCATAATCAATTTTGAACAAGAAATATTAGAGGTCCTAAGGGAACATGGCAAAGAAAAGAGAAGAAGAAAGCATAAGTGAAAGAAGATGCAAACATGCAATGCAAAACAAAGATGAAGAGGGAGGAACAAAGTGTGGGGGCATTAGCCTCCACAACCACATCTCAACCTCTTCAAGCAAATAAGAATACAAAATAAATGGGAGATGCAAACAAAAGAACTTAAAAAAGTTCAAGCCAAAAGTGAGATGATGTGGGAGAAATACAATTCCTACAACCACTTGTACATCAATCACTAACCAAGGCAAAGAAAACAAGCAAGAAGAGAAAACATGATCAAAATGAGGATGTGAGATAAGGCTTGGGCAGCAAGCAACACAACATGAAACTCAACCAAAGGCGTCACCATGATCATGCAAGAAAAAGAACAAGAGAAGCTCTCAAAATGGCCTCTCATCCAAGTCAAACTCAAAGTGCAACCAAGAGGAACAAAATTAACTTGGATGCGTCCCCAAAGTCTTAGGACAGAATTGAGAACAATAGGAAAAGATAAGAAAATGCAAGAAGGGAGTAAGCCAATACAAGTTGCAAGATAAGGCAAGGTAGAGAACCTAGGTTCTAAACACTTTCAACATTCAACATCAAATGGAAAGCCTTAAACAAAGGCAACTTGTAACAAGAACCAAACAAGTGTATGACCTAAAAATTGGCAACCAACCACCTCAACATGTTAGGAATGTGAATAAAAAATAGTTGGAAGCACATGGGATCCACAAGGGCCATTTCCCATTAAAACTAGGTCAAGTGTGTATGTGAACCATCCTTACGAGTAGCTCGACTTGCAAGGTACACCAAAAATAGGAAAATAGTTCAAATAAATCCAAATAAAATACCAAAAGCACATAAGCATGTTGTAAACCATGGGCCAAAACAACTCTACCAAAGTCAAGTCAAAACATCACCAAAGGAGTTAATCCACAAGGGTGCACCATTTTGAAGGAGGGTTGTCGAGGGTCAAACAAAAGGACTTGAAAGTCAACCAAAAATAAATCAAACCAAGGCCAAAACCATGCTCTAAGAACCCTCAACTCATCATTCAAACGAGGAAAAAGTCTCACTCATTGGAGGTATCCATTGGTCAAGAATCAAGCATGAAACAAAAAAGAACAAGTGAAAAATCATTTAAAAACCTTTCCAATCATTTAATTCCATTTTAATTGAAAAATAAAAGAAAAATAAAATTAAAAATTTGGGAAAATTAACTAACACATTAAAATGTCAGAAAACATTTTTTGTGGAATTTTTAAATGATTGGAACTATTTTTAATTGATTAAAATCAAAACAGAAATCAAATAAAAATAAAATAAAAGAAATAACCACAAACGGTGCAAATAGCAACAAATCCAGTGAAAACCATTGGGCTGGATCTAACAGGGGGTGCGCATAGCATTAAGAGCCCAAAATGTTCAGCCAAAATGAAATGATGCATTTCATTAATTGACTTGGCAAGTCAATCTCCACGCACGCAGGTCAGAACAAATCTTAACCACACATTAAGCATGGTCAACAGGTCAAACATGGACAACTCAGCTTGGCCTGAGTTTGGACCAGACGCCGGAGCCCTAGCTTCGGTCGTCTTCTCCGGCGAGGTGGCCAGAGTTAAGGGTTCCAAAGTTCACCAAAGCTTAGCAAATCCTATACCAAATTAAAGGTATAGTCACGTAGTATCCAAATCCAGGCTCCATTTTCATTTATCATGCATAAATTGTGAGATTCGAACGAAAAAAGTTTCAAGTGCTCAACTGAAAACCTCATCAAGCATAGCAATTAAGATGTCAAACATTGCCTACGTGGTGTAGGGCTTCAGATGCAACCACAACGCTCTTAATTCAGTGCCTAATGTGAGAGAGATATGGAATTGAAGATTACCTAACGGAGACACTCCATTGGCGCTTCTACAACTCACTTGCTTGCTTCAAAAGATGCAGATCCACTCCACTAAGCTCAAGGAAGAAGAAGATTGGTTCAATTTGATTTTAAATGGCTTGGATCTTGATTCAAGATTTTCAAATTTGCTCTTACTTTCCAAAATTGAAATCTGAACTCTCTCCACCAAAATGAACTTCTGAACTCTCAATTTTGATTTTGAACTTTTATATTATGGATTTGTGATGTAAATGGAGGCCAAATGAGGCTTGGTTTGGCTGATTTGCAAAAATTCCCAAAAATGGCATGTGCTCATGCACATGTGAATATGTACGTGTACACACTTGCATTTGGCTCCATTCTTCAGCTGAGACTTTGAATTATACATGTGGATTGGCATTGGGCTTGATTGTGGTCCAATTATGGAGTTTTGATGTGAAACTTTTTCATGAAGTAACTCTAAAATCCACGTGTTTTTGCTACTCATGACCAAAATAACTTTGTGCATTTCACTTGTTTAGACATTGTGAATAATTTTGAATTAAAACATGGTATGAAAAAGTCCTAAAACTTGATCAATTAGATTCATGATTTAAAGCTCATTTTTACTTGAAATTTCTTCACCAATGTCTCTAACCACTCATAGTTCAAGCCAATCTTGAGTTTCATGATGAAATTGAGTTCATTTGGAGCAACTTTCATGTTGGTGAAAGTTTCATTTGAAGTGCACAAGTGTGTGTAAATGACCCATAATCAAAATGACCTATAATCAAAGTTTCCCAAAATACCCCTGCCTTGCTAGCTTCCTAACTTGAGTTCTACAAATAATATGAAGGATTTCTAGGAATTTTTGGAAATATAAGAGCATGAGGAATACCTTTCATTTTCATCAAAAGTTGAGAAGAAACATTGTTCTAGGTCAAAAGTGTCTTGGAAGTGAGTTGACTTTTGTTGACTGAAAAATATGTTCATCTGAGACCCATAACTTGATGGCATCATAACTTGAGTTCCACAAACCCAATGGATGATTTCTAGTACTCAAAATTAATCTTAGAACATTCCATACAAGTCTCATGTTTGTATCAAAGTGAGATTACACTTGTATCATGAGATATGTGGTCTTGAAGTTAGGCACTAAACAGGGGATTTTGCACTAACATCCTCTGAAACCCTAATTTAGTAACTTCTCAAACCCTTAATTCTTCTTGATTTGAACTTGAAATGGAATCCTATATGTCTCAACACAACTTCCCATGACTCCCATGACTTAGAACCAAGTCTCAATCTCCTTCAAGTCCACAATTGACCTTGCACTACGCAGATGAAACCCTAGGTGCACAAACTTTCACTGCAACCTCTTGCAAGTGAAATGAATGAATAGATAAGCTCCAAAGTGACTTCAAAAGCACTCAATGAGCTTCTCCAACATCTCATATCCATAACCATGGCATTGAGAACCCCTGATGATCTTCAACTGCCCTCCTAGATAGGAGGTAAGCAACAGTTGTCAATCTTCTCCCTCAAAGAACTTTGACCACTTCTTGATGGGTATAAGCATTTGATAAGCTGAGTAACCTCTCTTGCTTGAGCTTGAAATCCTTGATAACCTTATCTTGGATGGAACACTTCTCTTGATCCCCTGAAAAGAACAAAGTTATGAAAATGCAAATGCTAAAGAATGAAATGAAACACAAGCCAAGCAATGAAAAAGGTTGGGCAAATTTTGGGGTACAACAGATGGACCTGCCCCTGTTGAAGTAGTTGAAACTACCACCGCTGTTGTTCTCAAGGAAAGTGAGGTAGTAACCATCAAGGGTGAGGCAAATCTTACCAAGGTAGAACTTGATGCCTTGAAGGTCTCCAACCCTCGACAGTACATCAAAGTTGGATAAACAGGACCCATAAGCCTGTCAAAATACTTTGTCCAACTCTGAGTTTGGATGGTTGAGAAAAGATTAAATCCATTTTCTTCAATGGACTCAAGGTCTATGAAGAATTCACTCAGAACTTCCAGTTCTATGGTTGGAGTGAGAAGAGTTCTTACAGGTTCTTTGTAAGCTTCAGCATTAGGAGCAGAAACAACAATGATTGATTGCATCTGAGCAGATGTTGATGAAGAAGATGCCATTGATGTTCTTGAGAGAGAGGTTTTAGGTTTAGGGTTTAGATGGAGAGCAAAGAGACGACAGAAATGCATAAAAGGTTCGTGAGGTGAAAAGTGTGAAATGGTGTGATTTGTGATATTTATAGATAAAATCAGATACACAAACAGTCACATAGGCACGCTTCATATAGCATTTAATGAAAAAGTAAAAAAATCATTGCACATCAATTATGATTCTGACAGATGGGGGAAAATCAAGAAAAATCAGATTTTCAAAGCAGTACTTCAAACGTTAATTCAGTAAACTGCACTCTACCTTTTCAGTTTCTGAGCTACACGTGTTTGCTTGCTTGTGCCTCTGAAATCTCTTGAGAAATGAAACGTTTAGACAATGTTCAGATCCTCTGAGCATTGTTAGTTCAGATTTACACAAGTAAAATAATTCAAGAAAATGAATAAATTAACAGATGAAATACTTCAGAGCATTAAACATTTTGCATCTGAGAAGTTTGCCTCTGATAAATATTTTTCTGGACAAAAATCCATACCAATATTTTTCAGAATAAACTTGAACCTATCTTCAGCAAGGGGTTTTGTAAAAATATCAGCCCATTGATGATCTGAATCAACAAAAGCTAAGTTTATAATACCCTTCTGAACATAGTCTCTGATGAAATGATATTTAATTTCTATATGTTTTGCCTTAGGGTGTAAAATTGGATTTTTAGACAAACATATAGCAGAAGTATTATCACAGAAGATTTATACATTACTCTCAAAGATCTGATAGTCCTCTAACTGACTCTTCATCCAGAGCATCTGCGTGCTACATCCAGCAACAACAATGTATTCTGCCTCTGTTGTAGAAAGTGCAATTGTGGGTTGCTTCTTGCTGTACCAAGAGATCAGATGACTTCCAAGGAACTGACAGCTTCCAGAAGTACTTTTATGTTCTATTTTGTCTCCAGCATAGTCAGCATCACAGAATCCAACTAATGTATATTTATCAGATCTTCTGTAACACAGACCCACGTTAGTAGTACCTTTTAGATACCTTAGAATCCTCTTAACAGCAGTTAAGTGAGATTCTCTGGGATCTGATTGGAATCTTGCACATAAACATACACTGAACAGAATGTCAGGTCTAGAAGCAGTTAAGTATAGAAGAGATCCTATCATACCTCTGTAGAGTTTCTGATCTACTTTCTTACTTACCTCTTCCTTGCCTAGTGTACTAGTTGGATGCATGGGAGTCTTTGCCATCTTACTATCAGTCATGTTAAACTTCTTCAGAAGTTCTTTAATATATTTGGTTTAATGAATGTAAGTGCACTCTGGAGTTTGGTTGACTTGAATTCCCAGAAAGAATTTCAATTCTCCCATCATGCTCATTTCAAATTCTGCCTACATACATTGAGCAAACTCCTTTCCCAGTATAGTATTGGTAGATCCAAATATAATATCATCAACATATATTTGACATATTAGAAGATCTTTCTTAAATGTTTTACAAAAGAGTGTTGTGTCCACTTTGCCTCTGATGAAATTTTTCTCCGGAAGAAAATTGCTTAACCTCTCATACCAAGCTCTGGGAGCTTGTTTTAAACCATACAGAGATTTCTTTAGTTTGAAAACATGTTCTGGAAATTTTTCACTCTCAAAACCAGGAGGCTGGTGAACATAAACTTCTTCTATAATACCATTTAGAAAGGCACTTTTAACATCCATCTGATATAGAGTGATGTTATATTGTGCAGCAAATGAAATAAGAAGGTGTATAGATTCTAACCTTGCCACTGGAGCATAAGTTTCAGTGTAATCAATAACTTTTTGTTGGCTGTACCCTTGAGCAACAAGCCTTGCCTTATTACTTTGAACTTCTCCTTTCTCATTAAGCTTATTTCTGAAGACCCACTTAGTTCCAATTATGTTGAATCCTTTTGGTCTTGGAACTAAGTCCCACACATCATTTCTAGTGAACTGATTTAGCTCTTCTTGCAAGGCAATAATCCAGTCATTGTCTTGCAGAGCTTCATCCACAGTGTTTGGTTCAATTACTGACACCAATCCAAATAATGATGCTTCAGAGGATCTGAGGAAGGATCTTGTTCTGATAGGGTCATCCTTCTTTCAAATGATCACATTCTCTGGATGAGAAGCTTTGATTCTGGAAGATGATCCTCTAACAGTTGATTCTTCAGAAATGTTTAAGTTGTTCATCTGAGAAGTCAAAGGAATTGCATCTGGCGTTGCTTCTGGTTCCTTCACTTGAGCTTTGTCTACCTCTGAGCCTTCAGAGTCTGTGAAGACTACTTCTCTATCTGCAGAATTTTCAAACTGCTTTGGCTTTTTAATGCCAAGCTTATCATCAAATCTAACATGTATAGATTCTTCCACAATCTGTGTTTCAGTATTGTATACTCTGTAACCCTTAGAGCGTTCAGAATATCCAAGCATGAAACACTTATGTGCTTTAGAATCAAACTTGCTAAGATTCTCTTTAGTGTTCAACATATAACAAATACATCCAAAAGGATGAAAATAAGCAATGTTGGGCTTTCTGTTCCTCCACAATTCATAGGGAGTCTTTTCCAGAAGAGGTCTTACAGACACTCTTTTCTGAATATAACATGATGTGTTGATTTCTTCTACCCAAAAGTGCTTTGCCAGATTAGTCTCATTGATCATGGTTCTAGCCATTTCTTGCAGAGTTCTATTTTTCCTCTCTACAACTCCATTCTGTTGTGGAGTTCTAGGACAGGAAAAATCATGAGCAATGCCATTTTCATTAAAATATTTTTCAAAATACTTGTTTTCAAATTCACCACCATGATCACTTCTGACTTTTATAATTTTGAAATCTTTTTCATTCTGGACTTGTTTGCAGAAGTCAAAGAACACTGAATGTGACTCATCCTTATGTTTTAAGAACTTTACCCATGTCCATCTACTATAGTCATCAACAATGACTAATCCATACTTCTTGCCTCTGATGGATGCAGTTTTCACTGGTCCAAACAGATCAATATGAAGTAATTCTAATGGTCTGGAAGTAGAAACAACATTTTTTGATTTAAAAGATGATTTTGAAAACTTCCCTTTTTGACATGCTTCACAAAGAGCATCTGAGGTGAACTTCAACTTAGGAAGTCCTCTGACAAGATTAAGTTTATTAATCTGAGATATACGTCTCATATTAATATGCCCTAATCTTCTGTGCCAGACCCATTGCTCCTCATTAACAGACAAGAGGCATTTAACATTCTGAACCTTAAGTTCTGAAAGATTTATTTTATAAATGTTGTTCTTCCTCTTTCCACTAAATAGGATTGAGCCATCCTTTTGACTAATAGCTTTACAACATTTTTTATTAAAGACTATGTCATAACCATTGTCACTTAATTGACTTATGGACAATAGATTATGCTTTAATCCTTCTACAAGTAAAACATTAGTAATAGAGGGAAGGTTACCATTTCCAATAGTGCCAGATCCAATGATCTTGCCCTTCTGATTCCCTCTAAATTTCACGTCACCTCCAGATCTAAGCTCCAGACTTTGGAACATAGACCTTTCTCCTGTCATATGTCGCGAGCATCCAAAGTCCAGGTACCATGACTGGCGTCCTGACCTTGCTGCTAAGAACATCTGCAACAGGAATTATTTTACTCTTAGGTACCCAGATCTTCTTGGGTCCTTTTGGGTTAGTTGTTCTGAAGGTTCGTCTACACTTCTGTTTTTCAACATAGGGTTTATTCTGACTAGCCTTAGATTTAAATACATGAATGTTCTTTTCAGAACGAGTGTGTTCAATATCATTCAAGTGACCAAATTTAAAATTGGAATATAAAGGAGTCTTCTTGATCATAATTTTATCAACAGGTTTTGGATTTAAATCAGAGGAAGATTTATATCCAATTCCTTTTTTGTTATTTCTGCTAACTCCATAGATCATAGAAGCCATTTTGCTTCTGTCTATGCTTTTAGCAAGAAACTTATGAAAGCTGTAGTCATACTTTTCCAAAACATTTTTGCATTCAGACTCAGTTTCAGAATCAAAATCTTGTTGAGCTAATTCAAAATCATTTTTTATTTTTAAGTTCTTTTCATTTAGCTCAGCCACTTCTGATTTAAGAATATTATTCTCAGATACAAGATTGCTTTGACGCTCCTTGTATTTGAGCTTAATATTATTATAGCTCTTCAAAACCTCTGATAACACTTTGATAAGTTCATCTTTAGTGAGTTTAGCCATTACCTCTTCAGCGTCAGAGTCAGATTCAGAGTCAGATTCATAACCTGAAATTCCTTCCTCCTGATCTTCTATGTCTGCCATCAATGCTACATTGGCACATTCTTCTTCTGCCTCAGATTCAGATTCAGATGTATCTGAATTATCCCAGGTTGCCATTAGAACCTTCTTCTTTTTATCAAATTTTCTTTTAGGCTTTTCTTTCAGAAGCTTTGGACAATCATTTTTGTAATGCCCAGGTTCTTTACATTCGTAGCAGACAACCTCCTTTTTGCCAGATCTTCTGTGTCCAGAAGATTCCTTTCTTTGGTCAGGCTTCTTGAAGTTTCTAAACTTCTTTCCTTTATGCTTCCAGAGTTTGTTTATTCTTCTGTACAGCATGGATAATTCATCTTCATCTTTAGATGAGGATTCTTCAGAGCTTTCCTTTATTACCTGCAACGCTTTAGCAGATTTATTAGATTTTAAGGCAATTGACTTACCTTTCTTTTGAGGCTCATCTTCCTCAAGTTCAATTTCATGGCTCCTTAGTGAGCTAATTAGTTCCTCCAAGGAAATCTGGTTCAGATCTTTAGCCATTTTCAGCACAGTCACCATAGGTCTCCATCTGGTAGGTAAACTTCTGATGATCTTCTTCACGTGATCAGCAGTAGAGTAACCTTTATCCAGAACCTTTAGTCCAACTGTAAGTATTTGAAATCTGGAGAACATGGCTTCAACAAATTCAGCTTCTTCCATCTTGAAAGCTTCCTACTTCTGAATTAGAGCCAGAGCCTTTGTTTCCTTGACTTGAGAGTTTCCCTCATGAGTCATTTTCAAGGACTCAAACATGTCAAATGCAGTTTCTCTATTTGTGATCTTTTCATACTCAGTGTGAGATATTGCATTTAACAATATTGTTCTAGCCTTGTGGTGATTTCTAAATTCCTTCTTTTGGGCCTCTGTCATAGATTTTCTATCTACTTTCTTGCCATTCCCATCAGTGGGATGAACATATCCATCTATGACCAAATCCCATAAATCAGCATCATAACCAAGGAAAAAAGTTTCAATCCTGTCTTTCCAATAATCAAATTTCTCCCCATCAAACATAGGGGGTTTAGTACTGATTCTGTCTCTTTCTTCATACTTGTTAGATGTTGAAACATCAGCCATTATAAACAACCAAATATAAGTACACTACGCCAGAAATCACTTTTAGCAGCGCATAGAAAGACAACGCTTTATACAAAAGCGCTGCTAAAGGGCCAGTAAAAAAAAAAGAAAAAAAGCGCCTACCAAAGACAGCGCTTTTAAAAAAGCGCTGCTAAATGGTGGGCCTAAGAAAGCGCTTTTAAAAAGCGCTGCTAAAGGGGGGCCTAAGAAAGCGCTTTTCAAAAGCGCTGCTAAAGGGGGACCCTTAGAAAGCGCTTTTTATATAAAGCGCTGCTATATGGAATTGATAAGGCACCCTATGAAAGCGCTTTTAAAAGCGCTTCTAAAGGCCTTTAAAAGCGCTGCTATAGGTATTCATATTATAATTTTAAAATACCCTCCAGAATTTTAATAGAATCAGAACAATCACGCAACACATTTCTTCTTTCTCTGGCGAACGAAAACGAACGAACGAACCACTGTTCATTGTCCGACCATCAACTTCTTCCGTCCGATCATCCTTCCGACCATCACCGACCGTTCACCGTCCGTTTTTGAGTTCATCCATCCGTCTGCATTGCCGGTCCACCATTGTTACGGTACGTGAAGCTTTACTCTGCTTTTCTTGTTTTTTTTATCTTTTCACCATTGTTGTTCTGATGATATAGATGGTTTTATATAGATGGTATTTGAACATAGTAGATGGTTTTATATTGTTGTTGTTGTTGTTTTTATTGAAGGTTTTGTGTTATTTGAGTTATTGAAGGTTTAATGTAAAATATGATATTGAAGGTTTTGTGTTATTTGTTGTTGTTGTTGTTGTTCTGATGGTTTTTGTTGTTGTTGTTGTGTTATTTGTTGTTGTGTTAATATGATATATGAGATATATATGATATTGTTGTTGTTGTTGATGTAAAATATGAGATATTTGAGTTTTTTTTGTTGTTGTTGTTGTGTTATTTGTTGTTGTTGTTGTTGTTGTTGTTCTGATTGTTTTTGTTGTTGTTGTTGATATATATATATATATATATATATATATATATATATATATATATATATATATATATATATATATATATATATATATATATATATATATATATATATATATATATATATATATATATATATATATATATATATATATATATATAGTTTAATATATGATATTTGATATATGATATTTGATGTTTTTAGTGTTGTTGATATATGATATTTGATATAGATCGTGGTTGTTGTTGTTTAATATGATATTTGTTGTTGTTGTTGATGTAAAATATGAGATATATATATATTTGATATATATTGTTGTTGTTGTTGTTTAATATGATATTTGGTTGTTGTTGATGTAAAATATGAGATATATATATTTGATATATATTATTGTTGTTGTTGTTTAATATGATATTTGTTGTTGTTGTTGATGTAAAATATGAGATATATATATTTGATATATATTGTTGTTGTTGTTGTTTAATATGATATTTGTTGTTGTTGTTGATATGAAATATGAGATATAGTGTATATTTGATATAGATTGTTGTTGTTGTTGTTGTTTAATATGATATTTGTTGTTGTTGTTGATTATAAATATGAGATATAGTTTATATTTGATATAGATGGTTTGTTGTTGTTGTTTAATATGACATTTGTTGTTATTGTTGTTGATATTTGTTGTTGTTGTTGTTATTCTAAATTACAGGTATATTATGGCCAGCAACGAGGAAACATCACATGATGGAAAAGAAACACCCAAAGACGTTGAAGGCGAAATTAAAAGAGGCATAACGATAATGAAAAGAATCATCCGTGCGAGAGATAGAGGTGTAAAGTATGATGTCCATTGGAATGAAAGAGATCAGTTGGTTGAGCCTAATGGTGCGCTGCTGACAAGTTATATTGGAGCAGTTGTACGTTCGCAAGTTCCGATTACTTGCGATAACTGGAGAATTCCTGCATTAGAAGCGGCTAAGGATAAAATTTGGACCGAGATTCAAGTATGAGATTTGATCATTTTTAATTATGTTGACAGTTACATCTTTAAATTAATTATACTAACATGTTATATGTATGTGTATTTGTTTGCAGAGATCTTTTAATATTGAGGATTCTAGGAGAAAATATTGTATTCAGTTGGCCGGAAAACGCTTGAGGGGATTTAGAGCGTTTTTAACCAACAAATTTCTTAAAGATTCTGATGGCAACTTTGTAGAGTCGGAGCGTCCAGCGAAGTATGCTGATTTGATTTCGGATGCAGAATGGGAGACATTTGTTGCAAAGCGAAGAACCAAAGAATTTGAAGTAAGTACAACTTATCATGAACAATGTATAGTATATATACCTATTCCACAAACAAACTGATATGACTTAAACTTGTTTTTTCAGGTTAAGAGTGGCGTAAATCGGGAACGGGCATCAAACCCTGCGTATCCATATAGAAAGGGGCGTTTGGGATATGCACGCTTAGAACAAAAATTAGTAAGTGCATATATATGCTTTAATATGATCTATTTACAAAAAATAGTAAGTATACATAATAGGATATAATGCTTTATTGTTCGTCTTAATGCGTAGTTGGAAGAGGAGAAAAGTGATGCGACATCTCTTCCGGACCATGTCGTATGGAAGGCTGCCCGGGTGGGAAGAGATGGAGCCGTCCAAGAAGAAGTTCAACAAGTGTTTGAACAATGTGTAAGTACAACATTAGTTTTTGAACAAAGTGTTTGAACAAAGTGTATAAAATATTTAAATATGCTTTTATCTATATTTCAGGAGTCCCTATCCCAGACTATAACTCCTGCTGAAGACGATGATTGCAGGAGTTTATTGAGTCGGGTGTTGAATATTCCTGAGTACTCTGGGCGTGTGAGGGGCAAGGGATTTGGTGTCACTCCATCCAAACTGTATAAGCAGCCAAGGAAAAAAAATCCAACCAATAAAGAAGTGATGGCTACTTTGGAGGAAATGAAAGCTCAAATTCGTAAATTACAGAAGGATAAGGAGAGATACATGTCCGAAAGGCGCGCTCCAGAGGCCGGTAAAGCTACTAGTGACAAAGATAGTATTGGTTGTCCGCAGAAGCTTCCAGAGGTAATTGTATATATTACATTGAAATTAATTTAGCACATTTTTCTTAATTGACACATTAACTGATCATTATTTGTTTAGGGCATTTCACCTTGTCGACTATATTTATCGTCGCCGACTTATCGCATGGTTGGCAAGGGAAAGGTGCATAACACCCTGGGAGACTTACTTCACCATAAACCCCTCCCTGCTGGATTTTTGAAAGTATCTGTTGATATTGCATTAGAGGGGGGGGGGGGCGTTGTTGCCTAGACCAGACGATGTATCAGACACAACAGTGGTGGGAGACGCGATAGGAGCTTATGTAGCATGGCCGGCGAATCTCATTTTCATAGATGATGAGGTAGGTTGAACCTTGTAATATTCCAATGTTCTATTACCCATACATGAAAGTTATTCTGACACTTACACTTTCTTATTGACATGATGATCTTAGACTCCCACAAAATCCAAAACAAAAGATGATAAAATTATTGTGCGGGATACCGATTCAGCTGCATCAAAGTTACAGGTACTAGTACTACAGTTTAAGTGATTATTTTATTATAAATTATTTACTGAACTTATATATGACTTTTAGGTTCTTGATAAGCAGTCGCAACAAGTCAGCAAGGGAAACATGCCTGAAACTTCCAAGGTGCCCAAAAAAAAGGTCGAGACAAAAAGAGCATTTGTTCCTCAATTTAGGTCGTGCCTTCAAACATATGTAGGGACAACAGACGTGCCTGAGGGCGGCATCCGTCTAATACATATGGATCAAGGTATTTTCGGTTTTGAATATTTCGAAACACTTGCTAAGGAGGATTTCGACCAGGTTTTCAAACATTTAGTATTGGGCGTCGGGGTTATGCATTCCTACATCAGGTACTTCGATCCATTTTAAAATTCGCTCGTTTAACTGAATAATCTAATGTTGAGTAATTAGTATTAAATCGTGCTTGTTCTGTTATATTATGTAGTATTTTGATGAATTCAAATGCGCTATGTACTCGAAAGTAAAATTGGAAGAAATTAAGGAAGAATGGTGTCAATTTATGATTGAGTTAAGAATTCTATAATGTATATTGGATTTGTAATTATGTGTAAATTGTATATTGTATATTGTATATTGTATAATGTACAATGTTTAAATTATGTGTAAATTATACTTGAGTTAATTATGTGTAAATTGCAAAGTGTTATTGTATAATGTACAATGTTTAGTTATATTGTGTTGAATTAAAGGCCAAGTGTTGAATTACAATGTTTAAAGGCCAAGTTATATTTAAGGCCTGAATTATAAGCAGGGAATTTAATTGTTATAAGCAGGTTTGTCTAAAAATATATAAAAAATGTGATTTTTCAAAAAAAAAATTTTAAAAAACGTGAAGTATAGACAGCGCTTTTACAAGAAAGCGCTGCTAAAGGGAGAAAAATAGGCATAAAAAAGCGCTGTTATAGGTTAGGAAAGGAGGGGTCTAAGAAAGCGCTTTAAAAAAGCGCTACTAAAGGGTGGTCTACAAAAGCGCTTTCATAAAGCGCTGCTACAGGGGGGAGGGGGAGGGAGAATAGGCAGCGCTTTGAAAGCGCTGCTAAAGGGGTAAAAAAGCGCTGCTAAAAGGGATGCCTTTAGCAGCACTTTTTCCACAAAAAAAAGCGCTGCCTTTACCTTTAGCAGCGCCACTTTAGGCAGCGCTTTAAAGCGCTGCTAAAGGTCAAAAAAAGCGCTGCTAAAGGCCATTTTTGGCATAGTGGTATCAAAGTTTTTCTCACTGGATCTTTTCTGTCACTGTGAAGTGGTAGCACACACAGAACCGGAGCTCTGATGCCAACTGAAGGTGAGAAAATACTTAGAAGGGGGGTTGAATAAGTATGAAGATAAAACTTAGAAGTAAAAACTCAACTATTTTTATCCTGGTTCGTTGAACTCAACTACTCCAGTCCACCCTATCTAGAGTGATTTGCCTTTCTCAAACAAGGACTTAATCTACTATTTAATCAACTGATTACAATAGTAAGCACTAAGAACAACTGTTCAAAGTCTTCTCAAGAACTATTGATCCCAACTGGATCTTCTTAAGGAACTATTACAATAAAATGTAAGATTACAACAAGTGTATGAATGCTTCTAACAAGCTATATCACAACAGTGATTTTTCACTTAATGTTAAGAACAAAAGAATAAACTCAGCAATAAGAATATTTTATGAGAGCTTGTAAGAGTTTCTTTTTGGAGATTCATTTGTAGTAGATCACTTTGAAGAAGATGAGGAAGACATGCTTTTATATGCACAGTAGTCCACAAAGTCTTGACGTTGGAGGCTGTGTACTGAAAAGGCCTGAACCTTTTTTGTCTTTACATCACATGACTTTTCCTGGAAGTAGAATGCACAAAGAAATGCTTTTGGTCTGTGTTCTAGTGTCAAGCATGAAAGAGGAAAGAGTCGTTGAGCCAAATCAAAGGATATTACTTTGAATTCTTCTTCAACAAGTATTTCTTTTCAGCAGAGTTAACCATCAGATTTTGCATGATCAGAGTCTTGAATACCCATCAGATTTTGCTGAATCAGAGTAAGGCAGCAAGTGTGCTTTAGCGTGTAGTTCTTTCAGAGCAGAGTTTTATGAATTAGATCCTCAGTACATGCAGCGTGTAGTACTCTTAGAGTCTTCTGAAAAACTGAGCTTCTTAACTCTCATACAAAGTTCTTTAATGCTTCAGAGTCTTCAGATCTTATTAGAGTCTTCTGCTTCAGATTCTTCTGTAGCTTCTGCTTCAGATCCTTCTGTAGCTTCTGCTTCAGATTCTTCTGCAGACAGCGCTCAGATTCTTCTATAAGATGATTCTGACTCTTCAGAGCCTTCCATAGTTCTATGTTTAGATTAATTTGCTCTTGGATCTATATATACTTTAATTATCTGCAGCAAATATTCATGAACCAATTTTAGAGTATATAATTCTTTAATACAAAATTTCATAAGAGTTATCATCAAAACATAGAGATATTACTAAGAAACAATCTGTGTTCTTACAGTGTGCCCCACACGTCCCACTATGGACTGATGATAGTGCTAGGTGCGCCTCAGATTCACTAAGGCATTTAAGCAAAACCCCCTCAGAGGTTTTCTTGAATAACTTGTTTCCTAGAAGAACGTAGCTTAGTGCTTGGTACTTCACTTTTCATTTTGCGACTGCTGAAGGGTTCTGAAGGTATTCGACCAAAGGTTTCCTCCAATCTTTGTCTGTCAAACCTTCAACTGTAAAAATTTCGAAAATTTCTTCATCAGCGTATCCAAACTTTGTCACTTCCAGGTCTGACAGTCGCAGACCTACAGACACTACCTTACCCCTGGCTTCAATTACTTCTTGCAAGTCTTCTTTCGAAATCCTATATCCTGATGCAATTTGTGCCAAATCGTTGGCCACCTGATTGTGTAGTCGTGGTATATGTCTAATAGTAAACACTTCGAATTTCTTGAGTAACCTATTGGCTATTACGAAGTACATGATGAGATTTTCTTTGACACATTTTTACTCCTTTGTTAACTGTTTTACAACCAACTCTGACTCTCCCATTATTCGACTCGATTTGCCCCCAATTCTAGCAAAATTTCAAGTCCGGCTATTAAGGCTTCATACTCGGCCTCATTATTGGAGCATGGCCCCTCGACTTTGTACTTGAATTTTGTTGGAATTTTGTCAGGCAAAATAATCAACAGACCTATGCTTGTTCCATTCTTATGGCTGGAACCGTCGAAGTACAACTTCCAATGCTCTAGATCGACAACGTTTAGGGCATTTTCATTTATGGAGTGATCGACAATAAAGTCTGCCACTATTTTCCCTTTAACCGCTTTTAGCGGTCTATAAGTCAAATAATACTCAGTTAATGCTAATGCCCACTTACCAATTCGACTATGCAAAATAGGCTTGGATAACATATGTTTAATAATATCGAAATGCGAAGAGACATACACATCAACTGGTTTTATATATTGCTTCAACTTTGTACACGAGAAATACAAACACAGGCATAGTTTTTCTATCTCACTATATCTAGTTTCTGCATCATTCAAAACCCTGCTAAGGTAGTAAATAGCCCTTTCGACGCCATTCTCATCCTCTTGAGCCAACATGCTCCCTAGAGTCTTGTCTGATGCTGCTATGTACAATCTCATACTCTTTGTTCTACAGGGTGGCGAAAGGACTGGAGGACGAGTCAAATAGTCTTTGATCTTGTCAAACGCCTCCTGCTAATTTTTTCCCCATTCGAACCTTTCTTTAGTGACTCGAAGAAATGGTGAGAAGGCCTGCGTTTTGCCACTTAAGTTTGATATAATTCTTCTCAAGAAGTTTATTTTACCTAGCAACGATTGCAGTTCCTTCTTGTTCGCGGTGCTTTTGCTTCCATAATGGCTTTCGTCTTGTTCTGGTTTATTTCGATCCCCTTTTTGAGGACGACAAAACCTAAGAAATCTCCCGCCTGCACACAAAATGCGCACTTTTGAGGGTTCATCTTGAGACCATACCTCCTCATCCTCGTGAAGGATTATCTCAGATGATCCATAAGATCTTTTCCTGACACGGATTTCACCACAATTTCATCAATATATAACTGCATGAAGGACTCAATATAATCATGAAAAATTGAATTCATTGCTCGCTGATATGTTGCCCCAGTGTTCTTCAGGCCAAAAAGGATCACTACCCATTTGTAAGTGCCTAAAGCCCCTGGACAACGAAACGCTGTTTTGGGAACATCATCTTCTGCGATGAAAATCTGGTTATAGCCAGAGTATCCATCCAGCATGCTAAGATACTTATGGTCGGAAGCAGAATCGACTAACATCTCATCCACCGGCATCGAATATTCATCTTTAGGGGTTGCTGAATTCAGATCCCTAAAGTTTATGCTTACTCTTAAAGATCCATTTTTCTTAATGACTGGTACAGTATTGGCTAGCCATTCGACATACCTGGTCGTGCGAATAAACCTACATCGAAGGAGTCTTTCGACTTCTTCCTTTATTTTCGAGAGAATTTCTGGAGCGAAGCGTCTTGGGTTTTGATTGATTGGCTTCATGCCAGGTTTGATTGGTAACCTATGTTCAACCAAATCCCTTTTCAAACCAGGCATCTCATCATGATCCCAGGAAAAACAGTCTTTGTATTCCCGCAGCAACTGGATAATTTCAACCTTGAGCTGCGAGTCGAGATTGGCACTGATGTATGTTGGCCTTTTGAACATTCCTTCCCCAAGGTCTACTTCCTCCAATGGGTCTTGTGCGAGCATCTTGACATCGTTCGCCAGGGGATCCTTCTCGAAACCAGAGGCTCTTCGTCATAAATAGCATCGAGCCTTTGGTCTTCGTGCTGAATCTTATCAGGTGATTCAGGATCAAAGCATTTACCAGGGCCTCTTTAACAAGATTCCTCATTGGCTTTTTCAGCCATTTTATTGTTTGCATCCTCCAAGGCTAGTTGTAGTTTTGTTTCGGCCACATACGCCGAAATTCTTTGAAGGGCTACAGCTTCAGTCATCATCACTGAATTCGCTTCCCCATCCAATGGGCTCTACCTGAGCCATGCCAAGGTATATGAGTCTCTCACCTGGCACCTCCTTGTCCCAGTGGAAACCATCAACAGGGTACAGATAACGTGAGCAGTATACTTCATCATTTGGCACAAACTCGAAATCTGCCGGAACACACGGACCTATGTTGGCCAGGTGCTTGTCGAATTGTCTTCGGTCAACGTGGTTTATGGGTGCCTTAAAGGATCCTTGGTCAGCTTTTATATTTTCCACGACGCCATATGGTCTCCATATGACAATTCTTTGATGCATTGAGGATGGTACTGCCCCAATGCCATGGATCCATTCCCACCCAAGCAGCAGATTATAGTTAGCTGTTGTTTCTACCACCATAAAAACGGTTGTTCTTGTAACCGTTCCGACTATGACGTCCACCTGTATAACCCCCATGGTCGAACCTACTTTTCCTTCGTAGTTTAACAAAACCATGTTGTGTGGTTTCGTATCGGTATCATACTTGCCGATTTTGTTTAACAAGAAATGTGGCATCAGGTTTACTGCCGCGCCACAATCCACCAGAATCTTATTAATTGGGACATTTTCCACTTTCCCTGTGATATAAAGAGGCTTCAAATTGTTTTTCATTGCTTCTGTGGGCCGTTCGAAAAAGGCATTTTGTTCTTCGACACAGCCGTTATTCATAACATAGTAACACACAGGCTTGTGTGCCTCCATCTCATAATCTGTGTAAGTATCCAAATTTTCGACTACTGATATTCTGTCAAACTCCCCCGGCATCACCGACACTATATTAACCAGCAGTTTCAAGGAATCATTGAAGTCAGAATCAAAATTATTGGTCATTTCATCGTTGACTCTGACTGGTTTTTTTGCTCTTCGACCTTGGCAGGAAATAATCTGCGTCCTACAGATGATTTTCCAAATGTCTTCGACTGTCCCTCTCTATTCTCGACAGGGGCATTAGTATTGGATTCTGCCTGGTTCTTCAGTGAGTTTTCCCTGAGGGCTTTTCTCTTGCGCTGCTCCCGTCTCCACTGTGACCGAGACATAGGATTCTTTCCTTTGTAATTCTCAGATACGTGGGCAGTTCTTGAAGACTGGAACTCCTTTTGATAAGTAACTAAAGATCCTAGATTTACCTCAAAGTTTTTCCACCTCTATTGTCCTTGTTGTCTATCTTTATTGGGTTTCATCCACTTACCATTAGCAGTTTCAGCAATGGGTTTGAAACTGGTGGACCTAGTTTTCGAGGCCCTGATGCCAGGCTCAGATCTCTTTCGAAAGTCAAATCTAGGCATCTCTCTACCTTGTTTGAATTTCCGTGTTCCTTCCAGTTTCTGGGCAGCTTTCTTGTCGAAGATGGCACTACAACGACGACATAACATCACACTGGACCCTTTCCCTTGGCAACGGTGGAGAAAATCGATAATTGACTCTTCCTGTCTTGGGTAAGCCTCTTTAGTGAGTTCCTCCTGGTAGTTCGATTCGCTATCCCCTATGGTTTCATGCTGGGTAATTTGTAACATATTAATTTCGACCCTTTCGACCAAATTCAGTTTCCTCAAGCCTAACTCCAAACCTTCAGTGGCCTGGTCCATTTTGACGAAGTGATCAGCAGTTTCGTTAGTCACTATTTCCCAACTTGGATTACCCATGTCATTTGAACTTGGATTATCAGCAACCTGGTTGATGTCATCAGTAGCCATCTTCATACAACCATCTTGTTCGAAACCCATGATAACCTTTACCATTACAACCTCATTCACGAGATTATTAGTAACCCCTATCGTGTTAACTGAAAAGTCATAGCTAGTAATGGCTTCGACCATGTTGGTCTCCAACGACTCTGTATAATGGGCATCCGCCATCTGCAGAGGGTCTGTATCGACCTTCATTTGGCTGTTAGCCTTCTCCCCGAATTTCAAACGTCCCTCTTGAATTGCATTTTGAACGAGACCCTTGAAAAGAAAACATTGAGACGTTTTATGACCAAAAAAATTATGGTAGTTACAAAACCCTCTTTTTTCCTTTGTTCTAAAGACGGTATTTTAGCACCAGGTGGCACTATCATTTTCCCATCTTTTACTAAAAAATCGAAAATTTTATCGCATTTCGTGAGGTCAAAAGTATACATTTTCTTTGGGAACCTATCATTCTTTTCAGATTCGACAAAATTCTTCCTCTGTGGGAGAGCCAGTACTTTGCAAGAATAAGGGGGACCTTGTTTAAGTTTAGCAAGGTCCACTTCGCTTTCGTCGAAATACAAGGGATCTTCGCATACCCCTTCGACATTTTCATTGTATTCGACAAAAGCTATTTTCTTGCTTTTATTGAACTTAGCCTTTTCGTCTTTAAGTCGTTCCAGTTGTCAGACTCTATCGGCTAGTTGAGTCATGTCCCTTAGGTATTGGGTGTCCAACTTCTTTCTAATGGAATAGTCGAGACCTCTAGCGGCCATTTCGACCAACTCGTGTTCAGACACCTATGTGAAACATCTGGCCTTAAGTAATCGAAACCTATTAAGGTACTTTTCGATTGGGTCGGAAAATTTACGCTTCACACTAGCGAGTTCCTTTAGACTAATCTTGGTTTGACCCATGTAGAATTGTTCATGAAATAAACGCTCCAGCTGGATCCAATTACACACCGTATTGGGAGGTAGCGTTATAAACCAAGTGAAGGCATTTTTAGTGATAGAACTTGGAAAGTATTGTATTCTAAGACTCTCGTCATTTGCTATCTCTCCAGCCTCGATTATATAACGAGCCACATGTTCGATAGTGGATTCCGTCGTGTCTCCTAAGAACTTAGTAAACTTGGGTACTTTCGTTTTAGGAGGTAACTCTGCTTGAAGGATATAGTCCACTATTGGAGAGGTATAGTTTGGCTTGGTGAACCCAGTGTTCAAACTATTTCGAGCCATAATTCTTTCGACCGTGGCTACTAGATTATTATCGACAACCATGTTATTGCGTCAAACCCGTTGGACGACATTGTCTGCGTCCTGGTTTCGATTTACTATGATTACTCTTGGGTCTCTCTCCCCTGGAGCTTGAACCTGATCTCTTAACGGTTCGACCCTAGGTGGTTCGAATACGGGAGGGTCGACTCTTCCCTAGTTTTCCATATTAACTTCCTCCATGTTTCCTACGTCCCGTCATGGAATGTTTGCTATCGGGGCCTGGTTTCTGGCCAGAGGAGGTACCCCCATGAATTCAGCCAATCGTGTCAACTGTACTGCTAACTGTTGATTGGTGTGGGTCGTGTTTTGGATTAATGGTTGAAAGATTTCACCCATGGTTTGGGATAAAGTTCGAACCATTTGCAAATTGCTTTCGTCCATTTGTTGTCTTAAACACGCAACAGAGGTATTGGTCAAGTTAGAGCCTTGTGTCGAATACCCTAGGCTCAAACTTTGGGGATTCCGACCAATATTCAACCCAGACCGTGATCCTTGCAATGGCGAAGCCATTGCATTGTCCGAGAATATTGGGGGAGCATTTTGGAGCCCTTGCATTACAGTTGTGGGCATCCCATATATGGGGTTTCATGGTAACTGCGAAAACCTAGGAGGAACAATGTGTCTAGACTTTGAACCTCCTCCTAATGGAGTTTGAGGATTTGACACTTGAGGTCCAACACACTCCAACGCTGGTTATCTATAAGGTCTTATTATTGTCGATCCAATCCCTAGTACTGAGGGTATTGGGTCTGGCCTCACAAGAGGCGATGTTTGCTCTCCTGTCGACGGTATCGAAGGTGACACTACGTCGTTTCTTATTCCTTCGCTAGAACCATCTCCTTGAGGGTTAGGGTTATTTGGCTGATTCATATCTGTCGCCATATTCCTAACGTTTCGTCTTGTTAGTCTCTCTTCGTTTACAGCAGTAATTCTACCACTTCTCAGTAATATAAAACGTACTTTTCACGAAAAGATCAATAAGACAACAGTTTCTACAAATTTAATTGTATAAAAGAAGATTTTTTAGCACTGTCCCACTGGGCGTGCCATTTTGTTTCCCGTGAAAATCGGAAAACAACCACTGATCTTCCAAATCTAACTTTGGTGACTCACAGGATCGATCAGATTGACCCTAGGACATGTGCTAAAAGGTTTTGTTTTCTAGAACCTGCCTAAGTTACACACTTCGACAATATTGGGTGAAAATTATTAATGGTAGAATTGCTTATTAGACTAAAGAGAGGAAGAGGATAGAAATTTGGATAGAAAGAAATAGAAATCTTTAGAGGAAGAAAAGGGATCAAAAGCAAAGTAAGAATGCATAAAAATTGGAAAGTATGGCGAAAAGGTAAAGAAAACTTAATAAAAGTAAAAGGACAAAGTAAACTTCATTCAAAAGTAAAACATGGTGTGGTTACATCACGTACAATCTCCTTGATACTCTCTTTCTCTACACTCGGATACTTGGAGTAATTTTCGGGGTGACTTTGTACAAAAGTAAATTACAACACACTTAATTCAATCTCTAAAACTCCTATTTATAATAGAAGAAATAACTAACAATAACTTCCCAAAACCATCATCTTCCGACACATGTCGTGATGCATGGAATCCTTCGCCCACCGGGTGCCACATGTCCTCTTTGTCATTAGCGAATGAAACTACTCCCTCTAATTTATTTGAATTTCAAATCTTTAAGATAGTTATCAAGCAACGTCTTGGTCCAAGCATGACCCTTAAACGTTTCATGATTTTCCCAAAGTCGTCCAAATGTTTCGACTCTTCTTCTTCGTAGACCTTGAACTCTTTCATCAACTTTTATCTCCAGCGAAATTTTAATGCTTTCTTTTAAATATCTTAACTTGCTAGAGGTGTCGAATTTAGGAGCTAACAACATGATACAATTATGAGAGGTACTGGAAATCACTATAACATAGACCTAAAGCTCTTAAGATTTATAAGATATTCATTGTATAATAAATCTTCAGGCTTTTACAACTATAACCTACATCAGAAAAATATGAATATACATTGAGTTGATAATTGTTGATCTTGTTACTCCTTTTTATGGGCTAATCTTGTTGAAGATTCAGTTTGAAACTTCATCCATATTTAGTGCCTTTTTAGAAACTAGCCATTGAGAAGGTAACTTGGTCAAGAGTCTTTTTTGTTACTCTATAGTACAAGAGTCGTTGAAGATAGATGCACTAGAAGATCTTAATCCAATGTGTAAAATATTTAACCTTTGAGTCTTCAAGAGATTTTGTACTATTTGAGTCATTGAGAGTAGATATCCATAAAGCATCTTAGCTTTTATTGAACCTTGCAATCTATAGACACTAGCTGATAATGTAATTTGACATACAACTTGCTTTCTACAGTACGGACAACTTCAGCTTTATCACCAACTCTGAATTGTACCAGAAGCCAATTTGAATTCCCTAAGTGTAGAGACAATAATATTATTTCTTTTGATGTTGAGACCTTCATCTTCAGAGTCTTCTCCAAACATCACTTAGCAAGTGTTCTTCATATTCTGCCACCAGAAGCTAGCAATGCAGAAAATCTCAAAGTGTGCTTAATATAGAACAGATTATGACAATAATATTTACAAGTATAAGAACCTGCACACATGTAACACACATCAAATAAACCATTGTTTTTTCAATACTTTTTTATCATTAAAACCCAAGGAAAATATGTCATTAACAAATCTTGTTCTAACAAAGACATATTAGCATGTGTTTCTTTAGGTTACATATTCTTCATGTGATGAATCTCCAGATGTTCTTTCTGATCTTTCAAAGATTCTTCTTGGTGAAATTTCTTCATCATTTCTTCTCTCAAAGATTCTACTAGATGAAGCTTCTTCAAATGTTATAGTTGATGAAGCTTCTTCATGTCTTTTACTAGATAAAGCTTATTCATCATTTTCATTAGAGGATGATTCTTTAGATCAACGTTCATCTATCGTGATTTTTTTTTAAAAAGATACCTCGAGTGTTAATACTTAATTTATTTCTTCTGATGAAGATGATGATGATTCTTCACCTTTTCTTGAATCCATTTCCTCAACTTTCAATAATTATATCCTTCTTCTTGTATTTTTCCTGAAACCTAAAAAACACACTTTTTCTTTTGAGTCAAGGATTGCATAGGATTTTTGGCCCCAATTCTTGAATCTAAGATATATGTTAAATATAAGGATTTTAATACATTCTCAAAGGATTTCAATGTTTTAGTACCATCTATGAAGATGACCTTAATGTTCATTTAGTGTTTCATCTTCCTGGATGTGTATGTTCATTCTCACTTGTTCGATCTTAGGAAAATCTCCATGGATTAACTCAAATGTATTCCATACTTCCTTAACTAGAATACAATAGAAAATAAATAGGTACTCCCAGGTGCTTAGATCCCTTATCGCCAAGTACTTACCTTTAAAATCAATTTAAATTTTTATTTTACCTTCTTCGGTCCACATAAAATATACTTTATTTATTATTTTATTATTGACACAATAAGTAGGAATAAACTTATCATGGGTTATTAAGTACCAAATTTAAAAATCATTTGCATTAAACAAAAACATATATTCTTGATTTCCATGATTCAAAACTTTTACCATCAAATGGTGGAGGTGTATTCATGTAACGATTAGTCTTATGAAAGAAGTTAGGCTATGATGTCACTTGTTGGACAAGTGACTCCAAACACAAGATGGGGTGATTTTTGTGGGTTTGAAAATGATGTCCAATTAAAATATTTTTGAAAAACATGATTGTTTAAAACAATACTATAAGCCAAACAAAGAATAAGTAGCAAATAAGTAAAGATCGAAGGAAATCAGAGTAAAGGAAAGAATAAAACCCAATGTAAATAAATAAATAGCAGAACACGATGATGGTTGGACCGTCACTCCTGCGATGTTCATCATCACTGTGCAAAATGCAAATTAATGTATTTTCTCGATTGGAGCACTTTCAAAGCTCTGATTTTGATTCCAGAGAATCCCAGTCGCACAACAAAACATGAACCATCAATCATATAACATTTACATCACCAAAAACTCATCGATTAACATTTAACTCATCAATTTATCATGAAAATTATTATCATATTTTATCAAATTATCATTTATACTTGTGGATATGAAACTCGAAATTCATACTACTATGTAAAACACATATAATAACCATTATGAAACACATATAATGACGGTTGCACATCTGTTATTAGGTACCGTGTGGTTGTATGTATGGTGGTTTCTGTTAGAATAAGATTTGGTTCTGCAAGATATCTCTAAGTTTTGATAATAACAAAGTAGTATTTGTGTGAGAACAATTTTGGTGTTCTAACGTTTGTTTTTCTGAAGAATTAACAAACAGGTTCTAACTCTGATAGAGAAAACTATGACTCTGATAAAGATCATATTCAATGATTACTCTGGTCTGACCAAAGTCACTTGTACACTATAAGAAGCAAGTCTGATTTTGATCTACTCTCACTCAAAAAGATTCTAAGAAGACAATATGTTGTTGCTGCAATGTTCTCTTGGTTTCTGCTTATGATCATGACTCTGATACTTTACTTCTGAAGGCTTTCTAGCTTCTAAAGTCATTATCTTCTGAAGACTAGGTGCTGAAGATTCTGAAGACAAGGTTCTATTGAACAAAGTTCAGAAGACTCTGAAGACTTGATTTTCTGAAGAATAAGTGTTGAAGACTCTGAAGACAAGGTTCTGTTGAACGAAGTTATGAAGACTCTGAAGGCTTGAGTTTCTGAAGAATAAGTGTTGAAGACTCTGAAGACAAAGTTATATTGAACGACGTTCTGAAGACTGAAGTTACTAGTGACCAAAGGTTCTGAAGACTGAGTGCTTAAAGTTCTAAAGACAAGGTTCTGGAGAACAAGTTCTGAAGCCTCTAAAGACTCAAGACTCTGAAGACCTAGTAATCAACTCTTTTACTCATTCTTCAATCACCTCTATTCAGAAGCCGCTGATGTAAAGAAGAGAAGCCCAAACCTTTTACAAGGGAAACTAGTACATAGTATATTTCAACGTTCCATTCCACTACCATTCCATTACTCTGATTTGGTGGTACAACGGACAACTTTTGTGTATGATTTTCATCCTCACGTAACGACATTATTTCAAGTCGCCAGCTACCTAAAGGATATTTCTGATCTACCCTCCAACGAATCTATTTCTGGCTATATAAGGACATGATTCCTTGAATAAAACAAAAAGAGGAGCTTTACAATGATTAATACAAAGGTTACACTTTGATTGAAAGAAATCCATGAAGAACTAAAGCTACAATATTAAAGTACGACAATACAAAGAAAGAATATTGTTCATACTATATTAGTGTCTTTAAGATATTTGAGATATTAATATCGTTTATATCTACTTGATTAGAAGTAATTTCAATGTAAACATCATTTTTCAAACTATTGTTTATAACTCATTAAGGGACCAGTTGGGTCAGAATCCTTAAGAAGAGACGGTTGTCTGTGTTGTTAGTCACCAGCGGTTGCTTATGCAGATTGTATTTACTTAAGGGACCAGTTGGGTCAGAATCCTTAAGAGGAGATGATTGTATGTTTTGTTAGTCACTAGCGGTTGCTTATGCAGATTGTATTTCCTTAAGGAACCAGTTGGTTTAGAATCCTTAAGAAGAGACGGTTGTTTATCTTGTTTATCATCAACAATAGCTAGTGCAGTGTAATCAGTTGATTATAGTGGATTAAGTCCTTGTGTATAAGGAGAAATCACCTTGGCGAGTGTACTGGATTAGCTTGATAGTTTTCAAGTGAACCAGGATATATCGAGTGTCTTTCTTTCTTGATTAGTCTATTTGTGATCTTTGTTTGAGTTTCATAAAAAGCTTTCATTTTTGAAAACTCAATTCAAGCCGCCCTTTCTTGTGTTTTCTCACACCTTCAATTGGCATCAGTGCTCCGGTTTTGATTGTGATAAAAAGTTTTATGAACACTTCATCGTGTTCAGTACCAATCCAGTATTTATGTGAGATATCATGGCTGCAGTTAATGCTAATCCTATTCAAGATGAGAAAGATCATTACAGTGCCAAACCACCAGTCTTTGATGGTGAAAAGTTTAACTACTGGAAAGGTAGAATTGAAAGTTTCTTTCTTGGTTATGACGTAGATCTTTAGGATCTCGTATTTGACGACTATACTCACCCAGTTGATGCTGAAGGGGTAAAAGTATCAACAAGTGCTATGACCAACCAATAAAAGAAAGATTACAAGAATCATCACAAGGCAAGAACTATATTGTTAAATGTTATCTCTTATATTGAGTATGCGAAGATAACAAACAGAGATATTGCTAAGTCCAATTTTTATTCTCTAAAAATGACTCGTGAAGGAAATGCTCAAGTTAAGAAGACAAAGGCGCTTGCCTTAATCTAGAAATATGCGGCATTCAAAATGTAGGATGATGAAACAATTGAGAATATGTTTTCAAGGTTTCAAATGCTAGTCGCAAGACTTAAAGTTCTGGACAAAGGATACACAACGGTTGATCATGTCAAAAAGATCATCAGAAGCCTTCCCAAGAAATGGATAGTTATGGTAACTTCTCTTAAACTATCCAAGAATCTGAATTGTATAAGTCTTGAAAAACTAATTAGTTCTTTAAGAATTCATGAGATAGAGGTGGAGGAAGATGAACCTCAAAAGAAGAATAAATGTATTGCTCTTAAGCCTAAACTTGAAAAGGAAAAGGCTTATCAAGCTGAGGAAGAATTAGAAGTCTCTGATGAAGACTCAGAAGATGAGCTATCACTTATCTCCAAAAGGATCAACAAACTCTAGAAACATAGGCAAGAGAAGTTTAGAGGATTAAAAAGAAATAGAAGTCGTGCTGACTCATCATCTGGACAGAAGAAGTAGAGCTTTGGAAAAGAAGTCATCTACTATGAGTGTAATGAGCTAGGTTATTACAAGAATGATTGTCCAAAGCTTAAAGACAAGAAGCCAAAGAAGAACTTCCCCAAAGTCAAGAAGGGACTCATGGAAACTTGGGATGATTCTAATTCTGAAGAAGAAGAATCTGATGAAGAACAGGCAAATGTTACACTAGTGGCAACAACAGTTAACGTTGAAGTCTCTGGAAAACCAAAAGACAAAATGCTATCAGAGTCAAAATCAGACTCAAACTCTAACTCAAAGGTATTATCTAAACTCTCTCATTGTGAATTAGAGTCTTGTCTTTCAAAAATGTTGGGAAGATATCAAGATCTTCAAAGTAAATACAAGGATCTTAAAAAATCTCATGTAATTACTTCTAAAGCCAGAGATAAGCTTGAACAGAACAATTCTTCTTTGAATGAAAATGTTTTTTCTTTAAAAAATAGTAAATGTGCCTTGAAAAGCAAAGTTTCTAAACTAGAAGAAGAATTAGTCTCAAATGTCTCTGATACTTGTTATGTCAATAAGTATGATAGAGCATTCCAGCACTTTCTGGATAAAGTCATAGATAGAAATAAGATTGCTTCCATGACCTATGGAGTTAACAAAAATGGTAAGAAATGTTTGGGGTGTACAAAATCATTTGAATATGATGAAAGTCAACCTGTAAAACCAAAACCTCTCTATGATCATTTTGTTCCTTCTGGAACTAGGCTTAATTGTTCTGAGCTTATGGAAGCACCTTCACAGACACAGAAATCTATTTCTAAACCTAAGTATCATTCACAAATTCCGTTGATTATCTTGTTTCACATAAGCCCAAGGTTATTAAATACTCTGGGAAAACTACAAAAGAGGACCCAGAAAGTGGGAACCTAAGGATAAAATTATATATGTTGCAGATATCCTTAGCAGCTAAGTTGAAACACCAATCATGGTACCTGAACAGTGGTTGCTCGTGACACATGATGGAAAGAAGTCATATGTTCCAAATTTTAGAACTTAAGGCTGGAGGCTTCGTCGGTTTCGGAGGAAACCAGAAGGGTAAAATCATTGGCTCTGGGACTGTTGGTAATGGTAAACTTCCTTCTATTACTAATGTTCTTTTTAGTCAATGGTTTGATGCATAACTTATTGTCTATTAGCCAACTTAGTGACAGTGGTTATGATATAATTTTTAATCAAAAGTCTTGTAAGGTTGTTACTCAGAAGTATGGCTCAATCCTTTTTTAATGGAAAGAGGAAAGACAACATTTCAATATTAGACTTTTTGATCTTAAGGAACAGAACGTCAAATGCTTAATGTCTGTTAATAAGGAGCAATGGATGTGGCATAGACGCTTGGGCCATGTTAGCATGAGAAAGATTTATCAACTAAATAAGCTTGAATTAGTTAGGGGCTTACCAAATCTGAAGGTTTCCATAGATGCTTTTTATGAAGCATGTCAGAAAGGAAAGTTCTCTAAAACTTCTTTCAAAGCGAAAAATGATGTTTCTACTTCTAGACAGTTAGAACTTCTACACATTGATTTGTTTGGACCAGTCAAAACTTCCTCAATCAGTGGAATGAAGTATGTATTAGTTATTGTTGATGACTATAGTCGTTGAACATGGGTAAAAATTTTGAAACACAAGGATGAGTCACATTCTGTGTTTTCTACCTTTTGCTCACAAGTGCAAACTGAAAAGGATTGTAAAATTGTGAAAGTCAAAAGTTATCATGGTGGAGAATTTTAGAACGGATACTTTAGTAATCTTTTTTATTCCCATGACATTTCCCATGATTTCTCCTGTCCTAGAACTCCACAACAGAATGGAGTAGTGGAAAGTAAGAATAGGACTTTGCAAGAAATGGCTCGTGCCATGATCCAAGAAACTGACATGGCTAACCATTTTTGGGCAGAGGCAGTAAATACAACATGTTATATTCAGAACATGATTTCCATCAGACCTATTTTGGGTAAGACTCCATATGAACTGTGGAAGAATAGAAAACCCAACATTTCATATTTTCATCCTTTTGGTTGTATATGTTTTATGTTGAATGCTAAAGAGAATCTTGGCATGTTTGACTCCAAAGCTCAAAAGTGTTTATTGTTAGGATACTCTTGTTAGTACCATGATTCTATGATATAGAATTTTCCATGGTTCTATGATTGACTAAATTTTGGTAAAACATGATCCTGCACTGATGTTAAGCAGGATGTTATAACATCTCCATCTGTTGTGGTGACAGAACTGTTGTGGAGTGTTTTAATGTGAATGTCATGTTGAATGTCGTGACATCCATCTACTGTCATGACAGAACTACTGTCATGTGTTTTTAATCACAATGTCATGACATCGCTGTCTGATACAGCAGGAGCTGTGGTAACAGAACTGCTGTCATGTGTTGTAAGCAAGATGTCATTACCAATGTCATGACATCGCTGTCTGGTGCAGTAGGAGCTAGCAGGAGCAGATGATAGAACTGTTGTCATATGTTTTAAACAGGATGTCATTACCAATGTCATGACATTGCTGTCTGGTGCAGCAGGAGCTGATGACAGAACTGCTGTCATGGATGTCATACTGAATGTCATGACATCGCTGTCTGGTACAGCAGGTGCTGTTGTTTTATCACTTGATAGAAGTGCTTTGGATATACCTCATCAGTATGTGTAGGCTAAAGTGATTCATTAGGAACAAAGTGAAGATTTAATTGGTGTTCATAAAAAGGATCTTTGAGACTTTTTAGGAAACTATAATATGCTTGTTTCTACTATTGTGAAGAAGATTCTGTAGGAGTGTTCAGCAGGTGGATTTTAGTCAGCTAAGAGTCAAGTAAGTTGGATGTCATGACTGGATGTTGTAACATTGATCGTATGACATCAGGCGCGCAGTTTTAGTTTTCTGGTATTTTACCTGAGATATCTCAGGCTAGAATTCAGGAAACCTGTTATGGCTCCTTAGTTATCTCAGGCGAGATTCTAGTCAGGGCTGGACATAACATGAAGCAGTTGTGACCTAATTTAACAGCACCTTGAATTATGGAAAGTGGTTTAACTTGGTTTAACCTAAAGTTTGTTACTTGTGACCAGCCCAAGCCCAGTCTGCATTGCTATTTAAGGAGGAACAGAAGCAATGGAAATCAAGCACTCACAATAAGAAAAACTTGAGTGTAGAATTAAGGTCTAGGATTTTAAGAGTCCATTGTGTGTGACCTAGTAAGTCACCCTTTGTATCTTTGAATGCATAGTGGTAGACATGTTTAGGTTGTTGTTAGGACAGTGCTAATTGTTCACTCAAAGCTTTTAAGCAAGAGTGTATTTGTGAGTGAAGAGGTTTGCTCTTCACGTGTGTCTAGGAGTCTTAGGATTCCTTGTGTGCCAAGCAATTGTATGATGTATAATTGCTTTGGTTATTGTGTATGAACAGGTGTGTTCATTGTGCCACTCAAAGCTTTTAAGCAAGAGTGTGTGTCTCTTGATCAAAGTTGTGAAGCAAGATCAAGGTTTGTTTGAAGAGTGTCTTCATATTGTAATTGTGAATTGTTTATCACTGCGGTGATTGATGGGGAATTAAGCAGGGTCTCTTGTCTAGTGGATTCTAGGCAAAAGTGTCATTGGGTAGGTCTTAAGTGAAGAGTGCAAACATGTTGTTTGACTCTAAATTAATTCTACTAATAGTGAATTTCCTCACTGGCTTGGTAGTCCCCAGATGTAGGTGTGGTTGACACTGAACTGGGTGAACAATTACTTGTGTTATTTATCTTTCAGCATTTACAATTCTGCACAATTTAAATAGTTAGATAAATAGTCTGTCAGCCTGTTGATGTTACAACAGACGTCATGACATTTGTACAATTTAAAGAAATTTAAATTGGTCATGATCTATCCTCGTCCTTGTTGAGCAGTAATCAATGTTCTTGGGACATATGAGATTTGCATACCAGAATTTCAACTCTGAACGCTCTAAAGGCTACAGAACCTATAAAACAGAAACACAAATTATTAAGGAATTAATTCATGTCAGATTTGATGATAAGTTTGACCCTAAAAAGTCAAAGCTAGTTGAAGAGTTTACAGTTTTGAAGATTACATTATCAGAATCCAAGGAGGAAGATTCTAATGAAGGAGACAAAGATGCACAAAACTACAGAATCATATACAGTCTCACCAGAAACAGCAAATTGTCCAACTCAACAAAAGAAAAATAAACTAAGGACTTCTCATTCTGAAGAATTAATTCTGGGAGACAAAGTTGATTCAGTCAAAACTCGTTCATCATTCAAACCTTCTGAAGAAACTCTTTTGGGTTTAGTGTCACTAATAAAGCCAACAATAATTGATGAAGCTCTTCAAGAAAATGAGTGGATTCTGGCCATGCAAGAAGAACTGAATCAATTCACCAGAAACAATGTTTGGAATCTTGTTCAAAAACCTAAAGGTTTCCACGTCATTGGAACAAAATGGGTATTCGGAAATAAGCTTGATGAGAAACGTGAGATCATGAGAAACAAAGCACGAATGGTAACACAAGGGTATAGTCAGCAAGAAGGGATAGACTATAATGAAACCTTTGCATCAGTTGCCAAGTTAAAATCTATTTGCTTATTAGTTTCTTTTGTTGTTAATCATAACATCATTCTTTATCAGATGGATGTAAATAGTGAATTTTTAAATGGGTATATTTCAGAAAAAGTGTATGTGCACCAACCTCCTGGTTTTGAAAGTTTTGAAAACCTAGACTTTATTTTCAAACTTAAAAGATCGTTATATGGTACGAAATAGGCTCCCAGAGCTTGGTATGAAAGACTAAGTAACTTTATTTTGGAAAATGAATTTACCATAGGAAAAGTGGATACAACACTCTTTTGCAAAACCTTTAAAAATGACATTTTGGATGTGCAAATTCATGTTGATGATATTATATTTGGTTTTTCTAATACTTCCTTGTGCAAGGAATTTTCTAAGTTAATGCAAACTAAATTTGAAATGAGTCTGATGGGAGAACTCAGATTCTTTCTGAGAATTCAGATTGATCAATGTCCAGAAGGAACATACATTCATTAGAGCAAGTATGCAAGAGAACTTCTGAAGAAGTTTAATATATCATATAGTAAACTTACAAAGACACCTATGCATCCTACATGCATTCTGGAGAAAGAAGAAGTAAGTAAAAAGGTTTGTCAGAATCTCTTCTGTATCTAATTGCTTCTCGTCCATATATTATGTTCATTGTTTGCCTCTATGCTCGTTTCCAATCAGATCCAAGGGAAACTCATTTAATAGCTATTAAGATAATCCTAAGGTATCTAAAAGGAACAACTAACCTTAGCTTGATGTATGAGAAAACATCAGAGTACAGACTTTCTAGTTATTGTGATGCAGATTATGCTGAAGACATAATAGAAATGAAAAGTACTTATGGAAACTGTCAGTTTCTGGGTAACAACCTCGTCTCCTGGGCTAGTAAAAGACAATCAACCATTACACTATCTACTATAGAAGCAGAATATATCTCAGCATCATTGTGCAGCACTCAGATACTCTGGTTGAAGAATCAACTAGAAGATTTTCAGATATATGAGAGTAACATTCCTATCTTCTGTGATAATACTTCTGATATATGCTTATCCAAAAATCCTATCTTTCATTCTAGGGCTAAACATATTGACATAAAACATCACTTTTACTTGACTATGTTTAGAAGGGTGTTTTTCAATTAAAATTTATGGATACAGATCACCAGTGGGCTGATATTTTCATAAAACCCCTTGCTGAGGATAGATTCGTATTCATTCTGGAAAATCTATATATAAAACATTATCCAGAATGAGCAGATGAATTTTTTGATGTGTCAAGTCACCAGAACTTCTGAGATAAGATTCTGAAGATTAAGCATATTATTTCTCTTTTATTTAACGGTCTTCTGATTGACGATACTTCTACAAGTTAGAAGATGTCATAGTCAGAAACTTGTCTAGTCAGATATCTCTTGGTATTTTTGACTTTGGGGACATCAAACGCATTCTTTTGAATAGACGGATATGACTTTCTTGTGACACTTGTCCAAAATCAAATCATATCTTACTATTGAAGAGACACCTCGAGCGTTGTGATTTTGTGAGACTAGGTTTCAAGTGATTGTTTCCTATCTCCCTATTACTGTCATAAAAATGGTTCAACGCATTGGGTATGGTAAAATTCTCAAGAATAGACTAAATCTTTATGCCTTCCCTTATGGTTGTGCAATCTTTAAGATGGTTTTTAAGACAGAATGTTCATATCTAAGTATTTCCATCTCAACCATTATTCCCTATCAGGTTTTTTTTCCTTCCACTTTTAAGTATACACTTAATTCGTCTTTATTGACTAATGTCAAGAGTTGAATAACGTATACCCAATCCGTGATCTCTTGGAAACTGCTACACTCATTTCCCATTCCTTGATAAATTTGTCTCTCTCTACTTTCGCTCCACGTCATTTGTTTTGGAAATGATGAATTTTTATTTCAAATCCATCTAAAGCTAACTAACTGATTTTATTGATGATACATTTCCTTTCCACATGCACACAAACATACACGCACACGCACACAAACACACACACGCGCGCGCGCGCACTCATACACACACATATATATATATATATATATATATATATATATATATATATATATATATATATATATATATATATATATATATATATATATATATATATATATATATATATATATATATATTATACTTCTCCTTATTTATTTTCATTTGTCCTTCACCCTGCTTATCTTTCTTTTTTTTCCCAGAAAATGTCTATCAAAACTTTCTTTGGCAATGAGGAAGTCATGGAAGTGATTTCTGAGAAAAGACCAAACCTTCCTAGACTAAGAGACTCAGGGGTGCTCCTATCTACTAGCATGCAGATTTAAGGATGGTTTGGCTACTTGTAATCCTGCATGGACCTATCTATCTTGTCCTTGTAAAGGAATTCTGGATATATGTTAGAATAGGTAATGACAACAACTCTATCCGGTCTTCTGTCTTTGGTAATCCATTATTTATAACACCAAACTCCACCGCTAAGGCCATCAAATGTGTTCAATCTGGAGTTACAGTTGAAGATTTTCATTTGAGCTACTCTTTTGTTGAATATCTCATTAGTATTCATGATGGCTCTCTTAACAAATTCGAACCTTACAATCCTGAAGGGCTTCTACAAACTGGAAAAATTTGGTTTGAACTTCTGCTAACCAACTTTCGACCCTAGGGAGTGGCCAAAAATGCTTTATCTCATGATGATAGACTCTTTATCTACTTTATGATGTACAATGTCATGGTTAACCAACCTCAAACTATCTTCAATCATCTGAAGTATTATGTTAAAATCTCCAGATATCAGCATAACTCCTTCATTCCCTATGGAAGAATTATGTATGAGTTGTTCTTTAGGGTTGAAATCATTGGTTTAGCTAGAATACTTGGACGAGAAAATGCTATGCTTGAAGAAAGATGGGAAAGGGTTGATGACGTTGAATATTTTTGATGGATGGTGGGCGTGTGTTCTTGTTGATCTCTATGTTCTTGATTTATCTCTATATGTCCTTTGATTAAATGTTTGTCTGTCAATTTTGTTTTGTTTTGTTCTCTTGTACCTACGCCACCGGAGTCTTATTAATCAATGATAAATTTTTATCTTTTATTGCTTTTGTTCCATCTTATTGCATTTTTTGCTTGCTAACAAAACGGGGAAGAAGTATTGATTTTATTTTTTCTCTTGAATCAACTCCATTACTCAAATTGTTTGAACTATCTTTTACCTATTTAATAATGACAAAAAGGGGGAGTATGTTAATCGAAAATTATTTTGATAAGAATATCTTGTCTCTGAATCATAGCTCAGACATTCTAACTCTTTAATTGCATTCAATTCTTTTCCTTAGAATGTTTTCAGGAAGAAATTAATATATTGATAATCAGGCTTTGATTTAACCAATCATTATATTTATCTGATGCATTTGATAAGAATCATACTTGAACCATCTTAGATCTTATAAGTCCAATCAGGCTTTGATATATAATCAAGCGTTGTTATTCTGTATCTGATAAGATCTTTAAAATCAGGCTCCGGTATCCAAAATATGAAAAGATTTTTAGATCTTAGATTCAAGGGGAGCTTTGATAAAGGGAATTTATTTCTAAAGTTATCTCTATCATTTCCTATTGATTATCATCGTACAAAACTGTGTCATCAAAATACATGGTTTTTTCATTATCAAAAAGGGGGAGATTGTTAGAACAAGATTTGGTTCTGCAAGATATCTCTAAGTTTTGATAATAACAAAGTAGTATTTGTGTGAGAACAATTTTGGTATTCTAACGTTTGTTTTTCTGAAGAATTAACAAACAGGTTCTAACTCTGATAGAGAAAACTATGACTCTGATAAAGATCATATTCAATGATTACTCTGGTCTGACCAAAGTCACTTGTACACTATAAGAAGCAAGTCTGGTTCTGATCTACTCTCACTCAAAAATATTCTAAGATGACAATATGTTGTTGATGCAATGTTCTCTTAGTTTCTACTTCTGATCATGACTCTGATACTTTACTTCTGAAGGCTTTCTAGCTTCTAAAGTCATTATCTTCTAAAGACTAGGTGCTGAAGATTATGAAGACAAGGTTCTATTGAATGAAGTTCTGAAGACTCTGAAGACTTGAGTTTCTGAAGAATACGTGTTGAAGACTCTGAAGACAAGGTTCTGCTGAACGAAGTTCTGAAGACTCTTAAGGCTTGAGTTTCTGAAGAATAAGTACTGAAGACTCTGAAAACAAAGTCCTATTGAACGACGTTCTGAAGACTCTGAAGACTTAAGTTACTAGTGACCAAAGATTCTGAAGACTGAGTGCTTAAAGTTCTGAAGACAAGGTTCTGGCGAACAAGTTCTAAAGACTCTAAAGACTCTGAAGACCTAGTGATCAACTCTTTTACTCATGATTCAATCACCTCTATTCAGAAGCCGCTGATGTAAAGAAGAGAAGCCCAAACCTTTTACAAGGGAAACTAGTACATAGTATATTTCAACGTTCCATTCCACCACCATTCCATTACTCTGATTTGGTGGTACAAAGGACAACTTTTGTGTACGATTTTCATCCCCGTGTAACGACATTATTTCAAGTCGCCAGCTACCTAAAGGATATTTCTAATCTTCCCTCCAGCGAATCTTTTTTTGGATATATAAGGACTTGATTACTTGAAGAAAACAAAAAGAGGAGCTTTACAATGATTAATACAAAGGTTACACTTTGATTGAAAGAAATCCATGAAGAACTGAAGCTATAGTATTAAAGTATCACCATACAAAGAAAGAATATTGTTCATACTGTATTAGTTTCTTTAATACATTTGAGCTATTAATAGTGTTTATATATACTTGATTAGAAGAAATTTCATTGTAAATATCTTTGTTCAAACTGTTGTTTGTAACTCCTTAAGGGACCAGTTGGGTCAGAATCATTAAGAAGAGACGATTGTCTGTGTTGTTAGTCACCAGCAGTTGCTTGTGCAAATTGTCTTTCCTTAAGGGGCCAGTTGGGTCAGAATCCTTAAGAAGAGACAGTTTTATGTGTTATTAGTCATCAGCGGTTGCTTGTGCAGATTGTATTTCCTTAAGGGACCAGTTGGGTCAGAATCCTTAAGAACAGACAGATGTTTGTGTTGTTAGTCACCAGCGGTTTCTAGTGCAGTGTAATCAGTTAATTATAGTGGATTAATTCCTTGTGTATAAGGAGAAATCACCTTGGCGGGTGGACTGGATTAGCTTGATAGTTTTCAAGTGAACCAGGATATATCGTGTGTCTTTCTTTCTTGATTAGTCTATTTGTGATCTTTGTTTGAGTTTCACAAAAAGCTTTCATTTTTGAAAACCCAATTCAAACCTTCCTTTCTTGTGTTTTCTCACACCTTCATTTTCCACAATGGGCGACAAACCGTGGTTATTAGTTAGGTAGCGCGCTACTTATAACAATGATTTATTCAAACAACCGTTGTGAAATAATGTTTAGGTCATTGGTTCGAATCCCAGTCTCGCCATTCTTGCCTTTTATTATTCTTGATAGTGCACTCTACTTATAAAAACAGTTAAGTTAAAAACTGTTGTGATATAATTTGTTTTATATATATCTAAACTGCTCAATCGAATATGTTTCTTTGACCATTAGCGCTAACACATGCAAGGACTTCCTACTTAAAGCATTTCCTACCATATTAGCACCGGGATGGAAACTTAACTCAAAGTCATAGTCCTTCAGAAATTCTATCCATCTTTTCTACCTCATATTCAACACCTTTTGATCAAATAGATACTTCATACTTTTATGATCACTAAAACTTCAAACCTCAAACCATACAAGTATTGTCTCTAAACTTTAAGCACGAATACTACTGCTGCCAACTCCAAATCATCGGTAGAATAATTCCTCTCATGAGTCATGCATTGTCTCTAAGCATATGCTACCAATTGACTCCTATGCATAATCACACAACCTAAACCCATCTTAGAAGCATCACAATATACAACAAAAGATTTCCTCGAATATGGTAAGATCAAAATTGGCATCGACGTCAACCTCTTCTTCAGCTCTTGGAAAATTTCTTCACACCGAACATCCCACACATAAGCTTGTACTTTCTAGGTCAATTGAGTCAAAGGTAAATCCAACTTTGAAAATCATTCTATAAATCTTCTGTAGTAACCAACTAAACCAATAAAACTTTTGATCTTGGTAATCAACTTAGGAGTTTCCCACTGCAATGTTGCGTCTACCTTAGACTGATCAACTTCTATTCCACCACTAGAGATTACATGACCAAGGAAGCTTACCTCTCTTAACCAGAATTCACACTTGAAAAACTTAGCATACAACTTCTTGCCCTTTAGGTTGTCAACATAACTCGCAGGTGTTATGCATGTTCTTCGTATGACTTGGAATACACCCAAATATCATCGATGAACACCATAACGAACTAATCCAAATAAGGATGAAAAAACCTATTCATATACTCCATGAATAATCCTGGCTCATTAGACACACCGAATGGCATTACTGAATACTCATAATATCCATAACAAGTTCTAAATGAAATCTTCGGTAAATCTTTTGAATTTACTCGAATCTGATGGAAGCCTAATCTCAGATCAATCTTGTTGAACACATAAGCTCCAATCAACTGTTCCATAAGTTCATCAATCCTATGAAGAGGATACTTAATCTTAATAGTAACCTTATTTAATAGCCAATAATCATCTCATAACCCCATTCTCCATAGGTCACACATGTATTGATGATAACAATCAAAGAGAAACCATTAATAAAATGCATACCTCAAATCAAATTATCTGATCTCGAAACCTCTACACCACTAAGAGCAAACACCTTCCCACTATTTTGTACGAAATATGGCGTGTTCTTTGGCTTATGACACTGGGTATTGATATGATATGGTTCTCCATAGTTGAAACAAGTAAAAACTACACTCTTGTACTCAACAGCACAATGTCCCTGCTTTCCACACTTGAAGCATGTAAGGCATGTGCTCTTGCACTCAAAAACATGATTACCTAACCCTCCATACTTGAAACATGTTAGAGATGTCGAACCCCTTTCTCCACTTCTTCCATTCCCGCATGTGTCCTTCTGCTTGGACTTCTGATCCCCCTTAGCAACTTGAGTCACATACGGCTTACCACGATTCTGACTCCCACTCTTCTTCTCACTCACACTCTTGTAGTGAGTAGGCCTGACTCTACTATCCTCATTATAAATTCTACATTTGTTAACCAGCATTGAGAACAAGCGGATCTCTTCATAGCCGATGAACTGCTTGATTTCAGGATGTAAACTAGTCTCAAACTTCACGCACTTGGAACCCTCGGCTTCCACACTATTATAGTCAGGACAAAACTTGTATGACTCTTCAAACTTGGCCGCATAGTCAGCCACAGTCATATTGCCATGCTTCAGCTCTAAGAACGCAATCTTCTTACGACTACAAACATCATCTGGAAAATACTTGAAATTATTTCATGAAATTAACCCAAGTAATTTCCGCATTAGCAGCTTCCATCATCTGACGAGTATTCTCCCACCAATACTCAGCTTCCTTAGATAACATATGTGTTCTCGACAACACATTGTTCGCATCAGTGCATGCCATAACCCTGAAAATCTTCTCAATATCTTGAACCAAGCTTGGGCAACTTTAGGATCATACCTCCCCTTGAAAGTAGGCAGATTCTTCTTCTGGAACTTTCTCAGCCCACATAACTCGTCAACTCCACCATTCTAATTTTGATTTGCATGCAACACCCCATTCGCTTGCGCCATCACATGATTCATTTCCTCAAGAGCATCAGTAATCGCACGATCTTTCTTGCCATCCATTTCTCTCTATACAACTAGTTGAAACAAGTTAACTAATCGTAAACAGTAAAGCAAATAATTATTAATGAACTCGAGCATTGACAATGTTTGCACACATGTTGCATATCAGGGTATAAACAAGCTCACAAAACCTAAGCTTAATGAATCGAAATGCTTTGATATCAATTATATAACACCCTAAACCCCAAACACTTAGTTTACAAAATATGCAGAATAAAATACTCAAAAAGGGTTTCACATTTCTCATCATAACAACTCTTTCAAATCACATTATAGCAGCGGAAATAATTATTCACCACAACTTCATTAATTGTCTCCTAGAAAATAAATAAACTTCATTTTAAATCATAAAATAAATAGTTCAACAACTTGCAAAACAAAAAACATAACACAGTATTCTCATCGCAGTGTTACATTATCACAATGATACAGAAACTAAACAACTCAAAACGATTAATAGCGAAGAAGGCCATTATGCCATCCTCAAAACAATTAATGTATTCTTCTCTTCTACTTAAATAAATGTGGTACCAAAGTTTTGGGTAATCATAGGTGTGTTACTGAAGCATACCTTTGTCACTGGACTGAATTCCTACATGTCCCTTGACCGAAATCCTACTTGTCACTAGACCGAAGTCCTAACTCATCACTGGACCAAAGTCCTACTTATCTCAGATATCCATGATACACGAATGCAACGACAATACAAATGCAATACTCGTTTTAACCTCCAACTCCAATACTCGTCACTGGTTCCTCTCGAACCTAAAACTCAGCATAATCATTGCCAATACAAGGCCATATAAATGGTTCCTATGAACCGAACATTTCAGCATAACTCAACATTTTTCCTCTTCATGAGGAATTCATCATAAACTCAACATAATAATTAAAAATAATTAATTTTTCATCATTACTCTTCATCAACATCAAAGTAGCATCAAACAACCATCAAATACAAAATCCACTCAAAAAATCGAGTCGAATGACCCATAATCGGTCAAACAAGGGCTGACGCTCAGCCCACTGGGCATGACGACCGTCACGCCCACCCATCACCTGCTCTCTCATTAACTCGTCATCTCGCTGACAAAAGGAAATGGTGTTCATCATCAGTCGCTGACGGTCGGCCCGTCTTTTAGCTGACGCGCGTTAACTCTGTCCAAATGGATGTCTTCCCCAAGCGCGATGACGGTTGGACTATCACTCCCGTGACATTCGTCATCGCTATGCAGAACGCCAATTTATGCATTTTCTCCATTGGAGCACTTCCGAAACTCTAGTTTCGATTCCAGAAAACCCCAATCACATAGGAAAACATGAACCATCAGTTATATAACATTTACATAGTCAAAAAGTTATCGATTAACATTTAAATAATTAATTTATTATGAAAATCATCATCATATTTTATCAAATTATCATTTACACTCAAGAACATAAAACTCAGAATTCAACACAAACATTCACATCAAATTCAGCAGTTAATAGAGCACAAATGCATGATTAACAACAACAACCTAATAAGTTTTACACAAACCCCTTCAAGGTCTAAACCCCTCAACAATGTAGGGAAAGGGAAGGATAAAAGGAAAGACGATATGGACTCCTTTCTATCCTTCATGCTTAAAAACACTCATACCATGAACAGTCTCTCCACCCCCTTACCTCGAATTTACAGCAGTGGTTAAAATTGTGGTTATGGAGTCTCTTCTCCTTCAAAAGTTTTCCTAAGGTTGACTCTTCTCTCGCCACTTTTCACAAAAATACGTAATGACAACTCTCTAACTTTTTTTCTTTTCTTATTTAAATAAATTAAACCTAATTTTCTTTTATTTGAATTAATTCTACAAACTCCCATCAACTCTCACTAATTTCACCCACCTTCTTATTTTATTAAAAAAAAAAAATTTTTCTCTCCAAAGTCTCAATTTCACTTATTTCTCTATTAATAAAGTTATTAAAAATATAATTAAATTCTAGTTTAATATTAAACTACTATTCATCACTTCTACACTAATTTTAAATATAATTAAATTCTATCCAAAATTTATTAACTTAAATAATGATAATTAAATAGATTAAAAACACTCCAAAACTCAATTAAAATTAAATTAATCAAAACCGAAATATTACAATCATCATGTGTTATTTTAAGAGACGAGGATTCACCTGCTTTGTTTTGGACGTTTTTCTCCTCAACACTAGTTATTAGACTTTAATTGTAGGTGTTCGAGATGACATGTAACAATTAACTTATTAAAACTTTAGAAATTACATTTGATTAAAAATTTATTTTCTGTTTTAGATTTTGTTCTTTTCTTATAACAAAAATACCCGTACACCACTTACATACATCTTTTAAAGTCATATAGCATAACCAATGTAAGCCTTCTCATCACAATGATTAAAAGTTGTTAGTGGAATCTTGTTGTGAGAATAATAATAAGTATCATCAAGTACAGGTAATCGAAGCTTAAAGCATCCAAATAAAAGACATGAAAGAAAAGCAGAATATGCAACAACGAGTGAAACAAACGATAGTGACAAAAGCTTAGAACACATTGGGTTGAGAAAGAGGGGAGACAGAGAGAGAGAGAGAGACCCTTTCTAGATTGGAATTGTTTAAGCCTTGGTGGTCGTGTTCTGTCTAGCAATACCGTATAGTTGTTATTTAATAAATACTTGTTCATAACTTTCACACTTTTCCCTGTCCAGGATATAGTATAGCCACCAACATATAGACCTCATCCAAATGTACAATGTTGCCCCATGCTAAACCCCAACTAATTATTAATATTCCCTACACAAAAACACCACACAAAAAAAAGTATTCTCCAAAATCATATATAAGGAAAAATAGATTTGATAGATTAAATTACATATATTAAAGCAAGAATGTTTATTTTTCTAATTCATTGAAAATTTGGGATATTTGACGTATTATATAGATTAGATATATTGATTATTTAATAAATTTAAAAGATAAAATTTTTTTTATAAATAAAATCAAAAATAATATTTATCATCTCTTAAATAGACATAAATGTGGAACATTGTTTTGCGGATGATATGCTTTTAATAAATATATCTATTTGATGATAATAACTAATATGATAAGTCAAACATGAACAATTAAGCGAATAAAGACGCAAACCTAAGGGTTGATAAACTTGACTATTTGATGATGGTAATATAAAATGAAATATAAGTTAAAGTCTCATCTCAAACTACTCATGCAAGTTCTCACACAACAAAGAGCATCTGCCAAAGTCTTCGAAGTAGTTTGGTACCTTCTATTTTAGTACTGAGTGAATGAATTGTAAACCAAAGGGGCTTTATCGTAAAAGCGCACACACTAAATACTTTTATCAAAGAAACTACTTTCCAAATTAGTTTTTACCAAAGAAAATATCCTTAAAAATATATTGAAGTTATGCCAAATGAATTAAGAGCTGTCAAAATAGCTATAGGCGAAAATTTCACTTCTCCAATCAATTGGAGTATTTTCCCAATCGATTGGATCAGTTCAAAATTGAGCCATAAGTGCTTCGTACAACACCTTTATAATATGCAACGACTAGATATCTTTTTTTTCTCCTATTTTTGAACTTACAATCAATTTAAAAAACGTACCAATTGATTGGGAAGTGATAAAAATAATTTATGGGAATTCCTTATTTAGCCAACCTTCGGCTTACAAATAGAGGTTCCTTTTTTAGTCAACCTTTGGCCTACAAATAGAGGTTCCTTTTCTCATTTCACAACATCCAGAAACGTATTTTGACACTTCTCTCTCTCTCTCTCTCTCTCTCTCTCTCTCTCTCTCTCTCTCTCTCTCTCTCTCTCTCTCTCTCTATATATATATATATATATATATATATATATATATATATATATATATATATATATATATATATATATATATATATATATATATATATATATATATATATATATATATATATATATATATATATATATATATATATATATATATATATATATATATATATATATATATATATATATATATATATATAAATTTTTTAAAACAAAATTTGTAAACTAATATTTTACCCTAAATGCTATTGTGAGGAAAGTCATTTTATGAGTGAGGATATTATTGTAATTCTAGAAAGGGTAGAATTGTAAATTTACTAAGGAAATTTTTTGTATACACCATAGTTGAATACTATAAAATTAGACATTTATTGGGGTTAGAAGGTAAACTCGTTAAAAGCTTTGGGTTGTGATTGTATGATTCAATTTCAGTTTAGGTTTGAGATTATCCTGTTATAAAATCTTCTAGATTCTTGGTCAGTCCCATATTAAAACCAAGATTAGGTTCGAAAGTTCATCCCATATAAAAGCTTTCATGAGGTTCAAGTTCGGTCCATATAAAATCTTGAAAGGTTCGAGATCATCCCGGTATAAAATTTCATAGGCTATTGGTTATCACGTATAAAACCAAGGATTAAGGTTCATCAATTCAACCAGTGTAAGAGCTTACAAAGTTCGTGAGCAGAAAACTAACTACTTCAATTCACTAAGAAAAAACGCACAAGCTAAATCTATCGTCTTGTATTATTTGGTTGGAGGTCAACCATCATTTATTTTGTATAATGGAGTTCGCGAGTCTTTTCTACTAATAGCTCTTAATTATTATTGAAAACTCTCAAGATCAATTTTTGGAGAAAGGAGTAGGTCTTTTTCTTTTTAACCGGACTTCTATATATCGTGGTAATCATCTCTTTTCCTTAAACTCCTTTAAATTGTTGCAATTTATTTTTCCACTACTAAGTTTTTTGAAGATATTTTTAAACTCTGATTTTATTTCTCAATTTTTTTTCAAAACCAAGTTTTTCCAAACCACACAATTCAGCCCCCCCCCCCCCCTTCCTCTTGTATGTGAATTCTCATGTTCAATAAGTGAAATCAAAGTTTAACTCTTGTTTAAGGACTAATCGTCTTAAGAGGAAGATGACTTCTGACAAGAAATATTTTCTAAACACAACACCAGTTTTTAATGATAGTAAATTTAATATTTTGCAAGCCAAAATTAAAATTTTTCTTCAAAGTTTTAATCATGAATGGTAAGAAACTATCGTCAATGGTTTGGTTTACCCTATTCATCAAGAAAATTATGATGTAATAGATAAACCCTACTCTCTTTGGACCGAAGAGGAAAAGAGAAAGATAGAGATATATCTTAAAATAAAGAACTTCATAATAATGTCTTTAGATGATAGTAACCTTTATGATGTTAGTCATTGTAAAACCTCCAAAGAAATTTTGGATGCTCTTGAAAGAATACATGGAATTTCTCTAAGTATAAAACAAGAGAATGTGAACATGTGAGGCAAAGAAAATAATGATACTCATCATGAATGGTTTTCTAAATTTAAAAATATTAGTAATTTTTTTGGGAATTGCATTATTAAAATTTATCTAAGAATTAATTATTGAAAATTTAATTTAATCCTTAAATCAAAAGATGAGAGCCTTTATGAATTTCAAGAGAATTCAAGAAAAAAGAAATTTTAGAAAAATTATACGATCGAGTTCAACTGCTCGAAGATGGAGGAATCCAAACTGAAAAATCATCAACTTCATCATACTCCTATCATATAACCCTTGTGCAATCCTTCGAAAGAACATACTCAGCATTTGAACGATCTTCAGAAAATTCAACATCCTACGAAGGACCCTCTAGTTCAAGGAATAAAGAAGATGAAGAAGTTTTGTTAATACTCGAACTAATAAGAGGAAGATAAAAATTAACCTCGAGGAAAATTATGGAAAAGTATTCAAAAAATAACATGAAATCAACTTAAAGGCATCCTATGAAGAAGATATTATTCCAGGTATCCAACCATTTCTTGCATAGTTGTTTAGAATGAGTGGTCAACTAATGGATGAAAATAACAAAGTAAGATAGTGTACCCTATATCTTAAGGAATCTTTAAGACATCTTAAGGAAATGAACAAATATTTCAAAATAGAGATAACCCAACTTAAAAACCCGAAAGAAGAATGTAAGCGGTGTGACTCCATTATAAAGAAGTAACTAGGCTTCGTGAACCCTTAGAAAATTTCACCCAAGGGAAATAAAGTTTGACCTAATTTTGTCTAATCAAAAGCTTTCCCTAAATAGAAATGGTGTAGGTTTTAAAAAGATATAGAAAAATCTAAGAAAGGTATTTATGAAAAGGACAATAAGCATCAAGTTTATAAATGTACCAACTATAGAGAATTTGACGCTTATAACCCTTTTGTTTTGACAAATTAAAAGAATCTAAGGTAGCCGCCTTAGATCCTATATGATTAATGCATCTGGGCCCAAGAAGATGTGAGCACTAAAGGTGAAACCATAGTGTTTTGCAAGTATGCTTTACAGCTTGGAGAATTGACGATATTAATAAAGTTTTGTAAAGCATTGTATACTTCACAAGTAAACAATATTTATGGAGTCTTTGATCCAAGAATAAAATGATAATGAAAATTGTCAACCGTAGTGATCAAAGAAAATCATTTAAGAATATCTCAAGTACAAGAGGTAACCTCTCATTCTTTACATAACATCATTTTCCAAATTATTCATGTTAGGTGTGAATATGGGTGTAGAAAAATGGTCTAGAGAGGGTGAATAGACCCAAATAAAATCAACCGCTTTTTAAAAAAGGTCTCAAAGTGTTGTCAAATATTTCAAGCAGGAGGTTTGATGCGAAAATATGAAAATTATACTATTCAAAAGTTTAATCACGTTAACATTAAATCTCTTCACAAACGCCAAAGATGAATGTGATAAACACAAGGTATTCAAATGATTTGATTGTATAATCCAAGAGGTATGTTTATACAATTATTCAATATAGTGAATTCTAACCTCAGTAGTTTCTAAAAATTTAATCACCAATTCAACTCCATAAGGTATCCAATTCTAATAAAACCTAATGCTTATGTAATAAATCACTATCAATTGAATAAGCGATAAAATACGCTAGAATTGAAATACCTAAGCATGTAAATAATAAGAAATTAAATGTAAGAGTAATAGAGAGAGAGCGAGCGAGAGAGAGAGAGAGAGAGAGAGAGAGAGAGAGAGAGAGAGAGAGAAGGAGAGAGATGACACTAAGATTTATATTGCTTTGGCTTTCGTGCTCGCTTTACCTACGTGCACTCTTCAATGCTTTACTTATGTGCACTCTTCAATGGTCTGCATATTTATTTTACGCAATGCATCTTTACCTGCCTTTTTGATCTCGACAAAAGGGGAGAATTATACTCTAAGGGTGAGTAAGGTATATGCTCTATTTAACTAAGGGAAAGTTTAATCATTCCAAATATATATGTACTATTTTCTTTTACTATCTCTCATGAGAGATGTGTTGTCATCATCAAAAACAAGGGGGAGAATGTGGAACATTATTTTGCAAATGATATGCTTTAAACAAGGATATCTACTTTTAGTGATGACAACTAATATGATAAGTCAAACATGAACGGTTATATAAACCTAAGGGTTGATGTACTTGATTATATGATGATGGAAGTATAAAATGGAATATAAGCTAAAGCCTCATCTCAAACTACTCATGCAAGTGCTCACACAAGGAAAACCATCTGGCAAAGTCTTGAAGTAGTTTGGTACCTTCTATTTCAGTATTAAGTGAATGAATTGTAATGCAAAGGGCTTTATCGTAAAAGTGCATGGCTAAAAGCACACGCAAGCACTAAAATACTTTTACCAAAGAAAATACTTTTAAAAATAGATTTTACCTAAGTAAATATCCTTAAATGTATCTTAAAGTTATGCCAAATGAATTAAGAGATGTCAAAATAGCTATAGGCAAAATTTTGACTTCACCAGTCAATTGGAGCATTTTCCCAATCGAGTGGATCAATTCAAAATTGAGCCCAAGTGATTAGGACAGCGCCTTCAAAATGTGAAATGACTAGATATCTTCTTTTTTTTTCCTATTTTTGAACTTACAATCGATTGTATTTAAAGCTTCTAATTAACTGTAAAAGAGAACCAATCGATTAGAAAGTGATAAAATGCATTTATTGGAAATTCCTTTTTCAGTCTACCTCATGCCTATAAATAGAGGTTCCTTTTCTCATTTCATAACATCTAGAACCGTGTTTTGACACACCTCTCTCTCTCTCTCTATCTCTATCTCTCTCTCTCTCTCTCTCTCTCTCTCTCTCTCTCTCTCTAAAGTTTTATTTAAACTTTCTCTCACAATTTTTTTAGCCTAAGTGCTTTTGTGAGGTGACTCATTTTGTGAGTGAGGATATTATTATAATTCTGGAAAGGGTAGAATTGTAAATTCACCAAGGTAATCTCTATTATACACCTTGGTTGAATACTATCCAATTAGGGATTTATTTGGGTTAGAAGTTAAACCCATTAAAACCTTTGGGTTGGGATTGTGTGATTTAGTTTCAGCTTAGGTTTGATATTATTCTGTTATAAAATCTCTTAGATTCTTGATCAGCCCATTATTAAAACCAATATTAGGTTCCAAAGTTCATCTCGTATAAAAGCTTTCATTAGGTTCAAGCTTAACCTGTATAAAATCTTGGAAGGTTTGAGATTATCCTTGTATAAAATCTCATAGATTATTGGTTACCTCGTATAAAACTAAGGATTAAGGTTCATGAGCTTAGCCCGTGTAAAAGCTTACAAAGTTTGTAAAAAGAAGACTAGTCACTACAATTCACCAAGAAAATACATAAAAGCTAAATCTATCGTCTTGTATTATTTGGTTGGAGGTCAACCATCATTTATTTATATAATGAGATTTGTGAGTCTTTCCTACTAAAATCTCTCAATTATTATTAGAAACTCTCAAGATTAATTCTTGGAGGGAGGAATATGTCTTTTTTGTTTTTGACCTAACTTCGATATATTGTAGTGTTCATCTCTTTTTCTTAAACTCTTTTAAAGTACTAAAATTTCATTTTTGCTGCTTACTTTTCCACTACTAAGTTTTCGAAAAATGTTCTTAAACTTTGGTTTTATTTTCCAAAGTCTTTTAAAACCAAAAAATTTCAAACTATACAATTCAACACCTACTTGTGTGTGAAGTCCCAAGTCTAACAATAACATTTTCATATCTGCATGACATTCACCACCGACTAAAAATTTCAAATGTCCTAGTAAGGACACATTTACATGACAAGACAAATGAGGTCATATTATATTAAACAACATTAAAGCAGAACCATGATCAAAGTGATGTCTCACTCATCATGTAGCAACAAAGCACATATGAAACGAGGAAATAATGTTATAGTGTTTATCTTAGATCACGACCATCATCAGGTATGCTATAGGAGTAAACTTGGAAGTCCAAACTTCTTTTTGTAATCAAGTTCAACTCAGAATCCTATGCATCAACTCGTTACTACAAACATAGACATTATATGACTTGGTCATAATAAACTTTAGAAAGACTCTTCACATACTTAGCTAAAGGATAGAGGAAGCTAGGAATTATGGTTTTAGATAAACTAAAACATATATATATATATATATATATATATATATATATATATATATATATATATATATATATATATATATATATATATATATATATATATATATATATATATATATATATATATATATATATATATATATATATATATATATATATATATATATATATATATATATATATATATATATATATATATATGACTTGTAACATTGTAATCCAAAGCAATTCACAAGACATAAAAAAGGGAACTGTAGCTACTCTATAGTCGCAAACATAGGAAATCAGACCGAACTACGTGAATAAAGTGTTTGTGTGTTTCTCTCTAATTTGATGTGTATTGGCAGTTTAGTTCTAACAATTGGTATCAGATGACGCTTAATCTTGGAGGTGTGAAATTTAAAATGACTTGGTTTGATAGAGCAGGCAACTTTGGTTAATGGCAAAGGAGGATTAAGAATTTCTTGCCTCAACAAGGTTTATGGTAAGTTTTATAAGACCTTGCGTTTCTGATGATGTGATGAATAATATCTAGGACCTCACAACTCCAAAGGATGTTTGGGAAAATTTATAAAGTCAGTACATGTCCGCTCATTAACAAATTACTCGCGAAGCAGCATCTCTATAGCATGAAGATGCAGGAAGGAGGCAATTTGTAGGTTCGTATTAATGCTTTCAATAACATCCTTGTTGATTTGATACAGCTTAGTGTGAAGGTTGACAATGAGGATAAAGCCATTATTTTATTGTGCTTTTTAACAAGCTTATATGATCACTTGGTGACCACTCTCACATACGGGAAGGAAACAATCACACTAGATTCTATTTCTTCTACCCTTACACATTACACCCAACGCCACCAAAGAGTAGAGGAAGGTAGAGGAAGTTCAGGTGAAGGTTTATTTGTGAAGGGAGGTCAAGATCGTGATAGAGGCAATGGTAAATCAAGGGGTTCTGGAAAGTAAAACATTTTAAAGTCCAAGGAATGAAAAACAACATAATATTATGGTTGCAAGCAAATTGGCCATTGGATGAAGGATTGTCCAAACAATTCAGGAAACAGTAGTTCACTAAATGTAGTTCAGACTGATAGTTCACGTAGTGAAGTTAATTTTCTTTTTGTTTCATCTTAAAAGTGCATTGATGCATGTATCCTTGATTATGGGTGCTCCTACCATATGACACTGCATCAGGAGTGGTTCAACTCTTTTAAATCAGGTGATTTTGGTTGTGTCTATTTAGGTGGTGATAAAACTTGTACCATCATTGGAAACGGGCAAATTAAAATTACTTTGGACTACGGTCGTGTATGCATGTTGAGTGAGGTGTATTATGTTCTAGAATTGAGGAAGAATTTGATTTCTATGGGAACTGTTCAAGCGAATGGTTATTCATTTAGGTCAAATTGAGATAGAGACGTCATGAGGATTAGCAAAGGTGTGTTGATAGTAATGACGGAAAGGAGGTCTGCAGGCAACATTTATAAGTTATTGGGGGCACATTTACGGGTGATGTAGCATCTATTGAAACTGATAATGATTCAACCAAACTATGGCACATGCACTTGGTTCACCTCGGTGAACATGGAATTTTGGAACTACGTAAGAGGGATCTACTGAAGGGTGTTTGCAGTTGCACAATTGGATTGTGCAAGTACTGATTTCTTGGGAAATAGTGTATATTTCATTTTAAGACCCGACAACATAAGACTAAGCGAATCTTAGACTATATCCATTATGATGTTTGGGGGCTTATAAAAGAGCCTTTTGTTGGAGGTTCCAGGTACTTTGTGACATTCATTGATTATTTTTCTCATAAGGTCTGGGTTTATTTCATGAAATATAAATCTGAGGTCTTTTCCAAGTTCAAACTATGGAAGGCAAAGGTTGAGAACCAGACAGAGAGAAAAATAAAGTATTTGTGATTTGATAATGGGAATAAATACACTAACAAGAATTTAATTCATTTTTGTGAGGAAAATTGAATCCAAAGGCAGCTTTTATTATGAAGACACCACAACAGAATGGTGTTACAAAGAGGATGAACAAGACTCTAATGGAGAAGGAAATGTGCCTTCGGTTGAATGCTAGTGTTTCAAAAGGTTTCTAGGCATCAACATTCAATATGGCATTCTATATAACCAACATATCACCACGAGCTTCATTGGATGGAAAAGTTGCAGAGGAGGTGTAGGCAGGTAATCCCACTGCTATGAGTAATTTGAGGATTTTTGATGTCCATCATAAGTGCATATTTCCCATGAGGGTAAGTTTAAACTTGACATTAAGTCAAAACAACATATCTTTATTGGTTACAATAAAGATGTGAAGGGGTAAGAGTTATAGGATTCAGTTAAGAGGAATATGGTTGCTAGTGTATATGTTGTATTTGATTAGCAGTCAATGTTGAAATAATCAGATGTGACAGTTGTGCTAAACACTGCGGTAGAAAGTTCTAGTTAGGACAAGATTCAGTTGGACATTAAGGAGACGCTAGCTATTCTAAGGCACATTGTAGCCCAACAACAAGATGAACCAGGCTCAGATTCAGGTGAAGTACATGATTATAAACTTTTGCATGATAGGAAGCCTTGTCGTATTACACCTCTAGTGAGATATGGGTTTGAAGACTCAGCAACATATGCTTTTCTTACAAATTTAGGAGACCTTTCTACCTTTAGAAAGGTTACGGATAGCTAGGTGAAAGATAAGTGGATAGGTTCTATGGTCGGGGAGATAGAGTCCTTGAAAAATAATGAGACATCGGATCTTGTTCAGCTTCCACATGGAAAGAGTTGTTGGTTGCAAGTGGGAGTACAAAGAAAAGCCAGCAATAATAGAAAAAGAAGTATTCACAGCAGAAGGGGAATGATTATGATGAGATTTTCAGTTTATTCATTAGACATACTTATATCAGAGTAGTATTGGCTTTGGTAGCCATAAAGAATACGAATTTAGAGCATATGGATGTGAGAACATCTTTCCTTCATGGTAATCTAAAGGATAAAATCGACATGGAGTAGTCAAAAGGATTTAGTGATACTGGACATGGCAGACCTGTTTACAAATTTAATAGGAATTTGTATGACTTGAAGCAATCTTCAAGGCAATGGTACAAGGGCTTTAATTTATACATGCTCCGAATTTCATATAGAAGGTTTGATTGTAATTGTTGTGTTTATGTGATGAGTCTTGATGTTGAATCTTTTATGTTCCCATTACTTTATGTTGATGATATATTGATTGTTGCCAACAACTTGTATGATGTAAATATGTTTAAGAACATGTTGGGTAAGAAGTTTTATATGAAGGATTTAGGTGTTGTAAGTAAGATTCTTGGGATAGAAATTCACCGGGACAAAGGAGCTAATAAACTATGGTTGTCTCAGAAAAGCCATGTTGAAGGTGTTTTGAGCAGATTTGACATGATCAGAGCATATCCTGTGAGTACTCCATTGGAGAATCATTTTAAGTCCTCTTTTAAAGAATATTCAAGGATAGATTCAAAGATTGAAGGTATGTCTAATAATCCTTATGCCAATGCAGTTGGTTGTTTGATCCATGTTATGGTTTGCACTATACCGAATTTGGCACAAGTAGTTAGTAAAGTGGGCAAGTTCATGTCCAAGCCAAGGAAGCAACATTGGGAAGCAATCAAGTGGATCCTAGTGTACTTGAAGGGTACAAAGGATCATGGTATCATGTTCACAATGGAGCAAGGTATTCCATCAGTTCTGGGACATGTGGATTCTGACTATGCATGTGATCTGGATGATAGGAGGTATATAATAGGGTGTCTCTTTACTCTTGCGGGGAATTTATATGCAAGAAAACATAAGTTTAATCTACATTAGCAATGTCTACCACTGAGGTAAAATACATGCCAATAGTTGAAGCTGCCAAGGAAGCATTATGGCTTACAGAGTTAGTGAAAGAGTTGAGTGTTGAGCAAAATGGAGTTCATTTGCACTGTGATAGTCACTATAACACTCACATATAATATTTGTTGAGAATAATTAATATTATACATGATTATTAGTTTATTACTGAAATATACATAAGTTCATAGTGGCATATTATACATATTACATGCCCAAAACAGAAACAACTAAAAGTAGCATAAAAAATATACAAAATGTCCAAAATACTAATAACTAGATTATATAAAATGATCTCAAAATAGAGCCTTTGCAGCGGAAAAGCCATCCAAAATGCTAAGACAAGTAAACACATCAAACAACTTTGTCCTTACCCTTCGAAGAATCTGAACAACCTGAAAATAATCAATAACATGGGGTGAGATAATAATTTTAGTGGGTTCCCTATCTTATGGGTCCTCTCGGCTTTACAAGGTTCTAACTGATTTCTACCTCAATTCAAAAGGGAAGGGATAAGAATTGAGCTCACAAACCACACACTATATGGAAACATGTTGCTTGTGTTTAACAACTCAAACTACCACTAATCAGAAACCTTACCAAGGCATCCCTTTTTCCCATCATCTCATACATCTAGGAGGTCGACACAAGTCATGGATCCTTATAATGTACTTTGACATATGAGATGGATTCAAATCTAAGGGAAACATGGTCTAATAAATCGTCACTTCTCATGGAAACATGGTCCATCACAAGTATCTTTACCCGTAGGCTCCATTCGTACAACATGACTCAAACCTGTCAAAGTAATAGTGCGTATATTCCGGAGGAGCTCTCTATATAAGTCTCCACTCTTGAAAAGACACATCTCAAGGGAATTAGTTCCGATTACATGAACACATACCCAAACATGATTGTATTCGACAATCACAAGGAAAACACATTCACCTTATTCTCAATGTAACACAAAAATCAACACATGTTTCATATAATGTCTCACCTCTCCACTAGACAACTACTTGTCAAGGATGATCACCTAGGCATCAAATGCACAAGCATTGTCATCTAAGTCATCTAACATTTCCTAGTTACATCACTAGGTCATTACATTCAATTGTGATAAGGTTTCCCTCACTTTCTCTATACTATTTCCCATATTTTATCATCATACATAAACATACAAACACTCATGGTAAGCATGCATACTACTCATAAAAATCAAAGTAAACAATCCATGGCAATAGTAGACATGCATATGAAACAACCAAGAAAGCAATAAAGCAAAAGGGGAAAAACCTGTCATGCTCGCTGTGTGAGCTCTAGGAGAGGTCACCTCGCTTTAGGTTCGTTGTGCGAGCTTTGGGTGAGATAGGGGAATTTGGAGGCAATAACAAAACACCTCAGTGATCGTTGTGCGACCACTGGGTGATGTCTCTCCTACAGTTCGCTGGATGGTCAAAGTGCGACCGTAGTAGACTGTGCAGGTCGCTGCTGGTTCTCTACTGGTTCGTTGTGCGAACCCTGCATTCTCAAGATTTTGACCTGCAGAATGATGACAGTAATGGGGTTTTCCAAACCCAACTCATACTAGCCCTCAAACCAACAAAATAGAAATACATCAAGTAACATTCCAACATATATAAAATGATTATTAACACATTCACATGGATTTCATGGTATTAGAAACAAGATCACATCAAAACTCAACTTTACCAATCTATCAATCAACCCTAATCTTTAAGCATTTACCCAGAACCCACCTTTAGAACAAAATGAAGATGAATAATTTTGTGATTGATGAACATGGGATGATGAATGATGAAGACTTCCTCTTCTTCCACTTCTAAGTTTTCTTCTTCTTTCCCTTTCTCCTCTTTTCTCTTCTTTCTCTTTATTTCTTACTATCTTTCTCTTCTTCTTTCTTTCTCATTCACCATATATATATATAGTAAAAATATTATATAATATTATATAATATTATACAATGATATAAAATATATCCAACTAATATTTCATCATTTGACACCAATTGACCAAATATTAGAGTTAACAAAATATCCTCTCTTATACTTATTAATATTTGGTCTGTCTCTTTTATCAATAATTGGTCTCTTCAGAGTTCACTAGTTACTCTATTAGTCCTAACTGATGACATTTATGGCACTTAAGAGCTTCAATTATTTCAACTGACACAAGTTAGAGTGCATAGGAACTCAGTTGATCCCAACTGACACCCAATTGAGCATTTAAGGGAAATATGGGGTATTACAGTCAGAGAGTTATATATTTGGAAAACAATAAGGTGTGTCATGCTAGGACCAAGCATATTGATGTGAGTTTCCATCAGGAATTTGTTGGCGTCCAAACATATATTAATTCACAAGGTTCACATTTTAGAGAATGTAGATGATATGTTTACCAAGCTAGTCACCAGTAACAAGTTTAAACACTATTTCGATTTGTTACATGTTTCTCAGTGTTAAGAAAGAGGTGTACCTCCCCAGTTTCGAGGATGAATCATTATGCAGGTAGTCTTCATAAGGGTTTGATATTCAGCAAGGTAAAGATTGTTGAATATGACTCATATTAGTGAGATAATTATGGGTTGTTAAGATAAATATGGGTTGTTGAGAGTATAACTCATTGTTGAGATAATTATATGTTGTTGAGATAACTATAGGTTATTGAGAGTATAACTTATATTGTTGAGATAATTATGGGTAGAGATGATGGTTTATTGAAGGAAACTAGGGATTATGGTTTTAAATAAACTAAAACCTAGTATTATATAGTTGCAGATATAGGTAGTCTGGAAAAACTGCGTGAACAAAAAATTTGTGTGTTTCTGTCTCCTATGATATGTATTTGTGTTTCGATTCTAACGGGTATTTTAAAAGTGTCACTTTATTGGTACATGAACCTACCTTTCCATACAATCACTAGATACACTGATTTTACTTTAAAATAATTGACGAGTTGTTAGAGAGTAAACATTGAAGAGACCAACAAGCCTCTTTAACGACCATCAAAGACACTTTAAGACCTTAAAGAACAATCTAGTCAATTTCAATGAGGCCTCGATACACCTGGTTAACCCAAACCAATAAATAATTATGACGAGAGTTCAGATATGGCTTGGAAGAAATACATTTCAATAACTCCGTAGAATGGAAAATGGCCACAAACATGTAGGAAATCATGAAGTGTGTCTATATCAAAGTGGATTAATTTAAATAATCAAGATTCCGATGATAGAGAACCTAAATAAACTGAGAAATACTACCAAAATGGTGTGATGATCACCAATGTAGTAGTTCAAACTACTTTCCATAAGGAAATTGTACAACTTCCCAACCACATAGATGACTCTCAATCGATTAGAAAGTGATAAAATGCATTTATTGGAAATTCCTTTTTTAGTCTACCTCATGCCTATAAATAGAGGTTCCTTTTCTCATTTCATAACATCTAGAACCGTGTTTTGACACACCTCTCTCTCTCTCTCTCTCTCTCTCTCTCTCTCTCTCTCTCTAAAGTTTTATTTAAACTTTCTCTCACAATTTTTTTAGCCTAAGTGCTTTTGTGAGGTGACTCATTTTGTGAGTGAGGATATTATTATAATTCTGGAAAGGGTAGAATTGTAAATTCACCAAGGTAATCTCTATTATACACCTTGGTTGAATACTATCCAATTAGGGATTTACTTGGGTTAGAAGTTAAACCCATTAAAACCTTTGGGTTGGGATTGTGTGATTTAGTTTCAGCTTAGGTTTGATATTATTCTGTTATAAAATCTCTTAGATTCTTGATCAGCCCATTATTAAAACCAATATTAGGTTCCAAAGTTCATCTCGTATAAAAGCTTTCATAAGGTTCAAGCTTAACCTGTATAAAATCTTGGAAGGTTTGAGATTATCCTTGTATAAAATCTCATAGATTATTGGTTACCTCGTATAAAACTAAGGATTAAGGTTCATGAGCTTAGCCCGTGTAAAAGCTTACAAAGTTTGTAAAAAGAAGACTAGTCACTACAATTCACCAAGAAAATACATAAAAGCTAAATCTATCGTCTTGTATTATTTGGTTGGAGGTCAACCATCATTTATTTATATAATGAGATTTGTGAGTCTTTCCTACTAAAATCTCTCAATTATTATTAGAAACTCTCAAGATTAATTCTTGGAGGGAGGAATATGTCTTTTTTGTTTTTGACCTAACTTCGATATATTGTAGTGTTCATCTCTTTTTCTTAAACTCTTTTAAAGTACTAAAATTTCATTTTTGCTGCTTACTTTTCCACTACTAAGTTTTCGAAAAATGTTCTTAAACTTTGGTTTTATTTTCCAAAGTCTTTTAAAACCAAAAAATTTCAAACTATACAATTCAACACCTACTTGTGTGTGAAGTCCCAAGTCTAACAATAACATTTTCATATCTGCATGACATTCACCACCGACTAAAAATTTCAAATGTCCTAGTAAGGACACATTTACATGACAAGACAAATGAGGTCATATTATATTAAACAACATTAAAGCAGAACCATGATCAAAGTGATGTCTCACTCATCATGTAGCAACAAAGCACATATGAAACGAGGAAATAATGTTATAGTGTTTATCTTAGATCACGACCATCATCAGGTATGCTATAGGAGTAAACTTGGAAGTCCAAACTTCTTTTTGTAATCAAGTTCAACTCAGAATCCTATGCATCAACTCGTTACTACAAACATAGACATTATATGACTTGGTCATAATAAACTTTAGAAAGACTCTTCACATACTTAGCTAAAGGATAGAGGAAGCTAGGAATTATGGTTTTAGATAAACTAAAACATATATATATATATATATATATATATATATATATATATATATATATATATATATATATATATATATATATATATATATATATATATATATATATATATATATATATATATATATATATATATATATATATATATATATATATATATATATATATATATATATATATATATATATATATATATATATATATATATATATATATATATATATATATATATATATATATATATATATATATATATATATATATATATATATATATATATATATATATATATATATATATATATATATATATATATATATATATATATATATATATATATATATATATATATATATATATATATATATATATATATATATATATATATATATATATATATATATATATATATATATATATATATATATATATATATATATATATATATATATATATATATATATATATATATATATATATATATATATATATATATATATATATATATATATATATATATATATATATATATATATATATATATATATATATATATATATATATATATATATATATATATATATATATATATATATATATATATATATATATATATATATATATATATATATATATATATATATATATATATATATATATATATATATATATATATATATATATATATATATATATATATATATATATATATATATATATATATATATATATATATATATATGACTTATAACATTGTAATCCAAAGCAATTCACAAGACATAAAAAAGGGAACTGTAGCTACTCTATAGTCGCAAACATAGGAAATCAGACCGAACTACGTGAATAAAGTGTTTGTGTGTTTCTCTCTAATTTGATGTGTATTGGCAGTTTAGTTCTAACAATTGGTATCAGATGACGCTTAATCTTGGAGGTGTGAAATTTAAAATGACTTGGTTTGATAGAGCAGGCAACTTTGGTTAATGGCAAAGGAGGATTAAGAATTTCTTGCCTCAACAAGGTTTATGGTAAGTTTTATAAGACCTTGCGTTTCTGATGATGTGATGAATAATATCTAGGACCTCACAACTCCAAAGGATGTTTGGGAAAATTTATAAAGTCAGTACATGTCCGCTCATTAACAAATTACTCGCGAAGCAGCATCTCTATAGCATGAAGATGCAGGAAGGAGGCAATTTGTAGGTTCGTATTAATGCTTTCAATAACATCCTTGTTGATTTGATACAGCTTAGTGTGAAGGTTGACAATGAGGATAAAGCCATTATTTTATTGTGCTTTTTAACAAGCTTATATGATCACTTGGTGACCACTCTCACATACGGGAAGGAAACAATCACACTAGATTCTATTTCTTCTACCCTTACACATTACACCCAACGCCACCAAAGAGTAGAGGAAGGTAGAGGAAGTTCAGGTGAAGGTTTATTTGTGAAGGGAGGTCAAGATCGTGATAGAGGCAATGGTAAATCAAGGGGTTCTGGAAAGTAAAACATTTTAAAGTCCAAGGAATGAAAAACAACATAATATTATGGTTGCAAGCAAATTGGCCATTGGATGAAGGATTGTCCAAACAATTCAGGAAACAGTAGTTCACTAAATGTAGTTCAGACTGATAGTTCACGTAGTGAAGTTAATTTTCTTTTTGTTTCATCTTAAAAGTGCATTGATGCATGTATCCTTGATTATGGGTGCTCCTACCATATGACACTGCATCAGGAGTGGTTCAACTCTTTTAAATCAGGTGATTTTGGTTGTGTCTATTTAGGTGGTGATAAAACTTGTACCATCATTGGAAACGGGCAAATTAAAATTACTTTGGACTACGGTCGTGTATGCATGTTGAGTGAGGTGTATTATGTTCTAGAATTGAGGAAGAATTTGATTTCTATGGGAACTGTTCAAGCGAATGGTTATTCATTTAGGTCAAATTGAGATAGAGACGTCATGAGGATTAGCAAAGGTGTGTTGATAGTAATGACGGAAAGGAGGTCTGCAGGCAACATTTATAAGTTATTGGGGGCACATTTACGGGTGATGTAGCATCTATTGAAACTGATAATGATTCAACCAAACTATGGCACATGCACTTGGTTCACCTCGGTGAACATGGAATTTTGGAACTACGTAAGAGGGATCTACTGAAGGGTGTTTGCAGTTGCACAATTGGATTGTGCAAGTACTGATTTCTTGGGAAATAGTGTATATTTCATTTTAAGACCCGACAACATAAGACTAAGCGAATCTTAGACTATATCCATTATGATGTTTGGGGGCTTATAAAAGAGCCTTTTGTTGGAGGTTCCAGGTACTTTGTGACATTCATTGATTATTTTTCTCATAAGGTCTGGGTTTATTTCATGAAATATAAATCTGAGGTCTTTTCCAAGTTCAAACTATGGAAGGCAAAGGTTGAGAACCAGACAGAGAGAAAAATAAAGTATTTGTGATTTGATAATGGGAATAAATACACTAACAAGAATTTAATTCATTTTTGTGAGGAAAATTGAATCCAAAGGCAGCTTTTATTATGAAGACACCACAACAGAATGGTGTTACAAAGAGGATGAACAAGACTCTAATGGAGAAGGAAATGTGCCTTCGGTTGAATGCTAGTGTTTCAAAAGGTTTCTAGGCATCAACATTCAATATGGCATTCTATATAACCAACATATCACCACGAGCTTCATTGGATGGAAAAGTTGCAGAGGAGGTGTAGGCAGGTAATCCCACTGCTATGAGTAATTTGAGGATTTTTGATGTCCATCATAAGTGCATATTTCCCATGAGGTTAAGTTTAAACTTGACATTAAGTCAAAACAACATATCTTTATTGGTTACAATAAAGATGTGAAGGGGTAAGAGTTATAGGATTCAGTTAAGAGGAATATGGTTGCTAGTGTATATGTTGTATTTAATTAGCAGTCAATGTTGAAATAATCAGATGTGACAGTTGTGCTAAACACTGCGGTAGAAAGTTCTAGTTAGGACAAGATTCAGTTGGACATTAAGGAGACGCTAGCTATTCTAAGGCACATTGTAGCCCAACAACAAGATGAACCAGGCTCAGATTCAGGTGAAGTACATGATTATAAACTTTTGCATGATAGGAAGCCTTGTCGTATTACACCTCTAGTGAGATATGGGTTTGAAGACTCAGCAACATATGCTTTTCTTACAAATTTAGGAGACCTTTCTACCTTTAGAAAGGTTACGGATAGCTAGGTGAAAGATAAGTGGATAGGTTCTATGGTCGGGGAGATAGAGTCCTTGAAAAATAATGAGACATCGGATCTTGTTCAGCTTCCACATGGAAAGAGTTGTTGGTTGCAAGTGGGAGTACAAAGAAAAGCCAGCAATAATAGAAAAAGAAGTATTCACAGCAGAAGGGGAATGATTATGATGAGATTTTCAGTTTATTCATTAGACATACTTATATCAGAGTAGTATTGGCTTTGGTAGCCATAAAGAATACGAATTTAGAGCATATGGATGTGAGAACATCTTTCCTTCATGGTAATCTAAAGGATAAAATCGACATGGAGTAGTCAAAAGGATTTAGTGATACTGGACATGGCAGACCTGTTTACAAATTTAATAGGAATTTGTATGACTTGAAGCAATCTTCAAGGCAATGGTACAAGGGCTTTAATTTATACATGCTCCAAATTTCATATAGAAGGTTTGATTGTAATTGTTGTGTTTATGTGATGAGTCTTGATGTTGAATCTTTTATGTTCCCATTACTTTATGTTGATGATATATTGATTGTTGCCAACAACTTGTATGATGTAAATATGTTTAAGAACATGTTGGGTAAGAAGTTTTATATGAAGGATTTAGGTGTTGTAAGTAAGATTCTTGGGATAGAAATTCACCGGGACAAAGGAGCTAATAAACTATGGTTGTCTCAGAAAAGCCATGTTGAAGGTGTTTTGAGCAGATTTGACATGATCAGAGCATATCCTGTGAGTACTCCATTGGAGAATCATTTTAAGTCCTCTTTTAAAGAATATTCAAGGATAGATTCAAAGATTGAAGGTATGTCTAATAATCCTTATGCCAATGCAGTTGGTTGTTTGATCCATGTTATGGTTTGCACTATACCGAATTTGGCACAAGTAGTTAGTAAAGTGGGCAAGTTCATGTCCAAGCCAAGGAAGCAACATTGGGAAACAATCAAGTGGATCCTAGTGTACTTGAAGGGTACAAAGGATCATGGTATCATGTTCACAATGGAGCAAGGTATTCCATCAGTTCTGGGACATGTGGATTCTGACTATGCATGTGATCTGGATGATAGAAGGTATATAATAGGGTGTCTCTTTACTCTTGCGGGGGATTTATATGCAAGAAAACATAAGTTTAATCTACATTAGCAATGTCTACCACTGAGGTAAAATACATGCCAATAGTTGAAGCTGCCAAGGAAGCATTATGGCTTACAGAGTTAGTGAAAGAGTTTAGTGTTGAGCAAAATGGAGTTCATTTGCACTGTGATAGTCACTATAACACTCACATATAATATTTGTTGAGAATAATTAATATTATACATGATTATTAGTTTATTACTGAAATATACATAAGTTCATAGTGGCATATTATACATATTACATGCCCAAAACAGAAACAACTAAAAGTAGCATAAAAAATATACAAAATGTCCAAAATACTAATAACTAGATTATATAAAATGATCTCAAAATAGAGCCTTTGCAGCGGAAAAGCCATCCAAAATGCTAAGACAAGTAAACACATCAAACAACTTTGTCCTTACCCTTCGAAGAATCTGAACAACCTGAAAATAATCAATAACATGGGGTGAGATAATAATTTTAGTGGGTTCCCTATCTTATGGGTCCTCTCGGCTTTACAAGGTTCTAACTGATTTCTACCTCAATTCAAAAGGGAAGGGATAAGAATTGAGCTCACAAACCACACACTATATGGAAACATGTTGCTTGTGTTTAACAACTCAAACTACCACTAATCAGAAACCTTACCAAGGCATCCCTTTTTCCCATCATCTCATACATCTAGGAGGTCGACACAAGTCATGGATCCTTATAATGTACTTTGACATATGAGATGGATTCAAATCTAAGGGAAACATGGTCTAATAAATCGTCACTTCTCATGGAAACATGGTCCATCACAAGTATCTTTACCCGTAGGCTCCATTCGTACAACATGACTCAAACCTGTCAAAGTAATAGTGCGTATATTCCGGAGGAGCTCTCTATATAAGTCTCCACTCTTGAAAAGACACATCTCAAGGGAATTAGTTCCGATTACATGAACACATACCCAAACATGATTGTATTCGACAATCACAAGGAAAACACATTCACCTTATTCTCAATGTAACACAAAAATCAACACATGTTTCATATAATGTCTCACCTCTCCACTAGACAACTACTTGTCAAGGATGATCACCTAGGCATTAAATGCACAAGCATTGTCATCTAAGTCATCTAACATTTCCTAGTTACATCACTAGGTCATTACATTCAATTGTGATAAGGTTTCCCTCACTTTCTCTATACTATTTCCCATATTTTATCATCATACATAAACATACAAACACTCATGGTAAGCATGCATACTACTCATAAAAATCAAAGTAAACAATCCATGGCAATAGTAGACATGCATATGAAACAACCAAGAAAGCAATAAAGCAAAAGGGGAAAAACCTGTCATGCTCGCTGTGTGAGCTCTAGGAGAGGTCACCTCGCTTTAGGTTCGTTGTGCGAGCTTTGGGTGAGATAGGGGAATTTGGAGGCAATAACAAAACACCTCAGTGATCGTTGTGCGACCACTGGGTGATGTCTCTCCTACAGTTCGCTGGATGGTCAAAGTGCGACCGTAGTAGACTGTGCAGGTCGCTGCTGGTTCTCTACTGGTTCGTTGTGCGAACCCTGCGTTCTCAAGATTTTGACCTGCAGAATGATGACAGTAATGGGGTTTTCCAAACCCAACTCATACTAGCCCTCAAACCAACAAAATAGAAATACATCAAGTAACATTCCAACATATATAAAATGATTATTAACACATTCACATGGATTTCATGGTATTAGAAACAAGATCACATCAAAACTCAACTTTACCAATCTATCAATCAACCCTAATCTTTAAGCATTTACCCAGAACCCACCTTTAGAACAAAATGAATATGAATAATTTTGTGATTGATGAACATGGGATGATGAATGATGAAGACTTCCTCTTCTTCCACTTCTAAGTTTTCTTCTTCTTTCCCTTTCTCCTCTTTTCTCTTCTTTCTCTTTATTTCTTACTATCTTTCTCTTCTTCTTTCTTTCTCATTCACCATATATATATAGTAAACATATTATATAATATTATATAATATTATACAATGATATAAAATATATCCAACTAATATTTCATCATTTGACACCAATTGACCAAATATTAGAGTTAACAAAATATCCTCTCTTATACTTATTAATATTTGGTCTGTCTCTTTTATCAATAATTGGTCTCTTCAGAGTTCACTAGTTACTCTATTAGTCCTAACTGATGACATTTATGGCACTTAAGAGCTTCAATTATTTCAACTGACACAAGTTAGAGTGCATAGGAACTCAGTTGATCCCAACTGACACCCAATTGAGCATTTAAGGGAAATATGGGGTATTACAGTCAGAGAGTTATATATTTGGAAAACAATAAGGTGTGTCATGCTAGGACCAAGCATATTGATGTGAGTTTCCATCAGGAATTTGTTGGCGTCCAAACATATATTAATTCACAAGGTTCACATTTTAGAGAATGTAGATGATATGTTTACCAAGCTAGTCACCAGTAACAAGTTTAAACACTATTTCGATTTGTTACATGTTTCTCAGTGTTAAGAAAGAGGTGTACCTCCCCAGTTTCGAGGATGAATCATTATGCAGGTAGTCTTCATAAGGGTTTGATATTCAGCAAGGTAAAGATTGTTGAATATGACTCATATTAGTGAGATAATTATGGGTTGTTAAGATAAATATGGGTTGTTGAGAGTATAACTCATTGTTGAGATAATTATATGTTGTTGAGATAACTATAGGTTATTGAGAGTATAACTTATATTGTTGAGATAATTATGGGTAGAGATGATGGTTTATTGAAGGAAACTAGGGATTATGGTTTTAAATAAACTAAAACCTAGTATTATATAGTTGCAGATATAGGTAGTCTGGAAAAACTGCGTGAACAAAAAATTTGTGTGTTTCTGTCTCCTATGATATGTATTTGTGTTTCGATTCTAACGGGTATTTTAAAAGTGTCACTTTATTGGTACATGAACCTACCTTTCCATACAATCACTAGATACACTGATTTTACTTTAAAATAATTGACGAGTTGTTAGAGAGTAAACATTGAAGAGACCAACAAGCCTCTTTAACGACCATCAAAGACACTTTAAGACCTTAAAGAACAATCTAGTCAATTTCAATGAGGCCTCGATACACCTGGTTAACCCAAACCAATAAATAATTATGACGAGAGTTCAGATATGGCTTGGAAGAAATACATTTCAATAACTCCGTAGAATGGAAAATGGCCACAAACATGTAGGAAATCATGAAGTGTGTCTATATCAAAGTGGATTAATTTAAATAATCAAGATTCCGATGATAGAGAACCTAAATAAACTGAGAAATACTACCAAAATGGTGTGATGATCACCAATGTAGTAGTTCAAACTACTTTCCATAAGGAAATTGTACAACTTCCCAACCACATAGATGACTCTCAATCATGATTGGTGTTCTGTATCATTTTTATAATATTTTTCTAGAAATTATTATATTTTTCATTTACTTTTAGTCTTATAAGGATTGTAAATAGATTTTGAAATTCTATTTGATCAACAACAAGATGCCGCATACAATACTGAAACAATGTGCGCAACAAAATGATTTGAATTAAGTGATGAACAATTAAACATACAATAAATAAAATGCACAAGGAATTGATAATCCAGTTCAATGCAATTATCACCAACGTCTGGAAGTTACATAATTAAAACAATAAAAACCTTAACACAACAAAATTCTCCAACCGTGAGTATTCTCTCTAAGGTGTATCCGCCATAAGTAGATTAATTTCTTTATATAGAGATAATTATCCAACCAAAAAGTCCAATAATAAAAATAGGCCAAATTCAAGTAAAAAATGATGCGCTTGAAACTATCTACATCCTCCACTTTAACTTTTGCCATTAAAAGTTCTTTATGATGGATTGCAAGTGCAGAAAATTATATGGGTTTAAAGTTTGTGTTTTTAAATATTCATTTAAACAGAACATCATTTATTTTTCTAACACTTTTTTTGTTTTATATCATAAACAATTACTTGCAAGGTGAAACATTTGATCTTACCCAAATATCAAGGAGTCGAAGATCCAACGTATGATCTTCAAGGATAAATTAATTTTTATTTTAATATTTTGTGTAAACGATGTAATATTCTGATTAAACATTGTAGTTTGCACTACTACAAAAAAATGTTTGTTGCCTCGGATGCGAAATGCATAATATCTCGGCTATAGAAACAAGGTAATGGAGGGCGACATGATAACTCGCAATTTATTACCTCAGTATTATTAAAATCGAGAGGTAAAGTTAAATGCACATATGTTCAAACCCCAACAACAAAACTTTTATCATTTTTAATACTAGTGTATATTTCATCTCAGTTTATCTTGAAAATCGAGGGGTTAGATAATTTTTTTTTTGGAATTGTTACATTGTTTACCCATAATATCACATTTTTTACACACAATATTACATTGTTTAAACTAAAAGTTAAATTCCCTAGAGATCTAGGCAAAAATCAAATTCCACGATGATATAGATTTTAGATCTTCGAATTATGGATTCTTGGAAAAGATCAAAAGTTGGGTGCAAGATTATTATCTATAGGTCTTGCATGCATTTGATTCTGAGGCAAAATAAAATAAGAGTTAGATAAATAAATTAAATATTCAAATATATGATTTTGTGCTCAAATAAATATTAAAGAAAACAAACCTTAAACCCAAGTAATTTTATGCTTTTGCAATCTATCATAGAGAACTTTTCCAAACGTCTTTATATTTCAAGCGCTTCATGTTTCATTTAGGTTAGCTTCTTAATATTGAGCATGCTTTTATAACGGGTGTCCCTTAGGTTTCACAAGGATCACTAATGGAAGATTCTTGAGCGTTGATAAACATAAATGGACGACAAAGATTTGTTTAAGGATGAATGGTATAAAAACGCTTAAATATCCCCTTGGCCAAGAAGAAAACCGAGGTGAATAAGCTTTCTTTTTTAAAATTACATTGTTTATACAGAATGTTACAAATACATTATAAAATCTTTTTTCCAATGAAAATTTTTATTTTCTACACTTGAATTCCATCATATATATCTATAGTAGCAAATCATGATAGAAATGGACGCGGGTGACTATAAAACTAAGGTTTTGTTTTAACTATCACCTAGGTTTTAAAGAAAACCGAAGTGACTATATCTTTTTTTAAAATATATTGTTTACACAAAACATCAAAAATATTATTTACAACAAATCTTAGGTGATATCCAGATTTTGTTAGATACTCATTAAAACAAATATTTTTGAAACAAGATTTAATTTATGCACTCGCAACTATCAACTGAGTACTTTTCAAAGGTTGAGCTAATTCCCTTATTTATTGGTTAATCTCCATTCTTTGTTTAACTTGAAGTAAAAATGATTTTTTGAACTTGCAATTTATCAACTGAACACTTTTCAAAGGTTGAACTCACTTCATTGGTGGTTAAGCTCCTTTCTTTGGGTAACTTGAAGCAAGAATGCTTTTCTGCACTTGCAATCTATCAACTAAGTATCTTTCTTTAACTGAGGGTTATTCCAAAAAATACAACAATGACAACATTAACACCATTATGTGATATAGATTGCAAGGGCAAAAAAAACTGTTTTGTTCAAGATAGAAGAACATTGAAGATTTTTTTTCTGTCTTGCAATCCATCCTAAAGAATGATGCTTGCGAGTTTGAGACGGCTTCATATAAGTACAAATTAGGGTAAAATATGTTTAACGAGTGTTTTTATAGTAAAATCTTATTATTTTATACCTCGGTTAAATAGAAAACCGAAGGATTAGAACATTTTGTTTACACTTATAAACAAATAAAATCATCAGCTGCGATAGTTGGGAATCGAAACTTGTACTGAGTTATTTTTTCACCTATGTTATTTTAAAAACAGAAAGAATTTATGTTTTTTTTAAATAATAAAAAATAGCGTGCCTTGCCCTTATACCCCGTTTTTTTTATTGTTCGAGGTGAAAGTTATTTGTTGTAGTGTTGTAAACAAATTATTTTTATTTATTTTCTATGTAAACAATGTAACGAATTTCAATTTTAAAAAAATTTATCTTACCCCTCGGTTTTATTGTAAATCGAGACGTATGAGGCAAGAGTTTAGTAAATAATAAAAATGTTGATGTTGGGGTTCAAACTCATGTGCAAATTAATATACCCCTAGGTGTTTGAAAAACCGAGGTGATAAGTTTTTATGACGCCATTCCTTACCTCGCTATTGCCGCCGAGGTAAAATGTCTTTCGCGTCTGATGTTAAAAGTACTTTTTGTAATAGTGTTGATAATTGTTTTTTTAGCCTTTAGCTTGTAGTTTTTTTTACTAACTTTTAACTTTTTGACAAAAACTATTTGAAGTAGTTTTTGAGCTTGTATCTTTTAACTTATGACTTTTTTTTCTATTTATACCCTTATTATTTTAATAAAAACATATTCTAATAGTGTTTATTTAAAAGGTGAAAGATGATGCAATGTTTAATGTCTTTAAGTAACATCTAAATTATATATTGAATTTCGAAATAATATTGATAATTTTCAAGTTATTGAAACGTCATAGGAGAATCAATGAAATCAACTAAGACCAAAAAAATTCAGGTTATCATTGCAGCTTTATTGTATAATATTAAATAATAAATTTTTTTAATTATTATTTTGGATTAATATAACTGATTTCAAAATTACAATGTTGTTAACTTGTCTATCTCGTTAAATTTTATTATAAATTTTTTATATAAATTTAATATATTTTGATGTTATCTTTAATTTCTTATATATATATTAAAATTATTTTGCATATTTTTATCGAATAAATATTAATATTATAATATAATATAATAAGATAACAATTTATAATTAGAAATATCCTTTTATATCATTTTAAATCTATCTGTTAGTATAACAGTTAATTATTAAATCTTAAATTAACTTATCAGTTATCAATCATAGTTATAAACTATTAGTCATCAACTATCAACTATTAACTATCAATCATCAACTATCAGCTATCAACTAGTTTTATTAAACAAAGTTTTAGCTATTTGAACCTTTCATCAGCCCATATCAAAAACTTTAGAAAAATTTTAAGTTTTCTTTTTGAAAGATTTAAAAATGTTTTAAGTTTTGTTTGAGAGATTGAAGAGGAGAGGGGAGCTTAAAAAAAGGAAATAACTGAATTAAGTCGATTTGGTGATTTATTCGAAAATGGTTTTGGAATGTTTTTCCTATTCGTAATACAAAAATTCTCTAGTTTGAAAGAACTCAAAAATTGTATAAAATGAAGATTTATGAAGGTTTAGATAAATTCTTCACATATAATCTATGATATTATAATATTTTAAAATTAAAAAACGATTCAGGTCTTAAATTACTTCTGAACTCGATGACTCAACATTCTCTTAGGGCTCGATGCTTTCAAATTTATCATGCATTTGTCTCTATCATTCAATACAGATACCCTTAGTCATAAAAAAATGTACTAAAATTTTGTTCTTTATTATTTTGCTTCGTGTATTTTGTTATGTATACGCGTTGTTGTAAGACAGTGCACGAGTGGTGTACTATACTATTATTTTATTGTTGACCATATCATGAAGCCCCACGCTTGATCAACTCCACGTCCGCAAGTGTTTCGTGCTGCACTATATTATACTTACACCATTTAAATAAACTTTGTGGATTAAAGAAAAATGGAATGCACGAATCTAGACAAAACAGATCAAATGATATCAGAATTTAGAGGGTGACAGAATAATAGCAAAACGATAAATTAAAGGTCTGGCTTTCTTAAGGTCTTCAATTGTGGGAGACAAACCCAACAAAAGATGACGAAACTAACAATATAATATCCTCACAAGCAATTCAACATTTTCAACTCATTTTAGTTTATTATTACAACTATCATGTACATTCTAACTGATTATTTAATATAATTCTTGAATATATAACAAAATTCACAATCAAATTTATGTAAATTTTAGTTATATATGGTATTTAGTGACCAAAATTTTGAAATGTGAGAATAATGAATTTTTCTTTGTTGATTAAGTGGAGAAAACGAATTTGTATGAATGTCACGGATTATCTAAGTTTTATATGGAAAAGTTTGAACTCCTCTATTAACAAATAGATCTTAAAATCCTTGACGCCTTAAGTTCCATCGTACGGGATTTGAAGAACGTTCCACATAACTTGTGCACTTTTATTATGTGAAATACAAATAATACTTTAAGACTTAAAGTTAAAGTTGGGATAAGTATATTTCTCACTTTCAATTCATACGAAATATTTTTTTAGTTTCATCATTTGTCCAATTATTTGGGTTTTTAATAGAGTTATAGACATTGTGCTTAGGTATAAAAGGTCTCTCAATAACTACTACCCATAAATTTTGTCAATTGAGAGTAAATATACATGCATGTTTTCTTTACAATAAACATAATTCTCGCCTTTAAAAATTGATCCTCTATTATACACTTTCTTTGGATCATCGTCACCCATATTCTCAAACTTTTGAGTCGCTTAGACCTAATCGAAAGACCAGCTCTAAGGTCAATTGATGGGTGAGAATATGGAGTGGAGAAACGGTCTATAGGGGGTTGAATATACCCTTTAAAAATTTGACTGATTTTCTAAATTGTTTCTCAAGGTTTTCAAAATGAAATTCAAAGTTCGCGTTGTGGAAAGCGATTTGCAAAATTAGAGACATTGTGCTTATCTTGGAAGGAATCACAAATTCAATTATACTACAATTCACAATT